>MEHQ01001395.1:30501-682066 GCA_008828725.1 Saccharina japonica
ATCAATGACAATGAATTGCAGGAACACAGCAAAAAGAGAAGAGCCGCCAACGCAGTAGCTTAATGCAGTTAGGAGTTTGACCACTTGAAGGCGTCTGTCACGCTCCTCATTCCCACCGTTCTTGTAATTGACGTTATTGGCTGGAACCCCCTTGTCGGTTTTGTGAGCACTGCAACACAGGTGTTGAGCACGTGCGGGTGCTGGCATATATAGTCAAAGCAAGTGAAGGCAAAGCTTGAGGGCCTGCTGGGCCGGGCCCATCACGGAACGAGGTGGCAGCTCTTGGGGCGCAGGGGCCGACCGGACCCAACACACCATGCGCACGCCTACCACCCGTAACCTGGGCGTTGGTGCACGGCATGTCTGTGCGCAAGCCCAGAGGCTGGCGCACACCGGCCCCGGTGTTGAATCCGGGAAGGCGGGGAGGAGAACCGTAGCTGTTGACGCTCGGACGTAGACCGATGAACTGGGGCGACCTCGGCTATGCGGGATGACCCTCGCCGGTGGCAGCACGCCTGCTGTTTTGGTAGCCTCCTGGTAGCGGGTCCATGCTCGTACTATGGGCAGTTTGCTCGGGCGTAGGAAGTCGAGGGTAGTTGTGCTGCTGCCCTGTGCTGCTTTGCTTTCAGTCCTCCTGTGATGCTCTGTGCCCTGCTGTGGTGCTTCGATTGTAGGATAAATTGCTGAGAAACTTCCCACCAAGTAAAACTTATGTACTTGCTAAAAAAAGTGACCAAGTACATATTTTGAGAAGAGCCAAATATCACGCTGGTCGTTATGTCAAAAATAAGCGCCTATTTTGGCGATGTTTGAAACTCGATATGGCCTTTTTTCGGGAAGAACCATATATAAGCTCCTATTTTGAGTTTCAATAGAATCTAATACAACAACGATGCGATATTGTATCAACATATCATATTTGTATACTGTAGTACTCCTGTAAAGTACATAAATACGACGTCATGAAATATCTGCGTATTACTGTCTGTACATAAATAAATGTAGACGCTGCACCTGCATTTCCGGGTATGTAACAACTCGGAAATATGATGAAACCTATATTATGGACTCGAATCGACTTATTGTTAATTGCCGCGCTAAAGCCATTTATCATATTTGTCAATATTTTACTGGTTGTGGCGGCTCAGGTAAGGAAGGTCTTTGACAGCACGCACACCGCAACACGACGCACACGTGACACAGCGGACACAGCAGTGCTCGTACAGCAGTAACGTAGTGTGGGATAATCACGTTTGCAAGAAGAAGTAGAAAAGATGCACCGAAGAAAGGGGCGAAACCTCGACCACACCGGCCTCAGAATCCCCTTGGTTTTTGTTTGCTGTCTGTCTATATATTAGGTGGCAAAGGCTTTTCCCTCAGTCCCAGTCTCGCGTTCCTCGCTCCCTCCCCTCCGCCTGCCCCGCCTCCCGTCTTTCACACCCTCCCCTCGCTCGGCGTCTCTCCATCTCCCGCTTTCCGTCCCTGCCCTCTCTCCTCCTCCCCCGCCTTCCCCTTTCGCGTTCCTCCTCTCTGCCCCTCAAGCTCTCCATCTTTCTCCCCCTCATCACCGTCCTCCGAAAACAAAGAATGATCAGGCGACACAGGCACCTTGAACCATATATGACAGACAGCCCCTGGACTGACACCAGCAACTAAGTTTTAGTGTAAAAACATTTCGGCTCTATACCGCTTGACAGTGTAGTTGCGCTTGCTTGACGTGACATAATTTTGGAATCTCGGGATGATGTATGCTCGTACTCGGAGATAATTTCTGTGTATTTTCTTTTCTGATTGATGCAAACACGACAACGGCAACCACGGTGAAAAACGAAAATTTTCAAAGTCAAGTTTTTTTAACAAGGTAATTCGGTTTTATCACCATCCAAAAATACGAAAGTACGTATGTATACGGTACAAGCATATGTTGTATTACCGAACGGCGGCGGTAAAGGCTACTTTTTTCCTCTGTGTGAATTGATTTTGTCGAGACAAAATGTACCAGGTATGTAGTATAGTAAGGTATATGTATTATTAATTGCATTGCCGATTATCCATCGTAGAAGGTAAGCAGACAGTTATGTGGTCACAAAACTACGACACAGAGAACTACTACGACGCTTAGTGCAATAAGTCAGGCAGCTCCCTTCCTCCTCTCTCACATCTCCGAGAATATATACGTCTCCTCCTCTCTCCTCTCCTCTTCTTTCCTTTCTGATGATCAAACACCACGGCAGACCTCGGTGATAAAACGAAATTTTTCAAGGTCACTTTTCTACCAAGGTAATTCAATTATGCAACCATCCAAAATACGATACGATATGATACGTACACGCATCTATGTGATACGCAAACGGCGCGTAAGCTTATTTTTTGTTTTCTTGTGTGAATTGATTTTTCGAGAACATGTACCAGGTATGTATTGTAAGTATATATATATTAAAATTGCCATTGCCGATTATTATCCTAAAAAAGGTAAGCATAACTCGGCTCGCCCGGTGGGCTAGCCAGTGTAAGGCACTAAGCCTGTAAAGCTTCATAGTTATTGCGAGTTCGCGCCCCGCGATTGCATACAAATTTTGTGCACAGACTGTGAAACAGAGAAATACCAAAAAAAAAATAAAACGCAAAATGAGATTGGGTAAATGTCAGTGAGGTGCGAAGACGTACGGGTAGCAGTACAAAACGAACGGAGCCGTAACGAGATATAAAGAAAAAAAGGCATAACAAAAAAGAATTATGAAATGAAACAGAATAAATTGAAGGATTTTGTATATGACTGGTGTGGAACCTAGAGTATCCCTCTTGCAGGTTTGTTCTATAAGGCATCCTTGGTGTTGACCACTTCCGTAGAGTTCAAGCGTAGAAGAGAAGGCTAGCGCTTTTTATTAAACCCGAGCCGAGATGAATCTGCTTCGGGATGGGCTTCAAGTATGGCCCACACGATATTATAAATACCGCGTAATCCGAATATCGTATTGCCACCCAAGTTATACGAAAACGGGACACAAATTACCTATGGCAGAGTTGTAATTACCGGGCCTTCCGTAGCCGATTAACCTTAACTAGCCCACCCTGATGAGCCGTATATGCGAGAAAGTAGGAAAACGGGAAATCCCAGTTCCCCGAATTAGAACATGAGTCGAAGATGCGGCTCCTCAAAACCCCTCCCACACCTCTAAGTTGGCTAGCTAAGAAGCCGGAAAAACTTAAAAAAAAAGAAAAACCGCATAAGAAGGCAATATCGTAACAGTAAACCGGGTGCTGTGAACGACAAACCAACGTCATGAGACTACCATGATGCGCCAAGCAGGGGAGGGGGGACGAGAAGGCAACAATACTTAGCTCACCAAGAAAACATACTGACACCGTTACCGGGGAATGCGGCACTATCGCCCACCCCCGCGAGGGGAGGCGAGTGCCTTGTGAAAATACATTAGAAGATAAACCACAAATAACGATACAGTCCTGTGGCCACGGTAATGAAGAGCCATATTTACCCTTGACCACCCCCTCGGCTACTGGCGGGAGGGCGGTCGCCGGACGAAAGAAAAATATAATACATATATATAATATGAAGAAGACAGACCAACCCTAGCCCATAACCAATTACAAATTTTAAAATCGGAAATATGATAACATCTCAAATATAAAAAAATATGGTAAAAAGTTCCCATCCGGACTGCCTGGGGAGTGGCGCAAGGATGTCTCGAAAGTTGGCACAGATGCTCCGAGTACCTTGGGAGTAAAAAGTAAGATGTAATTGAGATAAAATACTTCAGGTACTTCGTGTACTCGAGTATTTCGGATTCGATACTCCGGGATGATACTGCCGTACTCGAGTATTTCGGTATGACACTATTTGATATGCTTGTACTGCGGAGTATTTCGGGGTCCAATACTGCGGGTACTGCCTTGTAACTCCGATATTTGGGGCTTCAGACGCTCATATCAATAACGCAATAATCATACTGTTATGGAACATTAATAATTTGACTCGATCGTTCTAGAGAGTGTAATATTTGATTTTCCGCCAAACATTTATCATTTTCTACACACAAGCCTTGGATAAAGTAAGGAGTATTGGAGATAAAATACTTCAGGTACATTCGGAGTACTCGAGTATTCGGGGGTCGGGTCGATACTCCCGGGATACGGCTCGTACATCAGAGTGGTAACACTCTCGATACTGCTTGTTACTGAGATTTCAGGAGTCCGAACTGCGGGTACTCCTTGTACTCCGAGTATTTGGGGCTTCAGTACTGCTCATATCATACGCATATCATACTGTATGGAACCATTACTATTGACTCGATCGTTCTTAGATGGTTGTTATTGATTCCGCAAAACATTTTATCATGTTTGTACAAACACTTGTGGAATAAGCACGCCAACCCGTTCCTTGGCCGTGCAATAATTATTAGTATGCTATCCGAGGGCTACCTCCTCGTGTGTTCTGCACTTGCAAGAGATAAGTTACTCACGGATTCTGCGCATACGTCACCCGCCAATCCCCGATTCCTACTGGAAGGTATACTTCAGCGTCTGAAACATTTAGAGGAGGGTGTGTTCCACACGCTAGCTTTGGTGTACGATCGAAAACTTGTTCGTGGGCGAGTACCACTGCTCCCCATTCATGTAATCGACGAAAACGCGTAGGGCGGTTTCCACTGATCCAGCAGTGCTGATGGGGGTGTTACAGCAATGCTGCACGGCACTATAGCAAGAAGCAAGTAACAGTACGAGTTAATTTAATGGAAATAATAAAAAATGCCCAAAGTTTTCTCAGTTTGCAAATGACGCCTCCTCTTTGCGGGGGCCGTACAGCGCACGACCAATGAGCGGATGACCCGGCGGGTGATGTGTGGGACGAACCCGGGACGTGGCCCACCACACGATAACTGGGCCAAATGTCTAACAGATGACCAGTGTTTTTCGAGCGACAGAGGGCTCCACAGAAAGCTACCATTGTTGATCGGGGCAGAGACGTTGTTATGGCCGAGGGCGGCTAAGGAGAGTGGGAAGTGGTTTCGGGGGATCTTTGAGGCGGCGGATAATTTCATTGTGAGGTGGCACAGGGGCCAGGCGAAGAGGAGCTGGCTACGGCATGCAGCGGAGGACGCCTAAGAGAGGCGACAAGGGGAGGGGGGGGGCGGCAGCCGTACTGACACAGCTGTCGACGAATAGAATGCAGAAACGAAATGGTAGATCGTTTGGAAAGGTATCGGTTCGACTAGCCCTTGAATTCTATTATTTGTTTTATGTTGTTTGTTTTTTGTTGAGTTGTTTCCTGGAGGGGCGTGGTAGAGCCAGTACCGGCTCTTGACACGGCTTTTGAGGAGAGTAGGAAGGATATGGCAGAAGGTGTGGCATGGTCCCCGTATCGGTTTCGTAGCAGAGACGGGAACTTGGTACTATCATCGCCTTGAGAACGATGTTTCTCTTATTCTCTCTTGTGTCGTTTTTCTTGCTATTCGCCTTGTTTCTCCCTTTGTTTCCTTCCCCCCCCGCCGTCCTATGCCGGTGTCTTCCTCTTCTTCTTCGTGTTGCTTCGCCCGTGCGGCAGTAATCTGTCGTATTATTTTCTTCTAGGGGCGCTTCTGTCTCCTTGCGTCATTTGTATTATGTTTCATTTCATAATCTTGTTTTTCGTTTCGGTATATTTTTAAGCTTATTTTTCGGTTTGGCTCGTGTCGTTGTGTTCTCGTCCCCGGTACGTTGACATTTCACTTGTTTTACCCATTCATTTGCGTTTAATTTGTTGTGTGTTTTCTCTGTCGCACAGTCTGTGACCGCAGAATTTGTACCTCGCTAGGATTAGGAATCAGGACAGACACTGGGTGTACAGATGTAGTTGGGTAGAAAGAACGAGTTTAGTCGGAAGACAAAAACAACAACAGTAACAACAACAACAACAACAACAACAACAATATCCTGCATGAGGACATATAAGACCCGTCAGTACGAGCGATCAAGGTATCGCACTCAGCTTGCAAAGCTGAGTTTCGACGAAGTCCTCCATATCACTGAGTTTATTCTTTTTTTTTCTAAATATACGTGCATCATACAAAAACTATACATGGTACCTATTAATAGTATTAATAAATCAATCGAACAGGCAGTGTCCACGATGCCGAGCTTTGAAGTTGTACAGCAAGTGCTATTATCCCCCTTGCTTCCCAGGTGCCTCTTTCCTAGGTGTCATTCGACGCTCGTTCGATTGTGGGGAGGGCGCTCTCACCACCACAGCAAGTATTCATAGGACCAGCAGCCTCAAGCTCATTAGGTTTAAGGATGTTGTCGTCGTCGTATTTGTTGGCCTCGTCTGGTTTGTTCAATGCGCTCATGTTTACGTATGATACGAGTACGCGTAGTGATGTATCTTGCTGCGCTAAGCAGCAATGCGTACCACACTGTCCGTAAATATACCAATCGCTTATTGAACAACAAAACGACATTATATCTATGGACACATTGGTACGAAATAAGAATGGGTCAAAGGCCCGTTGTCATTTCATTGACGTAGTGGGTCCAAAAGCTGCGACACGGCAGTAGGGCGTCCTCTTCAACCAATCGAGAGGACAACAGTAGTAGTAGCAGTATAGTTCCTGCGGTCGTGCTTTGCCTCTACACCGCACACACTGCCTATCTATATAATTTTGTGCAAAAGTTGCTCTAAATGGATCGAAACGCCTCAAAATATTTTATTTGCCAAAAAGTTACTCGTATCCCCTGGAGGTGGGCATCCCTGGTATGAAAGATAGATATATCTCTTCATCTGCGACCGCTAGGGTGCTTCGGGGCCTAGTCGAATTTAACTTCGCTTCAGACGGAGTCACACTCGGGACCCGTTTCGACGGCCTCGCGTTGGCGTTCTCGCCCGCTCTTCTCGAGGATCGTGTCCCTCAGCCTCCGCCCCACACTTTCTTCCCGCGCGCACTCTCGGATCACGCTCCGCCTCCGAGCGCAGCGACCTCGAAGTGGGTGGGTCTTGCGGAGATGCTTCGTCTCTACTAGCCGCTGAGGATGAGATGCGTGGTGCTGTTGCTGCTGAGAGAGATATTTGTGGTGCTGAGTCCACTCAAAATATTTCTCCTCAATTAAAAAATCAAAGATCCAAGGACGAATGAAAACTCGGCTGAATTTTGTTCGGGTGGATTCATGTACAATAATAGTAGCTCGTTTTTTAGGGTAGATATATTACTACTGCTGTGCTACAAGAACAAACAGCACTACGCACGAGTTGTACCAGGTACGAGTACTGTACGTACGACGTAGCGAGTAGCTGATACGTATAGTGCTGCTGATTGCTGCTGTGTAGTACGTACTGCTGCACAGAGGTACTGTTGCGGCGGTTCTCTGGGTAGATCCAAGCTGGGATAATGACGAGCGGTCCCCGGGCGTACAAGCCTCCTTGTGTGGAAACACGCGTTGTCTTGTACGCACGAAGGGACCACTCTCGTGTTTTGTCCCAGCTTTCTCGTGAGCTGGAAGGGCCCGCTATGGCGTCCGGGAGACCAGATGTACGACGGCCAGGCAACGGTCGATGCTCACCCAGGTGGTACTGTAGTCTATGCGTATGAACTCAGTATAAGCTTTGGCGTGTCGTAGTGGCGGATATGTGTAACAGGGAAACATCAGAAGGTGCTGTTCACACGGGATGATAATAGTAGGCATACTGTTTGTGGTGTCGCTGTATATATATGTGGTGTCTGTATTAAACGTGGTATACTGCTCAATTCCTGTTATGGTGCCTTTTGTGTATGATTTATGTTACGCATACGGGTACATATGTCTACGTAGGTCTAGCGGATAAACGCAATTAGCCACCAACCCTCGTCCGGGCTTGCGAGGCCCCTATAACGAAGGGTAGGTGCTGCGCACTTGAAAGATATTATGTGCCGCGGCCGACTCCAGGATACGTCCCTCCTTCTAAACGACCGGCGTTGAACACATAAGTAGAGTGTGTGGGGCTACCTCACGCATATGAGCCCCCCGAGTCCAGAGTCTGTTGAGTGGGATCGGGGTTGCACCCCGACAGACCCTGAGCCTCGGGACCGAGCTCTGCTGAGTGAGGCATACAGCACGACCCCTTTCGGGGTGGCGGACTCAGCTCTCACTCACCCACACTAAACCACCCACAGTGTACAGCAGCAGGACCCCTGTGATCGGTCTGCTCCTCGGTCCCCACGTGGGGCCGAGGGCAGACACCACAGGGGTCCTGCTGCTGTACACTGTGGGTGGTTTAGTGTGGGTGAGTGAGAGCTGAGTCCGCCAACCCGATAGGGGTCATGCGGTATGCCTCACTCAGCAGAGCTCGGTCCCGAGGCTCAGGGTCTGTCGGGGTGCAACCCCGATCCCACTCAACAGACTCTGGACTCGGGGGGCTCATATGCGTGAGGTAGCCCCACACACTCTACTTATGTGTTCAACGCCGGTCGTTTAGAAGGAGGGACGTATCCTGGAGTCGGCCGCGGCACATAATATATTTCTAGTGCGCAGCACCTACCCTTCGTTATAGGGGCCTCGCAAGCCCGGACGAGGGTTGGTGGCTAATTGCGTTTATCCGCTAGACCTACGTAGACATATGTACCCGTATGCGTAACATAAACCAAACCCAAAAAGGCACCATAACAGGAATTGAGCAGTATACTACTTTTAATACAGACACCACATATACAGCGACACCACAAACAGCATGCCTACTATTATCATCCATTTCCACAACAAGTACGGTACTCGTACAAAAAGTTGTATATATATTAGTGGCCGAGCGTATCACGAAGCATGCCACCAACAGAAGCAAGGCAGCACCCTTGCACGCGGCAAGGGGTAAGAGAGGTGAGAGGATGTCAGGGAAGGGAGAGAGACCCAGACAGGGTATGAGACGAAGGATTCCATGGTGCTGATGACGCAACCAACCCCACGAACTTTGCCATATCTAACCACGCACGCATGTTCGACATACACCTTGCATGCTTGTAATTGTACGTGGGCGCTTGCCGTCCGCCTTATCAGGTACCTGGTAAGTAGGTTTGGCTCGTCTGTTGCATGAGTTTCGTGGTACACAATTTGATGTATGCATGCATGTAGGCTGGATGCTCTGTCTTGTATAGGTGCGTGTAGCCATGTTCGACGTGGCCTCGGGGTACACAATTTAGTTCATGCGTGCATGTAGGTTGGATGCGCGTTCGTGTGTACGTGCTTGTGGCCGTGTTCAACGTCGGTCTTGTGAGGAAAATGCTCTCACTACCCATCGTTGGAGTCCTCGATGTCTAGAGTAAGCAACGTTTGCTCGTTTATCCGCATCGAAGACGCGCATACATGATCGTAGGCGCAGGCTTGCCCTGGTGTGGGCGTGAGTGAAGTCTCTCATGCATACTCCACATCTATTATATGTTGTCATAAGTATTGCTGAAAATGGTCGCGTCACGTCTCAGCAATTACTGCGAGGCCGAAGGGATACTCCCCGAGGAGCAGTGCGGCTTTCGCCCAGCACGACCAACAGTCGACATGCGTTTCGTCGTGCGGCGACTGCCAGAACTCGGACGAGCCAAACAAATCCCCCTGTACATGTGCTTCATTGACCTGCAGAAGGCTTACGATTCCGTCGACCGAGAGTTGTTGTGGGTGGTGCTCGCACGCTTCGGCATACCAGAGAAGATGTTAACCGTTATCCGCCAGTTCCACGAAGGTATGCGAGCTCGCGTGCGTACGGATGACGGTGAGCACTCTGAATGGTTCGATGTCACTCAGGGGCTGCGGCAAGGATGTGTGCTGTCACCGCTTCTGTTCAATGTCTTCTTCGCTGCTGTGATACACGCCGTACTGATACGCTTCAGTGAGGACCCAGACATCTTGAGGGACCTGGTTCACCTCGAGGAGGACCTCGGGGGGGACGGAGTGAGGGAGGACCCACTAGCACGTGTACGGAGGGCAGTATGGGGTATGCTGTACGCCGACGATGCAGGCATTGTGTCTAAGTCGGCGGAAGGGCTTGCGAAGATGATGACCGTTATTGTGACCGTTTTCGAAGCAGCTGGTCTCACCGTATCCGAAAAGAAAACGGAGACTATGCTACTGCGGACACCAAACCAGGCACCCCGGACCTCACCGCTCGTCATCGAAGCAGCGGGCCAGAGGTATAAACAGACAACGCAGTTTTTGTACCTTGGCGGTCTTATCGTCGCAAACGCGGACATTATGCCAGAGATCAAACGACGCATCCGACTCGCATGGGCATGCTACAATCGGTTCAAGCGGGAGCTGTACGATATGGAGGATGCCCCGTTCACTCTAAAGGTGCGCATGCTAAAGGCCGAGGTGATGGAGACACTGCTGTACGGGTGTGTGACGTGGACCCTTGGCCAGGAGCACTTCGCTGAGCTCCGAACGGCACACCACAAATTCCTCCTACGGCTCATTGGTTTCCAGCGCCGACAACGCACCGACCATCTCATGTCGTACGCCAAGGCTCTCAAGAAGGCACAATGCGAGAGCGTTGAGACGACCATCCGCAAACGACGCCTCCTCTTTGCGGGGGGCGTACAGCGCACGACCAATGAGCGGCTGACCAGGCGGGTGATGTTTGGGACGATCGCCGGTGGGACGAACCCGGGACCTGGCCGACCAGAAAAGAACTGGGCACAATGTCTAGCAGATGACCTCAGGGTTTTTCGAGCGACAGAGGGCTCCACAGAAAGCTCCCCTTTACTGTTCGGAGCAGAGACGGTACTATGGCCGAGGGCGGCTAAGAAGAGTGGGGTGTGGTATCGGGGGGTCGGCGAGGCGGCAGACCATTTCATGGCGAGGTGGCACAGGGCCGAAGCGGAGAGGAGCTGGCTACGGCATGCAACTGAGGACGCCAAGAGAGGCGACAAGGAGAGGGGTGGGGGGGGCAGGGGCGACCATACTGATACAGCTGTCGATGAATGCAGAAACGAAATGGTAGATCGTGCGGCAAGGTATCGACTCGACTAGCCCTTGAATTATATTTGTTTTATTTTGTTTTGTTTGTTTCTTGTTGCACTGTTCACTGGGGGGGGTGAGGCAGAGGTAGTACCGGCTCTTGACACGATGTTTCTTTTAGAGTGGGAAGGAGATGGCAGAAGGTCCTGTATCGGTTTTTATGAAAGACGGGAGCTTGTTATTACCATCGCCTTGAGCTTGCCTTGAGAACGTGTTTTCTCTTTTCCTCTCTCGTGTCTTCTTTCTTGCTTTTTTGCCTTGTTTTTCCCTTTGTTTCCACCCTCTGCCGGTGCCTTCCTCTTTTTCGTGTTGCCTCGCCCGTGCAGCAGTTACCTGTTCCTCTTGGGCACGTGTGCTTTTCTTCTAGGGGCGATTCTGTCTCCCCGCGTCATTTGTATTATGTTTCATTTCAGAATTCATTTTTTATTGTCTTTTAGTGCTTTTTTTTTGTTTGGCTCGTGTCGTTGTGTTCTCGTACCCGGTACGTTAGCATCTCACTTGCTTTACCCATTAATTTGCGTTTATTTTGTTTTGGTTTTTCTCTGTTTCACAGTCTGTGACCACATAATTTGTATCTCTCTAGGATTAGGAATCAGGACAGGCACTGGGTGTAACTGATGTGGTTGAGTAGAAAGAACGGGTTTAATGTGAAGACAACACACACATAAGAGTAGTAACGTTCCTGTCAGGAGAGTAGTAACGCTCCTCACAGCCTACGTTGGTATTTTACATCAGTCTCGCCGCTCCCCGTCGCACGTTCATGCATATGCAGGTGCTCGTCGTCACGATAGCTGTTACGCTCGCATACGTGCATACACAATACGCTTATGCGTGCTCGACGATCGCTAACAGGCGTGCACATGTAGGGTGTGTTTTGGGTGAGATCTCTCATGCATGCTCCACATCTGTTATATAGTGTCAGGAGAGTAGTGACACACCTCGCAGCCTACGCTTGTCTTTAACATTATTGTCGCCACTCCCCGCCGCATGTTCATGTATAGGCAGGTGCTCGTCGTCACTACAGCGGTTACGCTCGTATACGTGCATACACTATACTCTTGTACGTGCTTGACGATCGCTCACAGGCGTGCACATGTAATGGGGGTTTTTGTGAACTCTCTCATGCATGCGTCACATCTGATATATATTGCCAGGAAATTAAGTACGCTCCTCACAGCATATGTTCGCCGTGTAAATAATTACCACGACGATACAGACATATATGGATGCATGCTAGACTAGTGTCGCTCCTCACAGTATATGCTCGTCGTATAAACTCTTCGCTCCTCGTTGCATGCTTATCATACATGTGCATATGACGTAGACGATGTGGACATATGTGGATGCAAACTGGACTAGGTACTACGCTCCTCACAGCACATGCTCGTCGTATAATTTATTATCGCTGCTCGTCATCGCATGCTTGTCATGCATGTGCATACGATGTAAACGATACGGACATATTGGGATGCGCGCTGTACCTGCTAAAATGTCACCACACTCGATCAATGTATACCTGGTATACCGGTATGCTCGACCGCGCGTATAATAATATTGTCGCGGGTCATAGACAGACAGGCATACACGGTTTTAAAACATATGTGTTTGGTCATCGCGCGCAAGGATACCGGATCGTGCCCCGTCTGCTCATCCGTCTGCCGGGTGTTGATTAGGATCGCACAACATGATGTCGTTAGCAGCGAACGCCGCCTTGGGTATCGTGTGTCTGGCCCCTTCCTGGCCAACGGCTGGGGAGGATGGTGTGCCGTGCCATCGTCTGAATATATGTTATGCACGCATGTGTGCTCAAAGCTAGGCATGCTTGTTGCCTCCGTACTGTGTTGCGATCGGCCCAATGTCTATTGACACTATTTTATTCATGATGTTGGCACCGGACACCGTCTTGGTTATCGCATGGCTGGCCCCCCTGTAGCCAACCAGCTGGGGAGGATGATACGACGATGTACCATGGGCAATTTCGATATAGTGATACTATGGTCGTGGGTGTATATATGTTGATCACGAGGCAGAGGGTTTAACGCTCACCGCCATCTGCCATGACCCCGTCCCATGCCCAGCCCCTTCCACCAGGCAGAGGGCTTAACGCCCACCGCCATCTGCATTGACCCCGTCCCATGCCCAGCCCCTTTTCGGCCGTAGCCCGCGCAGGGCTCTTGGCGTTTTAGGCATGGAAAGCCGGGACATTTTCGCGGAGAATCGCGACCAACACATGAGAGAAGTCATGAGGGGGCCGATCGGGGGTGGAACATGTTTAAGGACGAGATGAAAGCGGGGCGGGTGTGGGGTGGAGGGGTTGTCGCGGCGCACTCGGCGTGCTGAGAGGGCTTTTTCCTAAACGGGTAGACTGGCCGGGTTTTCCCTTCTTAGTCTTGGTTGGCATAGCGCGTAAAGGGGGTCGAGGAAAGTTGTTCCATGGGGAAGAGCATTCCTCCCCTTACGTTGGTGTTTGCGACGCATGTGAAATTTTGTGCGTACTGAGAGAGGTTTTTATCCTTGACGGAAAAATGTGGCCGGGTTTTTCCCTCTCAGTCTTGGTTGGCATAGCGCGTGCAAGGAGTCCAACAAAAAGTGTGGCTGTTGTTGCGTTCGTTTTGCGGCGCATGTGAAATCTGGTGCGTGCTGCGAAGGGTTTTTCCTTGACGGAAAAACTTGGCCGGGTTTTCCCTTCTCAGTCTTGGTTGGCATAGGTCGTGGCGGGTGTCCTAGAAAACAGCGATCCCCGTGTTACGTCAGTGTTGCGACGCATGTGAAATCCTGTGCGTACTGGGGAAGGCTTTTCCTTAACGGGAAATTTGCCCGGGTTTTCCTTCCGCAGTCTTGGTTGATGTAGACAATCTTAGGTCCAACGCTTAGAGGATCGCGTGGCTGTCCTGTCCCTGGCCACCCAGCTGGGGAGGATGTTGCGGCGGTTCTCTGGGTAGATCCAAGCTGGGATAATGACGACCGGTCCCCGGGCGTACAAGCCTCCTTGTGTGGAAACACGCGTTGTCTTGTACGCACGAAGGGACCACTCTCGTGTTTTGTCCCAGCTTTCTCGTGAGCTGGAAGGGCCCGCAATGGCGTCCGGGAGACCAGATGTACGACGGCCAGGCAACGGTCGATGCTCACCCAGGTGGTACTGTAGTCTATGCGTATGAACTCAGTATAAGCCTTGGCGTGTCGTAGTGGCGGATATGTGTAACAGGGGAACAGCAGAAGGTGCTATTCACACGGGATGATAATCGATATATAAGGTGTTGGTAGTACATGACACATGACCAAGGAGCCTGTTTCGTACCCTCACGGCGCGACAGGGTATCCTCCACATTATGAATGATGCGTGCCAAGCTTAACTGTGTGACAGTACTACTGTTGTAGTGTACAGTGCCGCTGCTGTAGATACGAGTCTGCTCAGACACACAAGAGATTCAGAGAAGAATTGAGACCCCCCCCCCCCCCGTTGTGGGATTTACTCGTCGTGTCAAAGTCTGACATGATTGTGCTGGAATATATGATACGTGTCATCCACGTATTAGTACAATATTGTGGTTGTGTCACTTGCAATTCATCTACGGAGATTGATTGAATATTTTAGGTTTCCCGGCAAGGGTTGCATATAATAATTGTGTTTGGCCTGATTTCGAGGGTCTTACATAGTCGAGGGGAACTGTCGCTCCCTGGCTCACTGCACTTCTGTTGAGTTAATCTAATAATAATATACATTCTTCTTCTCCTACCCGCCTCACGGCGTCGCGTCAACCCCGCCACCGCTCTTCGTGAGCAAGGCTGTGCCAAGCACCCCGTGCACGAGTTGTCCCCTTACCCGTTGCCAGCTTTTAAACATATCGACTTTGCGTATGTGTCAGATATCCTAACACGAGCGAGCGCCATGGGTAACATTGTTGTTGTAGATCTCACAAACTATCCTGATAACTGACACTATCCAGGGAACACCGAGAACGACTGGTTACATTTTCGAGACTGACCACTGTAGAGACTGCGAAATGAGGTTGCGAGCTGAATAAAATAGTTTTCTCCGGTGAGTGGCGGGTCGCATGTACGTAGTGTGGTGATGTCTTCGTGTCGGGCGTATAGGAACCAGTGTACGTATGCCCTCTGACTGGCTAAAATTGCGCCAAAATCAGTTGAATGCTACGTAGACAAAGTAGACAAATACATCCAGGTGTACCCATTTGGTGTACCTGACCATTTCATGCCAAACTCAGGTACGATGTGAGGCTAGCCAATGACAGGTGTCCTAGCGTGTGATTTGTACTTGGCTTTAGAGTTGTAGCTGCTTTTGGCACCAAAGTGACCAGGTATACCTGATTTGGGCTAAAACCCTTTTTTACTACGAACAGTATGCGCCGTGATAAAAAAAATCGCCCCGGTTTCTTGTAGACTCCAAAACGATGTCATCAGTCTGGTCGTAAATATAAGAGGCATTCAGATGGTCACAAATATTTACAATTTCTCAGTTTAACAAAAATATACCTCAAAATTACTGCCAGTCTGTAGCCACAGGCAGCCGTTAAGGTTTGCCCGAAGAGGCAGACGGGAAACAGCACACCACACAAGCGGCGCCAAACGACCTGAAACTCGGCGAGAGTGGGTAAAATGCCCAGCTATGGCCAACGTCTCGGCGATGGCGTCAGCGGGTTTGGTCGGGTATCGTCTGTGGAAAACAATCGCAAGGTTTAGAAGGTAGGCATCTACAGCAACTTCTTTCCATGAGGTTAGACGATCGGAGGGAGAAGCGACCATTCTATTTTTCTCCTTCTTGCGTCCCTAGTCGTAACGCCAATACCGGCTAACGAAGCAGGCTCTTCTCCCCCCTCACCAGTATCAGTATGTGCCATCATATATGTCGAGCATAATTCAGTACTTTCTCCCTTCGTCGACTTGTGTATGCACACGCGTGGTGCTTTCTGTCGTGCACTACTGTAGATCACCGGGGACGCGTGCTACGGTAGAGGTAGAACTTTTTGGCCGAATCGTTTTCTGAACGATCGGGCTCCTTAACCCAAATTCGTCGTTTTTTTTCATTTTTGTGTGACGAATAAGGTTTCAGAGTATACTTCGGTCGGTCAGATGATATTTCGCATCCGGCAGCACTTTTATTTTCCTCCACAATCGTTTTTTCGGTGAGGTATGACGCTCCTTAAGTGAGGAGCTCAGAAAAAACATGGTGCACCTCTATCGTAGCATGCGTCCGGGGCGACTGGTCTATCGTAACTAGTGTTGTTAATCAACCGTAAAACAAAAACGTATGAATCAAGATTTTTGTTTTGGATGTTTCGATCACAATAGTATCACCTTGGCTTTGATTTCTTGATTAACAATCAAACAATAATAACTAATAATGAATCAGCTCAACCTTTGGGGAGGTTTTAATATTCCCTTGAATAAACTACTGCCATTTGCTTCTTGCTATACTCGTGGTGCCGCGCAGCATTGCTGTAACACGCCCATCAGCACTGCTGGAATAGTCAAAACCGCCCCACGTCTTTTCGTCGATAACATGAATGGGAAGCATTGGTACTCGTCCACGAAGAAGCTTTCGATCGGTGAACATACACCTAAGCTAGCGTGTGCAACACACCCTCCTCTAGATGTATCGAAAGATGAAGTAAGCATACCTTCCAGTAGGAGTCGGGGATTGGCGGGTGGCGTATGCGCAGAATCAGTGAGTAACTTCTCTCTTGCAAGTGCAAAACATACTAAGAGGTAGCCCTCGGATAGCATACTAATAATTGGATCCTTCGTTGTTCACCATGATCTGTATATCTCCTGCCCAATACTCCATGCCGGAGGTCAATACCGGCACATACGCAATGCTGATCTCGTGACAAACGAAGCCCTGTTTATACTGTTCCTCCAACTTGTGCACGACATGATCACAGTAAAATGGCAAACCACGGACGGCTTGGGTCCAACAGACTACCCTTCGTCAATACGGTGGTGGCTAGGAAACATTGTTGTCTCAAGCAATATTTACGTATTTCAGGAGATACTGGTGGGTTTATCCGAAATAGTTTAAATTTTGTTAGTTTTGCCGAGACTTGAGGATTCTCTTGATTTGTGTGTACCTAGTACTTGATTGTGATGATGGCACTACACCAAGCAATTCGCTTCCCGACGCCTCGGTGTCGCTGTTAGCGGGGTCGCCATTGAAGACGAGGGTCATATTAGCATATTGGCGACGATACAGGATAAGAAGCAACTTCGTCCCCGTTCGTGGCGCTCGGCGCCAATACTGCGGCGCTTGCCGCCACTGCTGCGGCCTCTCTGCTCTGCACTTTCCAACGTTACTCATGGCAGACGGCACCGCTGGTGGGCTCCTGTTGCTGATGCGGTCCACGCACCGGGTACTGGTGTTAAGAGGGGTGTCGTCGTCGCCGGGACAAATGTATCTAGACACAGAGTACCTACAAACAACTTGCTCTGTCTAGAAATATCCAAACAGTCATGATCTTTTCAATCACCAAAACCCCAAAATATTACACACTCAAACAAACCCCGTTTTTCGTTGGTTCTTAATACTATGGAAAGGCCAACCAACACATACCCTATTGTCTTTAAAGCCAAAATGAGGTGTTTTTTGCCGCGTAATTGAGGATGAACCATAATCAAGTTTAGGAAAATTAATATTTCCACGCACAGGTATTCTGTACGAACAATGCAGCCGCTGCAGTTAGGGAAGGCGACCAATCGCTCTGCGGCCAACGGTTGGCGAACACTGCACCCTGCCCCCCTCTCAATCAGCATGCGCCTCGGCAGCATACAAAATAAGATGTATGGATGGTCCTCGTGCCCAAACAACTTCCACCTTGTGGGAATACCCCCCACATCAGCACTATCACAGGGGATTCCGTAGCCACGTTACACACGCAGGGGAGCACTGCTGCTGCTGCGACTGCCTAAGTTATCCCGACTGTACCCAACATCCCGACCCGTCGCAGGAAATACCACTATAGTTAATGACACCTGAGTGGGCTACGTAGCACCAGCTAGTCAGTGATGCTGCAACGCTTAAGTCCCTTGATGCCCTCAAATAGCACCATCTCCAGCAATTGACCATCAGTGTCTGCCCAGTTTTCGTATGGGCTGAAGGAGCTTCGGTCTTTCTTCCACTCTATCCCGTAGACCTTGTGTTTCACGTACGGAGGTCGTTCACATGGTATGGGCGGCAACGGAGAAAAGTCGGATGGCAGGTAAGAGCGGAAGAAAACAGCCGAGGCTGTTTTCCTCTGTCTTATCAGCATTGGTTTGTAGACAAAATAACGTTTACCAGGAGCAGGTGGGGAAACCTTAGCAGAATGATCGAGGGAGGGAGGCATTTAAAGTTACCATTAGTAGCCAGAATGTCATAAACTCGTATTTACCGCAACAGCGCTACAACATCCTGCGAACAGTTTTCATTACATTTTCTGCCGCTACAATACGACAAGGTGGCCAAACTGGAAGTACAGGGTTTCTGACACTGTCGTAGGTCCACGATAATTGGTTCAAGCATCCACCATATCACTGTGTTGACGGACGTCACTGTATGTTACCGTTGGTTTCTCTTTCCTTCACAGCAACACTATACGCTACCAGTATTCAAGTAAATAGGCCTTGTCCGTGGGAGACCATTACGCGCGTTCTACACCGCCTCGTTTCCTTCGATCTACCTGTTCACCCTACGCCATCGCCTGCGACTTTTATTGTTTTATTTTTGTCCATCCTATTTATTATCTTAGCCCTTCTTTTCTCTCTCCGTCATTAGTCGTAACTCAGATCCGGGGTCATTAAGTAGGCTCTTCTCCCCCCCTCCCCACTGCGGTACGTGCCTTGCGTTTTTATCGCGACAAGATTTCAGCACTTTCTTCCCTCGTCGATACGCGTCGGATTCCGCCTACCCACGCCACGAAGGCGCTCTCAGCAATTGGTTCCTTTTGATTTTTTCGAATAAAGTCAAAATCGCACTACGGTGGGATTTGAACTCGGGTACCAATGCTCGTAGCCTTTGAAGCTGACCACTAGTCTACCGAGGCGACCGGCTACAATCAAATGTGATCATCTAGCATAAACAAAATTAACGAATGCATTGCCTCTGGGTGATGGGGTATAGCATGCCATCTCATTCATAACTCAAGCACTCATGGATCTGGTTCGTTTCGTGGCGTCGACAGTCACGCACAGTACCGTACATGTCTCCCATTTTCATTTCACACCATTCTCCACGTTTCGAGACCACTCGGTTGTGCCGATAATCAAAGGAACGTCGATGCTCGCCAGCGATCGAAAACCAATCTACCCTGGGGAACCGTACGGCAGTTTCATTGCGCCAACCCGTGCTGCGAAAAGATTATAGCCTTTGTGGTTGGCCAATTTTGTTTCGACTCTGACGGACGCGTCTCAGTGACTGAGGAATGGCCCAACAACGTCGGATTTTCATTAGTGATTTACACTGTTTTTCGATGTATCCCTAGGTCGCGGCATTTTGCATCGCGTTGCACTTTCTTTGTTTTCAGGGGCAGGTATATTGGGCGAGGTGTTGAGCTGGTTGGGTGAGGGGCTTCGAATGAGGTATAAATAGTAAGTGAACAGTACCGGTATCGCAGCACGTCTCTGCCGAAGACGTGCAAATCCCCCCCCCCCCCGTGTTAAACGTCTGCCGCTAAGCCCGAGCGAAAGAGGGTTCATACGCTACAGTATATAGTTCGGGGTGGACAACAGTAGCACGTCAATGTTTCAGATCTGAACACGTGCGACAGGCCGAACAACTTCGCCTCCACATACCTCTGCCTCTGGCTTCTCCAGAATAAGAAGAGTCGCGTTGTCAGGGTGTCGCTTGGGCAATTCAGCATCTTCGGGATGGCTCTCCCGCTTGAATCTCCCGTGCCCGCAGCTTCCAGGCAAATAAAACGTCGATGTTCTCGAATGAGCAAACGTGAGGAAGTGAAGGCTGGAACGAGCCACAGCGAGGGCGTCAGCGCAAAGCATGGTCCTCAGGTCGTCCAAAAGAGGTCGATTCTGGTAAGAAAATTGACGACAAAAGACGGAGGGGATGTAACGTTCAAGCAAGGTGTAGAGGACTGGCAGGGTTTGCACCACGAAGATACGAGTATGTCAGCACATTTGACCAAAGCGCACATAGACATTTGGGAGAGTGGCGGGGGAGGGATGTTACGAAGTCCTATCGTGGGCTATCGCTGCAGACTTGGCCTATTGATTCCTAGAAACACATTGAGCTGCTGTAGGTTCTCGGGGGTACAAGCAGGAGGTAGAGACGGCATGCTTTGAGAATCAGCGTTTAGAGACTAGAGCATGGTCTAACAGCTCGTACCTTTTCGGAATATGATCTGCGTCTGCGGCAGTCCGCCTTGGTGAGATGGCGCTACCCCTGACGCGCAACCCCGTTCTAATATTTTCGGATCCTACTACAATCAGAGATATGGTATGGTACTGGGGTTACCTACAGCAGTTGCGTTTTATAAAGTTACTAGTGGTACCCAGTTCAGGACACCTAATAAGAAAGAGGAATCTGGACTCAGTCTGCATTTCCTTTTTTTGTCAACTTATGAGCCTCTTTCTTATTGAGCCTCTTTCTTACTTTTCCGGGCAGAAATCGAAAATCGAGCGGTTGTCTTATGTGGTATACCTCATGTTAATACCGCCATTGACCGCATGCCCCTAACTGATTGCGCACGCGCACGTTCGGCGTTTGAACTCTTCGGCGTGTACTCTTAATGAGGGGCATTGACGCCGAGGAAACGTGCTCGGCAACAACATTTTCGGTTTCGTGTTGGTCTCTTCCCCTTGGATGAATAATTAGTTCCGGTATAGTGGTCAGAAATATCTTCCCCGCCTTCACCCTCTTGCTCGCTTTTCGGAAAACTTTCCTCTACGAGACCACTATCATCGCTGTCGACATCTACACCACGCACACCCGATTCTTCTTTCCCTTCCTCGTTGTCACTCCCATGCCGCTCTCTATCCGCTCCTGCCCCTTCCTCACTCTCACTGCCTCTGCTGTTGCCGGTATCTTCTAACCCCCCCCCCCCCTCTATCTTCCCGTCTCCGCTCCTCGCTGCCATTATTCCCCTCCTCATCATTGTCCCCCTTGCCACGTCTAGGGCGGCCGCCCCGGTCGATATCGCTGTTGCCCGCTCTCTGCGGTGGTGCCAAACGCTCACGTTGAAGCATTCTTGAAAGCGAAGTAGCCTCACCCACTAGCACCCACAAAACGTATGCTGCGGCCTCGCCAACAGCAATATACTTCCCGAGTGGAAGCCTCATACTGAGCGTCGTGCCGGTTTGCTCGATTGACACGCTATAGTCGTAATATTGGCGCGTCCGTACCTGCGCCAGTCGAGTGATGAAACATTTCACCCACCCCAAGACCCGACGCAGCATGACGTTCTGCTTCACGAGTGATGCATCGAGGGCCGGAGAAGGTGAGAGGACAAAGGCATAACCCGGTGGGCATTAATGAAGCAGTGCTGTTTATCTGCGCCGAAGTCATAATCATCGTCAAGCAACGTCCGATCTACGAAGTCGCCCGGTGTTGTCCTCCTCTGTTTCGTCCTTGCCTTCCTCGTCGCTCGACCCTTCGGGATGGTCTTCGTCCGCTGGAGTAGTCGGCTGCACGTCATCCGAAGGTTCCTTGCAAGGCATTGGCGCCAGTGAACGTGTACAGCCCGCCCAGGCCTTCGAGGTTAATGGGGTTTTCGTCGGTACCGTCTGGTGTAATCACAAGACCAGTCTTTTCAAACAGGCGTCTGCGTTGCAGCTCGTACGAACCGACTTTTTCGACGGCTTCACCCACCCGGTGCGCCAGCAAAACCCCACGGTCAGAGGCAGACAGCTTGTTGGTGTCCCACGTTTCCACATTGTCATCCTTCTCCAACCATGCATTGAGAGCCTTCCCCACACCCAACTTGACCAGCCTCCCGTATCCTGCATCGAACGGCTGCACCTCCTCCGTGTACCCTGATGGCAGCAGCCAAAGCAGAGTGTTGGATTCCTCTTTGAGTGTTTTCTAGAACTCTTCTGTCGTCTGCCCGTGCAGACTATCCGCAAAAAAAATGGATTCTCCGTGTGCTGCACGCCAAAACCGCCTGTGATGGCGGCCTTGAACGTGTTGTCAACCCACCGGTTGCAGTAGTCGCACGTGCTTGGGTTCTGCCAACTTTCGACGGTGTGAGAATCGCCGAAGGCTGCGGCCCTGGCATGGATGCACTTGTCGAGCACTCGCGTCCGATCGCAATGGTCGAATGGAACGAAGAAGCTCCCCTAGCTCGCTATTGTACGCCTCTTCGTTGAGGGGGCCGTCACATCGTAGCCCCAACAGCGTGTCAAGGACGGAAAACGTTTATGCAGAAACACAGCCTTCGTGAGCGGTTCTATTTAGCTCATCGACCTGCTGCGCATTCAAGGCTCTCCTTGTGTCTCAATTCACCCAATGTGGAGAGCGATTTGAGTCTGGCCGTGAACGCCATCATTGGCAAAATGAGGGCCGCAAAATCTGTGTCCTGGGTCTGCTGCAGTAAAACAGGCTGCAATCTGTGTCCTGGGTCTGCTGCAGTACTACAGGCTGCTCTTGCTCTCTCTCCTCTCTCTCCTCCCTGCGGGAATATTTGAAAACACATACCCAGTACACTTGTTTCGGGTGTCCGCGTCGAACAAAAAAGGTTTTTGTGGGGTGAAACAAATCGGAAAATATGAAACGGCCAAATCTAAAATTCAATAAAAACACGACAACATCTACGATTACACGTAACGGGTCAAAATTGAAAAATCTATGGTCGCTGAAAACCTGAAAGATGCATTACTCGCGACCGCCAGGGGCAGGCAGCAGGATTCTCCGAAGGCGTCGGGGATTCCCCCCAGGGGGGGTAATAGGCCTTCCTTATTTTGCACCGGAGCCCAGCCTCGCGTCTTTCTTGTTATTTTGCAAATGTCAGCCTGGCTTTCTTATTAACCTGTTTCTTATTACAATGTAGGTGTGCTATACAAAAACACAAATACAAAATAAGAACTGGGTCACGATCCACACGCAGTCAACCACGTATCAACCGACCTACCGACACCCACCCACCCACCCACCCACCCACCCACCCACTCTCACGTACTAACCAACATCCACTCAATCACTCACACCCACCCACCCAACCATCGACCCCCCACCCAACCACGTACGTGCGCACCAACCGATCGACACACACACGCACCAACCGATCCACCCATCCACAATCAACAACAACAGCAGAGCGAAATCAGTATACAGCAGCACCAGTACCTTCAGCAACAATAGTCGTAGTCCTTATATAACCCATCTACAGCAGCAATATCATAGCAACAACAGCAGCAGCAGTCCAGCAGCAGCAGTCCAGCAGTACGACTCGTACGTACGTACAGCGGACACAAAGAAAACGCCGGCATGGATGCGCAGCTCTTGTACGTACAGCAGTGTAAACAAAGCGCCGGCATGGGTGCGCAGCCCTTGTACGTACAGCAGTGTAAACAAAACGCCGGCATGGATGCACAGCCCTTGTAAGTACAGCAGTGGCTCTTTTTTTGCGATTTTTTACGTCTGGGCTTTTTATCTTGAAACTACAGTAGTGCAAAAACTGCTAAATCGCGAAGTTATGGGCCGATTTCGATTCTGACCGAACTTCTGGAGTACCATATATTTTCACGTCAGGGGGACTCTTCGAAAAAAAAGTTACTTGATTTTAGTATGGCCAAAAAGTTAATTGATTTTAGTATGGCCAAAATTTTACTTGATTTTAGTATGGATATTTTTATCTTGAAATAAGTGTGGATATTTGACTTGATTTTAGTGTGGGTGTTAGACCCCTGGCTGCAAAGCCCTCCGAATGCGCTGGGAACCCCTCCCCTCCCGGGAATCCGTCCCGTTCCAGGGGACGGAGCGAGCCGTCCCCGGGACGCCGCCTTCCCCCAATCCCCTCTGGCCGAGTTCGACACCGGCGCCCGTTCTCTCGCCGGAGTCACCGAGGGCCGACGCGTGGGGTGGGCCGGGTGCGACTGCAGTGCCGATCGGGGTCGGGTGGCGGGCGGTACAGCCGGTCTTCCGCGGGGCATACCGAAACCGGCATAGTCCTGAAGATCCGAAACGACATCATCATCACCATCATCACTACCGAAGCGTATTATTATATAATAGATAGATATAGGAATAGCAGAATATTCCTCACCCAAAATCGAATGTTGATAAACGATACACGAGCAACCCGACAAGCAACCCCCTTGGCTAAGCGTGTCACAAGCATTTATGCATGTTGTTGTAGGCAATTTGCTACAGCAGCAGCAGTAACCAGTAGCCTACTGAGTCGGTATTGAAGTAGCAGGTGTAATAGCAGGTGTATGTACCAGCCTATCTGTCTAGTCGATACTCGGTACGTAGCATGGAGTACTATCGAGGGAATGATGTACTCAGCAGTCATGTGGGTACGAATTGTACTTGGCATCAGTACAGCCATGGATATGCGGCGAAATACGAATAGGCTCATTTTGATAAACTGTGCGGGGTGCAGGGATTCTACACGCAGACTGTGCGAAGTTGAACGTCTGGAAGCGTAGCGTTCTTGATAATTATACGTAGTACGTGGAACGGCCACGAGAAGCATCCGGGACTGTTGCTGTAGTTCGGTCAGTCGTAGAACCAGCCGGTAGAGTACATCCAGCCGTGGAGCCCAGTGTGTCGAGGGAGGTTGCGCCCACCAAGCTCATGACCAAAATTATCAGCTCTGTCTGAATTCTCGTTTCGTCCTTCATCTTGACTCAAACGACGAGTATAAAAGGAGAATATTATTAGAGATCAGGAACCGATCCAATAATAATATAGTTGTTTGTTGTTCTACAAGCAGTAGTAGAGAGAATTAGGCGTTTGATTCATATTCGTGGCTGAAAGAACAGCAACGAGGCACTGTTTGATTGATCGTGTGAGTTGGAATACCAAGTGGGTACATACAGCACGGAACAACAGCGCTGGCAGACTGGTAGAACACGCGAACAGACAGGGCTGCTGCTGTTGTAGCTGGCCAGCGGTTGCTGGGCAAGATCTTTCGTGCTTTCTCCCGCCCACCCACCGTTTTTCTTTCAATGGTGAGGGGATGGAGACATCTACGGCATACCTATTGTTTACGATGCACTCAGGCTGTTTCCTATGCGGTTCGATTTTGAGCTTCAGATTTGGATTTTTCGATCTCAAAAACGAAAGCACCGTCCTATGCAGTCCGATTATGCAAAATCTGACCGGAATTTTTTCGATTTGAGAATCCGATGAGCCACGTCGTCGGATTTTGGGCCAAAATCCGACGACTTGGGTCATCAGATTTTCAAATCGAAAAATGGCATGGTCTCTTAAATTCAAGATGTTATCCACGCAGCAAGCAAGCAGCAGCAGCAGCAGCACGATCGATGAGTTGGATGGTGACACAGCGACGTTGCTTCGCGCCCGACGCGCAGCCGACGATCGGTGGGCCTCTCCGTCACCAAGTTACAGTCGGCTGGCGCGGGCTCGGACCTAGAGACGAAGGGAAGCGCACTCGGCACGCGCCTCTCCGTACGCGTGCTCGTAGACTTCACAGCAGCTGCCGCAGCACCAGCAGCAGTACAGCAGTCATACACAGCAGTCAACGCTCGGATGCTTCGTTGTGTCAAAATACAAAATACCAAGACAGGTCGACTCGAGCGCACTCGGCGCGTCACCGCCAGACCAGAGGCAGCCAGCGCGGCTTCGAACGCTTGGGTTCTATGCCCAGTACAGCGCACTCGGCGCGTCTCTTCGCGGCGCCAGACCACAACAACAACAGCAGTTGGTCTTGCCGTTTGCTCGAATATCTGCACGTATGATACAACAAATCCGTGTTTTCTCGCATAAGAAGACTGTTTCGATTTTCGAACTACAGTAGTAACCATCTGAGAACGGTACTTTTTTTTTTGTGGGTTCTGCCGATGGCTGTACTGAAAGAACCAAGGCGACAATTCACACGCCGGTTGTGTCCAACAATGCCCTGAGTGAAAATGAAAATTCGCGTTCGCGTCGATTTTTATATTTTTCAGTTTTGCTTTAGTTATAGCCTTGAAAGGCTATTTTTGGTAAGGATTGCAAATGGCCAATTTTCAATATATTTATTTTCGGCTGGCTCTGGAAACCATATTCTAGACCCGATATTGAAAATGTGTTCCCGGAGGATTGTGGTGATTAGCTATACGATCATCATACAACTTGTATTGTAGTAAAATATCCATTTTTGATGGCGCTGAAAAATTTTCCGTTTACAATCCTCCGGGAACACATTTTCAATATCGGGTCTAGAATGTGGTTTCCTGAGCCAGCCGAAAATAAATATATTGAAAATTGACCATTTGAAATCCTTACCAAAAATAGCCTTTCAAGGCTATAACTAAAGCAAAACTGAAAAATATAAAAATCGACGCGAACGCGAATTTTCATTTTCACTCAGGGCATTGTTGGACACAACCGGCGTGTGAATTGTCGCCTTGGTTCTTTCAGTACAGCCATCGGCAGAACCCACAAAAAAAAAGTACCGTTCTCAGATGGTTACTACTGTACTGTAGGTCGCTGAAAAATCGATCAGACCATTATCTGAAGCTCAGAAATCGAACCGCATAGGAAACGGCCTCAATGTACTTAGGGCCATTCCTAACGAACGAAAAAAATCACGATTCGTGAGGTTTTTGTCGTGAATCGTGATTTTTTTTGTCGTGATTCACGACATAAACCTCACGATTCATGACGCCAATTTTTTTACAATTTCTTAAAAAAAAACGAAATCACGATTCACGACATTTGTCGTGGCTCAAAATACGCCTGATCAAGGCACTACGTAACCCACCCGACACCAACGGTATCCGAGGGCCGGTATAAGGGCATGCCAGGCCCTGCTCCGTACGCCGGTTGTGGACAGCGAGCGGCTGCCTAAAGGCACTGCTGGGTGCGGTGTAACGGGCCTGCTGTGACCTCGAAATCTCGAGGAGGCGGAGACACAGCGTGAAGAAAAAGCAAAAATAATCTGAAAATCTCATGGGCCAGGCAGAGCAGACGTCATGTCAGCGAGATTGGAACCTCGCGCGGACCTGGCCTGGCCGACGGCGCGTGAGGTTTGAATATCACAGACCGTGTCGGGCCTCTGCCCATGGTTTGAATCACGGACCGGGTCGGGCGCGGTCGGCCCGGCACGGCCTGGCCGTGACCTACCTGCGAGAGTTGGCCCTACCCTCAAATACCGTTGGTTTGAAAATATCGGATTTTTTATAATTTGAAAATATCACGAAACGTGACGAAAAAGCACCTATTTTCGTTAGGAAAGAAACATCACGAATCGTGATATTTTGTCATGCCAAAACGTCACGAATCGT
The DNA here is from genome assembly GCA_008828725.1 of Saccharina japonica. Taxonomy (NCBI): domain Eukaryota; class Phaeophyceae; order Laminariales; family Laminariaceae; genus Saccharina; species Saccharina japonica. The sequence goes on from MEHQ01001395.1 coordinate 57,862, forward strand.
GATTTTTTTTTGTTCGTTAGGAATGGCCCTTACCAGGTAGTTTTTTTTTTCAGTGGCATGTGGAGATACACAGTAATTGTTCGGAGAAGTAGAATGGTGCTGGGACCATTCTCTTAATGTTCAGGGCGTCTGGTGATGACTGTCCTCAAGTCGTATGACGAGGACTGGTCTCACACGCCTGGCCGATGACGGTCTTTAGAGGCTAGCGCGCGAAGCTGCGGTTAGGCAGCCTGGGCTGCACTGATATTGAAGATGTGTAAGACGATGGTATCTCAGTTGTTAATTAAATAAAATTATTATAAATACGTCAGCTTTGTTAATTGTCGCTCTCGGGACTTGTTGTTTCATCACGACGAACTGGCGAGAGTTCAGATGAAGGGGGGTGATGGAGAGTGGCATCGCAAGGGGGGTTTGTTAAGGTGACCCCTGGAGGGGTACTCTGGGTCGGGGAAGGAAGTAGAAGCTCCACGTGATGTATATATATTACCGTCGTAGACACGAGAAAGGGGGAGAAAACATAGAGAAACACGTAGGTACATAAAGAGTGAGGCGATGGGAATCGCTCCAAACGCCCAAGTGCTCCACAGAGAAACACGCATATTTCCTTCTGTTGGAACTCCCAAATACCGCTTACATAACTATCCTGCCACCAAGTACGTTAGCACTCTGAACAGGGGTTGCGCCGCGCGTTCTCGTCTCACTGGACTGTCAGCATACCTCGCTGCACTTTCTGGCTATACCATCAATTGTCAATTCAAATTACCATAGCGGCACAACTACTAGATCGTCGAACCGTAACTTCCGTTACTTATTGATTCGTCGAACCGTAACTTGCAGGTCTCGTCGTGGAACAAAATACGCACACATTGCACATACGTATGACGCGTACGAGTACGTACGAGTACGACATCATGGCTTGTCATATCACTGCTGCTTAGAGCATCGATGCAGTAGGGAATGTTACAGTACCTCGTACAAAATGTATCCTTTCCTAACACGAGTCTCGAATGACTACAGCAGTCGGGCAATCTGATATACTGCTCGCTAACACCAGGCAGGTGCAGCTGCACAGTATTGATACAATCTAAGATACGTACTACCGCGTAGGAGTAATCTAACACTCTCCCTCAATCCGTGCAGCTGTATCATGTGCCGATGTGATACTACTACTGTACAGTGGGTCGGATACCGTTCCAGTTTTGCGACCAACAGAAGAAACTTCAACTCAAGATCTGATCATGGCGAACGATAACCAGCGCCTTGTTGGAACATCAATAAAAATTGCACTAGGTGCTGAATCATGGCGAACGATCACGCAGCACTCGTTGAAACAGTAGAAACTTCACTAAAGAAACTGATCATGGCTGACGATCATCAGCGCTTGTTGGAATCAGACATCAATTCACTCGAAACTCACTGACCACTTATGTAATCGTTACATGCGTCACCAGTGCTTGTAGGCAACAGATACGCGCAGTATCTATTGTACGGTATCACACAATATTTGTCTACTCGGGCGGTTCAACTTTATGTCTACATCCTCCGAACTATATATATGCACACGTATTCATACAGCATATCAGGTATGCGCTCACTGTTTTACGAGGGTGTACTCGGATTCAAGCTTTCGTGTAACCGAAGCCCGTAGTCGCCTAACCGGTCTTCATGTCTTTTGCGTCGTGTCAGGAGCCGTCCTGACGAACACGTCGTCTTTAATTGTACTCTGGAGAAACGCAACCTGTACATCGATCTGTAGACTGGCCACGTCATGGTTGCACACACTATAGCTAGCAGCACGCGTTGGCTACCGATACGGCATACTGGTGCAAACGTTTTGCCATAGTCGATGCCGGCTTCTTGGGTGTAGCCTTGTACTACTAGTCGCGCCTTGAACCGTCCGTCTGCCTTCTGCTTGAATACGAACCTCGAGCCGATGATCTTCTGCCCCTTGGGTACGTTGGTGATGGGTACAAGATCGTATACCTCGTGGTCCGTTAGACTGTTCATCTCCTTCTCAATCGCCTTCTGCCAGTCCTTACGCTGCGGGGAATTGATGGCATCCATCCGTGTAGCTGGTGGGGATCCTGATTTCGGCGTTTGTGTCTTCCCCCGAGAACCCTGTGTAGTCAGGACTGCCTGTTGCATAGGCAAAAGCTGTGACGGAGGAGGATTGTTCTTCGTTATGAGCGAAATCGGCTGATGAGCCCACCGCGAGTGCCAGTGATTTGAGCTGTTGTTAGGCAGAAAGGTCCGACCATCGGATAAGGCCATTCACATGAAGCCGCCCTTGAAGTTGAGTTCATCTTTAAGATCCGGATCGTTGTTCCTACCGGCTGGAAGGGTAGTGGTCGTGTGAGATGCCCCATCTTGAGAGACCCCCTCTTGTGGGCGTGGAGCACCCTGATTGTAGCAGTCGGCATCGTTATAAGTTGTGGAATTATGAATGGAACACCATTTATTTCCGGCGGTGCCATCCAGCCCAGCCTTGCCTCTTTTGAAGGCAGTTTTTTTTGTTCTTTTTATCCTTAATGTACAAGACGCAAACCCTCTGGTAGTGTCCCGGCTTGTTGCAGTAATGGGCGAACTTGGTCGGGGTCAGTAACAATTCTAGAGGGCTACAAGGGTACTCGTAGTCTCAAGAAAGTGGTCCTGCTTGATTTCGATTGTGTGTCGCTCTTTCGACCAGCGGTACGAGGCTATCCCGCCTTGTGGGCTTCGAAACAGCATAAGCAGAGTCACTTCTTCAAGCTCGCAGCTATCTTGCCGTCATTAGCGTTCTTTCGTGACAGATTATCGAGGTATAGATGCCTCATGGTGCTCTGGATCTGTTCGAGGCTAAATGAAGGGTCGCGGTACATCATGAGCTTGATGTCCTTGTAGTCGTCCGTCAGGCCTTGGACCATGATTCTGTTAGTACCAGTGATAGGTCGAAGAGTTGGTTCCTGGAGATGTGGTCACCGACAACTCCAGCAGCCACCACAGGGGTGGCTCGTTGCGGGAGGGCCTTGTGACGCAGTCCCGTGCTTCCCCCAGTGCAGTGCGCTAGCGCATGGACGAGCTCATAACCTCTTAATGTTCAGGTCGTCTGGTGATGACTGTCCTCAAGTCGTATGACGAGGACTGGTCTCACACGCCTGGCCGATGACGGTCTTTAGAGGCTAGCGCGCGAAGCTGCGGTTAGGCAGCCTGGGCTGCACTGATATTGAAGATGTGTAAGACGATGGTATCTCAGTTGTTAATTGTCGCTCTCGGGACTTGTTGTTTCATCACGACGAACTGGCGAGAGTTCAGATCAAGGGGGGTGATGGAGAGTGGCATCGCAAGGGGGGTTGCGCGCGCGTTCTCGTCTCACTGGACTGTCAGCATACCTCGCTGCAACTTCTGCTATACCATCAACTTGTCAATTAAATAAAATTATTATAAATACGTCAGCTGTGAGTTCAACCGATTGAATAGTAGATACTCAACTTTGCGAGCTGCGTAGAAATTTTGTTTTATGTGTTATTTGTGGTATTGGTGTAGGTTTCGTGATGTACTACAGTAGGAGCCTGGTAGTTACTACTCGATTTTATAATAAGCCGTTCGCGCGTGCTATGTGTTTATTCCTCGTTAAGGATATGGTTCAGTGACTCCCCTGGATACTACCCGGGTCAGCAGGACAATGTAACAAATACCATAGCGGCACAACTACTAGATCGTCGAACCGTAACTTCGTTACTTATTGATTCGTCGAACCGTAACTTGCAGGTCTCGTCGTGGAACAAAATACGCGCACATTGCACATACGTATGACGTACGAGTACGTACGAGTACGACATCATGGCTTGTCATGTCACTGCTGTAGAGCATCGATACAGTAGGATGTTACAGTACCTCGTGCAGAATGTATCCTTTCCTAACACGTGTCCTCGAATGACTACAGCAGTCGGGAAATCTGATATACTGCTCGCTAATACCAGGCAGGTGCAGCTGCACAGTATTGATACAATCTAAGATACGTACTACCGCGTATGAGTAATCTAACACATTCGGTATCTCGGAAGTCCGGGAATGCGTACAGTAGAACCCAGACAGTGTAGGGAGGGAGATGCGTTTATGAGCAGAGACATGTGGGCATAACAGAGATTTGAATAATGCGGTAGGCATGTCAGCCAGCAGCTTTCCCTCCCAAGCCACAGAAAATGATAAAAATACAACGCGATTCGAAAGATACATGCAACAAACATTTTTTGTAACATCATACTTGAACTAATTTTTTTCTGCAAGTTGACGAGCACGCCTAACGGCGGCTCGCGCCAAGCCTCTGGACTTGTACGTCCACCTCAATACCACAAGCGGACGCCGTCCGCCAACAGGTATTTGAGCCTTGGCGTGTTTGGCTCTTCGCGTAGAGCTGTGGTGCATCGGGTACGTCCAGTACAAGGACTACGCCTGAGTTCCGAGCTGCTACATACGTACTCGTACACACAGCAGATACCAGGTTCTGCTGTGAGTTTCTCCGCAGATTTCCGTTGGTTATTCTTGTCTACGAGGAGCTGCTGCTACGAAGAACGAAGTCTACCTCCCCGCAGGGATGCCAAGGTTGTCATCGCCTGGAGCTGCTACTATGCTGCTGCAACGTACTTGTACTTTTACAGGGAGCTGCTGCAATTTTCTCAGGATCGTCGCTACTCGTAGTACGATTACACCGGTGGATTGTTCTGCTGCAAAAGGCAAAGCGTTCGATTTTCAAGTACGAGGAAAACAAGCATAGGAGACCCCAACGTCACCGGCAATACCATGGACGCCATGAGGGGGTTTGTGGTGAGAGAAAGCGAGCCTAGGCACACGGAGGATACGGCAAGTGCAGGAGAAATGCGTCATGCAAGAGCGGCTTCGACGTGCCTGTCAAAAGCAAGAAGCATCTGCGCATTTAACGACGAGGAGCCGTTCACCAAGGTCGGCGACAGCTTCAACGGCGTCTTCCGGTCTAAGAGCACATGTATCCCTGGCGCGATTACCCATTAGGATCGCTGGAGCAACATCATAGCCTAAGACAGTCATCACCGTGTTGTCGCGTGGAATGCTGGAACTTCGTATCGGCCAGGGTCGTTCATCGTCGGATTTCCAAAACGCCGTCGTCCGAATCGGGGCATGTATTTGGAGTGGCATCGCCTGAGAAACGTACTCCGGGATCGGAACCCATAACTCTCATCTGCAACAGGAACCGCCGGGGTATCATCACCGCCAGGAGCTTCCTAAACGTGGGGGCGTCGATGAGGTGTTTTCGGGACTGCTGCGAACATAAGCATGTGGGATTGTCCAAAATACAACTTTCGGAGTCGCTACTACGGTACTACTGCTGTTCGATGGGATTGCCGGAGCTTCCGGATTTACCGTAATAGTGTCATCGTGGGGCCGCCGAGGCATCTTTCGGGATCGGTCCAGATTATCAATAAGTTTTTTATCATCGGGGCAAAACGTCTTCTGGGAATACGGCATCATCATTGATCAAGGGCTTCTGGGATATCGCTTCTGGAGTCGCTGAACACCAACGTCAATTTAGGGCTGCTGGAATATCGCTTGCGGAGGGACTGAACATCGTAATCGGTGGGGGCTATTGCGACATCATCTCTGGGGCTGCTGCATCATCGTCATCTGTATCGCCGGGAGGAAGATATTTTCATCGCCTGGGATCGAACCAGCCTACTGGCTATAATGTTTCTGTAGTAGTGCCACGCGTCTTCTCAGTACGGGGCGGGAAACACATGTGGTAGCCTGTTCGTAAAATTTCCCGGTCGACAAACTGATAATTGAAATCATGTTTTTTGCTTGAGATGTTGTTGCGACTTTTTACAGTTATACATCTCTTGGCACAAACATGTCTCCAACTGTGCATTCACCCTATGAGCAGTAAAACACCATGGCAGTCTTAAACGTGCGCAAGAGAGAAAGTCTGATGGTTGGAACAGCTGTTCGATGGGTAAATAATTTCACAAGTAAAGCGTACGGCAGATAGCAATGTCGTAGTATTAAGCGTACGGAATAATGACGTATCGAGTATGTGTGTATTACCTATAGTAAAAGCCGGGTGAGTTCCAAGGCATCTACAGGACATGTGTGCGGTTTATATGCTCCCTCCTGCTTCAAATGCGTTTCAAGAGTATGCATTTTACGTTGCCAGGTTACGCGTAGCTATAGAAGGGTTATCACCCGTCGTAAGCAAAACAGGAATGGTTCATGTTGATGCGCCGCGGCGAAGGAGTAATGAACCTACATTGCGAGGAATCAAAATTCCACACGTAACACTGGTTGGAGTTGTCGAGATAACAATATAGATGGTGTGTTGTAATATGACTAAGTCAGTTGCCGTAAGTATCAAGCACGAGCAAGTTACGATATATCAAGTTGACTTAAGTAACCCGTTTCGATGGTTAACCGTAATTATGACTATGTTATCTCCATCGAGGGGTCGTGTTGATGTAGGTACTTTGCTACAGCAGCAGCAACCAGTGGCAGTACGAGCAGAAGCAGTAGAGTGTAAAGGCATCCAGACGCACCTCGTCGAATTCATACTGGACCGGGACCACGCTTTTCGATCCTAGTGTGTACCAGAAGTACTGTTTACCATCGAACCGGCATGTATTGGGCCGCATGAAATCTCCACGAAAATTAGTTCCGACAAGAAAGGCGTCAGACGTCAAGGCTGATGATCGAGTACATATTCATACGAATACACCAATATCCTGCATCGCTTCCTTCTATACACCTTTCCAGTAGAAATTTGTTGTCGCAATACTTTGCCCAAGAAATTATCTGGTACAAAAGATACGAACACGACAATCCGCCTTCTACAATTACTGCTGGAGAAGCTACCTGGTATATACGAGTACTCGTATACACGAGACCGAAGAACGAGATATGTCGCTCGCCACAGTAGCGTTCTGTGGGTGAGAACTACAGCAGTATCAACTACACCGCGCGTGCAGAAGAGTTTCACAGAGAAACGTCCGCTCTACAGCAGAAGACCGTGTAGATCCAAGGTATTATGTACCTGGTACCTGTTAAATATCAAACTCAGTTCGATATTACGAGAATTCACAATATACACGTCAAATTGACGCAGAACCCTTGACACACGGACACGCGGCAAACCGAAGGCATCACATACATGCACCCATGGATCTATAAGGTTCACGAGTGGCGCTTACAGTAGTATGGTCCTTTTGGTGTTTTACAGCATGCACGCACAGCAGATGGTTCGGAGGGAGGCCCGGCTTACATAAGAAGCTCGAGTGGACGCAATCACGTATCATGCACGCCTGATACATACGATATCACAATTTTCATCGAGGACGGAAATTCCACGCTCTTCCTGACGCAAGTTTCTCGTAAGAGACACCCCAGATAGTAAAACTTGAAGCGTCTATGCGCGCAACGTCGTACACGCCTAAAAGGTAGCGTGTTGGAGGCGCTGTCCCTAAATATACCAACAGGCCGGTCTTCTTTTTTTCCCTCGAAGAAATCCAGTTTGTCGACACAGAAATTAGGGTCTTCGCGGACTAAAGTCGTATCGATCGCGAGCTCAAAAGAATATGTCACCCTCGTCCACTTTACTCGTCGTATACACGGCTGATAGAATACAATGAAGCATCTCCGCGCAGGTGCGTACTGACGTTCCTTCGAGAGAAGAGGACAACTTGTTTAGGCGTCGGTGTTCAATTACATGCTAACGTTCATCTACGTCTCTTTTCGTGCGCGAAGGATGTTCGAGCTCTTTTCGTGCCTGTATACTTGGCAAACTCACTAGTGCTGCTCAAGCTCTCCCCACAACAACTCTGCTAGCTTCTGAAGACCGTCATCGGTCAGCCATCTGAGTGTGCACTGTAATCACATTATATTATAACAGAGCACACGACGTGCAAATAAAACAAGCGACAGACGACCTCAACAGGATCCGAGGGGGGGGCACACCACGGGCTCGTATTTAACGCACATTTCAGGCGCAAGGTGGGTGAGAGCGATACACCCGAAATAAGACGGGAGGCACACCGGGAGATGGGGCGGTCTACGCGTGAAAATTATGTCCTGTTCATCCAATTCGTCCTCGAATTACATGAGTGCCCTGCTTTGGGCGTGCGGTCTGCCCTATGCTCGATTTTAAGGTGCATATCCGTGGCTTCAACGCAGGCCTGCCACCCCACTCCTAGGTACACCAAACACGTATTTTGGTTTTGTCGTGCTGCAGGGTTTTAACGTCTATCGCTTGTCGACACTACTCCTATCGCGCGTACCTAGGCCAGTCACGCAGTGGTACACACGCTCTCCGCTCTGTTGTGTCGACGATGGACGGCCCCCAACGTATTTAAATCGGGACTTGAAGAAAATGATTTCTAACGTGAACAATTCAACTGCCGCCACTGCCAACACCATCGAGCCATGTATTTCACTGGAGGCAGTATATATAGCGCATTCAGGCAATTAATAAACAGCAGCACAGTGTGATTTTCTACGTGAAGACCAGCAGGACGTGTTTCGGGACGTGTTTCGTACATAAAATGCAATGTAGTTATACTGTACTACAGTAATTTCAAGACGTTTAGCTAGTTTTCACCTCTGGGGCAGCACGCTCTCAACATACTCATATCACTATACTGATCTCAACATTACTGATCTCAACATAGTGACCTCAACATAATGGTGTCAACTTCCACACGCTGAAAGTAAAGTTGGCATCCACACAAATAATGTATCGCCAGTTTACACTGAAGATCCGCGCGTACCTTGTGAAGAACCACGTTGGGTCCAAGAATCCCCGAGCCATTGAGCAGCCGCAGCGCAGTGAACGTTGGATTGTTGAACTTTTCTTGTTTAGCAAAGGTCAAGACGGTGACGTCAGACCAGGCCTTGCTCGCAATAACATCCAGGAAGAACTGCAGCGGGGGCTTCAGTCGTCACGATATTAGAGCACAGTAACGCAAGCAAGAGGATGATGTCAGGGATAAGAGACAGGACGAGCTGGTCCAGCTGAAATCACGAGGCGGTAATTGCTGGCGTTTTCTCAACCCAGTTTCGCCATGTTCTGTGTTGAAAAAAAGGGTCTATAGACCTTTCTCCGATCAAACCGGAACGATTACGTCGTACCTGTGAGGCATTTTGCTTTTTTCGGGGAAGGGGGAGCTTTCGGCCATTTCAAGCAAACCTTTCTTGACATTTTGGCAACACACATCATGAAAAAAAGAGTCGAAAAAAATGAATGCCACAGACAACGTCGATGCGAATCATAATAATGTGTAAAAGTGTCAGACAAACAACGATAAATTGAGTTGAGAAATCAGCGTCGCTCATCGTAATATTTCAGCTTTGTATTGCGGATAGTATGCACGTCAAATGTCTTGATAGACAGCGAATTAGGCGATGGTGAGGATATAGACCGTTTCGCCATGTCTCAAGCAATGCTGACACCGAGAATCAGCGTTAAAAGCCGTGCAGGTTTTTAGGACTTTCGTATAGACTTCAGTATCGAGATATCCGAGGTTTACTTGAGATATGGCGTTCCTCAACGACAACAACTCAGATTCGAAACACTTTAACGTCTGCAAACAAACGCGCTGCACGCTCGAGAACACTGCTGTGAAAGTTTGAGTCCTAATATTTTCAAACGGGTGCGGAAACGCCGATCGAGTGGAAACCTGTTTGACGACTGAACCAGATCGTAGAGCTTACCATTTATTCGCAGGAATGCGTATTTCCCGGCAACCGTAATCCACCCGAAATGAACACCGGTCGTATTAGGGCTCGAGGCAATATTATTTTCAGAGGAAATCAAGGTTGCAGTTTCACTCAAGGAACGGTGGCGGAGTGCGTGTTTTAGAGTCGCCAAAGTGTAAAAAGGCCCCAGACACGATAGTTGTTATCCCCATCGTCGCGTACGTCCATAGCATCTGCACTACTGTAGTCGCGATTCACAACGACGGATACGAGAAAAACTATAAAAAAACTAAAAGTCGTCCTGTCATTCTCCAGTAGATCATGAGTGCAAGCGTAGCACAAACGTGAGAACCGCTTCACATCTCTCCGGCCGCGGTTGGCCAACATGCGTGCGCCAAGGACACGACCACAAACGCTCGGTATCCCCGGCAATACCGTCCGCAATGCTGCAGTACGAACAACCTGAGTTTCGATAATCGCAATAGTACGTCATGGAAAGAGGCAAATGCGCGCTAGACCGGCATATTATACGTATCAGTGCGAGTGTACCTGGCCAAAATCCGGGCGTCGCGCCCCCTGTCCTTTAGGATCGAAAATGTCACCCGATCGAATGTGGATTACGAGCGATCCCGCACTGGCTTGCTGGGGGGCAAGCTTCCGGCTCGTGGCGGGCAACTGAAGCACGCCTAAGGTGCGGCTCTTTGTCCGCCTCTGGTGGTTGTCAGATGCATCGATTGTGTTTTCTTGAACGTCCTTTGCAGGACAAAACGCGGCCGTGTCGACAACAGAACCCATATACTCAGCCTCACAGCCCCTCACGAAGACGTGGTTCATGCAGCGCTGGAGCTCAATATGGACACCTGAAAGAGAAAAAAACAAAACGCGATTTAAGAAACAGAGCTAGTGCCTGCATGCTCGCCGCTGCATATATGCCCCTTTGGTTCGAAAATGTAGGACGCATCCGATTGTAAATTTGAGTCCGAATGTGTCCTTAACTTTTCGTCCACCGCGGTATTCAATTACGTGTAGTCCTGTGGACACCCGTGAATGATGGCCGTATGACAACACCATGTACGCTTTTGGTCTTGACGTCAAACCCTGCTCTTGAGGACGGTCTAACATCGCGTTTGATGACGCGGGAGATGTGACAGAGAGGAAATGGTATTGCAGCGATACGATCGAACGAGTGATCATGTCTTCGAAATATAAATAGTGCAAGGAAGCCTGGTCCTTAGCTCAATAACCAAATAAGTGGATGTAACGCCACACCACAGGCGAAATATAATTTGAGCGTGCGGACGGCTCTGATGAGCAAACGGGCGGTGGTGCACTAACGAAGCGGTGCGAATCAACTCAAACAGTATTACTCCCCTACAAAATAAAATAAAATAAAATTAGATACGTGCTCCAAGGTCGGAAATGCAAGCCAAGCACAGCATTGAAATCGGTCTATAATGACGCTGCAGCCTCGCGGATCGGTCACAATGATCTCGCATTCGTTCTTACCGCGCGGATGACGCGTGCTACGATAGAGGTGTATGGTATAAGGTATACCTTTTTTTGGCTGAAACGTTTTCTGAATGACCTACAAAAATATTGCTCCTTCACCCAAAATCATCGGAAACCAACTTTCGAGTTGCAATAGGTTTCGTTGCATCGTTAGGGACATGGGACTGTTCATTGGGTAGCGCTTTTTGTTTCCGTCCAAAACCAGTTTCGGGTTGGACGCATGCTACGATAGAGGTGCACCATGTTTTTTTCTGAGCTCCTCGCTTAAGGAGCGTCATACCTCTCCGAAAAAATGATTTTGGAGGAAAATACAAGTGCTGCCGGGTGGGAAAATCTCGTGACTGAGGTATACTCTGAAACATTATTCGTCACAAACATGAAAGTCGGACGAATTCGGGTTAAGGAGCCCGATTGTTCCGAAAACGGTTCAGTCAAAACGTGCTACCTCTAACGTAGCACTAGTCGTTGGGTATAGAGCTCCTCAAGTGACCACCCTTATGAGGCAAAAACATGGTGCATCTCTATCGTAGCATGCGTCGGATCAGGCGAGTAAACCCACTCCCGACCGTGAACCTAGCATGGCCAGTAGCGCCACGACTGTAGTTCACGACTGCGATCAGTCTTGTCGGCTGTACGGGGCCTTGGGCGTAATGGATCGGAGCTATAAGCGCTACCTAAATGCTAATTACACAGACCGAGACTACAAACACAAGCCCCTAGAGGGCTCCGACACGAAAATGGTGTTATCGCTGGGCGTTTCCCCAAATAAGTCAATCCGATTAGCGCTATGTCGCGCACCAATACAGTTGGGTGCACACGAGGCGGCCTAGATATTTTATACCAGCGGGCCCCGATACTGTCCCGATTCCATCCGCCCTCAACTATCCCGCTGACCCCTCGAAAGGCTGTTTCGGTATGCAGGTAGCACTAAGTACATCGACCGGCTGTCCGGCGCAATGATATCATTGTATCTAACGAGAAACATTCAGACGACTTATGCCACTGCCTGTGCGAGAGCGTTCACTTCACTACCCCTCCAGATTCTCGAAATGTGTCCACGGAGTTTCACGACCGTGGTTGTAGCCGTGTTGTCACTATTTCGTACGATCACAGCCACCTTCGAGGAAGTCCAAGAACTTTCTACCAGTCCCCCCCCTCCTACTCGCCTTTCGCCCTCTCGCTGACTTCGTTCGAAACTATTTTTATCATGCAGAAAGCAAGCAAAAACACCGATCGGAGGTCCCACACTTATGTTCACGGTCCAACGAGAAAAAACAATGGCAGGTGGTCATTCTCTTCCCATCACACTTCGGGCCCGTGCCGTTGTCCGCAGCATACCCGTCACCACCTCCCCCCCCGTGTAGTTCAAGGCATCAACGCAGTCTCACCACGGAGGGAGTACCCGGATGCTCCCCCCTGGATTCGCTTGGGTTTGCACACGTCGGGGCGGCTGGACAAGTCGTCGAACTCCGGCAACAACTCCATCTTGGCGTACGAAAAGTCGTACCATCGGTGTTGGAAATCGCCTTCGCCCGTGTAGGGGATCTCATCGTCGCCCTGAGGCAACACGAACTGTTGTGTGCGATCGAGTCGAGTGCAGGGAAGGAGTTGCTGTGCTAATAAGGAGTATGTTGCGAAAGTCGAACCGTTGGATACAAGAGGTAAATACAAGAACCTGTGAGGTCGTTCTGGCCTTTGTCTCTGAGCTCAAATGAAAGGATAAAACTAGTTGCCAACAAGCATATATACCCAAACTGCCTTTGTTTTTATGGACACGTTTGTTTGGTGCTCGTTATCTGCGACAGATTCAGAGACGCAAGCCGACGGTGGCACATCGTCACTTCATCATGTATGAGGTATGCAATTTTGGATCGCAGCCGCCTGAAGGTGTACACCGTAAAAACAAATAGAGATGAAAGGATACCCTATTTCCGCCAAGTCTAGAGGCGCGTTCGTATTCGCCAGGAAAACACAGCGATACACGATAAATCATGAGGGGGGGGGGGGACGGATACATCCCATCATCGGTCGACCAAACATTCCTTGCGTGCAATTCACTAACCCAATATTCGAAAAGGTCAATATCAACACGAATATACGTAAAATACAAATCTACAAATTTGATCAGGCCGGTATACTATGTTGCTTCTGGTGACTCACCAAACTAGACCTGCAGCAGTATGCCATCGAAAAGTGTTGTGACAGATCTTCAAAATGGTTTCCGGCGCGTCCTGCGGCGAACCGAAAAAATCAGCATACAAATGAGATGGCAGTAGCTGACCAAATGACACAACCTTCTTGATGGGATGTGAGGTCGGTCGACAGCTCGATAGCAACGTCCGCGTTTACAGGGTTTGACGCAATGATTGTGCCTCGGACACATAAATATTTGCCAATCCGACTCCAAGTACACCCGGTTCGTCACACAGACAAAGCAACCATCTCGGGAGGGCACGCCATGCAAGATGGTACACGATGCACTAAAAAGTGATGGTCACGATACAATGTTTTTTAGCGGTATTTAGCCTGTTGGGCACGGCGCGTGACCAACACGAGCGTTCTCTCCCCTGTTCGACTTCAAGCACGCCACGTTGTGGTGTCGGGGCACACTGCACTAAATGATACCTTGTTCGTGCGTGTTGGGGGCATTTTTGTTGTTTTCAATGTTCTTCTCGCGATAAACAACCGGTAAGTACGTAGCCTTTTGCGACCCTCCCAGTCGATTACGATGCTGTAAGTTGTGCAGTGGCGACAGCTAAAGGTCGTGTAGTTGTCGCTAGGAATTGTCGCTGCAGGGCATTTGCGAATGTAGCCAACTTGTGTGCCGTTGGTGGAAGGTGGACGGTAACTTTTCGTCACAACAAAAACAAATATTGAGAAATGTTTGATGTAAATTGCCGACAAAATCAACTTCAACGCAAAAGTATAGTGGTGTTGTTTTCAAGCCATCTCCACAGGGGTGCTCGTTTTTTGCCGCCGGCCAAACTTGAAACTCGTAAATACAGCATTAATAGTGATCTCACCTCTGATTTGTGACGCAAGGGTTAAAATGTTGCCTCCAGAGAATATACCGTTGGCCTTATGGTCTTGCGCCTCCTCGAGCGTGAGGGCCTGAGGACAACCGCCAGTCTGTCGCGGAGCCCGCGTCGAGTACAAAGACAATCGCCCATCGAATTTAGGCCGCATAACTCACAACCTACCCTAAACCTAACGTTTAGTAGGCCCAAGACCAATTGTAGAACAAATTCAGGAACGTTCGTCTCTAGCACGGATCTACCGCGTGGTATAAATATGGTTTGGAAAGAGGGTGGGCGCGGCGACCACCTGCTAGGTATGCGTGATCTCCCTTCACCTACAAACGAATTACCAACACCGTTTGGGATCGTAGACAGAAGCGGTCTTCTTTAGTATCACGAGCGCCGGTGAAGAAGGGAGCATACGCCTGTCGTCGACAGAAATATGTCGACAGCAGGAAAGGTCGCAGCATGAAACATATAGACCCCCAGGGCAAGAACTTCGCAGTCCCGTACGAATCGGCCCCGTTCCGTCGCGTCCCCAATCGTGAAGCAGTCCCCCGACTGCGTCCCTTTCACCGACAATGTGCTCACAGAGATAATATTCCAAGGTCATGATCATGCAACGGTCGTTCCTACGCACATATTTTAATATGATCAACGCACGGAGAGGCGTCTATTAACATTGTCAAGTGGACAGTTGGACCTAACGCTGTATTTAAACTCTTCCGAACTGGGGGATTCACCAGAACAACGAGTGGCAGGGGGTAATCAGATGTTCCATGTAAGATTCGCTTGCGGTTCGGTAAACAAGGGACGGTAGTCTCTCTTGGTGCACCGGTGTAGGGTCGAGCCCTCTCCTGGTGCAAAGGCATGGATATAACATGACAAGCGGGGGCAAGGCGACCATTCATTTATGTCGCGCCAATGGGAAAACATTGCGTCAATAAAACGATATCGTTCAAGAACGGGGTACCAGACATACTCTTCGTAAACCTATCGGGTAATTTCACGCGCTGACTTTTTATAACAGTTCAGTCATGCATCTCAACCACTGTGGTTCCTGTACCGCCCAGGTGCAGCACAGGAGGACTCTTGCCTGAAATAGAACACCGTGCCTCACGGCTACGGTCTCGGCCCCGTGTCCTTCTACGCCTCCTCCGGCATTGCTGACCTATCGTGCACAACAAAACATGACCCAGCATGCGCAGAGGCGTGAAGACAGCAGGCGCAACACACAAATTACGGCGGAAGACTCGGTCAACGTGAAAAAACGAGCGGAAGGGCGAAGAGGCGAACAAATATTACGGGGAAACAGGTCAAAATACGTTCAAACAAGTAAAAATACTGGAATATGTAGTTTTGTTTTGTAAATTTGATAGGTCTTGATCAACTATGATCCCCCGTGATTGTGAAAACAGACGCGACTCGGGCCGTCAGAAACAAAATAACAACGTCATTCGCCGCATGGTCCCTATTCCGCAGCCGACCCCCGGAAGTGCGGTGGTTTCCTACATGGGGCCAGAGGGCCGCGTGACAACCGTGCCAACAGAAACACCCTGTCGTTTAAGTATGTTAACAGCAACACTACTGTTGTCAAACGTGGCTCTCCGCTGGACTATTTTTTATCTACTTATCTGGTACCTGGCCTGTGGAGTTTCCGGCCGTGTACTACAGGAGTATAACGAACGGGCCGTTGTTTTAGCTACATCACGCTTAGCGCAGGTTGTGTCATACCTTGTTTGCTTTTGAAGAATTTGTCATTTCGCACTACCTTTAACTGAACACTACTGCTTTTGGAATCAATCGAATGCCATTAGTACTAGAGCAGTAGCTCTAGGTGTTGCTGTCCAGCGTCCAAGATGCACCCCATTCTACGTACCGTATTGTTCCAGGTTTCTCCAAAGTATTGGCACCCACCAAGTCGGATGGAAGAGCTTCAGCCTCCATGTAGCTGCGGAAAACCCAGCAGAAAAGTGCTATTGCCGACGAAGAGAGCCTCATGGTTCCACCCGAATGTCCTCCCCGGCGAAGGTTTACCTACAGTATGCGAAAAAAATAAATACATCACGGGGAAGTTCGAACGCGTGATGTACGCTGTGATACGGTAAAGGCGGAATATAATCCTTATGAAGGTGGTCACTTCAGAACAGCCGATTTTCCTAATTGAAAATTGCCTTTCCGATGAGAACGAAAAGCGAAAATATGTTTTTTTGAATCGTAAGAGATGTACTTCCCTTACAGTCATTTTCTTCACTGTAAACTATTGTCAGTTGTGACACCCGTCGATGACAAACAAAAAACCGAAATCGGCATCGGCAGTCTCAAGATATCGAGGATCCCAGAAAATCTGTATTTATGGGCGAGGGACCTCGCTCATAAATGCAATTTCCCGTGAATCCTTGAATTTTCGAGCCTGTCAAGGCCGATTTCATTCGATTTTTCGTGGATCGATACCTACCATCGAGGAACAGTTTCTAGGTCAAATTTTGATCGTGAGCGAAATAAATCTCTTGAACAATAACAAAGTACTAAAACCGATTTTCATTATCATCGGAAAGGCAGTTCTCAATTAGGAACATCGGCTGTTTGAGGAGCTCTATATATGCCTCGCCCCAACACTGATTCGACGGGATGCTAAAGGGCTATCTATACCCGGTGAACAAACTCACCCCCCGAGTGTAAAACGAACAATATCGCAAAACGAGTGTACGGCAATGAAATTCCGACGAGCTCGGGTCAAGGAGCTCCGTCATTCAGAGGACGTTTAAGCCAAAACCTGCTACAGGCTGGTTCAAGCATTCCACTCAAAATGCATTCAGTGGCGAATGTCCACGCCGTTTTCTGGAGATAGACCCTGAAATTTAACACACGCGTTTTATGCAAGCCCTACCCAAGACTTGAACGGATGTTATTTTATTTTTTTTCCGTCAGCTATTGCTTGTTTGGCATTGTTTTGGGAAATTTGGGTCTTGAGAGATCCGAAATTTCCAGCGAAAAAAAAAAAATCGTAAAAGGCTCGGGTAGGGCGCATAAAACACGTGTACCAAAAATTTCAGGGTCTATCTCCAAAATACGGCGTGAACATTTGGACTTTTGTGCGGTAAAAGTGGAAAAAAAGGCGTTGCCTCGTAATTACTTAGTTTCAGTATGAAATCGATTTAAGGCGTTAAATATGACTTAATATGACCATACGCAATCAGATCGTCGAATATTTGCGTGAAACTTTGTATAAACATGCCTTGGACCACCTGGAAGCGGCTCGTTCAGAACAAAAAAACGGGGGGGGGGGATGTTTTCCTACGGAAACGCCTGACTATTGTTGACCACTTTGAATGCCTGTGATTGGTCGGGCCACATTTTCGACGGTAGCGCCAGTTCTAGGTCCTGGAACAAAAAACTGGCGATGTCACCCTTTTCCACTGTTCCTGGCGGTCAGTATGATACCAAATATGTGACATTGGAATGTTTTTGCATGCGGCCTTAGTCACTGACGAAAATTTGGGTGATATACCGGGTTCACCAGCCTACATACGAAGTACTGCTGTACGGGGGACCACATAGTAAATGGAAAACATTTTTCAGGATCGGGAACTGATATAAGGATAATCTGCTGTTTGTTGTTAAAGGGACATGGCTCGCGTAAACTAGTAGCTGGCAAGGGTTTGCAAAGACAGCCAGGTCAGATACTGTATGGGATAAACTGTAGAAGTCTCGGAGTAACCTCGGTTGTGGAGGAGTACAATGGTGTTGAACCATTGGGTGTCCCAGTCATCCGATAATTCGTACATTGTAACCCAGACAGTGAAGGGAGGGAGATGCGTTTATGGGCAAAGGCATGTGAGCATGACACAGAGTTTGACAATGCGGTAGACGTGTCAGCCAGCCGCTCTCACAGAAAATGATAGTATACAACGCAATTCGAAAGATACATACAACAAAGGAAAAGATTATTCGGGATCGGGAACTGATATAAGGATAATCTGCAGTTTGCTGATATACGGAGAATTCGGCGTTATGGTTCATATTATTTGGCTGAGCACGTAGTACGTAGCTCACTTGCAGGAACAGCGGGCATTGTGTGGTTGATCGCGCTTGTGGGGATACCAAGTGGATACCGCACGGAACGGTGCTGGTAGACCGGTAGAACACGCGAACATACAGGGCTGTTGCTTGCAACTGGACAGCGGTCGTTCGCTAGGCCAGGTAGTTCGCGATTTCTCCCGCCCACCCACCCTTTTTCTTTCGATGGTGAGGGGATGGAGATATTTACGAGGATATAGGTACTATTCTCGGTTGTTATCGTATAACCGAGGGTACTTTCTTCTTTTTTTCTTCTGTGGCATGCGGGGGTTATACCATAGTACTAAGTATATGTTTTCTTGGAGGATTACAATGGTGTTAAACCATTGGGTGTCTCAGTCATCCAATAATTCGTACAGTATAGCCCAGACAGTGAAGAGAGATGCGTTTATGGGCAAAGGTATGTGAGCATGACACAGAGTTTGAGAATGCGGTAGACGTGTCAGCCAGCTGCTCTCCCTCCTATGCCACAGAAAATGATGATATACAACGCAATTCGAAAGATACATACAACAAAAGCACCAAGTATTGTTAGTAATTTTTTTTATATTCACTGTTTATTTGTATAACGTAGATCCTACGTATTCACTGTGGCTCTCCGAAATAACTCTATCGTAGCACGCGTCGAGTGTTTAATGTGTTCGACCAAGTGTGTTTGTGTGTGTGACCCCCCCCCCCCCCCCTATAAGTATATGATATATTTATAGGTTGGGTTGGCGTCGGTTGGCAACGACGCTGTAAAACACGCCACTCGCTGCGTGAGCTGGACAACCAGGGTGCCTTTTTTTTGTTTTTTGGGGGCAACCAAAGCTGGCGGTCGAGTAGATCATTTGTGCGGGGTGGAGAACCTTTGCTGCGCACAAGGGGAATGGTCGTATCATGTACCAGTAGTGTTAATATCATAAGGCATCCGTGAGGCAGTTACATAGTAAAACCCATCATTGCTGTCTCCGGAAGTGGCCACACCATAAATTAAATTAACTCATTGAAGCTGTCGTCCATATGCAAGTCCGCCTCAGAGGCGGTTCTTAGCAGGATGCAGCTCACCCTCCATGCGACTCGCCCAATACCTCACGGCGCTTCGCGCTTGGTGCAAGCAATGTCTGCCTGGTTGGTGAAAACCCCACGTGCTCCGTCCCGGCATTGTAGGGATGCGAGGGTCTATGGTCATATGACTTCGGCCGTGCACGACATGAGTACACCCTCCCCCCGGTTTTGAAACGTGTGTTCTTTTAATTATGTGGTTATTTGCCGCCTCTTTATTTTTCGTGTTCCTCTATGTCAGTGTTTTTTATGTTTCTGGTGTGTGTGACTTGACTGTTGTGCTTGTCGTACCAGGTACGATGACGAGGCGCTGCATCGCCTGATTGGTCCCTCTACTGGATAACTGTCGTATTATTCATGTGTCATAGTTTGCGGTCATGGAGCTAATATATTCCTAGCGTGAACGCTATGCAGATAAGAGGTGTTACCCGACGAGTAGCCGCCCTAAACGGGTACCCTCTTAAATCGGAAAAAAAAATAATACCCGGGTACTCGCGAGTATTTACGTCTATTTTGGGCGGGTACCCGGGTACCCGTTTAACAGCCGGGTACCCGTCTAACAACCGGGTACCCGGGTACCCGGCACATTATTTATCATGTTTGGTCCTTAACGCTGCAACGGATAAACTCTAAGACGGTTGTTCTACAACATTCGGCACACCAACCCTTTGCCACAATGATTTTCATACAACCATACCAACAAAACAACAGACTACGCGCCACCAAAGCATCGAATTACATGTAAAAGCCGATTTTCCTAATTGAAAATTACCTTTCCGATGAGAATGAAAAACGATTTTAGTACTTTGTTGTTTTTAAGAGTTGGGTTTCGCTGACAGTCAAAATTTAACCTGGAATATATGTTCCTCGGTGGTAATTATCGATCCACGAATAAACACTCAAAATCAACCTGACGGGCTCGTAAAACAGAGCATATGAGGGAATTGGTAATGTGAGTTTCAAATTTTGACCAAGTCTCTCGTGATAGCATAGGGACCTCTCGCAAAATAGCCATGGCCGTTTTCTTACTTAATTAAACTATTGATTTTGTCTGCGCTTTTCATCAAATTCTCAGCATTTTATTTTGTCTACTACTTTTTTTCGCACTTTTCATCAATTTCTCATAATTTTATCTGTCTACTACGTTGTACTCTAACTTAAAAATAGTAAAGTTAGGAGTCGTACACGGGTCTCGAACCCCGGACTCTTGCGTTGACAAGTCGCTGCACCACCTGCTACTTTACTCGTACAAGTTGTGTGTGCCTCCATGTTTTCTTTATATATAGTAGACGTACTGCAACTCTCATAATTTTATCTGTCTACTACGTTGTACTCGTACTCTAAACAAAACAATAAGTAGAGAGTCGTAAACTGGTCTCCAACCCCGGAATCTTGCGTTGATAAGTTGCTGACCCTCTATACAAAAATCAAGTCATTTCAGACCCACCATACAATTTGAAGTCAATCCAGACCCCCCATACAATTTCAAGTCATTTCAGAGCCACAATACAAAAACCAAGTCATTTTAGACCCGATGCAATTTTAAGTCCTTTCAAACCCACCATAAAAAATCAAGTCATTTTACACCCCCCATACAATGTCAAGTAATTTCAGACCCCTCTAACGAAAACCGAGTCATTTCCAGACCCACTATACAAAGCCGAGTCATTGCCAGCCCCCTATACAAAGACCAAGTAATTTCAGACCTCCCATACAAATTAAAGTAATTTCACCAAAAATCAAGTCAGTCCAGACCTCCCATACAATTCCAAGTCATTTCAGACCCCCCATACAAATTCAAGTCATTTCAGACCCCCTTTAACGAAATCAAGTCAATCCAGACCCCCTATACAATTTTCAAGTCTCATTTCAGACCCACCATACAAAAACCAAGTCATTTCAGCACCACCATACAAAAAACAGGTAATTTTCATTATTGATACTAAAACCAAGTAATATCCAACCCATCTTACAAAAAACAAGTCATTTCATCACCAATGCTAAAACGAAGTCATTTTCAACCCCGTATACAAAAACCAAATAATTAAAAACCCATCATACATTACGAAGTCATTTTTTATTCCTTTACAAAAACCAAGACTTAGGGTTAGGGTAATTTCTGTAGTAAACGTACTAATATGCTACGTACATACACCTGGTGTATTGACAGTAACTACACAGGAAAATTTAATTTCAACTGCTTTTGCTCCATTGTATTGCTTTTCATCGAGCACCAACGAAATAGAAAAGCGACAAAGGCTTTCTGCAACGCCAATGACGTGGACACGGGGAATGCTCCTCTAGAACTCCAGGGCCTCACGCAAGTGGAGGAGATAGATCCTCATTGCCGTAACCTGCACCATCATGCGCGTGTACCGCCTGAAGGGAGGGCAGAGGGGGTTCTCGGGGCACGTCGTCGACGTTTTTGCCTGTTTTTTCCCCATCACTGCACACAAGTTGACGACAGTTACTAATATCCTGTTGCGCGAGTTCCTAGCGACAGCTATACTATCTATGGGCGAGGTACATCGCCCATAAATCCTGATTTTCTTGTACCAGCATTGTCAGACAGCATTTTCCTTTTGAAAAGGGTTTTGTGGAGACTATGTACGAGATACTACCCAGGGGACGTGATTTAGGGGATGATAAGGTGTCATCCCCGGAGTTTCCAACGTAAACCAACGAGTACCCGGGTACCCGGGTATCCGGGTACCCGGGGCCCAAATACTCGGCGAGTATGAAGTGTTACTCGTACCCGTGACGGGTATTAGCAAGCCGGGTAATACTCGCGAGTACCCGGGTAATTGGCAAAAGGGTAACACCTCTACAGTGCAGTAAGCACAGCAGACAATGCAATGCCATATACGACAGGCAAGACCTACCCTGCTAGCAATCCAGGTGCATGCAAGAGAAAAAAGCGAAAAAAAAATAATAAAAAGTAAACATACTGAAGCAAATCAACAATCAAGCAACCAAACAAAAGCATGCCAAACTAAAAGAAAGAAAGAAAGTGTCGTGCTTCTCCCAGAGGAGATGTGACATCCAATAAAACAAAGAAAAACAAATGAAATGAAACGAAATGAAATGGGCCGAAAAAAACAGCGCCAACAGAGCACGACTAAGAACGACAGGAAAGGACAGGCTGCCGGAGCACACCAAAAGCACCTTCCAGCCAGCCGAGGCAGGTTTGTGCTCGTAGTCCAGGCAGGTTCTACCAGCTAGTCGGTCTGGTACCTACTCTGTTTGCCGTCTCTTTCCCGCTTTCGTCCGCCGTGGTTTCCCTACGAACCCCTCCACCCTCCGTCTCCATTCCCTTGGACGACACCCATACAACGGATACGTGGCACTTCCTACTCAGTTCCGTTTCGTTCTCGTGCAACGCACGAGAGTCCAGGAAAGAGAAGAGGAAATAACAAAAAAACAAAATGAATACGTACGTAGCTAAGCAACCAGAGAAAGTCCTAGAAAAATCAGGGATGCGTATTTCCCGGTAGCGGTAATTACCCGAAATTAATAAGGCTCGAGGTAATATATTTTTTCAGAGGAAATTATTTTTCCGTCCCCCATCCCCGGGAAAATAACGCCTCCATATCGAATAGAAACCCCCGTTTGTTTTTTTTAAACGCTGCTACGAGTAAGGTGTGCAGCAGAGCAGATCGCTACGTAGGCGCCCACAGGCCCCTGCTATTATATCACACATATATCATACAGAGGAATTGGATGTTATGGCGAGCGGAATCATCGAAGGAATGTACTAAAAATATTATTAATTATTATCATATATATGAGCTAGCATATTCGAATGGAAAGGGAGAACTCGGCGCAGATGCAGCTGGGACGCTGGGATTTCGTTGAGGCGTCCAGTGCCCATGTTTTCACTTTCTGGTCGCGGAAAAGGTCGTGATCGCTACACGCGTACGAAGCAGCGCACTGCTTTAAATGCTAACGTCCTGCTTTTCCCTTGTGCTGCTGATTTACCTCGCGACATACGTAGTAAGTATATTCTCTTATCATCAGCACTACGGCAGTAGTAGTAGTCCTATTATTCCAGTATCAAATGGCTGCGGCTGCAGGACGAAATCAAACGAAGACATGGACAAGTGAAAAATCAACTCAAACCGATGCACATTTATTTACTCAACAAGAAGTACTTGCATTGTGCGCAACTGCTACTATTATTTAATGCTGTGTACCTGGTGCAGGTAGAGTGTAGATTGAACATTATCGAAAATGACTGTCCAAAGGCCTGAACGAATCTTATACTTGTGCTTCATGTAGTGCATTGGCCACCCGGGGATGATAATTTTTGTCCCCCCCCCAAAATCACGTCTTTTTTCCCTCGAATGAGAGGAAATAAGGGAAATTTTTCCGAAAAGCTGAAAAAGGCTGTTTCCTGGAAATTGTTGGGTTCCGGGCGAGGAAATACGCATCCCTGAGGAAAAAACGGAGGGGAGGAGAGACACAGGCGAAAGCGATCACGGCAAAATACGTAAGTAAAAAAAAATGAATGAATGATGCGAGGGGCTGTAGCATCGCTGTCGTGCCCCCCTTGAGAAGCTACTACAGGCAGTACACCAAGCAAAAAAACAAAAAAACCCCAGTTCGCCATCCACCAAGCCAGGTAGGTAGTACTTCTTCCTCATCACAAGTGATAAGAACGAGGGTAACAATGAAACTAAAAAGACGAAACGAAACAAAAAAACACAACAGGGCGGCGTTCGAAGCAGCTACAGAGGTGCGAGGAACGGGTAGACTAGGCGGGACTTGCTAGTCAGCCTGGTACCTTGCTATCCTGTCAGCTGTCTCCCTCCTGCTCTCATCAACCGCGGTTTCCGTACGACTGCTGTTGCCCCCCCCCTTCCCATTCCCTTGTGCACCCCCCGCGACGGATGCGTGGCGCTGTCTACTCAATTCCGCCTCGACCTTGTGCCACCGGACCATGAACTGTTCAGCCGCTTCGAGGACCCCCCTGTACCACTTGCCCACTTTAGTTGTTTCAACGGTCCACACTGCGGTCTCTACTCCAAACACCAGAAAGGACGGTTTAATGTGAAGAACACCCACACACAAACCCGTCGACATCCAGCACACCCAGTGAGTGTCTACCGATTATTTATCTTAGAGAGATACCAGTGCTGCTGTGGTCACAAACCTACGACACAGCAGAGATGCTACGCTGCAATGCAGTAAACAGAGCAGACAATGCAATGCCATATACGACAGGCACGACTTCCCCGCTAGCAACTCAGCTGCGTGAAAGAGAAAAAATAAAAGAAAAAGCGAAAAGGGGAAAAACAAAATGGAAATAAATAGAATAGAACAGGTCAACCAAGGGTGGTCGAAAACATTTTTTTTTTTTGTCTTTTTGGACACACCACGTCGAATTATTCAACTTCGACCCTCCCGACTCCTAACAGGGTGGGGGTACCTGACACCTTCCCCTCCCTCTACGCCTGAACAATACAAGTATACAACCGAACACAGGGGATGGTCAAAAACCCCAAGGGTACGCTAGAGATGGCTCCCGGATTCGTGGGAACCGGGTACCCGGAGGCGGGTACCCGGAACCGTCAGTACCGGTACCGTCCCGGTTCCATTTTCATTACCCGCGGTACTAGGTATACCGGGTACCCGGGTTCCCGGGTACCCGTTATTAGTTTCGCTCCACGGAGCCCCCGATAGACAGCGCACCACACACAATGCACAGTATACCCTACCTACCTTCACACAACACGCCATACACACACGAGACCCCTACCAGCTACCAGCGGAATAGAGATGGCTCCCGGATTCGTGGGAACCGGGTACCCGGAGGCGGGTACCCGGAACCGTCGGTACCGGTACCGTCCCGGTTTCATTTTTATTACCCGCGGTACTGGGTATCTCGGGTACCCGGGTTCCCGGGTACCCGGGTACCCGGGTTCTTTCGCATTTTTATTCATTGAGAGAGACGACATGAAGGCTTGTCCTCCCACCTTCCGCCTCACCACGCCTCACCACCCCGCCTGAGGACCGTTCATGCCGCTCAAACACAAGAGTGGAGCAAAATGCACATGTAACCGCGGGAACCCGGGACGGTACTGGTCAAATCCCACCGAAGGCGGTACTGGTACCGGTTCCAATTTTCGAATCCGGGAGCCATCTCTACACGCGCGGTAAAAGTCGGGACGGGAAAATATGGTCGGGACGGAGGCGGTACGGTACGGAAATGGGAAAACGTCAGATTTTGCTTTCCCGACCGTGATTTCCGGACCGGTACCATCGTCAGTTTCTGTTTCCGAGCTCTACCGTCCCGCGGTAATAGCCGTGTTCCCGTTCCGGACTGTTTCCCATCCCTCTGTCTGCCCCTTCCCGACTATTCCCGTCCCGCTCTCCGCCCAGTCCCGACTATTCCCATTCCACTGATTCCCGTCCCAACCCGACCTTGAGGCACAGCTTCTCCCATCCCGCATCTCACTATTGGGGCAGATATTCCCATTCAATTTACCGCCGTTTTTTTCGGTTTCCCATCGCATGACCATGGGTGGATGCAATCGCGTATTCTGCTGTAAACTGGAGGAGACTGCAGATATTCGTGTGTCTACGATTTTATTTTTTTATTTCCGAAATATAAACAAATTGTATACGCACGAATATATGTTTATATGTATACTTCCTTCCTTCCATCCTTTTTTTTCCCCCCTTTTTTGGTTTAATTTAAAAAGTTAAAAGTTCCTGTCGAGAGAGGCGATAATACGATAATAACATCCTGTGTTCCGGACTCGATACTCAGAGTATACGAAGTATGATATTCGAATGCAAACAAAGCGTGATGTTGTGTACCAGGTACGTATAATACATATAATATTCATACTTGTTTTTGTTCTCGTTTTGTCCTGTTTAACATTCTCGCGAATGTTGTACTCGTCTATCGGGGAGCATATCAATATGTCGTAGTCACAAGTCGGTAATATAAACTATCAATAGATACTCTTAAAGGCTAGGAGGAGTACACGAAGAAAACTTTTTTTTTAATTATAATTCGCTCTTTTCAGTCGTTGTCTCCAGCCTTTGCTCCCGACCGTGTTCCCAACCATTCCCAACTGCGTTTCCCGACCGGATTCCCGACTCGGTTCCCGACCGATTCCCGACCGTATACCCGACATAACCCCGACCCGTTCACCGATCATTTCCCGTGCCGTCCCGTACCGCCGAAAAATGGTTCCCGCCCCGTACCGTACCGCCAAAAATCGCTTCCCGTCCCGTACCGCCAAGACATTGTGTCTTGCCGTCCAATCCCGTCAACCAAATGGTTTCCCACCTTCCCGTCCCATTCCCATCCCACGGTAAACAGACGGGAACAGTTTCCCATACTTTCGCTCGGGAAGACCCTAAAACTAATCAGCCTGCGGCGAGCGAAACGGTCCCACCCCGTACCGCGAGTACCCTTGAACCGCCCCGCCCCCCTGTTCGTAAAACTGAATGGGGCGGCAGAGAGTCTCTCCCCCCTTGCTTGTCAAAATCTAAATACAGGGGACGTTAGAGAGCCCCCCCCCCCCCCTCCTCGGCCCAAGGTCGCAGCAGCGTAGTGACAGCGACTGCAGCAGTAGTGAGCAGTATAAATGAGCTATGAGCTCGCTCGAAGGTGGACCAGGAGACCCCGAAGAGAGTCGTGGGATCGGCGAGCAGATTAATCGAGATACCCCAGGTATCTTCCACACCAGCTGGGTACGCCCTTGCAACGAGAATCCATCAGGGAAACGAACCGCTAACCACGCCTGGTGTCATTGACACCTTACCTGCCCACCTGATTACAGTGGGGGCCCGCTGTTAAGAAACGTCAATTTGGCTTCCAGGCTCAAAGTTATATTTCGTGTGCCTTCACCAGCCACATTTACGGCATTTCTTATGTGATGATTCTTATTATTCTCGACTTAAATTGTATTTTTTCCAGTGCTTATTATTTTATATTTATCGTATATGCCGCGGGAACCACATATCACGTTGACATTGTACAGGTCAGCCGCAACCGACGAGAGTGCGGTACTACCACACTACTTTGGGATACCTTGGATATGAGGGTACTCTTTTGACCTCCCCAATTAATAAACCTGTAACTCAATCAAGCCTGCCATACACTCTACGTCTACCACGTGTAGACTAACACTACGCGGATCAACTCGCCCCCATCTAAGATTCAAGCTCCGCGTTGCGGACATTCGGAGCCAGACTCGCCCGCAACCAACCTGCAAGCTCCGCGTTGCGTACATTCAAGGTTTGTGATAAAACTGTGAAAAAAACAAACTGTCGGGGAAAAAAATAAAATGAAGAAAAATAATAATGTCGGCTGTGACTTGGCTGTGATGATACTTTATTACTTCGTTTACTTTTCTGTACGGTAATCCTAGAACGGCTGGAAGGTTTCAACTTTTAACGTTTCATATTCCGTGCCAGGATCCGGAGCGACCTCATTTCTCAAATTGGATAGAACGACAATCACTGCTGTTTCTTTTATTGCATTTTTCTTATTTCGTTGCCCTCTTTGAGCTGTCTTTCTTAGACCCAATTTCATATATTTTCTCACAATCTCAGCCTCTGATATTTCTTAAATGCGGGCCCCCACTGTATGTCAATGTCCTGCACGCTACTGCTGTCGGAGAGAGCGCGAATAGTGCTCGACACTCAAATATTACATCATGGAACACCCGATTTTCCTAACAGAGAACTGCCTTTCCGATGAGAATGGGTTTTTACTTTTTGGTACACCAAAAACTCCAAATACTTGTTTGCCGAGGTGCCATGTGGAGCGACGGCAAATTGTTGCCGAGCCCATGCGCCGTATGTCTACGCAGTACGGGCACAAACCTGCCTCGGCTGGCTGGAAGGTGCTTTTGGTGTGCTCCGGCAGCCTGTCCTTTCCTGTCGTTCTTAGTCTTGCTCTGTTGGCGCTTCGGTCCATTTCATTTTGTTTAATTTTATTTGGTTTATTTTTTATTGGATGTCGCACCTCCTCTGAGAGAAGAATGACACTATCTTTCTTTTATTTTAGCACTGGGCATGCTTTTGTTTGGTTGCTTGATTGTTGATTTGCTTCACACAGTATGTTAACTTTTTGTTATTTTTCCTTTTCGCTTTTTTTTCTTTTTTATCTTTTTATCTCGCATGCACCTGGATTGCTAGCAGGGTAGGTCTTGCCTGTCGTATATGGCATTGCATTATCTGCTCTGCTTACTGCACTGAGCGTAGTATCTCTGTGTCGTAGTTTTCTGACCACAGAACTGGTACCGTTTTAGGATGAAGAATCGGCACGGACACTGGGTGTGCTGGATGTCGACGGGTAGAAAGGAAGGTTTAATGTCAAGAACACACAGTACATCAGTACGTCGGTAGCAGTGCCAGACCGCACTAGCTGGACGCCAAACACTACGACAGTTTTTTCTTTTCTGTATTCCTATTTCGTCCTATGTGCTGATGGTATGCTCTCTTCTACCTGGTTTACAGTACGACTAAACGTTTGTGTCATGGCCACATCGAAACTTGCGTATATACTGTGTCAGACCGACACCTCTGGTCTTCGTTCACAATACCACTTGCATCCGTAACTCGTGCGCCCACTCTTCTACGTGCCCAACAACACGCTGCTACCAGCTGCAGCTGCATGCCTTCCAACCACCCGGGTATGCTGCTGCTGCTGCTGCTGCTGCTGCTGCTGCTGCTGCTGCTGCTGCTGCTGCTGCTGCTGCTGCTGTAAAATTGACGCACGGTCCGTGGCTGAAACCCAATATTAATATTTGGCAAGTTGTGTAGGCTTCGGACCTGCGAATCGGCGCGCTGTTGCTGTGCCCGCCGGCTGCCCAGAGCGCAACACGATTTTAGATGACCTGTCAAGTTACAACAGCACTACCCCGGGCGGACGTGCGAATCTTCTCACCTGGATATAGTTTCCTCACGAGCTGAAGCGGAAAAGCTGAGTCGCTCGCGCGTGTGGTTTCAAAGGGGCGGGCGATGTCCAGCAGGTTGGAGTTTAAACCGGCATGCTCATCGCTGTGAAGCACTTAAATCAATACATCCATACACCACGAATACGTGTTCTATTTAAAAATTGAAAAATTGTACATGGAGTACTCTAAATGGTTGGTTTTCTTTCTAAGTTCTCGTTTTTTCCTCGCGGAGTTGACGTGTACTCATCCGACGCGTGCTACGATAGAGGTAGCACTTTTGGCTGTTTTTTTTTTCTGAATGATCGGGCTCCTTAACCCAAATTCGTCGGACTTTCATTCTTGTGTTGCCATAATTTCGATGGTATACTACCTAGCTCGTGGAATTGTTGGTCGGGTAGCACTTTTGGTTTCTTGCAGAATCGGTTTTCGGGTGAGGTATGG
This sequence comes from Saccharina japonica, assembly GCA_008828725.1. Taxonomy (NCBI): domain Eukaryota; class Phaeophyceae; order Laminariales; family Laminariaceae; genus Saccharina; species Saccharina japonica. The sequence continues at coordinate 87,563 of MEHQ01001395.1, forward strand.
AGCTCCTCAAGTGACAATAAGTGACCACCCTTATAAGGCAGAAACATCACGGTGCACCTCTATCGTAGCATTCGTCATCCATTTAAGAAAGATTACCTCAAAGCGCCAAACAGCTCGTGAAGCATTAAAACTAGGTTTTTGTCCATTGTTTGGGGGATGGACAAATATGCAAGGAGGGCCCTCGAGCGTAAATCGAATGCTTTCCGTTCTCAATTCACGAAAATTGTACAGAACTCTGTAGTATGTGATATCAGACCAGGTAGGGGTATTTCGTGTAGGCACCAGACACACACTTCATCCGCTGTTCAATGGTGCCCAGGGGTGGTGGCAGCAGCAGCAGCAGCAGCAACAGCAGACGTGGTGTAAGGAGAGTTGTCTCCACAGCGTGGTCGATCAACGAATGAATGGGTGTGATATCAATACAATGGAAGTAGAAGTTGGTTTGTCTTTATGGTACAGAAGAAATGTATAGACAGTCGCCTGCCCCTTGAACCCAAATGGGTTAGGTTTACACGATACAAGCAGTGCTCTGAAGGTTTTACATACTCGTACATGTTACGAGTACGGGCGTACGAGTTCAATGAAACGCTGTTGTTGTTGGTGTGGAGACGACGTCACTCCACAGACTCTGAGGACCGCGTGTGCGAATCTCCGGGAGGTGGTCGCTGTAGGGTTACATGCGTATTTCGAAGAGTATCTATCCGAAACCGAGAGGCTCCTAGCTGATAATGACCAGCAAAGCTTTTACAAGCACCTGAACGGTACACCACCAAATCCTCCTGTGTGTCATTGGCTTCCAGCGTCGGCAGCGTGGCGACTATAGGACCCTCTCGTACGCAAAGGCCCTCAAGCAGACACGATGCGAGAGCATCGAAACGGCGATCCGTAAACGACGGCTGTTCTTTGCGGGAGCCGTGGCACGGCAACCCAAGGGGCGACTACCCAGTCGGGTGATGTTCGGGACCATGAAGGGTGGGGAGGGACGTGTGTGTGTGTGTTCTTCACAATAAACCTTCCTTTCTACCCGTCGACATCCAGCACACCCAGTGTCCGTGCCGATTCTTCATCCTAAAAAGGTACCAGTTATGTGGTCGCAAAACTACGAGGACCGGGCGGACAACCAAAGCCCCGGCAAAAAGGTCTTGCTGAAGACCTCAAGGCGTTTCAAGCCGCCAAGGGGTCCACGGCACAGGTCCCGTTGGTGTTTGGAGTAGAGACCGCAGTGTGGACCGTTGCAGCAACTAAAGTGGGCAAGTGGTACAGGGGGGTCCTCGAAGCGGCTGAACATTTCATGGTCCGGTGGCACAAGGTCGACGCGAAACTGAGTAGACAGCGGCACGCATCCGTCGCGGGGGGTGCACAAGGGAATGGGAAGGGGAGGGACAACAGTCGTACGGAAACCGCGGTTGATGAGAGCAGGAGGGAGACAGCCGATAGGATAGCAAGGTACCAGGCTGACTAGTAAGTCCCGCCTAGACTACCCGTGCCGCGCACCTCTGTAGCTGCTTCGGACGCGGCGCTGTTGTGTGTTTTTGGTTTTGTTTCGTCTTTTTAGTTTCATTGTTTCTCTCGTCCTTATCACTGTGATGAGGAAGAAGTACTACCTGGCTGGGTGAATGGCGAACTGTTTTTGTTTTGTTGTTTTGGCTATTTCTGGTGGTCTTTCTTTCCCCTTTGTTTGTTTTTTTGTTTGTTTGATTTTTTGTTTCTGCTTGGTGTACTGCCTGTTGTATCTTCTCAAGGGGGCCACGACAGCGATGCTACAGCCCCTCGCATCATTCATTTATTTTGTTTTACTTATTATTTTGCCGTGATCGCTTTTGCCTTTGTCTCTCCGCCCCTCCGAATTTTCCAAGGACTTTCTTTGGTTGCTTAGCTACGTACGTATTCCTTTTGTTTTTTGTTATTTCCTCTTTCTCTTTCCTGGACTCTCGTGTGTGGCACGAGATCGAACGGAACTGAGTAGGAAGTGCCACGTATCCGTTGTATGGGTGGCGCCCAAGGGAATGGAGACGGAGGGTTGGGGGGGTCGTCGGGAAACCGCGGCGGACGAAAGCAGGAAAGAGACGGCAAACAGAGTAGGTACCAGTACCAGACCGACTAGCTGGTAGAACCTGCCTGTACTACGGGCACAAACCTGCCTCGGCTGGCTGGAAGATGCTGTTGGTGTGCTCCGGCTGCCTGTCCTTTCCTGTCGTTCTTAGTCTTGCTCTGTTGCCGCTGTTTTTGTTTTTTTCGGTCCATTTCATTTCGTTTCATTTCATTTGGTTTCTTTTTTTATTGGATGTCGCATCTCCTCTGGGAGAAGCACGACACTTTTTTTTATTTTGTCATGCTTTTGTTTGGTGTGATAATATCATGTCGACTCGACTCGCTCGGTCTGGCGAGTCTCACTAGCCAGGCACTGTGGCCTTGCTAGCTGTCCACCAAAATGTGATCACAAACCGGAGCAGGTTCTTCCGTCTTTCACGTGTAGAGTATTATGCATGCATGCTTGGAGTGATATGAGATGAGATTGATAAATATAAATCCTTTTTAATTGAGCTTTCTTCATCCTTCTTCTTCACTGGCCGCCTACAAATCCTTTCATACTGACTGCACTCGCCTGATACTCGCTGACCACAGTCTCACCCGACCCCGCTGGCTGGCCATCTCGTCGTTCAATCAGAGAGGACTCCAGCTAGCGAACTTCTGAACGCATGCATGTATTCCCGCAACTCGAGACAACTCAAATCTATCCTCTCCTACTCGTGATCTCCTTATGTATTTCATATCAAATCACATCGTACTGGTGTTGTCCATCCATTTATCATATGTATGATACGACGTATTCGACCCTTCGTCCTCAAATGCTAAATGAATGTCCCAACGTCCCGAATAATGTAATACCCCTCTTCGGATAGTCTTTCCGCATCCTCATCTTCCGACAATAAACTTCCAAGCAACTTATTTCAACTCTCTTTGCTCAGATGCATGTTGCGTAACTCAAAAACCCGCAATACGTAAGACACATCTCATGTTCTCGGTCGTCTCTGAGATGTGACTACGACCCGATATGTTTCTCTGCCTTTTCCTTGGGCACCACCTTCCCATTTCGTCCCGATTCGAATATCTTCACTTTTTCGTCAACCCGTCCCTATTATACTCCTTCGTACCCGTTTCTTATATCACGTCAAATCTCCATTGTATCCATCGCTATTGACTTCTTATAACATTCTCTCTCCCTAGCTTTTAGTAGTGAACATAGTGTTTTTACTACTCAAAAGCAACAACCGACCAGTACGTAAGAAGTCATGTCAATCACCTTCAACGTTTAACAGGCGATAGTCAAAATTGAGTATTACTGAAAAGTTTTAATGCTAACCCCCAAAAACGCGTCCATATAATCGAAACCCCATCCTACTATTTTCCTCTATTAGTTCTCAACCTCCTCCGCAACCTGACGGCAATCAGGCATTATAAGCCCATCTCTCCCCGTCACTCTTCCGTCCCCATTTCCTTTAAATCAAATCCTGTCCGTGAAACCATTGCTGAAACAACGGCCCTGTAGTATTCTCTAAACGGCGACTCAGGCGCAATTTAGCAACCAAGTTATGCCCCTCAAAGTCTTGTGGAGTGACAACCTAGAAATTACCTTTGCAGCCAACACAGAGTCAATCGTCGAATACTTCCTAATCAAATCTTCCCCGAGCATTAACTCTCAACAAAATTTGGCGGTGTCGAAGTTATCTGTTCCAATCCCAATCCATCATATCCCGAACGGCTGTTTCAACAAAATTCTGGCGGTATTGATCCAACGGTTCCAATCTATCATATCCCGAACGGCTGCTTCAACAAAAACCTGGGGGTGTTGATGCAACGGTTCCAATCTAATCATATCCCGAACGGCTGTTTCAACAAAAGTCTGGCGGTGTTGACCCAGCGGTTCCAATCGATCATATTCCGAACGGCTGTTTTAATAAAAATCTGGGGGTGTTGATGCAACGGTTCCAATCTAATCATATCCCGAACGGCTGTTTCAACAAAAGTCTGGCGGTGTTGACCCAGCGGTTCCATTCGATCATATTCCGAACGGCTGCTTTAACAAAAATCTGGGGGTGTTGATGCGACGGTTCCAATCTATCATATCCCGAACGGCTGCTTCACCGAAAAGCTGGGGGTGTTGGTGCAACGGTTCCAATCTATCATATCCCGAACGGCTGCTTCAACAAAAAGCTGGGGGTGTTGATGCAACGGTTCCAATCTATCATATATCCCGAACGGCTGCTTCAACAAAAATCTCGGGGTGTTGATGCAACGGTTCCACTCGAACCCTGTATTCCGAACGGCTGCTTCAACAAATTCTGGGGGTGTTGATGCAAGCGGTTCCAATCAAACACCATAGTTCCATGCAACAGGCCTACCCCGAACCCATTAAAACATTTCCCCAAACAACCAATTATGGCGGCGTAGGGTAATCGGATGTCCCCTTCGGGTCGGACGTTGGGGATGCTTCCTAGCCGCCGTTCTCCAGTATCAACCATGACATACTTGCGGGCTCCTTCACGCCTTTCGTCAATATATCCTGCCGGTTTCTGATGCTCTGGAGTAAAACACGTAACCTGTCGGGCAGTAAACAGAGCTACGCCAACGATATTCCGCGCGTTGTGCGGCGAGGCATTGGTACGTTCGGAAACGCCTGTTATCGGCTCCTACGTCGTTGATGATAAAGCTTCGGCACACCAACAAAACATGATTGACAAATTAATGCTGATCTATATTAACTTCTACAATCGACGATTCGTACGATAATAGTAACTTGAGTTCGTTCAAAAATTCCTGGAATGGATCTGGAAAGTCGAACGATACCCTCTCCCTCAGCGAAAATGGAAGCGGGAGGGAAATCAGCGGCAGAAAAACAATTGGGGTTTTTCGCGGCTTGACACGCTACTATACGACCGTCAATCTACCATTCGGATTTCTCTCTCGCTGACATACCGACCTGCTAAACGTATCGTTCGACCGATGCCTGCGTACGACATCGATCGGTGTTAGGTTGGGTGGGACGGTTACGGAAACCGACTGTAGGTTCTACCACATTATCCTACACTAAACCTGATCTATAGCCTAGATTATGTGAGGAGCCCCGATGAGCTGCCGGTTATCCAACTGATTGATCGATAGAGACAACACTGGCACTCATAGTGTGTCCCGGGGACAGACTAATATTATTCAAAAGGGAAAGAAGCAGTTGACATCCACGTGTATCAACCACCACTTCGGTCGGACTCCGAGGTTGAATCAGCGGCAAAAAAAAAGGGATTTTGTTTTGTTTTTTCTTTTTTCGCGGCTTGACACGCTACTATACGACCGTCTATCTACCATCTGGATTTCCCTCTCGCTGACATACTGACCTGCTAAACGTATCGTTCGACCGATGCCCGCGTACGACATCGATCGGTGTTGTGTTGGGTGGGACGGTTACGGAAACCGACTGTAGGTTCTACCACATTATCCTACACTAAACCTGATCTATACCCTAGAATATGTCAGGAACCCCGATGAGCTGCCGGTTATCCAACTGATTGATCGATAGAGACAATACTGGCACTCATAGTGTGTCCCGGGGACAGACTAATATTATTCAAAAGGGAAAGAGGCAGTTGACATCCACGTGTATCAACCACCACTTCGGTCGGACTCCAAGGTTCCAGGAGCCGAGCAAAATATGACCCCGTCGATACTGGGCAACTGCTGCGTGTTTCGATGTGAACAGTGATCAAATATATGTTGACCATTGACGCTCACAGACGCGCTGAACTGCTGACAGCGAAACAGCGCCCGATGCAAGCATACTCGCGAAAAATGAATACGATACAAACGACTGCGGAAAACCCGTATCTACCAAAGCTTTGCTGGCCCGCGAGCGTCTCGCATGCGGTCCTGCGTGTACTTTGACGTGGGGTGTCTGGTGAGAGGGGTTCATTTTTAATACCCCCCCTCTGAAACGGTGAAATTCTGGCAAAACAAACAACACAAACTGGGGTGTCTATCACAGACGTGTCTATCACAGACGGGTTTCGGGAGTCTGCATCCTCATGATGAGACTCTGACCACGCTGGTAACCTAATCGACTTTTCTGTTACAAACGACAAAGGCGGCGGCTTGCCGTCCCCACCGATCGAGAGGATGTGCGTACGAGTTTCAAGTGATAGCACAGGGGATTTCGTCGGTGCTACAGAATCGATTGACTTGGAAACGTACGTGGGTGTCGCGCCGCCTGCTTCAGCGATCGGCGACAAGGGTGCAACGCTGTAGGAATTTGAAACTTGTCCGCAATCAACATTATGCAGTTCACCTAAACAAGGAACCTTGCCAACAGCCCTTGTTTTCTGGCCCTGGATAAGGGGAGGGTGTAATGGGCGAATCCAGCCTCATGCGTGGCTTCGCGCTACCAATCACACCCAACGGTGTCGTGTGTACAAACGACCGGGGAGCATCCAATTCCCCTCCTGATTTGCTAACATCATTAACCTGGTCATCGAAACATGGCTCATCCATGCTCCGATCTAAAGATGCTGGTAAACGTAGGTCATGACCCCCGTGTTTACCGGCGTCTCGTTGTGCCACAGAAAATGCCACTCTATTCTCGGTGGGTTGGATATTTCCGCTACACTGCGTAACAATTCGTACTGTACTATTCTCTGACAATCTGATAGATTTGCTACACTTTGGTCCGGGCGGTATCACATCACCCTTCAAAGAGGGGCAATACGACAAAACACGAACCGGGGAGTCTACACTACAGGCCTCGGCAGGCAGACAGCGGCGATAAAAGGAAGTCCTGTTACTTCGCTGTCTTCTACAAGTGGAAAACTGCCGAAGATGCCACCGATGTAGGTTGGCTTCCTACGTCGTCGGCATTCTATGGTGACGGACTACCCGGAAATGAGCGTAGTTGCTCATATGTGCGAAAAAAATAAAAAAAATGATTTCGCTGGGGCCCAACGCTTGTGACTGCTGTGTGGTCATGCCTGACCTGACTTACGTTGGTCACTACTCGTACGTCACAGCAACGCACGGAAGGTTCGTATCGCCTAACGAGTGATAAAACCAACGCGCGAACGTAGGCGCTGGAGTGAGAAGCCGCTAGCAACGAAAGGCAAGGCTGCGGAAACCGAAAACGAGGAAAACAATTGAGCGCAAACTGCTGTGTGCGCTGCGATAAGGCAGCAGCATAATTCAGCGCATCAGCAGTCCTGCTGTACTGCTGTACCAAGTATACAGCAGGAGTATACAGCCATAAGATCAGAAACGTGAAGCGGCGCAATGTACGATCGCGATGAAGATGGCTACCAATTGGAAATGATCACTCGCTTCACCGATCGGGACTCCAAGCGTCTGCAAGCACACACCCGAAAAGACAGTATCCATGACGACGCCAATGTGATAATATCATGTCGACTCGACTCGCTCGGTCTGGCGAGTCTCACTAGCCAGGCACTGTGGCCTTGCTAGCTGTCCACCAAAATGTGATCACAAACCGGAGCAGGTTCTTCCGTCTTTCACGTGTAGAGTATTATGCATGCATGCTTGGAGTGATATGAGATGAGATTGATAAATATAAATCCTGTGTAATTGAGCTTTCTTCATCCTTCTTCTTCACTGGCCGCCTACAAATCCTTTCATACTGACTGCACTCGCCTGATACTCGCTGACCACAGTCTCACCCGACCCCGCTGGCTGGCCATCTCGTCGTTCGATTAGAGAGGACTCCAGCTAGCGAACTTCTGAACGCATGGGTGCGTTCCCGCAACTCGAGACAACTCAAATTCATCCTCTCCTACTCGTGATCTCCTTATGTATTAGTTATCCAATCATATCGTACTGGTGTTGTCCATCCATTTATCATATGTATGCTACGACTTATTCGACCTTCGTCCTCAAATGCTAAATGAATGTCCCAACGTCCCGAATAATGTAATAACCCTCTTCGGATAGTCTTTCCGCATCCTCGTCTTCCGACAATAAACTTCCAAGCTACTTCTTTCAACTCTCGTTGCTCAGATGCATGTTGCGTAACTCAAAAACCCGCAATACGTAAGACACATCTCATGTTCTCGGTCGTCTCTGAGATGTGACTACGACCCGATATGTTTCTCTGCCTTTTCCTTGGGCACCACCTTCCCATTTCGTCCCGATTCGAATATCTTCACTTTGCTGCTGCGCACCCGCCGCGAAGCGTGTGCAGCGGTAGAGTTGGATCGGCACTGGTGCGTCAGGCGCAATAGTCCAGATGCACGGGCCTTTTTGGCCGTCGGTGTAGACAGCAATGTCCATCTCACTTTTGTGCGCGGAGGCAGACGCCATCAGAAAGGTGGACGGACACTACGTACACAGCCCTAGGTATGTTTGCTAGAGGGAGCTGTACTGTCTCAGTAACCTGGCTTCGCCATCAAAGGAGGAGGGAGCGTGTGGCGACGAGCTGTTGTTGGACTGGTCAATCCCTTCAGCGCGAGAATTTTTATTTTTCAGACCAAGCACCCTGAGTGCAACGAGAGAGAAAGCGAGGAGCCGACTGGGAAGGACAGCAACGAGAGCGTGTACGGACGGAGCGGGTCGAGTGTGGTCGTGCTAGGACTGGCCGAGCGGCACCGGAGCGGCGCCCTGAGCAGCAGCACAGCAGCGCGCCGGCGCAGCAGCACAGCAGCGCACAGGAGAAGCGATCCGGAGCACGGACGACATCGACCCGTGACGAACGGACGAACATTTTTTGTTTTTGTTGACAAATTCTTCGTTTTTCCCCCGAATGTTGTTGTTGGGTCGGTGTGGATGACGTCACTGGTTTTGTAGAGAGACGCGGCAGAGATGGCGCGGACACCCCGGGTGCCTTCATTGTGTGCCTGATCGTGGAAGACCCCTTCAATGTGGAACGATTCCTAATCAGTGTCGATGTTTATAATGCTGTGCCTAACACAGACCGTTCAGGATAGATTCGGGTAATTGTCAATGGACATGATGGCTTTGGTTGGCTGTTCTTTTTCACTTTGTGCCCGCGGACTGTCATTCTGGCAGCACTTCAGACAGCAGCTGCGTGCTCCATCTTGTTCCCACGCCTACCGTTTGTTTTTGTACAGACAGCACTTCAGACAGTAGTTACGCTGTAGTCGGCAAATTCATTGGTAAAGAGTGGGAGGGGGGGGGGGGGGACGATGCTGCTGTAGTCGAATGGAGATTGCGGGCGTGTAGTTCAGTTTTGGACACGCATAACATGCTGTAGGGATTTTAGGTGTACCTCTTCGGACTTGTGTATCCTTTCCCTGCTAAGTGTACGTGTTCTTTAGGATTCTCTGATGGCTCTAGCACTTTTGTGACCACGGGCCGTGATCTTGCTAGATCAGATTATAGGGATTAGCAACTGAAACGAGTTTAATGTGAAGAAAAACAACAACAAACAACAACCACATAGAAGATTATATGGGCATATTTGGAAGAGACAGACCGTCTCAATGAATTATACGGGTGCACTGAACAACGATTTTCGAGGGCAAGTTGACAAAACACACATTCATGTCGTGTTGCGAGCACCTTGTGAGGCTCAATACCTTGCGCATGCCACCCGTTCCACGGTGAACCTGCCTGAAACGGCTTGACTGTCAAGCCTCGTGGCGTTTGAGTTGTACAACAAGAACGGATGGTTTGTTGTGGGCAACGTTATTCAAGAGACCAAAGGTTGTCAAATGCCTCGGTTGTGTCACGTTTGCGGGCACCTCGTGAGATTTCATACCTTGTGAGATGCCTTCGCAAGGTTTCTCCACCCAGAAGATCGCCAACGCTCGTAGCAGTGTAGATTGGTGCACTTTGTGGGGTTTCTAACCTTGCGCAATGCGCCCGCAATGTTTCCGAGTACATAGGTTGGCAAGGTTGAATTTCCGGGTTTGGCGACACCTTGTGGGGATTTGGGCATTGCGCAATGTCTACAATGTATTTATTTGCGAGCACATTGTGCAATGGGGGACCTGTGGTACCTTGAGGGAGTTCATACCTTGCGCAATGTCTTCGCAAGGTTTCTCCATCCAAAAGATTGACAACGTTCGTAGTAGTGTAGGTTGGGGCACCTTGTGGAGTTTGTAACCTTGCACAATGCGCCCGCAATGTTTTCCGAGTAAATAGGTTGGCAAGGTTGAATTTTCCGGGTTTGGCGACACCTTGTTGTGTTTTTTTTGTCTTGTAGGATTCGGCATTGCACAATGTCTCACAATGTCTTTTTGGCGAACAACATTGTGTATGGGGGGGCTGCCCCTGTGTATCCATCCAAGCCTGTGGACCCCACGGCTCTTCGGGACCTTCTGGTCCACCTTCGATCGAGCTCATAGCTCCTTTGTACCGCTCACTACTCTCCCTCGACTCTCCTGCTGCAGTCGCTGCCTCTACGCAGCTGCAGCTCATAGGCCTGCGCCGCCCCTGGTATTGTAGTAGTATGGAAGGCCTTGTATCAAGCATTTAGTACTATGGAAAGCCTTGTGTCAGACAGGGGGCGGCTCTATACCGTCTCCTGTGTTCAATTATATGTAGTACTAGGGAATAACAGGCCCTGCCGCCGTGGGGGCGGTAGGGCGAGATTGATGCATATAGCATATGAAGATGATAGGAGATATATCAGTTGAGGCTTGTATTTAACTGGAAAACAAAAATAATGGGCAAGGACTGTGGAGAAATATTAGGAGACAAGGGAAAATAAAGTAGAAACGGCAGAAGTTTCAACAATGCAGATCGCTCTATGGGAAATATACATTGGCCACGTGCCCCCCTTTCAGCGACAGCCTAGCGGGAACCTCAGAAGGGGTAACAGTCCTGACTACGAGGAACTTGCGCCAATGAGAGGCAGCAGATCGAAAGAGCTTCCGCTGCCTTGATCAAGGAAATCGTAGACTGGTGCCCCTCGGATTCGGCGTTGGGGTGGACGTGTAAGGTAGTAAGTATTGGTCGCATTCCAGCACCCAAAAGAGTGCACGCTTTACCCTGTATGTGTGTTCCCTGAGCGCCACTCTGCGACCAGCTTGGCCAGACAGCACCTTGTCGGTGGCGGCCTGCGGGAAAGCATCCACCTTACTCCTTATTGGCCTCACTGCTTCAATCGTTACCATCTTCACTGTCATCCAACAATATTCCCAACGATTGTGTGTACCTGGTATGCCCACAGGCGTCTAGTGCCCCCACAGCGTTTCGTTGACACTGAAGATTATTATATGTATTGTAGTAGAACATGCTTCGACGTTTTGAACCGTTCATGCACAGCTGCTGTTTTGCATCGCTCTACACCACGGAGGTTTTCGAGGGAGGCGTAGCTTCCCCTCGGTACCGTCAATTTGACCAGACCTCGAAAAAGGGATATTGCTTGCGCACCTCTATTGAATGTTGTCTACAGTCCTGGCCTGTACCCGCCTTGGGGTGGGCCGAGGAACCCCGCAAGGACCCGCAACGATCTAGCGGCACACCCAAGCGAGCCTCGGGCTTAGTGGAGAGGGAACCCTGCGCGGTCTGGCTGGCAAACCTGTCGCCGTAAAGACCGCGCGGGGTGGTGGTGATGCGTTTTATTTTAAACCCTAACGCCAAGGAGTTCATCCCCCTGAGAGCAACGCGGGGATATCACCACAGCAGAGAGCGCAAGGTGTGCAGCCTGGGGAGTGGAGAGGCTGGCCATTGCGTGGGTACGCATACGCGACAGGAGGGACGAGAGTGTCGGCGTTGGCTGGGACGGCTGCACCCTGTCAGTGGAAACCAAGGCGCGAACCGGGCTAGGACCGAGAGAAGAGCCAGTTTAGTAATAGAGAGGAAACAAATGCAAAAGAAGAAAAAACGGAGGAGGGGACGGACCTCACGTCGGCTGGCGAGGAAGTCAGCACGCGAGGCTCGTACGAGGCAGAAGGAGACACTTGTGGCGGTAGCGACCTACAACGTGCGCACCCTGGCTGTAAAGGGGAATAACGGGTATGGACATGACGAGCGCATCCTGACGAAGGTGCAACAGCTTGGCTGTGACTTCGTCGGTCTGCAGGAAACTGCGCATCCTGACGAAGGTAAAACAGCTTGGCTGTGACTTCGTCGGTCTGCAGGAAACTCGACGAGCCGGCAGGACGACATTCCACGCTGCTGGGTATCAAGTTTGTTTTGTTCAGGTCAGGAGGAAACAGCAGCCAGACAGGGGTTGTATGGGGTTGGTCTGGCAGTCAAGGAGTCTATATGCCGTAAGTCTGTGTATACCCACGATTTCATAGACGAACGGCTTATGTCGATGCGTTTCGAGCTGACTGGTAAATACGAGGCAGTTAATTTAGTCGTTGCGTAAGCCCCAACAGAGTGTACCAAAGACACCGAGCTGAAACGTGTTTTCTGGAAAAAGCTGGAGTACCTAGTCGAATAGATTCCAACTAGAGAGTGTTTGTTCGTACTGATGGATGCTAATGCACGAACTGGGCAGATACTAGGGTGCGATGAAAATGAACACATAGTTCTGGGAGCATACGGCCGCGATTTGATCAACGATAATGGCAAACGACTTCTGTCGTTCGCTACCAATTGCAAGATAGCTCTCACCAACACTTTTTTCAGCACACGCAAGGGCGCAACCTCGCATACTCACAACGGCACCGGCCCGAATGACCGTAAGCGCATTGATCACATCCTAACCCGACAAGTCCATCGGCCTAGAGTACACGATGTTAAAGTTGTCCCTCAACCTCCGCCACCAGCTAAGGCTGATTCAGACCACAACATCGTACACATGAAGGTTCGTTTCTCTGGACATTTTGCATCGAACCGACAAGCACGCAAGACGCCAAAAGGCCGACCGTTTGACCGCAAGGTGTTTATGTCCGACGGAAAATATCGTGAGCGAGTAGTTGCGAGAGTTGTTTCCACTCTCAACCAACCTTTCCAACCACACAACATCGCTGGTATGGTTACTATGTTCACCTCAACCGTCATCGATGCGGTAGAAGCCGAGGTACCACCCACATCACACCAGCCACGCAAGCGTCGATGGTGTGAGACGGTCGAAGACTCGGCTGCCTTCAAAATAGCATGGTCCGCGAGGGAAGAGGCGCGACAGTACCTGCGCACCCACTCCCGAGATAGTACCGCGTGGAAGACTCTGAGGACTGCGTGTGCGAATCTTCGGGAGGTGGTCGCTGTAGGGGTACATGCGTATTTCGAAGAGTGCCTAGCCGAAACCGAGAGACTCCTACAGTAGCTGATAATGACCAGCGAGGCTTTTACAAGCACCTGAAGGGTACTGTAGGGTTGGAGGGCAAGAAAGTGCGAAGCGAGCAGTTCATTAAGGACGAGGATGGCACGCTGCTACGGGACAAAGTGCTAATTCGTGAACGGTGGATGAGAGCCTTCCACAAACTCTTGAACACGAAATCACTGAAACTTGATCCCACTATCATCGATCCATTGCCACCACGACCGCTTGAACAATCACTTGGCGATGAGCCATCTGTGGACGAAATGATGGGAGTCGTTAAGACAATGCCGAATTGGAAAGCGGTAGGACCAGACGACCTGCCCGCCGAGCTACTGAAAATCGATTACCCCGATCTCATCCAATGCTTCCACCACATTCTTGCCAATGTTTGGGTAACGGGTGGAGTCCCCCAGCAGTGGAAAGACGCGATCATCAAGGTACTGTACAAAAAGAAGGACCGAACTGATTGCAACAACTACAGAGGGATTTCGCTTGTTGCCCATGCAGGGAAAGTGTTGTTGAAAATCGTCGCATCCCGTACAAGCAACTACTGCGAGGACCGATGCATCTTCCCTGAGAAACAATGCGGTTGTCGTCCTACACGATCAACAGTCGACATGCTGTTCGTAGTACGACGATTACAAGAACTCGGACGAGAGAGAAAACTCCCTTTGTACATGTGCTTCATCGATCTGCAGAAAGCGTACGACTCTGTCGACCGAGAGCTGCTGTGGCAGGTACTTACGTGCGTTGGCATTCCAACCAAGATGCTTACAATCATCCGCCAGTTCCACGACGGCATGCGTGCTTGCGTACGCACAGATTATGGTGAGCACTCTGATTGGTTTAATGTCACGCAGGGGCTACGACAAGGCTGCGTGCTGTCGCCACTGCTGTTCAACGTGTTCTTCGCTGCTGTGATACACGTTGTTCTCGTACGCTTCAGCGAAGACGAAGACATCATGAGGGATTTGGTTCACCTCAAGGAGGATGTAGTGGTTGGAAAAGAGGTACCATTGGCATGCGTGCGAAGGGCTGTATAGGGTATGCTGTACGCCGATGATGCAGGAATTGTCTCAAAGTCTGCGGAGAGTCTCGCAAAAATGATGACAGTCATCGGCACTGTCTTTGAAGCAGCAGGCCTCACGGTTTCAGAAAAGAAAACGGAAACGATGATCTTACGAACACGGGACCAGACACCCCCTCCTCCGCCGCTCGTTATCGAAGCAGCTGGTCAGAGGTATAGAGAGACGAGCCAGTTCTTGTACCTCGGCGGCATTATCCACGCAGACGCTGACCTCTCACTCGAAATCGAACGACGTATCCGTCTCATGTGGGCGTGCTTCAAACGGTTCGGACCAGAGTTGTACGACATGAAAACGGCTCGATTTAGTCTGAATATCCGCATGTTGAAGGCCGAGGTGATTGAGACCCTGCTGTACGGATGTGTGACGTGGACCCTCGGCGCATAACACTTCGCCAGGCTCCGATCGGCACACCACCAAATCCTCCTGCGTGTCATTGGCTTCCAGCGTCGGCAGCGTGGCGACTATAGGACCCTCTCGTACGCAAAGGCTCTCAAGCAGACACGATGCGAGAGCATCGAAACGACGACCCGTGAACGGCGTCTGTTCTTTGCGGGAGCCGTGGCACGGCAACCCAAGGGGCGACTACCCAGTCGGGGGATGTTCGGGACCATGACGGGTGGGGAGGGACGCAGACCGGGCGGACAACCAAAGTCCTGGCAGAAATGCCTTGCTGAAGACCTCAAGGTGTTTCAAGCCTCCAAGGGGTCCACGGCACAGATCCCGTTGGTGTTTGGAGTATAGACCGCAGTGTGGACCGTTGCAGCAACTAAAGTGGGCAAGTGGCACAGGGGGGTCCTCGAAGCGGCTGAACAGTTCATGGTCCGGTGGCACAAGGTAGAGGCGGAACTGAGTAGACAGCGCCACGCATCCGTTGCGGGGGGTGTAAAAGGGAATGGGAAGGGGGGGGGCAACAGTCGTACGGAAACCGCGGCAGATGAGAGCAGGAGGGAAACAGCCGACATGATAGCAAGGTACCAGGCTGACTGGTAAGTCCCACCTAGACTACCCGTTCTGCGCACCTCTGTAGCCGTTTCGAACGCGGCCCTGTTGTGTTTTTTCGTTTCGTCTTTTTTTTGTAGTTTCATTGTTACTCTCGTTCTTATCCCTGTGATGAGAAATACGTACTACCTGGCCTGGCGGATGACGAACTGGGTGTTTGTTTTTTTCTGTCCTTCCCTGGGTATTTCTGGTGGTCTTTCTTTCCCTTTGTTCGTCTGTTTGTTTGTTTTTATTTTTGCTATTTTTCTTTATTTTTGCTTGTTGTATTACCTGTTGTTGCTTCTCAAGGGGGGCACGACAGCGATGCTACAGCCCCTCGCATCATTTGCTTCATTTACTTTGTTTTACTTATTTATGTTACCGTGATCGCTTTTGCCTTTGTTTCTCCACCTTCCGTATTTTTTCCTAGGACTTTCTTTGGTTGCTTAGCTACGTACGTGTTCATTTTGTTTTTTGTTATTCCCCGTTCTCTTTCCGGGACTCTCGTGTGTTACACGAGAATGAAACGGAACTGAGTAGGAAGTGCCACGTATCCGTTGTATGGGTGGCGCCCAAGGGAATGGAGACGGAGGGTGGGGGGGGTCGTAGGGAAACCACGGCGGACGGAAGCAGGAAAGAGACGGCAAACAGAGTAGGTACCAGACCGACTAGCTGGTAGAACCTGCCTGTACTACGGGCACAAACCTGCCTCGGCTGGCTGGAAGGTGCCGTTGGTGTGCTCCGGCTGGCTGTCCTTTCCTGTCGTTCTTAGTCTTGCTCTGTTGGTGCTGTTTCGGTCCATTTCATTTCGTTTCATTTCATTTGGTTTTATTTTTGGAGGTCGCATCTCCTCTGGGAGAATCACGACACTGTATTTCTTTTATTTTGTCATGCTTTTTGTTCTCGTCAACCCGTCCTATTATACTCCTTCGTACCCGTTTCTTATATCACGTCAAATCTCCATTGTATGCCATTGCGCTATTAGACTTCGTTATAAAACATTGGTTCGCTTGGATTGTTGATTTGCTTCAGTATAGTTTACTTTTCTATTATTTTTTCTTTTCGCTTTTTTTTTTTTTTTTYCTTTTTTTCTCTTGCATGCACCTGGATTGCTAGCAGGGTAGGTCTTGCCTGTCGATATGGCATTGCATTGTCTGCTCTGTTTACTGCACTGAGCGTAGTATCTCTGTGTCGTAGTTTTGTGACCACAGAACTGGTACCTTTTTAGGATGAATGAATCGGCACGGACACTGGGTGTGCTGGATGTCGACGGGTAGAAAGGAAGGTTTAATGTGAAGACAAAAACACACAGCTGACATCAGACTGTAGGGTTGGAGGGCAAGAAAGCGCGAAGTGAGTAGTTCATTAGGGACGAGGATGGCACGCTGCTAAGGGATAAAGTGCTAATTCGTGAACGGTGGATGAGAGCCTTCCACAAACTCTTGAACACGAAATCACTGAAACTTGATCCCACTATCATCGATCCATTGCCACCACGACCGCTTGAACAATCACTTGGCGATGAGCTATCTGTGGACGAGATGATGGGAGCCATTAAGACAATGCCGAATTAGAAAGCGGTAGGACCAGACGACCTGCCCGCCGAGCTACTGAAAATCGATCACCCCGATTTCATCCAATGCTTCCACCACATTCTTGTCAATGTTTGGAAAACGGGTGAAGTCCCCCAGCAGTGGAAAGACGCGATCATCAAGGTACTTTACAAAAAGAAGGACCGAACTGAATTGCAACAACTACAGAGGGATTTCGCTTGTTGCCCATGCAGGAAGAGTGTTGCTGAAAATCGTCGCATCCCGTATCAGCAACTACTGCGAGGACCGAGGCATCTTCCCTGAGGAACAGTGCGGTTTTCGTCCTACACGACAACAGTCGACATGCTGTTCGTAGTACGACGATTACAAGAACTCGGACGAGACAGAAAAATCCCTCTTGTACATGTGCTTCATCGATCTGKCAGAAAGCATACGACTCTGTCGACCGAGAGCTGATGTGGCAGGTTCTTACGCGCGTTGGCATACCAACCAAGATGTTTACAATCATCTGCCAGTTCCACGACGGCATGCGCGCTTGCGTACGCACATATGATGGTGAGCACTCTGATTGGTTTAATGTCACGCAGGGGCTACGACAAGGATTTGGATATCATACACCTAACCCCCCCGCCCCAACTCTGCCTGGTTGGTGAAAACCCAACGCGCTCCGTCCCGGCATTGTAGGGATGCGAGGGTCTATGGTCATATGACTACGGCCGTGCACAACATGAGTACACCCCCCCCCCCCCCCCCCCCCGCCCCCAGAGGCCGAAAAAAACATGTTTTTACACTTTTTGTTGTTTTTTTCCGTGTACGAATATACCTTGTGTATACTGGTGGTGTATCCGGTGTATCCCAGCAGGGTGTTCGGTCAGTATCGGTGTATTTTGTGTGTAACGAGCTAGTACCGGAGAGATGCAACCCTCGCAACAAGTCAAATAACGTACGAGTAACATCACATCTCCGACAGATAGGTACAGATATTTACAGAAGCAGGTGGGAAGGCAGTTCATGCAGCTTGGCAAGTCCAGCATCGACAAGGTTGCCGTCGCAAAGTCTTTTCCATAGCAGTGACAAACCCACGTGATGTCCCCGTCCGTCGCGACCTTCTTCAGGCAGTGCTTATCCATCCAAGCCTGTGGATCCCACGGCTCTTCGGGACCTTCTGGTCCACCTTCGATCGAGCTCATACTCCTTTGTACCGCTCACTACTCTCCCTCGACTCTCCTGCTGCAGTCGCTGCCTCTACGCAGCTGCAGCTCATAGGCCTGCGGCCGCCCCTGGTATTGTAGTAGTATGGAAGGCCTTGTATCAAGCAGGGGGGGGGGACGGCCCTCTACCGTCCCCTGTTTTCAGTTTTATATAGGTATTGTATAGGCGAGAGGGAGGGGATGGTCTCAGGTACCCCCCCCCCCCTGTCAAAACGTAAAAGTTGAACAATTCGACGTGAGGTGTCGAAAAAAGACATTTCGACCACCCTCGTTGTGGAGGTGGATGATGCTGGCGGCTCTGCCTCGGCGCTTCAAGCAGGGCGTATAGCAAGCCACCCTAGTTGCTGCACACCACACGTCGGAAAAAGAACCACAGTTACAGTAGTTGTGGGATAGAAACAGCTACCACCAGTACACGAAGAAGACTCGGTTACATTCGCTCGTTTCAAATGTAGCTTCCAGCCGCGTTTCGCGTTCCAAATCATGCTCCCAACAATTCCGGACTGCGTTTCCCGACCATATTCCCGACCGAATTCCTGACCTATTCCCGACATTCCCCGATAGTTTCCCGTCCCACCAAGAAACCGTGTAGTCCCGTGCCATCCCGACTATGTTTCCAACCGATTCCACGACCGATTCCCGACCCCTTATCAGAACATTTCCTGTCCCGTACTGTACCGCCAAAATTTCGTTTCCCGTCCCGCCCCGTACCGACAAAAACTCGTGTATTCCCGCTCCATCCCGTCAACCAAATGACTTCCCACCTTCCCGTCCATTCTCATCCCGCGGTAAACAAACGGGAACGTTTCCCCAAACCGTCCCTCGGGGGGCCCCCCAAAGTTTACCGCCTGCGGTAGGCAAAACGATCCCATCCCGTACCGCGCAGTGTCTTCGGCACTGCACGTACCCTTCGTAATTGCCTCATGTATAAGTAAATGGTCCGTTTTCGTATAACTTGGATGGCATTCGTATTCGGGGTATTTATACGATCTGAGGGCCACGTGCAGCTCACCGAGGCAGATGCCATCTGGCTCGGGGATTACTAAAAGCTGCTTCTCTTCTACGCTTGCTTTCATGGAAAGAGAGTAACACCAAGGATGATTAATGGACAAATCTGCAAGGGGATACTCTATGTCTCACCCTGTCCTATAACACGTGGCGTCTTTGGCATTGCGACTGGTCTTCTAGCCCTTTGATTCGAACCTTTCGGGGCTGTTTCTTTCTTTTCGTGGGGAGTTTTCGCGTACGAGTACACACGGAAAAGTGGCATCATCTATCCCATCGAGCCTTGCCCCTGCTTCCTCGGATGGCATCTCAACATGGAGTGGGTCCTCTTCCCCCTCCAGTGGCGACCGCTACAGCAGAGCAGCGGCAGGGGCCTTCCGGCTGGGGGGGGGGGGGCGGCCCTCTACCGGCCCCTGTGTTCTGTTTTATATAGTTTTTGTGTAGGCGTAGAGAGAGGGGATGGTCTCAGGTCCCCCCCCCCCCCCTGTCAAAACGTAAAAGTTGAACAATTCGACGTGAGGTGTCGAAAAAAGACATTTCGACCACCCTCGTTGTGGAGGTGGATGATGCTGGCGGCTCTGCCTCGGCGCTTCAAGCAGGGCGTATAGCAAGCCACCCTAGTTGCTGCACACCACACGTCGGAAAACGAACCACAGTTACAGTAGTTGTGGGATAGAAACAGCTACCACCAGTACACGAAGAAGACTCGGTTACATTCGCTCGTTTCAAATGTAGCTTCCAGCCGCGTTTCGCGTTCCAAATCATGCTCCCAACAATTCCGGACTGCGTTTCCCGACCATATTCCCGACCGAATTCCTGACCTATTCCCGACATTCCCCGATAGTTTCCCGTCCCACCAAGAAACCGTGTAGTCCCGTGCCATCCCGACTATGTTTCCAACCGATTCCACGACCGATTCCCGACCCCTTATCAGAACATTTCCTGTCCCGTACTGTACCGCCAAAATTTCGTTTCCCGTCCCGCCCCGTACCGACAAAAACTCGTGTATTCCCGCTCCATCCCGTCAACCAAATGACTTCCCACCTTCCCGTCCCATTATCATCCCGCGGTAAACAAACGGGAACGTTTCCCCAAACCGTCCCTCGGGGGGCCCCCCAAAGTTTACCGCCTGCGGTAGGCAAAACGATCCCATCCCGTACCGCGCAGTGTCTTCGGCACTGCACGTACCCTTCGTAATTGCCTCATGTATAAGTAAATGGTCCGTTTTCGTATAACTTGGATGGCATTCGTATTCGGGGTATTTATACGATCTGAGGGCCACGTGCAGCTCACCGAGGCAGATGCCATCTGGCTCGGGGATTACTAAAAGCTGCTTCTCTTCTACTCTTGCTTTCATGGAAAGAGAGTAACACCAAGGATGATTAATGGACAAATCTGCAAGGGGATACTCTATGTCTCACCCTGTCCTATAACACGTGGCGTCTTTGGCATTGCGACTGGTCTTCTAGCCCTTTGATTCGAACCTTTCGGGGCTGTTTCTTTCTTTTCGTGGGGAGTTTTGCGTACATACGGGAAAGTGGTGTCATCTAAAGTGTCCCATCGAGCCTTGCCCCTGTCTTCCTCGGATGGCATCTCAAAATGGAGTGGGTCCTCTTCCCCCCTCCAGTGGCGACCGCTACAACAGAGCAGCGGCAGGGGCTTCCGGCTGGTCGTCACGCGCACGTTGGTCAAGGACGAGAACATCGCCCTCCGTGCCGAAGACGCTCCATCTCGGAACGAAGACGCTCCATCTCGGAGCGACGCTCCTCGAGACTCAAGACGGCCGTACGAGTACGCCCTGGACATCAAGGTAGGCCCTTCGATTGCTCCGCTCCCCGTCGGTTGCTCAGCGACCCGCGAGACGCTGACTCAAGCCCATCAACAGGCTTTTCAGCCCGCGCTTCGCCAGCTCGCCCCTTGCAGCTTTGCGGACCGCTGGCATCAGCCTGCAGATCGCCTCTGTCTCCAGAACATTAAGGGCTTGCCCAGCGCTCTGCTGCCTGACATGCCAACGTACGTGCCGTTCGACACACCTGGCTTGCCCAGCGTTCTACGTACCTCGGCGTACATACTGGAGTTAAAGTTCGGATAATCAGTGACGAACCAAACCATCTCTCCGAGCACCACTGCGGTTTCGTGCAGATTGTGTTGTTGCAGATCGAGCCAGGCCCATCTTTGCAGGGACCTTCTCGGACTACTGTACCAGCGATGCGCTGCGACAGGGTGGTCGCCTCGGTTCCCTGAACCCGTCCGTGCACAGGCCTCTGGACCCTGCTCTGGACGGCACTGCGGCAGACTTGTGGCCTCGGCTCTCGTGAACCTGTGTAGAGGGCGCTGGGCTGCTTTGTTTTGCTTCTTCCGGCGAAGACTGGTGGCTCTCTATAGGAGGATACGTTTTGTTGCGATGTGTTTTTTTCTGGTATATACAACCAAGCACCAGCTGCTTGTACGTATTTGTCGCGATATGTGTTTTCCGGTATATACAACCGAGCATCAGCTGCTTGTACTATGTAGGAGTTTCAATACAGGCGATTCTATATTTTGGGTGTTTATTCTTACTGCTACTTACTACTGTTGGGCGTCTTTTCAATCTACCAGTGAAGGACCCTTTCCGACTGGGAGTCACTGCGTAGCTTCCAACAGGATATACACCCATCCTCGCTCGTCACGCAATGAAGCCGCGCCTCTCTAAATGCACTAACGCTCTTTCTGAAGAGGAAGCGACGAGCCGCGGTACTGACGCCCTTTCCTGCTGCACCCTACGCAACAGCGCATGCCGCCCTCCTGTTAAATATCCCAGCACCTTCGTTTTTGCGTCGCGGCTCACCCGCACATGCAATTCGGGTAACTGCATTACAGTATGTGTACTGAGCTTCATACAGTTTAGCAGTACCCTGCCTTCAAGTTGTACGTTCAGCATGTTTGACCTACCGCTCAGTCGGCCTTGCGCCGTCATGCAAGGAACTTCGCCGTACGAGTCCCAGCTGCATAATAACCAGACAGTCTTACGGCTTCGGCTGCTTATCGAACCGCGCACATCATGCATACGTACCGTTAGCCTAGTTAGGCACCCTACGCGGGTAAAACGATCTACTCTCGTCTTCTCACGCCTCCCTCCGTTTGCACCTACGCACGTGTGCTCACTGCTGTACTTGCGAGGAGCGTTCGACACACGAATCAAGGGATGTTTTCGTCACGGATTTATCCGTGCATACAAAAAATGACGTTCCATTAATTTACGGTGTAGGTGCTGAATACTCGTGCTGCCCTTATATACGACAGCAGTGGGCTCTTATACACGCCAGCTTGCTTTTATAGGCTCATACAAGGCTTTCCTACGGAGTGGTCTTAATATAGTAAATCGGACGCAAGAAAAACGGGTTACCTCGCCAGCAGCAGAGCGTCAACATAATGCACAGCAGCAGCTGCAGCAGCTGCAGCAGCAAAAAAGACAGAAGCAACAAACTGCACTGCTGCATCTTCATCTAAAGCCGAGGAGTGCGGACAAAGCGTTTATTGTGCAGACGAAGAAGGAAACTAATAACAACAAACATTGTGCACGTAGATATATACGAACTCTCGTTTTATGTTTTACCATGCTGCCACCTGCTGGTCGAACATTTACGTACATTACCTCCTACATCATTATTAATAGTACGTACTTCTATGCCGGTGTCTTCCTCTCCTTCGTGTTGCTTCGCCCGTGCAGCAGTTATCTGTTCTCTTGGGCATGCAGGCTTTTCTTCTAGGGGTGCTTCTGACTCCGTGCATTTCATAATTCGTTTTATTGTCTTTTCGTCCTTACTCTTTGGTTTGGCTCGTGTCGATGTGTTCTCGTACCCGGTAAGTTGACATTTCACTTGCTTTACACATTCATTTACGTTTAATTTGTTTGGTTTTTCTCTGTCTCACAGTCTGTGACCACATAATAATTTGTATCGCTCTAAGATTAGGGATCAGGACAATGGGTGCATGTGATATGACTGGCCATACCATTACATGTACTGCTGCAGTTAGGTTGTAAAACGCATTACAGGGTACAGTAGAAAGAACGGGTTTCCTGTGAAGACAACACACACTGCTGTTTTATACATATACTAGTGGTACCCCGAACCACGCCAGGGCGGGGCCGGTATAAAGCGGGCAGAAACAAAAGTACAAAATAAGAACTGGGTCACGATCCACACACGCAGTCAACCACGTATCAACCGACCCACTGACACCCACCCACCCACACCCACCCACCCACTCTCACGTACTTACCAACATCCACTCACATCACTCACACCCACCCACCCAACCACCGACCCACCCACCCAACCACGTACGTACGTGCGCACCAACCGATCGACACACACACGCACCAACCGATCCACCCATCCACAATCTACAACAACAACAGCAGAGTGAAATCAGTATACAGCAGCACCAGTACGTACAGCAATAATAATAGTAGTAGTCCTTATATAACCCATGTACAGCAGCAATAACAACAACAGCAGCAGCCGCAGTCCAGCAGTACGACTAGTACGTACGTACAGCGGACACAAACAAAACGCCGGCATGGATGCGCAGCCCTTGTACGTACAGCAGTGTAAACAAAACGCCGGCATGGATGCACAGCCCTTGTACGTACAGCAGTGGCCCTATTTTATTTTATTTTTTCGGTCTATTTTTTTACGTCTGGTATTTTTGTCTTGAAATTAGTGTAAAAGTGGCTAACTCGCGAAGTTATGGGCCGATTTCGATTTTGACCGAAGTTCTGGAGATCCGTATTTTCACATCTGGGGGACTCTTTAGGAAATAATTACTTGATTTTAGTATGGCAAGGAAAATTACTTGATTTTAGTGTGGATACTTTTTATCTTGAAATTAGTGTGGATTTTGGACCGGGGCCGCAAAGCCCTCCGAATATGCTGGGAACCCCTCCCCTCCCGCGGGTAGATGTCAGTTGGGCTGTTTGCATAATACGTCAGTACAATACGTCAGTTTGGCTGTTACGTCAGTTGCTGTTTGCGAAGAGCTCAGTTGGCCTGTTTGAAGGGCTGGTTGCGAAACAAAAGGTCTGTTTGCAAAGAGCTGTGTATCAGTTGGTCTGTACGGACAAAGAGCATCGAGTAACTACGGACCTCTAATCGTGAAATAATAGATATGTTTATACACGGCAGTGCGCCCTTATTATCAGCAGTGGGCTGTCATATATATACGGCTTTGGACCCCTATATACTGATGTACGCACTATACTGCAGTTTTATGCAAGCAGTCGGTATTGTCTTCCCTCTGCTGTACTGCTGCTGTAGGCCCTCATATACGGCATTGGGCCCGTATATGCTGCCGTAGGCGCTATGCTGCCGTTTTTATTACGGCAGTAGATGCGGTCCTGCCTCTGCTGTACTGCTGCTGTAGGCACTATGTTGTCGTGTTTTATACGACAGTAGGTACTGTGTTTCCCCCGCCATAATGCTGCGAGAAGTGTGGTTGTGGCCTTTGTCATGCTGCTTAATCGACATATTATCTTACGGCAGCGGGTACTTACTGCCGTTTTTATTACTATGCCGGTGTGGCAGAATAAGACCTCTTTTATACTGCAGTGGGTACGGTACCACCCCCATTTTAATATGCTCGCGGCGCAATAATACCCCTTTCATACTGCAGTGGGTACGGTACTACCCCACTTTATAACGATGCCTTTCATACTGCAGCGGGTATGGTGCTATGCTGGTGACATAATACCACCCTCTTTTATACTGCAGTAGGCATAGTGAAAGATGCCGATCTTATATAATGTCGTCAATGGAAGTAGTTTTCAACACTGCATTGCGTACTGCTGTTCGGACGGGTACTGTCCGTTACTATTTGGTTGGTGCAGGCACTGTCCTTAAATAATCGGTTAATTTATGTAGCCTTCCACGCAGCATTGCGTACTGCTGTTCGGACGGATTATGTCCATTACTATTCGGTTAGTGGACGCGCTGGCCTTACATCATGCAGTCAATGGAAATAGTTTTCCACACTGCACTGCGAGCTGCTGTTCAGACGGTTACTACCCGTCACTATTCGGCTGATACAGACCCCGGACTTATACTTCGAAGCATGATGCAGTCAATGGAATTAATGTTTCCACACTGGACTCCGTACTGCTGTTCAGACGGATATTGCCCGTTGCTATTCGACTGATACAGACCCCGACCTACTATAATGCAGTCAATGGACTAGTTTGTCACACCACATTGAGGCGGGGTGCTGCCCATTTATTTACCGTGGGTGTTGAAGCTGCCTTACTGCACTGCTGTTGGCATCCGTGTAGGCCTTTTTACCGTTACCTGGAGTGTACGAGGCCCTGTGTTTCGCTGTGTGGGAGAACAGACATACATACCATTCGTAGGGGTGCCGCCACGCTACCCCTACACCTCCTTAACGAGTTGTACCCCTGCCCCTCCACCTGTCCTCGACGTGCTGCACTCCGTCCCGGTTCCGCCCGTCCCCCGTGCCTTCTCCCCTATTGCCCTCCCCTCAAATATGGTGTCGTCTGGTGAGGAACAGTCTTCCCCGCGCAGGTTGCGATCCCATATGTGTTTCCGTCGGAGAAGCCGGGATTCCGACTCCTCTTCGCGTTCGAGATCGCGCGATTCAGACCGCCAGTCCCCTTCTGCGGCGGGGGCCCCTGGTGATCACGTCTCGGAGGCCACGTTCGAGCCGGCGAGCTCGAGCCCGGATCAAGAGCAATATATCTGGCGGCGGAGAAAGTGCGCCTGCAAGCAAAGGCGAAAGAGGGACGCTCTTCTTCGGACTCGGTGATTTTCTGCCCTTGCCATGTCCGACGGAGCACCAGCACCGCATCTCCCCGGGCACGGCAGCTAGAGCACAGGGCTCGCCCCACAACCGGGACGTACACGCTCCACCACCCAGCACACTCGCGCGCCTGGAACAAGCCGAACGGCGAGCAAAGGACGCGTCGTCTCGACGGCGGCAGCGCCTTGGCACCCTTGAGCTGGAGGTGGAGCCGGCGGAACGTGCGGAAGAGGAGGTTGCCGGCGCTACCGCCAGAGAGCTCGCGGCCATTTCTCGGGCAGACACGGCTAGTACCGCCAACGCCGGCCCAACCCCGCCCTCTCTCTCGCGCCAAGAAGATTTCACTTCGACACTGTCCGGTGACGAGGTCTTCCTACATGGTAGTGTCTTGCGCATGGCGCACTTGCCGAGAGAAGAGTTCGATCCCGGGTTGGCAAAAGCGGTCATGAAGAGGGCAAAAGCGCTACTGTATGCGACCAAGGCAAGGCCAGACCTCCCGTCGGTAGGAAACTCTTGGGAACCCTAGCCGATTGCTGACTTTCAAGAGCAAAGGCGGGCGGCTCAGTCCCGTGCGCTCGTTGTGGCCCTTAGAAATACCCACAATGAGGCCCGCGAAACGGTTTTCTGACCGACTCCGGAACAGAAGTTGCGATACTGCAACAGAAAGAAAGCGCACGTTCGTGGGACGGAACGTCGTCGTGGGGACGATGGCTATTGTGGTGGTGGTTCTGGTGGCGGTGGCTCCGGAGCTGGTGGCACTGGTGGTAGCGGCACTCACCATCGTCGTGGGGGTGATGTCGGTGGAGGAAGCGGTGGAGGCGCGTCTGGTACTAGTTGTGGCACGGGATGCCGTCATAGCGGCGGCTCTGGAAAAAGCAACAGAGGAGGCGGTGAGTGCAGCTCTGGCGGACGACCGGACCGCGCCAGGGGCCGCCAGCACGGATAGGTCTCTTCGACCTCCTCCGGCTCGTCTGAGAGCTCTTGCACGGGCTACGGTGGCATGCCAGTGGTGTCGAACCAGAGGCGAGTGACTCCTTCTTTGGTGGATGTTGCTTCCTCTGCAGCGTGGCTGAGCAAGCTCTCCGTGACGGATGGCCACGCTTAACCGGTATCTTCCAACTTGACCCGCGCTCGTGCCGCCGCGATCGACGCCGCCGATGCCGCCTCTAAGGCCGCTCTGTTTATCGAGCGTACACCCACTTAGGCGGCAAAGACGTGTTTCGTATTTCCCCTCGACCATATACTGCATCTGTCAGCAAGACAGATGGCGCACAACAGCTCCTTCGCTCGACTAAGTTAGCGACGACAGATGTCGTCATGCGAATTGACGACCATTGTACCGATGGCTCGCTTGAAACCGACTGAGTACCCGGTTGGCAAATATATGTCAAGAACGGGTGCTCACCCGCGATTGTACCCGACAAACCCATGACCGCCGGAATGTGATATTGCCTACAGTGCGGTTCGGTGCGGTTTTGAGGTATTAAAATTGCTACGGTGCGGTTCGTTGCTGTGATACTTCCCACGATGCGATTCGGTGCGGGTTTCAAGAAAAATGGAATGCGCTCTGTGCTGTTCGGGGCCGTTGTAAGATATGGCAAAACCTTCGGTGCGATGCGGTGCGGTTGTCAAGAGGGCAAACAACCTACGGTGCGGTTCGGTGCGGTTAACCACACCGAACCGCACCGCACCGACAGAGGAAACCGCACCGTAACGAACCCCGAGGAAATATAAATACCAGGTAGTAAGTGCTATATACCCGATGAACAACCCCATACAGCAAGTATACAACGAAACGAATAACATTTCGACCAGTTTTGGGTTAAAGAGTACCGAAGCCGGTTCGAGCCAAAATGTTCTAGCTCTACCGTAGCAACGTAGCACGGGCCCGCACGCTCTTTACGCCTTCGGGAACCACCATGGGTGTATTACGCTGCGATGACCAAAATTATTTCAATCTTAACGTTGAGCGAAGCACAGAGCCAGCCAATCGCCCGAGCGGCCTTTAATAGGCAGCAATGAAAATCTAGAGGTACGAGCCGCTTTCCGTAGCACTGCTCTCTGTAGTAAACACAAACAAACAGGCTGGGACTTGCACGATCTACCACAATATTTGTCTTTTGAGTTTATAGCCTTGCATGAAATTCCCCACGAGAGTGTTATTACTTTCTTCGTTCGTGGAAATATGTTTTCTGACTTTTCTATGTTTGTTTTGCTTCAATGGAGCTAAAGTTTACTTGAACAAAGTTTACATATAAGTAAATTTTACTTCGACGACAGTTGGTATACTTTCATAAAGTAGATTTACTTCCACGAAAGTGTTTCTGCTTTCCTCATGGAAGTATTATTTACTTCCTCCATGGAAAATTGAATATCTTGCATGTGATTCAATTGGAAGTAAATTCAGTGTTTGCTTCCATGGAAGAAAATCATGGCAGCGAGGGCATTGATCTACCCCCTGCTTCCACTTGGTATACCGTCGCACCCAAACCCAGGCCATCTCGCCTACACAACGCGGACAAATCACAAAATGAATATTAAAAGCCGTGTAACGCGCAGCGCGGAACCACACTAGACCTGTTTAATAAAAGTGGCTGACGGTTCTCTGCACATGGAAACTTCCACGGTACCAGGGAAGGGATTGCACTGCCATGGAAGTAAGTACGTTTTACAGTCATGAGGGTTTTCATACGAATAAGACCATGTACGTTTATGGACGTTGTTTTTGTTTCATGGAAGTAAATGTCATTTTCCTTTCATTTCATGGAAGAAACATTGTAACTTCAGTAGAAGTAAATTATAACTTCCATGGAAAGTACAAACACTTTCATGGAAGTAACTTTACTTTTATCAAGGTACAAAATACTTTTATGGAAGTGAATTTTACTTTCATGAAAGTACACAGTTTACTTCGCGATGAACGTGCAAAACAAAACTTGCATGGGAGTAATGGTAAACGTCATTTGTTTCGGTCTGTTTTATTCTTACTAATATTTTCTCTCTCCTTCCTAGTCGTACCTCAGATCTCGGGTCACAAAGTAGGCTCTTCGCCCTCCTCCCTCACTACGGTTTATGCCTTGCATTTCTATCGCGAGATGACTTCCGCCCTTTCTTCCCTCGTCGACTTGCATCGAGTTGGACCTACCCCACGCTTCTACAGTGCGCGCTCTCAGCAGTTGATTCCGCCGTTTTTTTATATAGATTTGCAAATAAACTCAAAACGTTCGACCCCCGTGAGACTCGACCTCCGGAAACAAGCTCTTAAGTTCGTTCGAGGATACCACCATTGACGCATGCAACGGTAGAGGTGCACCGTGTTTTTTCCGAGCTCCTCACTTAACGAGCGTCATACCTCACCGAAAACAATATTTTTTGGGGGAAATAAAAGTGCTGCCGGATGAGAAATCTCATGACTGAAGTATACTCTGAAACATTATTCGTCACAAAAATGAAAGTCCAACTATTTTGGGGTAAGGAGCCCGATCGTAAAAAAAAACGATTCAGACAAAACGTGCTACCTCTACCGTAGCACGCGTCTATTACAAAACCATCGGGGCGACCAGTCCATGAAATGAATTAAATGGATAAAAAGACAAACAGTTGTTGTAGACCCGTCTTGCAAGGCGATCGGACATTTAAGACACAAAATACCCAAACAACGTGCTCAAGCGTGTCGAAATCTGACCAGAACTTGGCCATAACGCCTGCTCGGGAGTGCTGCACCGTATTGAGTGTATAGCGCGTGCTGCGATAGAGGTAGCACCCTTTTAGCTGAAATAGGTTCTGAATGACGGCGATCCTTAACCCGAAATCGTCCGATTACCACCGTTTTGATGCAATAGTTGTTTTTTTAATTCTTACTCAGGGCATCGGCTTGTTCTTCTGGTATCACGTTTATTTTCTTCCAAATTACGTTTTTGGTGAGGTATATAGCTCCTATACCATAAATCAAGTGATCACCCTAAGAAGAGGAAGGGTTCGGTTCACCTCCTCCGCAGCACGGGTCGTATGGTGTGTATCGACTTGCGATGGCACAGTCACTTTTGTACCCAGCCGCGACCAATAACCCTGTATGCCCGACGTCAATCCATCTCTATCGAGAGAAAGCAAGTTATCATATGCGGTGACAGACACTACGCAACGTTGGCGAAATATGAGCAGTTGAACCTGGTAATCAAATGACAAGCTAAGTTTACGTACTATACTCGAAAGCCACAGCACGTGCCAACTGCGTGCAATTCAACTTGTGATTTTTTTGGTCTGATTTAAGTCGTTATAAAACATCATTTTTCACTCCGTATGATGTCATGTATCCCAACCGAACCGAAGGAAGATATCTTGATACCGCCATTGTAGGCGCTGACAAGACAAAGGCAGAAATTATAAGCAGATGACGTATAAGTACCGTTGTAACGCCTGTTGACACAATGCAAAAAGGGACCCAAGAACAGCCAAAACAAAAGCAGCCTCTCTTCGCTATCAACAGCGCAAGTAAATGCAACTACCCTATACGAAAGCAGTTCGACGGAGATGCCACCGCCGAAATGGGCGAAATATCGAGAAGAGCAAAACCGAACGAAAGTTCTTCGGCAAGGTTGGAGTTAAAACAAAATTGATGCCCTTGTGCCGGTAATTCCTCGTTTTCGATTACAACAGCACCGCTCGCTAATTATATCAAGAAGTCTACAGACCCGACTGGGCCCTTGCATTGCACTGCCCATCTCACGAAAAACCCAGCGTTCGCTTCCCGAGGAAATATGAACATCTGTACCTGTTCGTGTGGAACAACCTTATAGTTGAACTAAAGACAGACATCTCGCCGGTGGGCCAGTAACCCAGCTTTAAACTGGGTTTCCGGTTGTTTCCCTACCGTACGGTACATAAACAAACGCCCGTCTTGGACCCCCTCCCTCGGAAGGCACATAACACGCAAAACTGGTACGAGCTACTCGTACCTGAGGAAACACCAAAACATAACCCTCGCGTTGTCAGTCAACTCCATTCTGCCCCACCCCCACTTGAACAATGCCCGAAGGATCTAGTTTTAATTCAAAACAGTTGTTTCCCTTGAACTGTGGGCCACGTAGCGTTGCCGCCCCCGCATCTGGAGACCTAGTGGAGGCTTCGACCCCAATGTCACTGGAAGCACAGGTGATAATGGGGTGACGCGTGGGGGCGTGGGGGTGAGTACCGCAGGCCCCGGCAGCGGCTGGTTGTGGTCTGGTTCCCCCATCATTGAGGAGGGTGTGGTGGCGTATACCTCGTGGAAGCGAAGACTGATGCTGCTGCTGTTTTTTGCTGCTGCTGCTGGGCTGGGTGGGTCTACCTCTCAGCGACGAAAACCAGATGGCATATATATCCGCTTTACCCACCCCGGGATCTATATCCGCATCCATATCCTATTGAAACCCCGTGGAGATGTACCCACATACCCACAGGAGGTGCACGGACGGCCACATGCCGGCGTGGGTTTTAACAGTCGTCAATCATGGAAGTTTCCATGGAGGCTACGGGCGACGGGGTGGGCGTTGCCATGCCGCCGTCGTCGGGGGTGTTGTCCTCCGTGCCCATGGTACCGTCCACTGCGGAAGAGATAACAGAAAACAGATGGGATATGACACAAAAGGGGCAGGAAGGATGTTTGATCACAAGGTCGATTCAGGGGACGGTAACTTTACCGCGGTTGGCGGGGGAGGGGCTGCTGCTGAGGTATGGCATGTCGCCTGCTGTTGCTTCTCTGTCAGTAGTGGTTTGGGTGAGCGAAACATGGGAAGTAGACGTCACAAGCATCAGGCGGGTCAGTCGGGGAACGGTTATGACTACAGTAGGTCGGGCTCTTCTGAGGTATACGTCGCCTTGCTTTGAAGGTCTTTTCCGGGGGTGTGCAACATTTTTACCATCACACTACTAACCCCACGCTACTAGGGGTTTGCAGTTAGCGTTTACGTTGTGAGGCACCATTTTTTTTATTGGTTTATCTCCTCAAAGTGAGAAACTACCGGTTAGTATTTCGTACGGTATTTCTACTTGTATGTACTCGTTCCAGGGCTATGACACAGCAGCAAGCAGCAACATAGAACACACACTTTTCGAAGTCACTATTCGGGTTGCGATAAGATGATAAGCCACCTCCCCTAGATCAATTTATCTTCGACGTCAATATTCCGGTGCGATAAGAGAATATGCCAGCACCCCTATAATGCGGAAGTTCTCGAAACCAGTGCATGGATGGGGGCTGCCGCACCGATCTCCTCAAGTGTTAAACACCAGAAAAAAATGTCCCCGTATACCGTGTCGCGTGGGGCTATCAAAAGTTCTGGGACATCGCAAACGAGACGACAAACGACGTGCTTCTGGGGATTGTGGCAGCAGCGAGTGAGGTAAGTATTGGCTGCACAGCGAGTAGTACCTGCCGATCGTGCGACAAAAGCTAACGCTTGTTATCTATTGTTTTTTATTCCCTTTCTTGGTATTTTTATATTTTCTCTCTGAAAATGTTCATGAACGTGATTGACGCTCGAGCCCTTTGTGCAAGTTACCAGATAAGTTGCATACCTGGTAAAAACGACCAAGCTGACTGTCCCCGCCTGCGGCCGACGATGCTTGTACGCTTCGCCTAACGGGTTGTTCACGCCTACAGCGCCGATTCTATGATTGTCTCGCATCGGATACCACAGCACAGCAGTGCAGAGAACCGAAAGTATTCCTGACGACGATTTAGTGGGGGGCTCGCGTGAGGCTACGACAACGCCGCTCGTTCGAGACAACTTCGACCTTCAGCGGAGATTTACCGACTTTCATGTAAAAGTAAAAGCTTACCGCAGCACAAGTCGTCGGTGCACCCGGATACCGGGCACATGGTAATGCCGGCATCGACGATAGGGATGAAGTTGTTGGGGCAAGGGTGGTACGAACAGAACGCCTCGCAGCACTGGGAAACCTCGCACGGGTCGGAGTTGCACATGACGTTCATGGCGTCGGGGATCGGGGTGTAGCCACCGGGGCAACCGATAAAGTTGCACATCCCCTCCTGTCGCGGATTTGGGGACAATGGTAAGGTGTAGCGCCAGAGGGCAGACGGGACGTAGGGGGAAGTGGCGTTTAGTTGTTTGACTCATTTTTGTACAACGTTCGGAAAGTGGGAATATATATTTTTGACACTATTTGTTTCGATACTACAGTAGTAACCATCTGAGAACGGTACTTTTTTTTTGGGTTCTGCCGATGGCTGTACTGAACGAACCAAGGCGACAATTCACACGCCGGTTGTGTCCAACAATGCCCTGAGTGAAAATGAAAATTCGCGTTCGCGTCGATCTTTATATTTTTCAGTTTTGCTTTTGTTATAGCCTTAAAAGGCTATTTTTGGTAAGGATTTAAAATGGTCAATTTTCAATATATTTATTTTCGGCTGGCTCAGGAAACCACATTCTAGACCCGATATTGAAAATGTGTTCCCGGAGGATTGTGGTGACAAGCTATACGATCATCATACAAGTTGTATTGTGGTAAAATATCCATTTTTGATGGCGCTGAAAATTTTTCCGTTTCCGGTTTTTTTCCTTACTGACAGTAAGGAATTAACCCCAAAACGGAAAAATTTTCAGCGCCATCAAAAATGGATATTTTACTACAATACAACTTGTATGATGATCGTATAGCTAATCACCACAATCCTCCGGGAACACATTTTCAATATCGGGTCTAGAATATGGTTTCCTGAGCCAGCCGAAATTAAATATATTGAAAATTGGCCATTTGCAATCCTTACCAAAAATAGCCTTTCAAGGCTATAACTAAAGCAAAACTGAAAAATATAAAAATCGACGCGAACGCGAATTTTCGTTTTCACTCAGGGCATTGTTGGACACAACCGGCGTGTGAATTGTCGCCTTGGTTCTTTCAGTACAGCCATCGGCAGAACCCACAAAAAAAAAGTACCGTTCTCAGATGGTTACTACTATATGTATTTCGATACTACCAGGTATTCATCATGCTACGATTTACGCTGCTGCTATTGATTTGGATACTACAGTAGTTATTTTGATGTTATTTATTTGTATACTACTACTGTATATATTTTGATACATGTAAACGTCCGGTCAGACATTCTAGGAAGACTTCTACACGAGAACCAGGTAAACTGCGTTTCACGTGAAGCTATTTAACCTTCGTAAAAACCAGGGCGAGGCCGCTCGGACATACATATGATGGAGTTGCACGGCGGTGGGGTCTGTTCAAGCGTTTGTGCGAAAAAATAGAAGAATTAGGGCCGATGATGGATCGCCGGGGGGTCATTCTAATTTGTCTTGGTTCTCGGAGAAAAAAATGCACCCGGTGGGAGTGATTGACTTAACTACCTGACTGAGCTCTTCAAATGGTGACGAGCTTCGAACATCTGATCGGGAATGTGCCTTACAATAATGCTGGTTCGCGCAACCCGACCAAAGGTTTTGTGCGCTGAAAATCCCAAAATCAAAGCATTTCGTACACTGCACAATGGTAGTAGATGTATCACGTCAACCGGTAGTTGTCCACTCGATAGAGCGCAACCGGTAGAACAATACAGAGGTCGAAGGTGAAACTGCTACCACCGTGAGATGGCTATTCGGCCAATAACTTGCGAATTCGGACAGTCAGAGTCGGCGAGGGCGGAAAGGGCTGAAGTCGTCTCGCGGTACAACTGTAAAAAGGGCACGAACCGTGATGGAGAGGAGGGGGGAAGGGGAATGGAGTCTGTTAGGAAACGCCCCCGGGTCTGGAGCGTGCCTACTATACGTAGGAGGGAGAGAGAAAGTAAAAGCCACCGCATAACACATGATAATATATATATATATATATATTCATATATATATGAGAATATATATATATGGTGTAATAAAAATACCTGGAGTTTGCGGGCTCCCCCGCGAAGGCTGCCCCCGCCGGCAGTCGCCGTTCCCACTGTCACACACAATGGTAGTATATAAGACACGAGGAAAACAAAAAAAGGGCGGCGGGGGGGGGGGATAAGCGATAAAGGTGCGCCATGCGTTTCTGAGGGTGATCACTTGAGGAGCTCCATATCCCACCCAAAACTCATTTTCGAAGGACGTAAAAGTGCTGCCCGACTAACATTTCCATGGCGTAAGTAAGCATGCAATGAAAAACATTGCGACCCACAAAAAAAAAATGAAATTTCCGTCGACTTGGGGTTGAGGAGCCCCATCATCCAGACTTATTTTCAGCCCAAAACGTGCTACGGCACCTCTATCGTAGCACGTGTCAAAGAATCCTGGTTGACTTCAGAACAGCACCGACCCACGCGCTATATTCTATCGTACATACGTGTGTTCACGGCGACACAGACGAGTGGGAAGCAGCGACAGACAAAACGCGCACCGTGGGGGTATGATACATACCGAAAGTATGAAATGAACTAAACGAAAAGACGGTATATATGTTACTGCTGTTTTTATCCTTTGCGAGTGCTCGCACTCGCACGAGACCAGTTAGTTAGGGGGGGTTGGATCTTGAGAGATTGACTATTGGAGAGTCGCCACCACCTTTGCTGGAGAGCCACATTGGCTTATAAGTATAATTTACTTCGAGGTACAGCAAGTGGTGTATATACGGTATAATATCACCCGGTTTAAGGTCATTGGACCGTTTACGACCAAAGCAGAGAGATAACACCCTTCTGTGGTCGCACGTAGATGCTATTATTTGCTTCGATATACGAAGTAGAATGGGCTCCCTCTTTTTCGGAGGGCCCAACTATTTAGAAACCTAAACCTCCCATTCCCTCGCAAAATAATGACGGGGTAAACAACTAAAAATGAAGTACCAAAGTACGTAAAAAAACAAAAACAAAGAACGACTAGCCTGATATATCAGATTGACAAGCAAAACACGGGGACATGTCCCCTGCATCTTATCCGCCAAACAGCGACATGTGATGTTGACATTTTTTCAGCCAAGGGTTGACCGAGGAAGGGTGCCATGCAAACCCAGCTCACCGGAAGGTACTGCTTGGCCGCTTGCGACGACGACAGCAGCCAAAGCAGTAACGAAGGTCAAGACTGGTGCCATTTTTTTATCTCACAAAACACTTTGTTTCGTGTGTGTGTTTGTTTTTGTAGTCGGTCCTGAGAATGTTGGAAAAACAAAACGTAGGGAGGGGAAACGAACCGCGGGAGAAGAGGTGGTTTGCAAAAACAAATAACAAGCAATTACGAAGTTACACCAGTTCCAACAAAACAATTGGGTGCGGGCCTTGTGGTTGGTTGGTCCTGAATATCTGCCAACATTAGCTAGGGAACTGGTCTGTTTGCATAACACAGTAACCATTTCGTACTAAAACTATCACTACTCATAGTGTAGTTTTCGTCAGTTTCAACTTACAAATGTGTACGGAAGCCGACTACGAGTAGCAGTTATCGGACAATGAACATGTTGAACGAGCGCGGTGCCCAATGATTGTTCGAGTGCGTATAGGGAGAGGGGGCAACAACACCGTTGACCACAGTTTGTTTAGAAAGCGATCATACGCACTCATCATCCACAATGTGTTCGGGACTGCCCCCCCCCCCCCCCTCCCTGGCACAATAGGGGTGCAGATAGATGTGGACCAATATGGAACAACGCAAGTATATTAATAGAAAACCCCCACAAGAAAATAAAAGTCGTGTCGACAGCCGATCAATACGGTACGCACAATGAATGGTGTGCTATCTATCACACATGTATACGTATGTATATAGGAAACAGGAAAAAACGACAGTTGTGAGATGGAGGATGTCGTCCAAGTGTATGATGTAGGTGCAATTTCTCAGCAAGGATTTGTTTTGGCCTACATTGTACAAGGGGTGTGGTTCGTCCCGGTCACCTGTTTGTGCGCGTGGGAGTGTCTGATATATGGAGTCCCGCAGAAAAGTGCCCGCTTGAGGATAAAACCTCATCCGCAAGAATTTCGAATCGTATGATACCATGATACCCCAGGAGTGTTTGGGGGGAAGAGCGGAGACGGCAGTAATGCCCTCGCTACGATGACATGTATGTATACAGCAGCAGTGGTAAGGGTCACCCACGGTAAGCCGGCGATGTGTCGGAACACTGTAACCGCCTTATTGTGGGGAGCCGCCTTATTAATTCCTGGTTATGAGGCACCTTTCCCCTATCGCGACATATGATGTTGACCGCCCTATATCGGGGTACCGCCTTACTCAGAGTTCTTCATTGCGGGAGGGTGGGGGTGTTACTCTGCATGCACTAATACGTTGAACGTTCCGTCAAATGCATGCGTTCGGTCTCACTTTTCAACTTTGAACTCCGAGCGTTCGCACCCCCACGACCACATGTTTTTTCGCATATACATACGAAGTATAAGTACTTTTACACATAACATACACGTGTTCGTATGAAACTTGACCGAAGTTTCGATCGGGGTGAGCGTGGCGTGCGACGGAACACGGAACAGACGCCCGCCAAACGCCAACTAATAACTTCGTATGACAACATTATATTTAACCTCAAATATCTTGCCTTTCTGTGACTCAAGAGGCGAAGATTGGAGCAAAACAAGTGACGCAAATTTGAGCGACGGTGGCCTCTCCGTGATTGGGGGACGGGTACACATTGAACTACGAGTCCAGAGTTAGACCCCAAGGAGTCGTCTGCATAAGGCGCGGGCGCTTACGTTGCTCGTAGACAGCCGATACGATACATAGATATATATATAAAGCACAAAAAATGACCGTTATTTTGGTGGCTATCACAGCAACCAACGTTAGTTAGGTAGTAGTAGTAGTCCGAATCGTTCGAGTACCATCAATTTTTCATTTTTAGGCTCGTACGTGTGTGTGTTATTCACATTAAACCGTCATTTTTACCCGGCTGCGTGCATATAACCCCTTAGTACACACGAGGAAAGTTAATTATTAACAGCAGTAGCAAAACACAAGCTTAAGCTTGCAGAGATGAGTTTCGACGAACTCCTCCGTCTCACAACTGCTTGCTATCGTTTTTATTTTGTACCTACATCTATCATTATCTATCCGCATCCTAGTTTTGTGACCACATAAATAACTGGTATCTCTAGGATAAATAATCGGTACGGGCACTGATTGTGTGTGCTGTGTGCTGGCTGTCGACGGGTATATAGAAAGGGCGATTTAATGTGAAGAACACGCACACACGCACACACGCACACAGACGCAGACACACATATAACAGACTCTGTGCTTTTTTTTAAGTATTAAAATATCATATAGATACCATCGTTGCGCTTTCGTCTGAGCAGGGGGAAAACTTGGAAGCAGAACACAAATTACAAAGCAGGTCCGACCAGGGCAACAGAGGTAGCTGCTGCTGTACCACTGCTGTACCACGTGTTGCGCGCAGCGTGTGCGTCTACTGACGATACTTTTTCATGAGGGCTCGCGTAAATCTACCCGCGCAGGCGAACTTCCCTTACATGTGCCCGCATTGAAAATAGGGCCATCCCAAGCACAACGCCCAGATGGCACACCTGCCAGGCATGCCTCTCGTTAGGGTTAGGGTTGGGGGTAGGGTTGAAGTTCCGGGTCGGAGTGGTGGCCGCCGTCAGCCGAAGCCTAAATTATCTCACCGTCGGGACGAACGAATGCCTTACAGCTTCGTGACAAAACCCTACCTCATCTTAGAAACACCACCATCATTTTATGCGGGCACGTCTGAGATGTTCGCCTGTGCGGGCAGATTTACGGCTACTACAGCTGTTTATACGACGGTCACATACTCGTCGTACTCGTAGCCACGTACACACACACCCATAGCCACGTACGTATTAATAACAATGTACAAATTTACATCAATTTCGTGTGCATATAGTCTACAATGCGTAAAATTTATACTTCCAAGTATACGATAAGTCGGTCGACCCGATGTTTCCTGAGTACAGCCGTGCAGGACACCCAATACCAAACAGGCCAGTACGAAAGCCAGGCTGAGATTTAGAGTAAAATATGAAATTCGGGAGTCGTTATCTTGATTGTAATGTTGAAACACCCTCTCTCAAATAAAAAATCCAGCCTGGACCAGGTTTCCTATTTCCTAATACAGTAAGTGCCGGCTGTGGTAGTGGTACCCTCGATTGCTACTATTGATAGGGGCTGGATTCCGGGGTGCAAACCTCACGTGGGTCGGGCTTTCGAGTTTATTTCCGAAAACAAAAAAACGGAATCAACTGCTGGTACCGCCTATTAATAGTAGCGTGGGCAGGCACACTTCGAAGCGAGTCAACGAGGGAAGGCACGGCCTGAAGTAGTTTCGCGATACAAACGCAAGACACGTACCGTAGTGGGAGGGGAGGGACAAGAACCTACTTTGTGACCCCGGATCTGAGTTACAATTAATAGAAAGGGAAGAGGGAAAGGATAGGCGAAAACAATAAATGGGGTGGATGAAAACACAGAGTATAAACAACACCCACTGCTCCGCAGGACAGTAAAAAACGGTAATGCCTGCTGAGGGCGGTCGACTGCCTCCAGCTGCGAAAGGGGGACAGCCCCTTCTCCATGCCGAAGCCAAAAGACGCGTGGGGCGCTGCCTGCTGCTAAAATATCGGTGATGATTCCGATGTATCATTATTCCTACAGACAGACTGCGTACGTACGAGATTATGTAGAGTATGCAGTTATTAAGGGGGAACCATCGTAAATAGGATCGTAGTAGTGTTGGTAAAAACAGTTGGATATGTGGGTGTTCGTCCGTACCGTAGTTGGACCTAATCGTAGTAGTGTTGGTAAAAATAGTTGGGTGTGTGGGGTTTTGTCTGTAACGTGGGTCCCCTATTCACCCGTACTAGTTACGATAGGTGCAACCATATCGGCACCCGAGGCAAAACACGCGGCGGGTTGATTGATTGATGCTCGTGGCAATACCATGTGCACGCACACAGAGAGAGGCACCAGCGTGGTGAGTGTACATACGTAGAAGTATAACTGCACTGTGCTGTGTTGTATTCTTCACGTTGGACCGTCCTTCCTACCCGTCGGCGTCCAGCACACACGGCCTTTGGGTGACAACGGTACGAAGGAAGTAACCGCGCTGTTCGCGCTGTACACACGTTTTACCCGTTAGTTCTGCCTGTCAGCATCCAGCACAAACAGCAGCAGCGTCCGTCCGTGCTTGGTTCTGCGTGCTACCGAGACAAGAAGAGGTCTAGGTGCTATGGGCCACCGATACAGATACCATAAGGCAGCAGCATGCGGCGCAAGAGATGCCAGACGCCCAGCAGCATAGTAATGCTTGTTGTGCTGTGCGTCGTACACACGCCAGCAATCAAATTGCATAGGAAAAAACAGATATAAATGTATGAACATCATACATACGAAGTATTTAACAATACGACCCAAACCGTCGACCACAGCAAGCAGTAAGTAATTGTGTACCAGCTATGCACATACATACGTGCTTGTTTTCTCAGGTTAACTCACCGGGAGAAGTCTTCTTGTTGCGTATTATGCAGAACGAGTTGATCGAAAGCGATGCGGAGTGTCGGCGTGACAGGAGTGAAGTAGTGGTTACGCGGGAGTCGAGTACCAGCGTTTTTTTTCTGCAGGAGGAGGCTTACGCTCCTCAGGGATGATGGCCGACACCGATTGAGTGCATTATTTTCCCAGGCAAATTCTTTAGCAGCGTTTCATTTTTGTTTTCCCCCCTCTTTTTCGTAGCTCTTCAACTATTTAACAATGATACTCCGGCTTTTACAGAAACTTCGTACAGCAGTTTCGTATTGATTTACAGAAATGAAAAAGAAACACCTGCGATATCGAGGATTTCGTCGAAATTCAATTTTGCAAGCTGTGTCCTAATGTGCCCTCGGGTATTCCGTAGGGGGAAGAACGGTCGTCATGGCGTCATAGACGAGCGGTAGAACTGCGTGGTGTTATGTGGTCATGGGTGCTCTATCAACAGTACAGCAGCACCCAGTAGAATATTTCTCGGAATTTCTTATCAAACTACATTATTATGATGATAGAACAGCAAACGCCCAAATCTGTTTCTAGCGCGCATTCGTCGTCTCTCGTGGTGAGCTAAAAACTACCTTGTACCAAATACTACTGCTGCTGTCGTAGACCACCAGCTGTGTAATATTTCACGTACGTGCTGTGGGCTGTTAGATCTGCACGTACTTTTGCACCATCTTTACCCTTGCTCCCACCCGGACCTGATCCCATTTGGCACCCTGCTCCCGCCCACAAGGTGCAGAAATATTATCAGCCCTCCGCAGGAGCCGCCGAAGGCCCACCTGGCACCTCGATCCCATTTGGAACCCATGTAGGCCATACATATCTACAACAACTCCTGCTATACATATAACCGTATTGAATGTACGTGTGCAGATTCGTTAGACTCGCACGTACGTGCAAGTTCTCCGGAGCCGGTCGTAGACAATACCATTAACAGGAGGGAAAGCGTTGGGTGTCGTGTGTGTGCTTTCCCAATCAAGATATTACGCGTGTCGTGTGTGTTTTTTCGTTGCTTATTTGCAGATCATGCCAATAATAGGTCGTCCGCATGTGGCAACAACTTGATGTGAAAACATCAAATACTAAATATTATATGAACACTTCTGATGCTATAAAATTCCTGATGCATGATAACCACACTCTGTGTCCCCAAACGTATGGAACGTGTTTCATTTATTTTGAATACAAGAGGTCCTTATATTTTCGGATATCTTGCTCAATTACTGCATGCAGTCCATCATGTACATTTTTTTACTACAGTAGTTTGCTTTGCATGGTTTCGATGAACAGGTCCTTCTGTAGTACAATGCTCTTCGATGGTATTATGCTTCAAGCGAATACTGCTCTTTTAGTTAACTAACTGATGTATGCTCTATACGAGTACTTACTCATACAGCTTGCCGTGCTGGAAAGGATTATATGATACTCATGAGATTCGATCCGTTTTACATATAAATAGAGTCTACATCATACATACAATACATGCATACGCGTACCAGTTTATAATAGAGCAGTACGAGTATTAATAGTAATTTACCTGCTACCACTCTGTGCTCGAAAATTTCGCCAAAGTCCTGAACGAAACTTCGTCGCCGTCTGTCACATGACCACACTATCTTTATGATATCACCCCGAACATACTCTGTCACTCACGACTACTCACGACTAACCACAACCCACAAAAAACAAAAACAGAGAGCCAAATATGTTACTCGTATATACGAGTTACTGTAGTTTAGTGAAGGTATCTGTTACCAGGTACAGTGTACCAGGTACTGTATAACAACTCACGGCGGGTACCCGGGTATAGGTGTGGTAAACCTTGAGTGCCACAGATGTCACCAGATTTTGTTCCCCTCAAAACCCGTAGTTCGCGCGATCGAAGTATATCCCACTCAGCTTGCAAAGATGAGATACGATAAAATCCTCGATCTCACCGCTGTGTGTGCTCCCCCCCCCCCCCCAATATATACAGGCCGAAAACAACTCTCTCTAGATTTTCCATTTTTCCATTTTGTTTTCCATTTATTGGAACGCGAAGCCTTCCAAACATCAATCACCTCTGAAGAATTTCCAATATTTTCCATTTTTTCTCTCGTAGTGTTTTTCTTTGTTTTGGGAAATTATGGAAAAAAGCTGCTCGATAAGAATGGCCCTAACAAGCTTTCTCTCTTGTCCACAGTGGGAAACGTATAGCGTTAGTGTGGGCCGGTCCAGCCGATTTCGCCTATCTTAACTGCACTGTTCTCTTATATATTGCGCACCCTCTCCTAAGGGGCCCCTTCGGTTAAAAAAAAAAACGAGTACGTGAGTGTTGAAAAATATACATTTTTCGTTTTTTATACAGCAGCAATACTATTTCGGGTATAATAACTCCATATCAGTACTTCTTACGGAAAATCGCATAGCTCCAGTTACAATGCTCAGAACTTCGACCGACCAACGTAAGGCTTGTTCGTTATAGTCTCTAGGAGATATTGGGGCTCTTGGATCTGCACGGCAGGGGAAGCAGTGCTGTGTTTACATCACGAAACGAAAGTGCTCCGCAGCAAGCTTTTGATCGTTTCGGGGCTCCTGTTAGGTATCTACACTCTGCTGTGGCCACGTAGGACGCTACAGACGGTCGAACTAGAGGCTCAGATACGTCCACATGCTAGTTCTCCGCGTCCTCGTGGAAACTCGGAGTTAAAACAGTACCAGCAGCCGGAGAAACTGCTATTTTATAAATTCGTCTTGGGTACCAGGGGTATGGCGAGTCGTATTTGAGTAAGAGGCCCTTTTCGTGATGCGCAAGGCGTCTGATCGATATGCGTCCCCAGACACAAATAAATGTTTACCATGATCTAGGCTCTTCGAAACTACTCGTTGGTGGAAATTCTGAGCATTATTAGAAGCGGAGAAATGCCGTTTGCCGTAGGGAGTCACGAAAATGTGGAATTTATACCAGAAATAGTATTGCAACTGAAATAAATAACGAATTTGTTTTTCATTTATGACGCATGCTACGATAGAGGTGCGCCATGTTTTTTCTGAGCTCCTCACTTAAGGAGCGTCATACCTCACCGAAAAAAATGATTTTGGAGGAAAATGAAAGTGCTGCCGTATGATAAATCTCATGACGGAAGTACTTCTGAAACATATTTCGTCACAAGAATGAAAGTGCCTACGAACTTGGGTCAAGGAGCCCGATCGTTCAGAAAACGATTCAGCCAAAAAGTGATACCTCTACCGTAGCACGCATCTTATTTGCTCATATAATTTTGTCCGAAGGGGTCCCTTAACGCGGGGTACACCCACTACTCCTTTACTGCTGCTGCTGCTGATGTATACACGT
Source organism: Saccharina japonica (assembly GCA_008828725.1). NCBI lineage: Eukaryota > Phaeophyceae > Laminariales > Laminariaceae > Saccharina > Saccharina japonica. The sequence continues at coordinate 131,244 of MEHQ01001395.1, forward strand.
AAAACCCAATCGCAGCTGGCTGGCGTATATCTACCCTTTTAGGCGACCTTTCCCCTTCAGACGTGCTCGAAATAAACATTGCTGTTCCTATGAGCAAGTTACGGTTTTGTCACGGCGAAGCTGCATCAAAGAGGGGTATCCGTTCCCGGGCGGTGATATTTGTTTTGTGACATCTCGGCTACTATATAACAGCGCGGCCTCCTATATGTGCTGGAAATCGGACCCTAACCTTAGCCGGAGGCCTGCTCTTCGCTGATTGGTTGGTGTACCACCTGCTGGGTCCTGGTCGTTGTCGTCGGAATGCATTTTTTTATTTTGCTGTTCGGGCACACGTTCGCGCCATAACGGGGGCAGATCTATCCTACTACTACTGTATGTACGTGAACACACCAACCAGGGGTATCCGTATCCGGAATTTCCATACATACGCCTTACTCCTGTCCCCTTGCTGATCTACTATTACTACAACATAGAAACGCCACTTTCGGTGTGGGGGCGAAAGCCAAAAACAATCCCCAGGAATACAACACCCAGCGGCCACACCTGAGGAATAACTCACTGTTGGCCACGTGCCATCTACAACATAAAAACGCAATTTTTCGCTCGGGGGAAATCCTACAAAAAATACAGGAATACCGAAGGTGGTCGATTTTTTTTTTTCCGACACCTCACGTCGAAATATTCAACTTCGACCGTCCGGGTGGGATACCTAACACCGTCCCCTCCCTCTACGCCTGAACAATAACTATGTAAAACTGAACGTAGGGGACAGTATAGAGCCCCCCCCTCCCTGCTTAGTACAAGGCCTTCCATAGTACTACAATACTAACGGACATCGTCCCCTCCACCTACGATATCCAATTGAACAACAGGGGACGGTAGAGAGCCGTCCCCTGCTTGATACAAGGCCTTCCATAGTACTACAATACTACTGGGCGGCGCAGTGGTCTATACGAGTAGGCCGCAACTGCGTAGTGACAGCGACTGCGGCCGCAGTGAGCGGAACAACAGAGCTATGAGCTCGCTCAAAGGTGGACCATAAGGCCCCGAAGAGTGGTGGGATCGGCAGGCTTGGCATGTGTCGAGTGCATTATTTTCTTGCTTCGGCACATTGTATTCGGTCGATATGCTGTCGACAAGCTTGGTCCGATCAACATGCAGGTTCCTTCCTTCTTAGCATATAGATCGATATACCTCAGATAGTTATCTTCGACACCTGTGTATACCCTTGCAACGGTCTTCCACCAAAGAAATCAACCGCTGACCCTGTCTGGTGTAATTGACATCTTGCCTTCCCACATGCTTATGTGCACGTCGTGTACGTCACTGTCGGAGACATCGCGAACAGTGTTCGACACTCACATATTACATCGTGGTAAAGCAGAACAATCATACCAGGTAAAATATGTCGCACGAAGGATGTATGTATGGTGTCATGTTACGTTATTTGACTCAATGTAAGGGTTTGCGCCTCTCTGGTACTCTGTCACACAAATCACATACACCGATACACGCTGGATACACTGAAAAACAATTGTTGTTAAAAAACTATGGTTTTGGAGCCGTCAGGGGGGGGTAAGGCGTATGATATCCAAATCCCCGGCCCCCCTTGTGAATACCACAGAGCAGGAATTCATGCACCAGACGCTCTTTGTAGTACTAGTTATTATTGCATGCGCCGATACAGCGTAGTATGTACGTTTGCATCGATTCAGCCGGTTGGTGTGCATGCCGCGCGAAATACAAGCATCAACAGAGCGCGATGCATAATTACCAACAATAACGCTGACATGACGAACTATATGTCTACTGCTTCTTCGGTGCATCGTCCTCCTGATGACATAATGAACATGTACTGACGAACTGCGTGTCTCATTTTAACATATGTCTTGTGTCCAACCACACAGACAGGACAAACGAAACAAAATGCGGAGTTCCAACGCAAACCAAATAAACACTCTATCTATGAAACGTACCGGAGATACGCCTGTCCCATCACCAGGGGCGACAACTCGCCCTCCCTGATAGATGCAGAACAATATCCTTTGTGAGTTTTGCTGAACGATTATCCCGCAAATACGATAAAAAAAACATATTAATTGACGTAACACGCGCACGCCCGCTATCGAATTCGACGCGACACATTTATGGTATGCCGGGGCTTTTAACCACCTTCCATCCCCGGGTTTCCCACTACTCGTAGACTATCGGGGACGGCGTGTATTCACCGTACTATGATAAACTTCACTCCGCCCATGAAATACTAACAACGTAGACCTTGCCAAGGACCTACTTTCTGGGACGCGTCCGACGATAGAGATATCGATTTTTGGATGAACTGTTTCCTGAATGATTTAGCTCCTTTACCCGAAACCGTCGGACTTTAATTCTTCTTGTTCTGTTGCAATTTGTTTCTATGTATAGTTACTTACGCCATGGCATTGTTTATCGGCTGTTGTATGAAGCACTTTGTTGACGTCTAACATAAAATCGTCATCATTTTTTTGGGTGAGGTTACACGGCTCCTCAATCAAGTGGCCACAACCTCAGAAACAAACATGGTGCACTTGTACCTCCGTAACATGCGTCCTGGCAGCAAATAAATAATCATTGGAGAAACATTCTTCATGATTCACGCCGAATAGAGACCTGCGGGAGAATTCCTCGATTGGGCAGTAGTCGTATTAGTGAGTAGTAGTAGTGGCAGTAGTAGTAGCAGTAGTAGTAGTAGTCGTAGTAGTAGTAGTAGTGGTATTAATAGTAGTAGGTGGTGGTCCGTGTTGACGCTACGGCATGAAATGTGCTGTACAGTGTCGGCGGGATTATCTCCGCACCGAGGCGTGTGGTGCGCAGCTATGATGGTGTGGTGTTGAAATTGAGCTACGCCAAGCGGTTCCTCTTACAAAAACGAAGAGGCAGCTTGCTGTAGTACTGGAGAGCGTTGGAGATAGAGACGCTTGTTCGACAGGGGGGCAGCACTTACCTTTGTTTTTCTGTGCCTGACGGGTGGCTCCTCACCCGAATAACTAACTGTGTATCATACCTCCAATTTATTGGTTCTCGGTGTATACCTACCAGGTACTATATTACGGCTGTAGGCCAGATGGGAGTTGTCTTCGGCCGCAATGCGCAAGTATTTCAGTTTTATCAAGACAAGATCACAGCGACACGCCTTCCATCATAAGGGGTACCAGGTATACTATTTTATGCCTCCTTGTGAGACCAAAAGAATGTTCCTGACTAACTTGGCTCCTCAACCCGATATCGTCGGCATACCCAACAGAAGACAACAGTATTGTTCAATAATGATCGTGGCGCACCTAGGCTAGATGTGGGATTATCATAGGGTTGCTACTTACTACCTTTAGGTTTTCTCGAAATCAGTTTTGAGAGGTGGGGTATAGACTCATCCCGCGGTAGGCATGTACAAAGGGGGCTGCAGTTAGTGTTTGTCATTATGAGGCAATATTTTGTCACTGGGACCGGTTGAGCTTCTCAAGCGATACACCACCGGTTACAGTATTAAATGGTATGCTCCTTTCACCCGCATATACGTTTATTAGGAGGGACCAGAGTAAATAGGACCAACGGTACACACCGAAACATATATATATATATACATTCACCTTTTTTTACTGAAACAAAATGGTCCTATTTACTATCGTCCCCGGTAATAGTTGTGTTAAGACCATAGTATTACGGTGAACCATAGCAAGTTAGACCTACGGTAAACACAAAAACAAACCTTATACGGTATATATTTACTCATATGTACGAACAAGATTTGGTCCTATTCACTATATGGCCCCCATAATACTCGTAGGCCATAGCAATCGTGGTCGGTTTGAGCGAACAAACTGTTCCTCCGAAGCCCTGTTTATTGCGGTGATGACATATTGATCACCTACCTGGTCTCATGAGAGGAACTGAGTGTAGTGAGTCGCCACCCCTACCTACCGCCGTGGCACTGCGGAAGCATCACACACTTAACCGTAGAATGCATGCGTCATCAAGTAGTAGGTGCTGAGTCGCGGGAGTCCAGACCTCCCGTCCACCCTCCCCAAGATGGACTTCGTAAATATACCGAGAAAATCGGCAAGAAATAGTGACGATGACTGCAGCAACTACGACGGACGGCTACTACTGCGTGATTGGTCGGATGGCAGTACAAGTTGGTGTTCGGGTTAACGATGCGTGCTACGACAGAGAGATGTAGCACACTTTGACTGGATTTGTTTGGGGATGAGACACTCCTCAGCCCCGAATCGTCGGACATTCGTTTATTATGTTGTCGCACAATTGATCGTTGGATACTTATAACCACGGGGAGATTGTTGATCGGGCACACACTGCTGTAAGTAGGTAGCACTTTTCGTTTCCGCCAAAATCAGCTTTTCGGGAGAGGTATGGAGCTCTCCAAGTAATCACCGTCAGGAAACACACGGTGTGTGCACCTCTCCCGTGGCATGCGTCGAAAAGAGTCGTGAAGCCACGGGCGTACTGTGATCCATATGCCCGTGCTGCGAGCGGCTCCCACTGAGTGCTGGTGGATAGACGATATCAGCCACGTTAACCATATTTTGGCCGCTTTATCGGAGCCCCAAAGAGATTGCGAGCCGTTAGGAGTGCACCCGATATTGGATTATGGCCGTTGAGATTTATGCATTTATATGTGTGGGTTGATTGGCACTTAGTTGCTTCGAGCGAGCAAACTTAGTACCTTTGTTCATAGGTACGGACACACGTGACATGCGGCGAGGCTGCAAGGCGTGTATTCTCGTCGATGTACTCCACATTCAATGTATCACCATCAATCAGTGTCGATGCTGGGAGCGTTCGTAAGTGTCGATGCCAGGAACCTTTGATACAGAAAGGACTGCCGACTATTGTAGCACTCCAGCCCGTAAAACTAACCTGCCCGCAGCGTTGGCATCGGTTGTCACTTCAGGATCAAGTGACGACCGCGCCCCCTTCTCGATCACCCGTTTGCGTTTGGCTTCTTTCCGTCCTATCTTGGTATTTTCTCTGGAGGTTATTCTACTCTCTTCTTTGTAAGCCTGCAACAATGAATGGCCACATAGCATGCGTCATTCCTTGCACTCAGGGTTTAGGAAAAATGCACGCTAACGTACAAGTTGTCAGAAATATTCTACTCACGGCAAATGTGGTCAGGTTTCGCGAAACAAACGCCTATTTGAAAAACCGTCTTCGAACAAACGCCTTCGAAGCCACGTTTCGAGTGGGACATTGAAATCCTCGCGTCCGGAGCTCAGAAGATAAGCCACCATCCCTACAAGGGTAGGTTTTCGGTTGAGGAGCTACGCCACAGTCATACATGATTCGACCGAAACCTGCCATACCCCTATCGTGTCCCGCGTCTGCACCACGGTACGTAGTCGCAAAAACTCAGTTATTCCACAAGCACGCCACAGCGGTTATGCAAACCTGTTTTGGCTACGGAAGGCTCTCGGCTTACTGCTGCTGTGGTGTCAACGTTACGCATGGATCATCTGTCACAAAGCAAGTACACAGGAGGGAAATACGTAGAGTCATTCTCCTCGATGAGCGCACACGCATATCGGTATGTTCTTCAGAAGGAAAATGGAAAAACCCAGCCTCGAATTTTAATCCCCACGCTCGCCACACATATCGCGTACCTGTACGCTTTCGTAGCACCTAGTAGTAGTTGATCGTTTCCAGGTGCCCAACCGGTCAGACCACATTGAACCAAAAGGGGGTAACACCCTATGTCCGTGGGATGCTTCTTTACAAGAAGAGCAGGATCAATATGGCACTACAAGTAGTACAAGGGCATTGAGCAGTCAGACGCATGCTACGGTAGGGGTGCACCATTTTTTTTGCCTTATAAGGGTGGTCACTTGAAGGAGCTCTACACTTCACCCGAAAACAGGGTTACGATGAAAACAAAAGAGATACCCGATGTCCCATTGCCTCAAGTACAACACGAAAAAACATGCAACGCAAGAATGCAACTCCGACGACTTTGGGTGAAGGAGCCCCCCCCCCCCCCCCCCGACATTTGCAGATAGGGGCGCGAGGGTCTTCGTATGGTCATACGACTACGGCCATGCACGACGTGAGTACCCCCCCCCCCCCCCCCCGTCATCCCGAAAACGTTTTAGCCAAAAAAAGGTACACATTATACCTCTATCTAGCACGCGTCGTCTGTAGGGGGGGAGGGCGCAACATTCGTCTGGAGGTGCAGCTGACTGACGTCGGATTGACGATTGATCGCGACTACTCGTCAAGACATTTGTTTTTTCAATATGATGTTTGAGCGTTGGTCATTCACAACACTAAACTAAACAAACGCATGTAAATCACTTGCTCTCATCAGAAGGATATATTGTCCCAAAGCTTTACTCGTACACATATTTACCCCAAATACGGAGTGTCTGAAGTACTGTAACTGTCGCGGCCGGTGTAACCGGCCCTATTAGCTATACGAGTTCGGGTCGATGATGCCCACACATCGCCGCACTCTATGCCCCCGAGAAAACACGCCATCCACCTCCCGCAAGCTTGGAGCCACACTATCGAGCACCGTTCGGCATCGACAGCAGTATGCATAAATATGTCGTGTGACTCGAAGATGGCAACTTCTTTTCTGCCTTGAGTTGGTACGGACAACATTATCTCACCCCATTTAGGGATGCGAGGGTCTATGGCCATACGACTACGACCATGATCGAATACGCCCCCCCATAAACCCTGTACCACCTCATACCCATACGCTCTGCGTCCCCATACCCTCTACCCTGTTCCCTGTACCATCTACGTGCATAGTCTATACCCCTCCCCTCCCTGCACTGTCTGATCATGCGACTACTGCCATGCATTGCATGACCCCTCCCCTCCCCCCCGCATGTCTGCGTAGTCGGTTATGGAAATTGCCTGCTCAGTGGTAGGATGCGCGCAGGTTTCCACGAGGAAATACCGAACAAGGGGAAATGTGTACTCTATTAATAGTTGATCTACAGCGCAGCGGTTTTTTCTCGTGCCTCCTCTCGCAAACACGACTCGGCGACGATCCCTATACATGCATATATACCTGTTTGTGTAATTGGTATGGAGGACCCGAACACACTGCATTCTTACACCTAACATGTACGCGTAGGTATAATTACTGATGGGCTCGTGTACGGCGGTTCTGTCATTCTAAGCAGTAGTACTGCTCCTCTCCTTGCACGCACAAAACTATCTACAGACCGGAGAGGACCCCCACAACCCCCCCCCCCCCCCCCGTCTCGCGTCCTCATTTCGACAACCTCGCATACTCGTGTATAAACATACAAACTACTACCGTAAATAGGCATTCGAATCGTCGATACCCCCCCCCCCTTTGACCCGCCGTTTCCCACTGCAATGAAAAAATCCGAATCTACGGCAGATTGCAATTACTACGGACGCGTGCTACGATAGAGGTAAGGTTTTTCGGCTGAACCGTTTTCTGATCGATCGGGCTCCTTAACCCAAGTTCGTCGAACGTTCAAAATTGTGACGAAATAATTTTCAGAATCTACTTACTGTAGGTCATAATATTGTTCATGCGGTAGCACTTTCAATTTACTCCAAAATCATTTTTCGGTGAGGTAGGACGCTCCTAAAGTGAGAAGCCCAGAAAAAATCATGATGCATCTCTATCGTAGCAATGCGTCTACGTGTAGTTTGTACAACAAATTAAATACTGACCGAGTACGGCCTTCCGTAATATCTGGGTTGCAGGTGGAAAATGGTTGAACCAATGGGGGGCCGAGTGGGTCTGGCGGAGGCGGCGCTAGCCGTTGGTGGAGTGATGTCAAACTGTTGATGGCGTGCTTGCAGCTGCTGGACTGGGCGGGGAGGGGTGTAGCTGGTGTCGGTCTCGAGAGCGCAAGCGCCGCAGCATACGTTTATTTCCCCCCCTCAAGCTGGGTATATATCCATAGGTTTGCAAGGAACCCGGGGTTGCGTAGACCCACCATGCCCCCCTTGCGAATATAGGGAGGCGTGTTTTGGACGTCCTCGTCGTTGCTGGAGAGGGAGCAGTGCCTTGTGAGGGCGTCTGTGTCGCGAGTCGGATCCGTCCACGGTGAAGGTGTGCCGGCTCCATGTGCAGTTGGACGGTGTTGTACCGGTGGATGGTTGCCCCGTTTCAGCCGAGTCATCGTAATCACCGTAATCGGTGGTCGTGAAATGAGGAGTTCATACAGGGCTGGAGGCTGTGGCGAAGGTGACTGACGGCCTGGGGGCACTGGTAGGGTTGTCGTCGTCGTCGGCGGCGGCAAAGGTGAACGTGAAGGTGTCGTTGTCCGCGTAGTTGTCGTCTTCCACTTCGGCTGGAGTTGACGGAGATGATAGGTGACACACACCGTTTAATGTGGAACGCACATGCACAAATATAAGAGGGTGCGCGTGGATAGATTAAAGACGCAAAAACAAAAGCGGCAGGGTGGAGGGCAAGCGTGAAGGTCGTTCATGGGAATAGTAGCCGGTTGTTCTGCCACTACTACTGTTGGACGCGTTTGTCGGTTCTTTGGTTTTGTTTTTGTATTGCTGGTTCCGTGTACGTGGTCTTCTATTGTATCCGACGCACGTCGACGAGGGAAGAAAGTGCTGAAACATTCACGCGATAAAAATGCAAGGCAAGAACCGTAGTGGGGGAGGAGGGGGAAGAACCTACTTTGTGACCCCGGATCTGAGTTACGACCAGGAAGGAGAGATAAAGGAAGGGCGCGGATAATAAATGGGATGGACAAAAAAAAAACAAAATTGCTGAGTTTGTGTACGTGGTCCAATGCTGAACGAAAATATTGACACACCTGCGTGGGTTTCAGAGGGAACACGATCGCTGGTGCTGTGGCGCGATCTTCATCTACGTCGCGTCTCTCCTTCCGTACGTGGTGCGTGCTACGATAGAGTTTCCCCTGCATTCAGGCCAATTTCTGACGGTGGGCAACTTGAAGAGCTCTGTTCCATAGCCAAACCCACATTTGGAGGAACAAAAAAAGTGCTACTCGACGAACGATCCCATTCCCTGAGTATAAAGTGAAAATATTTGCAACGCAACAAATGCCAATCCGCCGAATTTTGGTTAAGGCGCCGTGTCATTCGGAATTGTTTTCAAGCAGAAAGCGCTACCCCCATCGCAGCACGCGTCATTTTATACGAGTGGCTAATGACACTCTAGCAGGTCGCAAACGTACTAGGGTACATCTGCTCCTGAACTATCGACGTTTCCGGCGGTGCCAAGACGATGTTGCCTTACGTCGAGACCATATGATGCACATATAACATACTATGTGCATGGCATACTATGTTTATGACCAAATTGTTCCGGGCGGCTCACGCTAGGCTCCGTCGCCCCCTCTTGACACAACCGATATTCGGACAAAAGCAACCGGATAACCAACAACAGGTACTCACCGCAGCACAGGTCGTCGGTGCATCCAGAGCCCGGGCACATTGTCGTGCCGGCATCGAAGACAGGGGTGAAGTTGTTGGGGCAAGGGTGGTATAAGCAGAACGCCTCGCAGCACTGAGAAACCTGGCACGGGTCGTCGTCGCACTCCACGGTCATGGCGTCGTGAATAGGGGTGTAGCCGTTCGGGCAATCGATGGAGTTGCACATCGCCTCCTGCTACGGAGCGGGTAAATGCCGAGATGAGCGCCAGAGGGTAGGGGGGTTGATGATTTGGTGCTTGCCTTAGTCATTCGAAAATTGATCCTGTCCCCCGTCTGAGACGGAGCGCCGTGCTTACTCCTAACATAGGCACCCCTAACATCCAGCCGCTATGCTTTGCTTAACGTATCCCCAGGTCTTGTTTATTGTTTCGTGGCCACCGATTATCTCTCAAGATAGCTTGGCACTTCATTGTCCTTATCAAGTGGACGCAACGTCTCCTAAACACAATATCATATTGTCCTCGATACCTGCGTTCCACGCTGTCCTCACAATGTGAGTTATTTTGTATGTTTTTTGCCAGACGGGCACAACTGTTCATCTTCCCCCTCCTCCTCTCCCCGACTGCTGGAATGCTTATGTTTGGCAGTCCGCGGTGACCTACACGAAACTGCAGCTTCATGGCGTAGTCAATTGGGTCGTGTTGGTACGTTGGCATCCCTATCCCGGCTCTTAACCTCCCACATGTGGCGAAAATGTTTTTCCTCCATCAATTTCTGATGTAACGATAATTCGTTTCTTCTCCTGTTTGTTTTTTTTCCATTTTTCATTCATGTCTTGTACCTTTCCCCCCAAACGTTGCCATGGAATGCATGCCTACTTTAGTTCCCCCCAGATATCCTTGTGTATACTTCGTCCAACTTTAATCTAGCTTGCGCTCTCGGTATATGGTTTTACTGTTCAGCCCTATTGCCTCTGGCTGGAAAAGCCATGTTTGGCATGCCCCTTGCTTTATGTTACAATTCCAACATGATTACGTCTCTCTCGTTGGTAAAGGGGTAGTCTCTCCGTTCAGGTTATTCGTACTGTACTGTATACACGTCGTATTCGAGAACCAATGTCCTTTTTAGTTGACGGCAGCTGTACTACTACGGAGGTATAGACTAAGGGGTTAGGACCCCTCCCGTGCTGACAGGTCGAGCCACTGCCGAGTGCCCTCTACATCGAGTACGCAATAGCTTACAGCTTCCCTGAACCCCCTCTCTTGTGAACCACCTTCCTACATGGGCATTGCTCGTTCAATGTGGCCACAGAGAGATAATGAAAAAATGGGCCCTTCGTTGTGACAGAATGACGCGTGTGTCGAGGCTCTGTCTCTGTGGAGAAATATGGCAGAAGTGGCACCCAAGTGTCTGTGAAGATCACTTGTGAAGAAGAACAGTCACGGGTTGCTTGTGAAGAAGAAGAACAGTCACGGGTTGAAAAGGCGCTTATTTGGCCATATTGGAACGAAGATTGATCTGAGAGATCAATGGGAAGGGAGAAGAAGATGAGAGAAGAAGAGTGGAAAGTGGAGTGGAGTCGAGTAGAGTAGAGTAGAGTGATCGAGGTGGGCGATGGCTGCACCTGATCATCACGGTACAATGCCCATGCTACGGACAGTCACATTATACCGTAGTGTGTACCGTTTCCTGACATTTTCTCTACAACGTTATAGTAACATTCTAGCAACGTTTTCAGCCTCATTCCTGATGGAGACGCTCTAGACATACAATACAACGCACTACGAGTGAGACAAACTCGTACTCTATCCGCATAATGTATTTACCCGAATATCTAGACCAAGATACTCATATACTCGTGTCAGTGCGTAGTGACTACTGTATACATCACAATATATACGTATGGATCTCAACGTCCATACACTAACACGTTGTAACAATGAGGACCGACATCCGCCTCCGCATTGTTCAGCCGGACGCGTTGTACGATAGAGGTAGCACGTTTTGTCAGATTTTTTTTTGTGGATGGTCGGGCTCCTTAACCCATTCAGAACTGAAAAACGTATCCCACACTAATTCCACGTGTTTTGTCCCCAAAAACGGGGGACCAGTTCTTAAGGGGTTACACAAGAACCGGAGCCGTCTTTCATTCCTGAGTTGCCATGTTTTTCATTGTATCCTCGGGCCGTGGACTTGTGCATCGGGAGGCACTTTCTATTTTTCCTTAACAATCAGGGTTTGAGATGACGCATATAGAGCTCCTAAAGGGACCACCCTCAGAAAACAAAACATACATGGTGCACCTGCATGCAGGCTATACCGTACATACATGGTGCACCTGCATGCAGGCTATACCGTACATACATGGTGCACCTGCATGCAGGCTATACAGTACATACATGGTGCACCTGCATGCAGGCTATACCGTAACATGCGTCGCCCGGTGGAAAACGAAACGAAAAGAAAAGAATGAATTGCGCAGAAGAAGGACTTCGATGGGCGGCCCTGCCCTCATCTCCATCATCAAGCGCAAAACGCAGCGCGTGTCTTACCTGAAGTCGACGCCTCCCGCGGAGGCTGTTGCCGCGGGTTACCGTGGCCGACCCTGCACAGAGACACAGGACGAGACGAGGAAAATAATAGGGAGGTATACATTTGTGGACGTTTCGAACCACGGTAGTGGCGGACGCCCGTACGCTGCGGTAAAGGTTGGACGAATGCTACGATAGAGGAAGCGCCTCCATACAGTACATTTTATCAGGCTTCTCGCGTGAGGAGCTTTATGCCTCCATACCCGCAGTAGTAGTCTAAAGTCTAAACAACGATTTCGGAGGAAAATAAAAGTGTCACCCGATGATGATGAACATTCCTATGAGCTAGGTATACCATGAACAAATATGGCGACACAACAAGTGCAAGTCCGGCGAATTTGGGTGAACTCCTCCAGAACTGGTCCGACAAATTTGGGGAAAAACCACTTGGAATTAGTGCGGGACATTTTTTTCAGTTCTGAATCGGTTAAGGAGGCCGATCACCCATAACATTGTTTCAGCAAAAAACAAACTACCTCAGTTGTAGCACGCGTCGTTCCGTGGAAACATTCTTGGAACTCTCCTCACTTGAGGAGCTCTTCTTAGGGACCGTTTTAACGAAGAAGAAAAAAATCAATTTGAAAAAAAAAAACAAGAAAAAATCCGCTTTTCATTGGTCAACACACGCGCCAGCACCAAAGACAAAATGTATGGTGCTGGTGCGTGTGTTGACCAATGAAAAGCGAATTTGAATTTTATTTTTTCCAAATTGAATTTATTTTATACTCGTTAATTCGGGCCCTTAGGGCCCGTTTTAATTACGAAAAACAAAATTTCAATTTCGAAAAAAAAAACAAATGCGCTTTTCATTGGTCAGAACCCATACCAGCACCAAATATTATACCCCAAGATACTCATCTTTGGTGCTGGTGCGTGTGTTGACAAATGAAAAGCGAATTTGTTTGTTTTCTTCGAATTGAATATATTTTATATTCGTTAATTCGGGCGTTTTAACGAAGCAAAATAATATTCAATTTGGAAAAAAAATCAAATCCGCTTTTCATTGGTCAGAACCCGCACCACCACTCAAGATTATACCCCAAGATCCTAATCTTTGATTCTGGTGCGTGTTTTGACCAATGAAAAGCGTTTTTTTTTTTTCAAGTTGAACTTATTTTACAGTCGTTAATATGGGACCTTAGGTACCGCTAAAAACAAATGCATCATACAAAAAAAAGGAGTGTGCTTTGTCAACCCGACGAGAAAATGCAATTAATGCCATGCCTTTTTCTCCTCCCAAAAATCAGTGTCGACGATGGGTGCTACGGTTGGGCGTAGCAATTTTTGAAATTTCATGCCAAATATGATTTGTCGCTGGGCGGATTGATGGGGTTTCTGAAATGAGCAGCTACGCCAAGTAACGTAAACGTTTTTATTTCGATGCTTGCTTGCATGCATGCATGCATGCGTGCGTGGATTTAGACATGGAGGGTGCTCTGCATCAATCAGACCTGCACACCTAAAAACAAAAAAAGTCTCGTATTGACACGGGCTATGATAGAGGTGGCACTTTTCTGGCTTTGAGAGTGATGCTACGGTTGGTGTGATAAGACTGGGTGAGACACAGAGTATCCCGTTGCAGGTTTGTTTATTAAGCATCCTTGGTGTTACTCACTTTCCGTAGAGTCAAGCGTAGAAGAATAGCAGCTTATATTAATCCCCGAGCCAGATGACATCTGGCTCGGGATGGGCTTCAAGTATGGCCCACAGATATTATAAATACCCCGAATACCGAATACGAATGCCATCCAAGTTATACGAACAGGTTCGTCCTGCCGACGACGCATAATGTGATAAGACTGGGTGAGACACAGAGTATCCCCTTGCAGGTTTGTCTATTAAGCATCCTTGGTGTTACTCACTTTCCGTAGAGTCAAGCGTAGAAGAGAAGCAGCTTATATTAATCCCCGAGCCAGATGACATCTGGCTCGGGATGGGCTTCAAGTATGGCCCACAGATATTATAAATACCCCGAATACCGAATACGAATGCCATCCAAGTTATACGAAAACGGATCAATTACCTATGCAGAGGTAATTACCGGCCTTCCTAGCCCATACCATTACATTGAGGGGTCATGTATACGTGCTTGTGTTTTCACCTGCACAGAAGCCACTCGGCCGAGTGACCGCTTTACTGCGTTGTACCCATAACCTTTCTTCGTTGTTTTCTTGTGTTGGTTCTATATGCACCGTCATTGAAGGTTTTGTCACGTAACGCGAACAAACTATCTATCAATATGTTCAGGTCCAATTTTCAGTTAGATTCCGAGCCACCCGTCCGAGTGGCTGGAACTCGGTAGTGATAATGTGGGCACCCCCCCCCCCCTATCGTAGCACCAGTCCTGAAACGTTTTCTGAATGGTCTATTAAATAGCTCTTTAACCCACAGCCGTCGGACATTCATTATTGTGTTGCAATACTGTTTGTATGTTTGGGGCCGTGGTATTGCTCATCGGGTGTGTATGTAGCACTTTTAATATCCTCAGGAAAAAAAAAAACAGTTTTGGGTGAGATTACAGAGGTCCTTAACCCATTCAGAACTGAAAAACGTTATCCCACACTAATTCCAAGTATTTTGTCCCCAATTACGTGGGGCCAGTTCTGAAGGGGTATAAAGTGACCACCCTCTAAAGGCAAAAACATGGCGCACCTCTATCGGAGCATGCGTCAAATTGAATTATTAATTGCCTGGCAGCATTGTATTTGCTGTATCCTGCACGAAGACTCCCCGCCTCTTGGCTAGGATAAGGATCGCGGCATAATATTTATGTAGATGCCAACGTTGTTAACCGCTGGCTTTTGTCAAGAAAACATATTTAGAAATTATAGTGGCGTTTCTACAAGCTAGACACAAATAATAACACAAAATGCGTAGCTGTACGTACGTACGACATACATATATTTGAATAAAACAAAATTATCAGCCTGAAATCCTTAACTCCTATTACTACGGTTCGCAACAACATCTCGCGTAGTAGTAGTTAGTGCTGCACACAAGGTTTACGGAAAGAAAAGGAGAGGAGGGTGTACAGCAGTAGTATTAGTAGTTCTCCTTTCACCTGTCTGTTTGTTTTTTTGTACACGTAAATAAATGTTAAAATACATCAGCTATGTATGAGTTGTTGTTGTTGTTGTTGTTGTTGTTGTTGTTATCTTCACATTAAACTCGTTTCAGTTGCTAATCCCTATAGTCTGATCTAGCAAGATCACGGCCCGTGGTCACAAAAGTGCTAGAGCCATCAGAGAATCCTAAAGAACACGTACACTTAGCAGGGAAAGG
The DNA here is from genome assembly GCA_008828725.1 of Saccharina japonica. Lineage (NCBI taxonomy): Eukaryota > Phaeophyceae > Laminariales > Laminariaceae > Saccharina > Saccharina japonica. The sequence continues at coordinate 146,522 of MEHQ01001395.1, forward strand.
ATACCCAAGTCCGAAGAGGTACACCTAAAATCCCTACAGCATGTTATGCGTGTCCAAAACTGAACTACACGCCCGCAATCTCCATTCGACTACAGCAGCATCGTCCCCCCCCCCCTTCCCACTCTTTACCAATGAATTTGCCGACTGCAGCGTAACTACTGTCTGAAGTGCTGTCTGTAAAAAAACACACGGTAGGCGTGGGAACAAGATGGAGCACGCAGCTGCTGTCTGATGTGCTGCCGGAATGACAGTCCGCGGGCACTAAGTGAAAAAGAACAGCCAACCAAAGCCATCACGTCAATTGACAATTGCCCGAATCTATCCTGAACGTCTGTGTTAGGCACAGCATTATAAACATCGACACTGATTAGGAATCGTTCCACATTGAAGGGGTCTTTCACGATCAGGCACACAATGAATGCGACCGATTGATTGCTTGCTGAAACTTTGAAATTATACATACTTTTTTTCTCTTTTTTCTCTTGCATGCACCTGGATTGGTAGCAGGGTAGGTCTTGCCTGTCGTATACGAGTATGAAATTCCATTGTCTGCTCTGCTTACTGCACTGAGCGTAGTATCTCTGTGTCGTAGTTTTGTGACGACAGAACTGGTACCTTTTTAGGATGAAGAATCGGCACGGACACTGGGTGTGCTGGATGTCGACGGGTAGAAAGGAAGGTTTAATGTGAAGAACACACACACACCTGTTGAGCCATGGCCTATCTCGCGCGTGGCCAGTAATGCGTTTAGCCTGTGGTACATTACGCAGGTACTATTATGGCCCCTCAATGTGGTAGTGTATACGTTTTCAGGCATAATAACACTTAAATAAATAAAACACAGGTGACGGGGGGAGAAAACGTGCGATCCCCGCGCTTGGCTTTTTTGTTTAGTAGTACACTGCTGTGCGTGTAAACGTTGTGCTTGAATGTGAGTCTAGTGTAACTTATCCCCTAGTCACGGAACTGCAGCCTTAAACAGGTGGTGTTAATCCCTTTAGTGCCCACAAAAATTAGTACGGGAGCATATCGTTATACTAGAAGGGGACAAAATACGTTATGATTAGTGTGTGTACCAAAACATTGGGAGCAGTTACAAGGGTTATAGTCATCGTATATTGTTAACTCTCTGTATGATGTCTTTGCATGCACCTGTATTGCTAGCAGGGTAGGTCTTGCCTGTCGTATATGGCGTTGCATTGTCTGCTCTGCTTACTGCACTGAGTGTAGTATCTCTGTGTCGTAGTTTTGTGACCACAGAACTGGTACCTTTTTAGGATGAAGAATCGGCACGGACACTGGGTGTGCTGGATGTCGACGGGTAGAAAGGAAGGTTTAATGTGAAGAACACACACACACACACACTATGGTCCCCCGTAATAGTCACGGATACATTATTTTAAGAAAAACGGAATACATACGTGCGATATCAATGGTGTAGGGTCGAGCGGGTCGAGCGGGTGATCCACGCTAGATATAGCGCGGCAGCAGTGTTGGTGTCATGGCCAAGGCGTGTGAAGGGGACGAACGCTACGGTAGAGGTGAACCCCAATTTTACCGTGTGTGGTGTGTGGTCACTTATAGGAGCCCTATAATAAATCACCCAGAAACTGAACTTGGAAAAAATATAAAAGCGCTACGAAGGTACCCATGGAACAAACCCACGAGTCAATAATTAAAACGAAAGCACGGCGACACACACATACATGAACTCAAGGCGATTTTTGGGTTAATGAGCCCCGTCATAATCAGAAACGATTTCAGACATGATAATGTATACCGTGTACTTCGTATACCTCTATCTATCGTAGCACACGTCAGGGGGAAGAGTGCTGTCTCCTGCCACCTTTGGGGTCACCCTGTAAGGGTTACGTTTTTGATACAACCAGGGGGATGCCGAGACTACAATAACAGTAACCATTAATAACTGTCTGTACGCACGAAGGACAACCGAAGCGTTTGACTCACCGGCCGGTAGCAGGGTGGCGCCACTCGCGACGCTGACAGCAGCCAAGCCTGCAGCAACCGAGACCAAAGGTCGCGCCATGTTGATTATATCACAAAGCTTGTTGTTGCGTTCGTTGTTTTGTGCTTGGTCCTGCAAATTTTGGAAACGTGGGAGGGGGGAGGAAAAAAAAGGCCGACACTGATTGATTCATTAATAATATACCTGGTATATATTATGTCCTGCCTGGACATGAGCAATGCGTAGATACGTACGCAGGCGCCTGCTACTCGTACGATAGGGGCACGCCTACCTGCGCTTTGTTGAGTCTCTCCTCCCTTGCGGAGCTCTATGTACGAGCACGTGTAAGGTGAGGCTAAAATATACCGCCCAATCAATAACGGTGTTATAAAACGAAAACTACAACCAGGTACACTTACTTGTTGACCCGACGAGCAATCCCCATCCATGTGGTGTCCGTCCCTCTTGCGTCAAAAGTGGAAAAATGTCTTGAAATGCAGTACAGGACTCCTATTGATAAGAAGCAGGAAATCTGGTCCAGGCTGGATTTCATATTGAAGAAAGGATGCTCTTCTACTTCATCTTCAAGATAACCACTCCCGAATTTCCTTTTTTTCCTCTGAATATTGGCCTGGCTTTCTTGTTAGCCTGTTTTTTTAATAGGTGTCCTGTACGACTGGACTGCTGTGTTACGGGTGACCATAGTAAATAGAACCCACGGTATACACAAATACCTATATATCCACCTGCTTCTGCTGAGGATATTTGGTCCTATTTACTATGGCCCCCCTAATGTTGCGGCCTCGGTGGTCTAACAGGTAATCACGAAGCTTGTTAGGTTGAAAGTCGATGGCTCGAGTCTCCGTAGCATGGAGATATTAATTATCAAATGGCACGAAATAACTGTCGAGAGCGCATACTATTATAGCGTGGGTGAGTCACAATTTGACCAGAGTTGACGAGGGAAGAAAGTAGTGCTGAAATCTTCTCGCGATAAAAATGCAAGGCAAGAACCGTAGTGGGGGGGGAGGGAGAAGAGCCTACCTTGTAACCCCGGATCTGAGTTGCGACTAGGAAGGAGAGAGAACGGAAGGGCGAAGACAATAAATAAGGCATATTGAGAAGAAGGAGGGAGCAAGGACAACAAAACATGGAGTATATTATTGTGGATAAAGCTTAGCGGGAAGTAGACATTGAAGGAAGTTAGAGTTTTCGCATAGGTTTCCTTTGTTTCCGTGATTTTCTGCTCTCGGAATTGTTATGAGTGATCAACGTTGAATCTCATGCTGCACATTGTGGATGGCAAAAATTATACGAATAATTTCATGAGTGATCAAAGCTGAAGATCATGCTGCACATTGTCGGATGGCAAAGATAATAAAGATAATAATAATAATAATAATAATAATAATAATAATAATAATAATAATAATAATAATAATAATAATAATAATAATAATAATAATAATAATAATAATAATAATAATAATAATAATAATAATAATAATAATAATAATAATAATAATAATAATAATAATAATAATAATAATAATAATAATAATAATAATAATAATAATAATAATAATAATAATAATAATAATAATAATAATAATAATAATAATAATAATAATAATAATAATAATAATAATAATAATAATAATAATAATAATAATAATAATAATAATAATAATAATAATAATAATAATAATAATAATAATAATAATAATAATAATAATAATAATAATAATAATAATAATAATAATAATAATAATAATAATAATAATAATAATAATAATAATAATAATAATAATAATAATAATAATAATAATAATAATAATAATAATAATAATAATAATAATAATAATAATAATAATAATAATAATAATAATAATAATAATAATAATAATAATAATAATAATAATAATAATAATAATAATAATAATAATAATAATAATAATAATAATAATAATAATAATAATAATAATAATAATAATAATAATAATAATAATAATAATAATAATAATAATAATAATAATAATAATAATAATAATAATAATAATAATAATAATAATAATAATAATAATAATAATAATAATAATAATAATAATAATAATAATAATAATAATAATAATAATAATAATAATAATAATAATAATAATAATAATAATAATAATAATAATAATAATAATAATAATAATAATAATAATAATAATAATAATAATAATAATAATAATAATAATAATAATAATAATAATAATAATAATAATAATAATAATAATAATAATAATAATAATAATAATAATAATAATAATAATAATAATAATAATAATAATAATAATAATAATAATAATAATAATAATAATAATAATAATAATAATAATAATAATAATAATAATAATAATAATAATAATAATAATAATAATAATAATAATAATAATAATAATAATAATAATAATAATAATAATAATAATAATAATAATAATAATAATAATAATAATAATAATAATAATAATAATAATAATAATAATAATAATAATAATAATAATAATAATAATAATAATAATAATAATAATAATAATAATAATAATAATAATAATAATAATAATAATAATAATAATAATAATAATAATAATAATAATAATAATAATAATAATAATAATAATAATAATAATAATAATAATAATAATAATAATAATAATAATAATAATAATAATAATAATAATAATAATAATAATAATAATAATAATAATAATAATAATAATAATAATAATAATAATAATAATAATAATAATAATAATAATAATAATAATAATAATAATAATAATAATAATAATAATAATAATAATAATAATAATAATAATAATAATAATAATAATAATAATAATAATAATAATAATANAGAAGAAGAAGAAGAAGAAGAAGAAGAAGAAGAAGAAGAAGAAGAAGAAGAAGAAGAAGAAGAAGAAGAAGAAGAAGAAGAATCGTAATAATAATATAATGCTGTGCGATATATTTATAAAACTAAAAACAACAGAGCTGTGATGAGTTCGAGTAATTCGTCGATATACAGAGCAGTAGTACGAGTAGTAGTAGTACAACATCTCGAATCAAAGCATAACAGCCCCCCTGCTAGACACTCCCCTCGGAAGTATACCTGTTTGTGCCTGCTCTTTATAACGGCATGCCATACGAGACAACAGGAACTACGATATACACATAAACCTATATATACGTTTACCTATCTTTACTACGTAACATATTAATAGTAGGCATAAAAGGATGTTAGACTTTGCGCATAGGTTTCCTGTGTTTCCGTGGTTTTCTGTTTTCTGGAATGTTATGAGTGATCAATGTTGAAGCCCCTGTTGCACATTGTCGGATGGCAAAGATTATTATAACCATATGTGGTCCTATTTACTATGGTCCTCCGTAACAGTGTAATTTCGTCATCGGGCGGGAGGGGGGGAGGGAGGTGGGTTATTGACGGCCTACTTACCGCTGTATGTACATAGATGGGTCTAAAACGAAAAGCGCATGTACGTGGCGGAGTGTGCAATCAGTGACGCTTTATTGTGAGTACGAATTCATCACTTTTGAGAAGCCCCACAGCTCAGAAAACATATGATGTACGTACGTACCTGGTCTATCTTTGTATATATGCATGCCTGCGTGAGGCAAAAAAGAAGAAGTGATTCACCTCGCGAGGCAAAAATAAGCTACTTGTTTGTGCCGTACGCACAACAGAACTTCGTCAATGTGGATATTCGAGGCACACGCCTTTTGCAGTTTTGAATGTTTTGTTTCATGACGTTATCAACACGTAAAATACAGAGTATGTACTCGTAGTGGAACGAACTTCGGTTTGCTATGGACGATCGTACACGAACAAACACCCGCCGGCGGATTAATCTGAAATCTCGCACAACTACTTGCTGCTGCTTTATGTACGTACGTACGTGCTGTGGTGTTTTTAAGTACTGATAATGTAATTTGTTTTTAAACGATTTCACGTTTGCTGTTACGGCGGTGGACCACGAGAGTATAGTGGTAAATAGGATCTACGGCGGTATATATTAGAATCTACGTACGTATCAGTACATATTTACCTGTTTTTAATAACAATAATGGTTGGTCCTGTTTTGTATGCCCCCCCGTAATGACTGCTGTGCCCGGGTGTTAGGGGACAAACCACCTACCTGCAACCTCACATTGAACAGTCCTTTCTACCCGACGACATCCAGCACATCCAGTGTCTGTGCCGACTCTTCATGCTAGAGAGATACCAGTTCGGTAATAACAAAACTGTGGGGGTTGGGAAATATTGCAGCTCATAGATTTGCCTTCGGGTTCGTAACCGGTGAACTTGTTGCGTCGTCAAAATGCATCGTCTCATCCGAGTACCTCAGCGTTAGGCATCACGTTTACAACAACAACCGGCGAATCGGCAGCCGCGGTAGACACATGTATGTATGTGCCCAATCAAGCGGCAGCAGGCGCATCTATCTGCCCGCCATATAGGACGGCGCATCTCTTCAATAAAGCGGTCCCAAGACCGGTTTTAAACCGTTTTTGAAAACCCAGCAGGCGTGTTCCGAGAAACCGGTAAGTAAATGCGCGGTCTTACCCGCTTAAACCGATTACCGTAAAAAAATGGAATCAAAACGCGGCTTTATATCCATATCCATTTATATCCATATTCAGGCGTCTCGGTGACCTAAATTAAATATTAGCCTTATTCCTCTAGCCCCTCCTAAAACTACCCTTGGAACTCGTACTCGGTATCGTACTCGGTATTAAGTGCACAAAATACCTGGTTCCGTGATATAGGGAACGGTAAAGCACAAATAAAAAACATTGCCCTGTTCCCCTACAGAAGGCAGCTCAAGGTGCCAATGCAGCACAGGTATTGTAGGTAGGTGCTCGCTGAGAGGGACATTACATAGGTGTAATGATTTATTTTATGGGTCAATAGTCAGGTGCAAAACTCGATGAAGATCGACGAGTGGTGGGAAGGCTGAATCTCTGCGAGATAAAACTCAAGACAAGAACCGTACTGGGGGGGGGAGAGAGAGGAGCCTAATTTGTGGCCCCGAAATAGAGTTACCACTACGTAGGGAGGGAGAAAGACAGAAGCGCGAAGATAATAAATGAGATGGAAAAACAAAACAAAAAACAAAATAGGTAGAAATGCCATGGTGCTTACTATAAAAGCAAGCACTTTATGGGTCAATAGTCATATGTGCTCATTATAAGGTTGGCGCAAACAAGCCGCAGCTCGCTCAACTGGGACCATATATAGTGAGTGCTCGGGGCTCCAAATGCGAATCATCCAACTTTCAACGCACTACTGTCGCAAGTGCTCAACATAATATTGAGAATACGCTGCGCTCACAGGGCTCAAAATACGGCACAGATAGAAGGTTGCATTAAATTTGAAGTGTCTTGTCAGAACGGTCCAGAATGGCTCCCCGTTATTTCTTGACTGGTAGGAAGGTTAATATACTCGTACACACAAATACCAAACACACACCAGGTGGGCCAATACCGTTCTGTCAGAGACCGCACCACATAAACCACACAGAGGAGGGAAGCCGCACCATAATTGTCACCGGCTGCACGACTTACACATAGACGGGCAGTATCGTTATCATCAAAGCCCGGGTCGTATCATTATCATCATCGACTACCCCCACACGGGGCAGCCACACACTTCCGCCACGACGCATACTAAAAAATGCCTCGACACATAATACGAAACCCCACAATCTATGAAACCCCCACACGCGGGAAACCAGTATCGAGCAACCGTATATCACGAACAGCCTCCCTATTCGGTTCGCGATACGATAGGTCCCGAATAACCTATCCCCAATTGCCAGGTAAAACGGCAAATCCCAAATTCTATAATAGATCATCGCCAAGGTAAAACGGCAACCCCAGTTTCCGTCCTTCATAATTGCCAAGGCAAAACGGCAATCCCAAATTCCATCCTCAAGAATTGCCAACGTCAAACGGCAATCCCCATACCAAATCTCTCAATCTCGATTCCAGTAAATATCTCATAAACTATAGCGAGACAGTAACTACGGGAAGGGGAGAATCCAACAGACGTGAATATGGTGGTAAAACCTTCAAACAACATCAATAACATCGTCGTCACATAAATACCGTACAGCCCGATAACATCAGCCCCCCTGTTGTGTACTCTGTAGGGGCACAACAACATAACATCTCTGATATACAACATCTCAAATCAAATCATAGCAGCCCCCCTGCTTGACACTCCCTTCGGAAGTATACAAGAAGACAACAATTCGCATCTGAATCGAAAAATACTATAGGTATCAGTAATTGGTTCCCCTGTACGTTGTGCGCAATTAACCAATAGCCAAAGCGTATGGCACGATTCATCAAGACCATCGACATACTGTACCGACGTATTAGACTTGCTCGGCGTATGGGTACCTCCCAACACTTTCTCCCATTTCCTTAACAACTCCTGAATTACAACGTAAATTCTGCAAGTACTTTCCAAACACGTTCCATGCACATCGAGAACTCCTACTATTATCCCCCAAACCCAAATGCCCCGAAACCCCCGGAAAAACAAAAAAACAAACGAACCAGTGGATGAAATCACAACAAGTTCACCACAGAGTCACGGTCAAAGCGAAACGTCTCAGCATGCAACGGTTTGATGAGAAAGTCGGCATGCTCTGCAGACCGTACGTGTTAATCTCAAACTACCCGTTAGACACATGCTCCAGACATCTACGTCTTAGACTCAAACCATACATAGACACCAGCGCGCATAGCTGATTCACCAGAGACGGACCTGCAGTCAGTAGCCTTGTGTGCATAGTCCGCATCCACGTATGATAAAACCCCAACTGCACTCGACTATCTGCGATGGAACGTCTTCGTCGTTTTACCGAGTACAGCTACTATCTCCCCCCTGCTCGGTAGACGACAAAACATTCATCGCATAGTTGATAGTAAAATGCTGCGATATCATGGTGACTCCAAAATCCCTCAACCATAAAATTAAAGCCAAACTCAAGTCCAAACCCACAAACCAGAAACATCAGCGATCTATATCAAATATGCGCCGCAGACAACGAAACAAACATAACGTCGTTGTCGTTGTATGCGTGCACTCACGTACAAGACTGCTCGATCCAGTGTTATATATCAACTATCCTCCAAATAAAACAAGATTTTAGGCCCTCAATATACCAGGTGAAGCGTCGTCTTTGAACCATACCCTAGGTCATGATAAATGGACTGCCATAACCGGATAGGTGACAATTTACAGCTCTTGATGCTGTTATTTTATAGTATTCTGACATCGTACTTCAGAGGTCGTCGTACGCAATTCAGAATGCCAAACATCAGATACCAGTATATCAGGTGCATTTCATTGTACTCGTATATCCAATTAAAGCATTATACAATCCAAGCGTCATAAACATTTCGACTCATCAATTTCTACTGAAACAAAACGACCCCAACCCCACGCGCTCAACCCCCGTCTTTTACTCCCTACCCCAGGGAATCGACGCTTGTCTTCCGCCGCGGCTCAACGTCACAGCGGCATGGACTAAATCACATAAATCCGCAGCGTGAGGGTGCAGTCTTACTCGTTGAGCAAAGGGTGGATCGGGTGGTTAGTTTCAGCGCCAGGAACCATATCAAATCGTTAGATAACGAACCACATCATTATGCACGATGCCTGTGGGTAGAATCATACCATCAACCCCCCCCTCGTGATTCTTCCCAACACAACAATAGTGACAAAAACAACGTCAGTACCGATTTCTGGTCGATCTTTCTTCTCTATAACCACAAAAAATAACATTTACCATTACAACGCATCAGCACGGATTTTCACACATCAATATAATGTACTGCTGTAAAATATAAAATCAAGCTTAACTCAACAGTAATTTTCCAACACATTGATCATGCATTGAAGAATCAAGCACAAATTAGCAGTAATTTTCCAACACAATATATATCATGCGCTGTAAAATCAAGCCAAAAGCAGCAGTTATTTCCCTACACAATGATACCATGCGCTGTAAAATCAAGCTAAAATCATCAGTAATTTCCCAACACAATGACTATCATGCACTACTGCTTTGCTTAAGTAGAATTAGTCCATCACAAACTGGTTCATCACAGAAGTGCACTTTGTCTGTAGAATTATGGCATCACAACCCTCCCCCGTGATCCCAACAGCCAGGCACACAAAATATAGTTGTGGTCAATCATACCCATAGGGTACAATCACACGACTACGGCCCTCGCTCACAGATACTAGCCGATTGTTGACTTTCCTGGATCATACGGGAACGTCCGCTCTCCTACCCAGTCCCCATTCAACCACACACATAGCTGCGATCCGTCGTACCCGGGTGCAAGCTCACCACAACTACAGCAGTCCTTGCTCAAGTATGCCGGCCAAGACACAGAGAAGCAAAAAAACAAAACAACAGACCAAGAAAATCCAATCCACTGAACCCACCAACAAGAAAGTTGGAAAATATGACATGCCCGCTTCCCTGGATCGAATGGGAAATATCGCGCCCCGCTCGTACCCGGGTACAAGCTCACCACAACTACATCAGTCCTTGCTCAAATATGCCGGCCAAGACACAGAGAAGCAAAAAAACAAAACAACAGACCAAGAAAATCCAATCCACTGAACCCACCAACAAGAAAGTTGGAAAATATGACATGCCCGCTTCCCTGGATCGAATGGGAAATATCGCGCCCCGCTCGTACCCGGGTACAAGCTCACCACAACTACATCAGTCCTTGCTCAAATATGCCGGCCAAGACACAGAGAAGCAAAAAAACAAAACAACAGACCAAGAAAATCCAATCCACTGAACCCACCAACAAGAAAGTTGGAAAATATGACATGCCTGCTTCCCTGGATCGAATGGGAAATATCGCGCCCCGCTGCTGCTTCTGCCGCCGCTGCTGCTGGTCTCCTCTCCCACGAGCTCCACCTCTGATCTCCCGTCACCCCCCCCCCCCCCCCCCCCCCCCCCTCTGCTTTCCCTGGGCCGAAGGGTACGAACCACTCTGGCCCAAACCAATATGCGGCACTCCGCCGCCCACGCCATCCCAATCCCAGTGCTGCTGGATCGACACCCCCTCATGCCCACGCAGCTGCTGCGGCTTCACTAACGGCCAAAGCGGCGGCGGCGTGACACCAACACCACCGAGCTCCACCTCAGGCTCAGAAACACCAAGCTCCACCCCTTCAGCCTCAGCAAAACCGAGCTCCACCACAGGCTCAGCAACACCAAGCTCCACCACGTCAGCCTCAGCAAAACCGAGCTCAGCAAAACCGAGCTCCACCTCAGGCTCAGCAACACCAAGCTCCGCCACTTCCGGCTCAGCCACGCTAAATTCCACCACCGCAGCCTCAGCAAAACCGAGCCCCTCCTCCTCAGCCTCGTGCTACTGCTGTACGGACGCAGCTCGCGGCGCGCGAGCATCATGGAGCTCCTCCACCTCGGGCTCAGCAACACCAAGTTCCATCACCCCAACCTCAGCATAAACGAGCTCTTTCTCCTCAGCAACACCAAGCTCGTCGAAGCTCCGGTACGGAACACCAACTCCTCCAGCTTGTCGCTTGGCAGACTGCAACCTCTCCCCTCTCCCACCAGGATTTTTTTCTGCAGGACAGAACGCGGTTGAGGTCCATGAGACATATTCCACAGCTCCTCGCGCGCAGCTGCTCTACAGGCATCCCGCTTGCTGATGACATCCAGCTCCAACCTCACGTCCTGTATATGCTGCTGCTGCTGTGGCCCGACTTCCAACTGCCGCTGCTGCTGCTGCTGCTGCTGCTGCGCAGCGCCACCGTGCTGCCGTTGCTGCTGCTGCTCCCGAAGTAGCTCGCTCCCCCCAAACATAACACTATCTCTCCTCGTGACCGACCCAGGCACTATCGGCTCCTCCTGCGGCTGCTGGAGGGCCACCGTTCCAGCCTGCGACACGTAGCGGTGGTCCGGCGCGTAGACGATAGTAGGCTGGGCAGCGCACTGCCTGGCCCTGTGACCATGAGCTAGAAACCCATCGCACACGCTGTTTGGTGCAAAGAAAATCGCGGCCTCATGCACTCGAGCACCACAACGCTCGCACGTGTAAAACCCGCCCATAGGCGCTCCTAGATGTGGAGGGGACATGGGCTGGTACCAGCCATTTCCGGTGTTATGAGTCCAACCAGTGCCCGAGTTCTGCTGCTGGTGACGCTGATGCTGCGGCTGAGGTGGGTGCTGCTGCTGGTAACTGTGAACCCCACCCCAACGCCGCTGCTGTTGCCGCTGATGCGGCTAGGCGCTTCCATACTGCTGCTGCTGCTGCTGCGCAGTGTCTCGATACTGCCGCCGCTGCTGCTGCTGCTGCTGCTGCTGCTGCTGCCCAAAATCCTCAAAATCAAAGACCATCTCGATAATCAATCCTCCCCGTACTACTTCCCTATCTAACACAGTATAGCGCTCCAGCGACCTCCGGGCCCCATGCAATCCGATGATCGTGTTTGTATACGTCGCTGTTGAACGTGTCTCTTGCTGGCCCACGTGCCTATACCATGAATCTTCATGGAAGAGTAGTAGGTAATATACTCGTACACACAAATACCAAACACACACCAGGTGGGCCAATACCGTCCTGTCAGAGACCGCACCACATAAACCACACACAGGGGGGAAGCCGCACCAGAATCTGTAACCACTCACACATAGACGGACAGTATGGTTATCACCAAAGCCCGGGTCGGATCATTATAATCATCGACTACCCCCACACGGGGCACCAACACACTTCCGCCACGAGGCATACTAAATAATGCCTCGACACATAATACGAAACCTCACAATATATGAAAACCCCACACACGGGAAACCAGTATCGAGCAACCGTATATCACGAACATCCTTACTATTGTCCCCTTGCTGCTCTACTACATAGAAACGCGATTTTCGGGGTGGGCGAAATCCGAAAAACATACAGGAATACCCCACCCAGCCGCACCTAAGGAATAAATCACTGTTGGCCCCGTGCCACATACAACATAGAAACGCCACACTTCCTTGGGGGGAAATCCTACAAAAAATAGGAATACCACACAGCAGGAGGAGGAGGAACAAATGCACCAGACGCCGTACTAGTAATATTATTGCATGCGCCGATACAGCGTAGTATGTACGTGTGCATAGATTCAGCCGGTGTGCATGCAGCGCGAAATAGAATCATCAACAACAGAGCGCGATGCACAATTACCAATGAATGCTGACATTACGAACTATCCATCTGCTGCTTCGGTGTATCATTCATGCACTAACTGTGTGTGTCAATTCAACATACTGTATTGCTTGTGTCCAACCACACAGACAGGCCAAACAATCGAAATTCCAACGCAAACCAAAACAATCTACCTGTAAAACGTATCGTGGATACGCCTGTCACATCGTCCGGGGGGATAACTTGCTTAACATCCCCTGATAGATGCAACACAACGTCCTTGGTGAGTTTCGCTAAACTTTTATCCCGCAAATACGAGACATGTTAATTAACGCAACACGCGCATGCCTGCCATCGAATTCGAGACGAAGCATTCAGGGTACACCGGGGCTTTTAGCCACCTCCCAGACCCGGGTTTCCCGCTATGCGTAGACCACCGGGGACGACGTATATTCACCGTAGACTCCGCCTACGTATACGAAATGAGTTTATAATAGACCTTGCAAGTACGTATATCTTGGACGTTTGCTACGATAGAGATATCACTTTTTTGGCTGAAACGTTTCCTGATTATTGGTGCTCCTTAACCCAAACTCGCCGGACGTTCATTCTTAAGTTGCAATATTGTTCTTTGTACACAGTACCGGACGCCTAACAAGAAACAGGCTAATCAGAAAGCCAGGCAGGCTAGTATTTAGAGGAAAATAGGAAATTCGAGAGTCGTTTCAGTGAAGTCAATGCAGGAAGCACCCTCTCTCAAATAGGAAATCCAGCCTGGACCAGATTTCCTGTTTCTTATTGTTTATTAGGTTTCCTGTACTGCAGAGTGTTATAAGAAATCCCCTGGGCTGGGTAATCGAACGATCGTTTACCCCTTTAGCTCAGCAGGTAATACCCTCACATTTGGCGTCGTCGGCAGGACACTGGTTCGAATCTCAATTTGAACGTTTCTTTTATAGAAACGCTTGTGCATGCGTCCCTAACAAACATGTCTCCCTGGTTCCCCAGGTATTGAAACGAAGCGGGTGGGTCAACGTACGGCCGTATACGGTACCGACGTCCCAAATATCCCGCCGTTCAGAGGGGGGGAGAGTGTTATAAGGATTACCCTGGGCTGGGTAATCGATCGATCTTTTACCCCTATAGCTCCGCAGGTAATACCCTCACAACTGGTTGGTAGTTACTTACGCCATGACAGTGTTCATCGGCTACGTACCACTTTTACTTTCCTCTAACACCATCAGGTTTGGGTGAGGGTATAGAAGTCCTCAAGTGGCCACACCCTCAGAAATATCATGGTGCACTTGTACCTCCGTATGCGTCCTGGTAGCAATTAATTAGTGGACAAACATCATCCATGATTCACGCAGAATAGAAAACTGCGGGAGAATTCCTCTGTTAGACAGTAGTAGTAGTAGTAGTAGCAATAGTAGTAGTAGTAGTAGTAGTAGTAGTAGTAGTAGTAGTAGTAGTAGTAGTGGTAGTAGTAGCAGCGTAGTAGGTTACCCGTATCGACGCTACTACTACTGAACGAATTGTGGCGTGCAATGGCGGGATCATCTCCGCGCAGGGGCGTGTGGTGCGGGGCTCCTATGGCGTGGTGCTGTAAGCGAGCTACGCCGGGCGGCCCCTCCTACACAATAGGAGAGGCAAACTACCTATACAAGAGCAGAGGCAAACTACTGCTGTACTACTGTCAGGTCGGAGGTATAATCGACGCTTGTTCTCCAACAGAGGGGCAGCATTTGTTTGTTTGTTTTTGGCGAACCTATATATTTCTGATTGACGGGGGGGGCTCCTCACACGAATAACTAACTGTACCTCTAATGCCATGTGTGTAGAAAAACGCAACTACTTCTGTAGAAGTTTCGATGTCTACCTGCAGTAGTAGTAGTACTGCCGTAGGCCAGATGGGATTTTTAATCGGCTGCACTTGCTTTCTGTTTTCTCAAGACAAGATCACAGAGACACGTGTACCACGATGAGAGTGCCACTTGCTTTGCCTTGCTTGTGAGGAAAATAAATATATATATATATATGCTGCTGGCTAACTGGGCCCTTTAACCCAATACTTTCGGCATACCAAACATAGCAGTATTCTTCAAATAATACTAGTCATAGTGATGTACCTATAGGCTTTAATGGTATTATCATAGATAGATATGGTTGCACTTGTACTGCTGTACCTTCAATTTTTGTTATCAAAATCAGTTTTGAGAGGAGAGGTATATAGACTAATCCCACGGTATACCATAAAGGGGTTGCAGTTAGTAGTTTTTACCTTCTGAGGCAGTCTGAGGCAATATCTTGTCACTGGAACCGGTTGAGCTTCTCAAGTGAGAAACTGTCGGTTACTACCGTATATATGTGGTATGATATTTTTCCTAGTACGGGGGACCCTAGTAAACAGGGCCTATAGTACACACAAACACGTATATTTCCCTATTATTTTTAGTAACAATATGGTTTCCTATGTATTATGGTCCCACGTAATAACACACATTTGGTATCCTGGTATATATTTATTTTAGGATTGTTACGGGGGACCATAGTAAATAGGACCAAATATGGTTCGTAAAAATAGGTAAATATATAGGTTTTGGTGTGCACCATAGGTCCTATTTACTAGTGTTTACTATGGTCCCCTGTAATAGGGCGTAGAAATCGTGGTCGGTTTGAGAGAGCAAAATAATTCTCCGTAAGGTCTGTTTGCTGTGATGATACACTGATCCGCTTCATGAGAGGAGCTAGGTATAATAAGCCAGCTCTTTTGATTATAGAAAGGATCGCCAACCAGTGCACTAGCCGGTAAACTAAACCTGCCCGCAGCGTGGGCATTGGTTATCACTTCAGGACCAAGCGGCGACACGCCCCCTTCTCTATCGCCCGTTTTCCTTTTGTCTCTTTCTGTCCCATCTTGGTATTTTCTCTTTGATGTCATTCTACGCTCTTTTTTGTAGGCCTGAAACAGTGAATGGCCAAATAACATGCGCCATTCCTCGCAGTCAGGTTTTGGGGACAGTGCACCCCAACGTACAGTTGAGAGCAATAATACCCTACTCACGGGCCAATGTGGTCAGGCTTGCGCGAAAAACACCCCTTCGAAAAAACGCCTTCGAAGCCACGTTTTGGACGAAACACTGAATTCCTCGTGTCAGGAGCTCGGAAGGCAAGCCACCATCCCTACAAGGGTAGTTTCCCGGTTGAGGAGGTACGCCAGTCATATGTGATTCGGCCGAACCCTGCTAGCCCTATTGCGGATCGCGTTTGCACAAATACGGTACACACATACAACACTTACAGTAGTTATTCCACAAGCTCGCCACAGCGGCTAGGAATCTCCTATTTTGGCCACAAAAGGCTCGCGACGTACTGCTGTGGTGTCGACGTTGATCGTGAACCATGTTCCACAAGGTCATCACGCAGGAGGGATACGTAGCGACATTCTCCTCGCCGAGCGCACACGCGTAGCTGTACTTTCTTGAAAATGGAATAGTACAAACCCATCCTGGAGTTCTAAACTTCCACATTCGTCAGCAAACATTGCGTACCTGTATGTAGCAAAACGCTTTCGTAGCACCCAGCAGTAGTTGACCGTTTCCAGGTGCTCAACCGGTCAGAGCACATTAAACCAAAAACAAAGGAGCAACACCTTATGACCGTGGGATCCTTCTTTACAAACAAGAGCAGCATCATTATAGCACTGGTACGAGGACAGTGTGCAGTCAGACGCATGCTACGGTAGGGGTGCACCATGCTTTTTCTGGGGGGGTGGACACTTGAGGGAGTTCTATACTTCACCCGAAAATGGCTTCTTTGTTTTTTTAATCGAAAAACAAGTGCTTCCCGACGAACAACCCCCTTCCCTGGCCTCGGATACAAAACGAAACATAACGCAACACAATCATGAAGTTTCGACGATTCGGGGTTAAGGAGCCCTTAATAGATCATTCAGAAAACCGTTTCGCCAAAACGTGCTACCTCCATCGGAGCCCGCGTCGTTTTGTAGGAGGAGAGGCAGAACAGTCAGCCTGGAGGCGAGGCTGACGGACGTCGGATTGATGATTGATCGCGCTACTCGTCGGACCAATGCTTATATTTCGATATATATGCTGTTTGACGGTTGGTCATTCACAACAATCCAATAAACAAACGCATGTTAATACGTGCTCCCATTAGGAGGATACATTGTCCCAAAACCTTACCCGTATATACCCCAACATACGAGTGTCTGAACTAACTGTCGGAACCCGCCTTATTACCTAAAATAATTCGGGTCGATGGTGCCCACAAATTGCCACACTTATCGAGTATGCCCCCGAGCTTACATACTATCCTTCTCGCGCAAGGTTGGAGCTACACTATCGAGCACCTTTCGGCATCGACAGCGACATGCATATGTCGTGTGGCTCTAAGATGTCAACTTCTTTTCTGTCCTTGAATTGGGATGGACAACATTATTTCACCCCCATTTGGGGATGCGAGGGTCTATGGCCATACGACTATCAATGATTGCCGAATACACCCTCCATACCCTGATCCCCCTCACACCCCATACGCTCTACATCCCCATACCCGTTACTGTCTGCCCTCTGCCCTCTACCCACCGTTACCTTCTACATGCATACTCTATACCCCCCCCCCCCCCCCTTTCCTCTCCCATCCCTCCCCTCCCCCCCCCGCGCCTTGTCTGGTCATGCGACTACAACCATGCATTGCATGACACCTCCGACCCCGCATGTCTGGGTAGTCCATTGGGAACTAGGCTTACTTAGCGGCAGACTGCGCACAGGTTTGCAAGGGGAATGATCGAGCAGGGGGGGGGGCTTACTCTAATTGATATTCAAGCAGTACAGCGGTTCTTTCTCGTGCCTGCTGCCGACAACGCAACTCGGCGACGATCTCTATGCAAGCATATATATATATACCTGTTAGTAAAATTCGTATGGAGTACCACAACGCCGTAGTCCTCCATCAAATATGTACGCGTAGCTATCAATACTGACGGGCTCGTGTACGGCGGCTCTGTCTGTCTAAGCAGTAGGATTGCTCATCTCCATGCATGCACAACACTATCTACAGACCGGAGAGGACACCCACAAAATTACCCTCATCTCGCGTCCTCGTTTTCGACGACCTCGCATATTCGTGTATAAACATACAAACTACATACCTGGTGGGAATTCGAATCGGCGACACCCCTTTCGTTGACTCTTGGTTTCCCACTGCACTGACACAATTGAAATCTACGGCAGATTGCATTTACTACTTGTAGTTTTCACAACAATAATACTGACCGAGTACGGTTTTCCGTAAATTCCTGGTTGCAGGTGTAAACTGGGTGCACCAATGATTGCGGAGTGGGTCTGGCGGAGGCGGCGCTAGCCGCAGTTTGCTCGTTGGCTTGGTGATGTTAAACTATTGGTGGTGTTCTTGCAGCTGCTGGACTGGACGGGGGGGGGGAGTGTCGCTGGTTTCGGTCTCGAGAGCGCAAGCGGTTTCTGTTTGCGTTTCCCCCTCAAGCTACATATATATATATATATATATCCATATGTTTGTAAGAAACCCGAGGTTGTGTGTCCCCACCATGGATCCCTCACGAGTATATGGAGGCGTCATTTCGACATCATCGTCGTTCCTGGAGAGGGAGCAGTGCGTTACGGAGGCGGTTGTCGCGCGAGTCGCATACATCCACGCTGAGTCTATGCCAGCTCCATGTTGCAGTTGAAGGATGTTGTACGGGCAGATGGTCGCTCCGTTTCAGTCGCATCAACGACATCATCAGCAGCGGTGGGCCGCCGTGAAGGGCGAAGTTCATACATGGCTGGATGCTGTGGCGAAGGCGACTGACGGTCTGGGGGCACTGGTAGGTGTGTCGTCGTCGGCAAAGGTGAAGGTGAAGGTGTCGTTGTCCGCGTAGTTGTCGTCATCCACTTCGGCTGGAGTTGACGGAGATGATTGGCGACCCACACCGTTTGTTGCGGAATGCACATGCACAATATATGAGGGTGCGCGTAGATAGATACATACGCAAAACGAAAGCGGCAAAGAGTAGGGGAAGCGCGAAGGTCGTTCGTGGGAAAAGGTAGCCGGTGGTTCTGCTACTACTGAGGACGATCTGTCGTTTTGGTAAGCATTTCTGATTTTGTGTACGTGGTCCAATGTTGAACAAAACTATTGACACATACGAGTGGGTTTCAGAGAGGACAAGGTTGCTGGTGCCGCTGCGCGATCGTCATATTGTATACTTTGCTTCTATCTTTCCGTTTGTTCGGTGCCTAATGATACCGAAGCAGGCCTCAAATGTGTTGGGGCGAGTCTGCGGGCGTGAATGATCGACGTTTCCTGCTGTGCCAACGCGATGGTCAACGTCGGAGCCTTGAGACGCACAGAGAACCAAATATGTCCAGTACCAAACGTTCCGGGCGGCTCTCGCCAGGCCCCGTCACCTTCTCTTCACACTACCGATTTTAAGACAACAACAACCGGAAAACCAACAACAGTTGCTTACCGCAGCACAGGTCGTCGGTGCACCCGGAGCCCGGGCATATTGTCGTGGCGGCCTCGAAGACAGGGGTGGAGTCGTTGGGGCAAGGGTGGTACGAGCAGAACGCCTCGCAGCACTGAGAAACCTGGCACGGGTCGTCGTCGCACTCCACGGTCATGGAGTCGTGAATAGGGGTGTAACCGTTCGGACAACCGATGGAGTTGCACATCGTCTCCTGCTACGGAGCGGGGAAATGTGAGGTGAGCGCCAGAGGGTAGGGGGGTTGGTGGTTCCGGGCTTGCCTCAGTCATTCGAATAAATATACTGTCCCCCAATTGAGACGGAGCGCCCTGCTTGACTGGTGCTTCGGTAGGGGGGTCGCTTTCAAGTCCGATATTTTCAGCCGACGAGAACCACTCGGCCGAGTGACTACAATATTTCGTTGGAATAATGTTAAGCTTTGTGTAGCATTCTTGTTTTTCGCGAAACGCACCGCCATGGGCTTGTTTGTTACTCTGCGGCCACGGTTCAATTTGATTTCTATTTTTGGGTGAGCTACAAAGCCACTCGTCCGAGTGCCGTAAATGTGGTCGTGAAAAATGGGGTACCCCCCTTATCGTAGCATCCTTCGCTTACTCATAATATAAACATCTCCAGCAATCCCACGGCAGGGGTACCGCTTTTCGGCTCGATATTTTCTGACGGTTGTGCTCCTCTCACGTGAGTAACCGCGAGATACTATGAATATTTTACTGGTGTGTTTGTTTTTGGACTACCGCATTAGAAAGATTTGGTCAGGTTGCGCAAACAATTTTTTCCGAAGTCATGTTCCGGGTGAGATATTAAGCTCTTCATGTGAGGAGGAGCTCAGAGAATCCTGCTGCACCCTTACCGTGGGATGACTCTCTCCGACATCTAGCCGCTGTACTTTGCCTGACCGGTTTGGTAGAGGTATGGACACGTGCTAAGGTAGAGTGTAAACTTAATATTTTTCGGAGGTTTTCTGACTCGAGGAGCTTTACACCTCAATCCGAAAAACGATTTTGAACACAAAAATGAAAGCTTAACCCAATGAAAAAATCGAAATGGCCTGTAGGTATACACCGAACCATATTGCAACACAAGAAAATCAAAGTCCGACGATTTGGGGTTAAGGAGCCCCGTCATTCCAAAAAACGATTTAGCCAAAAAAAGGTATACCTCGTACCGTATATCTCTATCGTAGCAGGCGTGTATGTTGCATTCAACGGTTCGCTTAACTTATCCTCCAGATAGACCCTGTCTATTTTGTTGGTGGCCACCAACTATCTCCTCAGGTACCGATCACATTCTCGTGGTGTTGTCTAGTGTACTCAGCGTGTCCAAATCACAACTGTCTACTAATAATCCTCAATACTCTTCCACCGCAGCCCGTTCCCTGTTTCGCATTCCACCGCTCCCCTCACAAGATGACTCAGATTATGTTTTGCTTTGCCACACGGGCCCACCACGTGTTCATCTTCTCCCTCCCCCTCCTCTTCCCGGCTACTGGAATGCCAATTAAAATGGTTTGGCAGGCCCAGGCGCCCTACACGAAACTGTAGGATCATGGCGTAGTCTATAGGGCCGTGTTATTACATTTTCATTTATATCCCGGCTCTTAATCTCCCACATGTGCCTAACTAAGTGGTCTTCCTCCACCACTTGATGTTGTAACGACAATTCGTTCCTTCTTTTGTTTTACCCTTTTTTCATTTATGTCTTGTTCCTTTACCCCCCCCCCCCCCAAACGTTGCCGCCATGTAATGCATGTCTTCTTGGTTGCCTCCTAGATATCCGTATTTTCTGAACTACTTCATCCAACTTTAATCTAGCTTGCGCTCTCGGTAGATTTTTACTGTTTAGCCCTATTGGCTCTGGCTTGAAAATTCCTGTTTGGCAAGCCCCTTGCTTTTTGCTACCATTGCAACATGAGTACGCCTCTCTCGTTGGTAAAGGGGGTAGTCTCTCGTTTCAGGTTATTAGTACTTGTACTATATAAACACGTCGTATTTGAGAACCTACTGTGTGTCCTTGTTTTTAGTTGCCGGTAGGTGCACTGTTTCTGAGGTTTCGACTAAGGGGTGAAGCCCCCCCATGGGCTGACAGGTCAAGCCACTGCCGCGTGCTCTCTACATCGAGTACGCATTGGCTTACGGCCTCTCTGGACCCCTTTCCCCCCACCCCCTCTTCTGAACCACCTTCCTACATTGGCATTGGTCGTTGACTTTAGCTCGAGAAAGACACCCACAAAAGGACGCCTGGGAATGCAAAAAATGACGGAAGCCCTTCGTCGTAACAGTGAGGACCAAAATCCGCCTCTGCATTTTTCAGCCAAACGTGTGCTCCAATAGAGGTAGCACGTTTTGGCAGGAATACTTTGCGGATGGTCGGGCTCCTCAACCCCTTAAGGGTTGGTCCCACAAATTTGGGGACAAAGTATTTATAATTAGTGTGGGACATTTTCGTCAGTTCTGAATGGGCTAACCCAGAACCGCCGGTTTTTCATTCTTGTGTTGTCAAATATTTCATTGTGTGCTCAGGCGATGGTATTGTGCATCGGGAGGCACTTTCTATTTTCTTCAACAATCCCGATTTGTTTAGATGACGTATAGATCTCCTTAAGGGACCACCCTCAGGAACCAAACATGGTGTGTGCCCCTCTACCGTAGCATGCGTCCCCCGGGAAAACGAAAATAAACAATAAAGTTTTGCAGAATGTTTCGATAGACGGCCCTGCCCTCATCTCCATCTATAGCGTAAACGTAGCGTGTGTCTTACCTGTAGTCTACGCCCCCCGCGGAGGCTGTTGCTGCCGGTTACCGGAGCCGACCCTGCACAGACACCACAGAACGGGTCGAAGACAAAAATAGGGAGGTATACATGTATATATATGTGGGCGTTTCGAACTACATTCAGTAGCCGTGGACGCATACGCTACGGTAAAGGGCTGGACGAATGCTACTCTTTAGTACAATTCGTATTGCTTTCAGCGGATGCTGATGATCGTTAGTCATGATTAGCATTTTAGTAAAATTCGTATTGTTTCCAACGAACGCTGATGATCGTTAGCCATGATCAGCATTTTAGTGACCTTCCTTCGGACTGGTTTGTTTTTGTTTCGAGATTTCAGGGTGTTATTATAAAAGGCACTTTTGATGCGTAGGTTTTGTTTTTTATATCTTGACTGGACGGAAGTTATCAGGACTGTGAAACGAGCAGGGGGGATGTGGGATTTACTCGTATCAAAGCCTGACATGATATTCCTGAAATGTATGATACGTGTCATTACCGTATTAGTACAAGTATCTGAGTTGTGTCACTGCAATTCATCTACGGAGATTGATCGATGTTTCCCCGCATGCGTTGCATCGTTGCATCGTTGCATACAATAATGGTGCTTGGCCTGATTCCGAGGGTCTTACAGAGTCGAGGGGGGCTACTGTGGCCCCGTTTGCTCACTTCTACTTAGTTAATATAGTACTGCAATAACAATATACATTTTTCTTCTTCTCTCTCCACCGCCTGATGGCGCCGCAAGAACCCCGCCACCGCTCTTCTTGAGCAAGGCTGTGCCAAAAACACCCGGTGCACGAGTTGTCCCCTTAGAACTACCCCAAAAGGCTTAGCGGCGAATTTATGAAACAAAAACAAAGTTCCCAGCCCGAACTCCTTTCATAACTACGAAAATCCGCAGCACACGTTGTCGCGTGCTGCTGTACACCAGATACATAACAGGACAGGGGGGAGGGTGTACACTCTCTCTTTGACCTCTTTGTTTATAAAAATGTTGGAGTACGTCAGCTGTGAGATTGCAACTGTTAATATGAATAACACTCTGCCAGCTGCGTGGTGATACGTCAGGCACGCTCCTCGGGCGGTCCTGGTTTACGCTATAAACACTCTTCTCACCGTTTCTCGAAAAAAGAAGACAGGCGGCAGGGAAAAAAGCGTGCGATCCCCTAGCTTGGCCATTTTGTTTGGTAGGACACCGGGGTGTATATACACGAATTTGAGTCTAATTACAAGTGTTTTGTCCTTTTTACGGAACTCCAGTCTTATACGTAGGGGTAGTTTCAAGCCCTTTAGTGCCCATACAAGTGGTAAAGGAGGAAAGGCAGCATCAAGGGCGATGTCGATGGCGTACGACCAAGTGAGTGTTCCACGCTGCAAAGAACGTAGGCACCAGTGTTGGTGTCACCGTGGACGAGCCACCCCACGGTAGGGACGCAGCTGAATGTTCCGAGCTCCTCACATGAGGGGCTCAATATCTCACCCGAAACATGACTTCGGAAACACTCGTTGGCGCAATCCGACTAAACACTCCGATGCGGTACTCCAAAAACAAATATACCAGTACAATAATAGTATCCGGAGGTTACTCACGTGAGAAGCACAACCGGTCAGAAAATATTGAGCCTAAACGTGGCATCCCTACCGTGGGATTGCTCGGACAAGGCATGTGAAGGGGTAAAAGTGCTGTACCGTGCCACCTTTGGTCCTACTCTTTTGATCGTACAGCCAGGTAGGGGGATGCCAACGCTAACGAACCGTCTGTACGCACGAAGGACAACCGTTTGACGACTCACCGAGCGGTAGTAGGGCGACGGCGCTCGCGACGCCGACAGCAGCCAAACCAGCAGCAACCGAGACCAAAGGTCGCGCCATATTGATATATCACAAAGCTGGTCGTTGGGTTCGTGGTTTCGTGCTTGTTCCTGAATAGTTTGACAAAGTGGGAAGGGAAAAAACAGGCCGACACTGATTGGTGCATGAATGATATATGCCCTGAACATGAACATTGCGTAGATACGTAGGCGCCTGCTACTCGTACGATAGAGGCACGCCTACCTGCGCTTTGTTTGGTCCCCTCCGTGGTGGAGCTCTATGTACGATAACGTGTATGGTGATGCTATTTTATCCCGACCTGTGCGCTTTGTTAGGTTCCCTCCCTTGTGGAGCTCCATGTACGAGTACGTGTATGGTAATGCTATAATATCCCGCCCAATCACGGCATTTTGAAACAAAAAATACTACCTGGTACACTTGTTGACCCGACGAGGAATCCCCATGCCGTGTCCCTCTTGCGTCAAAAGTAGATAATGAATGGCTTGAAATACAGTACAGGACACCTACGAAGAAACACGAAATCTGGTCCAGGCTGGATTTCTTATTTGAGAAGAGATGTGCTTTCCACGCTGACTTCAAGATAACAACTGACTCCCGAATTTCCAATTTTTCTCTAATTATTAGCCTGGCTTTCTAATTAGCCTGCTTCTTATCAGGTGTCCTGTACTTTCTTTCTTTCTTTTTTTTGTATTCCATCCCATTTATTATCTTCGTGCTTCTGTCTGTCTCCCTCCCTAGTCACAAATCAGATCCGGGATCACAAAGTAGGCTCGTCCCCCTCCTCCCCCACTACTGTTCTGTACTGTGGTAGGATATTTCCTAATCTCTCCCCCTAATGCTAAATTAGTTACTTAATACACACCATTCATCACATTTTGATATACGCGTCGTATATTTTAAAATCGCGAGCCTTGATGGTTAACACGAAATAATGTCTTGAACTCTACTACTACTATTAATATTGAATACTGCTGTAGTCTGAATTATTTTTATTGCCCTCCTTCTGCAAAATTGAATAATTATCGGTATCCTGCTGTACGATATGTTTAGAAATTAAAACGCAACCATAACAAACAGCTGTGAGATCGAGTAATTCGTCGACACTTACAGTACTACAAAATCTCTAATCATTTTATATAGCAGCCCCCCTGCTAGACACTCCCCTCGGAAGTATACCTGTGCCTGTTCTTTAGCGTAATTTCGTTATCGATTGCAAGAAAACGGGCGGGAGGGGGGTGGGTTATTTACGGCGTACTTATCGTACTGCTGTAGTAGATCTAAACCGAAAAAACATGGGCGAAGTTTGTAATCAGTGACGCTTTATTTTAGTATGAGTTCATCACTTTTGAGACGCCCCACCGCTCAGAAATAATATTTATTTGCCCCGTCAGGCAAAAAAAAAAGGTGTTTTACCTCGTAACTGGTATAAGGATTACCCTGGGCTGGGTAATCGATCGATATTTTACCCCTACGAGCTCAGTAGGTAATACCCTCACATTTGACGTCGTCGAGGACATGTGTTCGAATCTCACTTCGAACGTTTCTTTTACAGAACCGCTTGCTTGTGCGTTCTTAAAAAACATGTCTGCCTGGTTCCCCAGGTATTGAAGCGAGTAAGTCAACGTACGGCCGTATACGGCGGTACCGACGTCTCAAATATCCCGCCGTTCAGAGGGGGGGGAGAGTGTTACAAGGATTACCCTGGGCTGGGTAATCGATTTTTTTTTTTTTTTACCCCTATACCTCAGCAGGTAATACCCTCACATAACCCAAAATGTGTTATATACGTACCTCGTACTATTATTGCCGTACGCACAACAGAACTTCGTCAATGTGGATATACGAGGCACACACACACGCCTTTACATTTTTGAAGTTTTTGTTTCAAGATTTTCACACCCCATCACAACCACGCTTTTCGTTTTCACGTAAATTACAGTAGTCGAACGAAGCTTCGGTTTGCTATGGACTTCCGTGCACGAACAAACACCCGCCGGCGGATTAATCTGAAATCTCGCACATCTGCTGCTTGCTGCTGCTGCTGTACCTAGTATTTAAGTGCTTTTCTGTTTCTAAGTGCTAATTATATACTTTGTTTTTAAACGATTTTATGTCAAAACACCACCTTCTGTTTGTTGCTACGGTGGACTATAATAGTAAGTAGAACGTACGGTATAGATAAAAACCTACGTACCAATATATATTTTACCTGCGTTTTACTAACAATACGAAGTTGGCCCTGTTTACTGTACCCTCCCGTAATGACAGTCTGTGCCCGGGTGTTCGGGGGGAAAACACCTGGAAACTGTGGGGGTTGGGCGATATTGCAACTCATAGGTTCACCTTCGGTTTGGTAACCGGTCGGTCAATACGTTGCTGCGTCGTCAAAATGCATCGTCTAATCCGAACAGCTCAGCGTTGGGTATCACGTTTACAAAATCATTAAGCGAATCGGCAGCAGCAGACACACACACATGTCCAAAGGCTCAGGCGGCAGCAGCAGGCACTTCCATCTGCCCGCCCAATACGATGATACTACTACTACTGCTTGAATCATACTTTTGTAAGGAAATTGCGACGAAAAAGCAACGCGCGTCGAGCAGAAGAACCGGGAACTACAAATACAAAGGTTTAACTGACGACATACTGTAGAATACGTTATAGTAATCGGTACCTGGTACGACCTGTGACGGCCAACAAAAAAAAACATGTGTGAAATGGCCTCTCACTTCTCACCATGCAGTTAGCTCGAATTTCCACATACCAGGTAACATTTTACACTTACTTGCTTCCGGAGAGTACTGTACCCCCCGTCATAACGCGAGAACTCCCCCCCTCACCCCGCCGGCGTCCGGTTCTTAACATGATGCAGCCCTTGCCCTTCATGCGACTCGCCCGACACCTCACGGCGCTTCGTGCTTGGTGCTAGCTAGCAATGTCTGTCTGGTCGGTGAAACCCCGACACGCGCCGTCCCGGCATTGTAGGGATGCGAGGATCTATCTATAATAGTTATACGACTACAGCCATGCATGAAAATGACCCCCCCCCCACCCCCCTCCCCGCGGGGCCAACTTCTCGAGATCGATATTTCCACAGCAAGAAGCTACAAGAATGTCAGCGCCGGAACGGTTGGCATTGGCGAAATCTCTCTTGAACTGAGGTTTGTGCGAAAACGTGTCGTTTGGTATTGGCGCCTTGTTCGTTCCAGAGTTATCGAGTTCGAAACGTTGGTCCTGGGCGGGGAGCGTTTACTCGCTTTAGTAGGGTAGGTGCAGTGTTATTATAGGTCCATTTCTTTTTTACATTCATTCCCATTGTGTTTTAATTAATAGTAACAGTACGTACGCCTACGAGTATGGCAATAGAAAAACCGCTGTTTAATATATATATACGTTTACGAGTATATATATATATATTTTTTTTTCCGTCCCATTTAATATCTTCGCACTTCCGTCTCT
The DNA here is from genome assembly GCA_008828725.1 of Saccharina japonica. NCBI lineage: Eukaryota > Phaeophyceae > Laminariales > Laminariaceae > Saccharina > Saccharina japonica. Next base: position 174,343 of record MEHQ01001395.1, read on the forward strand.
GTCCCTCCCTAGTCGTAACTCAGATCCGGGGGCACAAAGTAGGCCCCTCTCCCTCCTTTCCCTCTACGGTTTTTGTCTTGGATTTTATCGCGCAGAGGGTTCAGCCTTCCCAATGCTCGTCGATTTTCATCGAATTTTGCTCACTCACGCTCTCGCGCTTTCCGCTACTCGTATAGTCAAGAGATTTTAGTTTTGTTTTTGTTTTGCGAGAAAAAGTCCCTATAGGAGCATGCACTCGGGGGGATTCGAACTCGCGATCTCGACTGCCACAGGCTTCGTGGTTACCTGCTAGCCTATATTGGAGACACTTGATTGTCGGAAAACTATGTATCTGGAGACAGAGTGCTTGCTGCTGTACGAAGCAGATGATATCACCCCCTTCTGGGCACTAACATAATGAAGCAGATGTGGTCTGTTGTTTCTGTTGAAACGTCAAAAACATCATAGCTTTGTGTAGAGGAAACGTTGCACGTCATATACGTACGAAGTATTTATATATGTATATATATGTCGACTGGTACATGTCGAATTAGGCGCAGGTAAGGATATCATTCGTTTGAACAAAACATGTCTCAAATATCATCCATGCACAGAGTAGTTAGTAGAGTAGCAGTGACATCATTTATCGGACTTTCGCATATATATACAAGACGGTACAAACAAGGTCGAATCGAACATGTCTTCGTACAAGACAGTAGTGGTATGTACCACGTACAATAGCAGGATCAGTATGTACGAGGGTCTGATGAAGGCACCTGTTCGGTTCGATCTCGATAAGATAACTGGCGGGCTCTCTCAATATTTTCTTGACGAGATCACAACCAACTCGGATCCCAAACGTGAACGGTACGAACGTAAGTGAGACTTCAAGTGCGTGCGTTGGCTGACGAACTGCGCTGCAAAGAGAAGCGGTAACACACGGCACTGCCAATTTTGGACAAAGGCAAACGATTCGCCAAATCGCCGACCGGGTCTAACATCGCGTTTCCCCGGCGATCTAACACTAGTGGTTAACCTCGAGTAAGTATGTGTAACCGCCACATGATTTCCGGGCTGGATTCCTCTCGTAGAGCTTATGTTTCTCGGGAGACACCATCACCAGCTACCTGCGGAGAGCGCCTACAATACAGGACATCTAACAAGAAACATGCTAATACCCGTTCGGTTAGGCTATTCGCGTCCGCTATTCTCGTGCGATGCGACGAAAACAGCCACCAGGGCATACACTCGACTGAGTGGGTCCCGCCTGACAAACACCAGTACCATAACACCAATAATACATACAGGCTGATATTAAGAGGAAAATATTATATTCGGGAGTAGTTGTCTTGATATTATACTATAAAAAGCACCCTCTCTCAACTACGACATCCAGCCCGGACCCGATTTTCTATTTCTTATTTGGTGTCCTGTACTGCCTGTTTACCGTACATATTTATAGTAGCGCGGGTACTCACACTTCGACGCGGCGAGTCGACGAGGGAAGAAAGTATTGTGTTGGATGCTTCCTGGCGATGAAGAAAAGCAAGGTGGGGGAGGTGATGTGACCCCGGGCCTGAGTTACGACTACGATAGAGGTATATAGCACTTTTTTATCTGAAATTGTTTGTAAATGATCGGGCTTCTTAACCGCAGTCGTCGGACTTCCCTTCGTGTGTTCTAATGTTGTTCATTTCATGGTGAAGCCATGGGGGGATTGGTTATCGGGTACGCAACCTTTTATTTCGTCCACAATCAATTTTTGGGTGAGTTATTGTAGAGCTCCTCAGGTGACCACCTACCCTCCGAAAAAGAATGATGCATCTCTACCGTAGCCTGTACTACAGTACCGGCCCGCTCATAAGAAACCAGAAATCGGGCTTAGGCTGACTTTCTTATTCAAAGGGGTGTGTCCCACACCAACTTCAGTATACTAGCTGCCGACTTTCTTATTTCCCCCGTAATGTTTAGGCTGAGTTTCTTGTGGGGCACTTTCTTATCAGAGGGCAGGTTCGTAGTGTAGTGTAATACGTGTCCAGCGATGGGAGAGCGCAACGACGGACAAGGACGAGGACACTACAAGGCGTGCTCAGATAGAAGTGGCATGTTTTTGGGGGGGGCTGAAACGCTCTCGGAATGGCGGGTCTCCTGCACCCCAAATCGTCGGAATTTCATTTCGGTTGTGTCTGTGACGTCTGTGATGCAATATCTCGTACTGCACAGCACGGAGAGGAAGATGTGGTGCGTACGTGTGTACCACGTTTTTTTGTGGCGCCTCGTTGGCTGGGTTTCACGCCCCCCCCCCCCACCTCGCCCCCCCCCCCCCCCCGCCCCCTCCCCCGGCCTCTAAAACGGCCATAGCCCTTGAAAGATAGAGGAAATCTTGTCCAGGCTTGATTTCTTACTTGAAAGATGGAGCTTTTTCGACACAAATTTCGAGATAACGACGCCCGAATTTCTTTTTTTTCCACGAAACCCCAGCCAGGCTTTATTAATACACGGATGATTTTCAGGTGCCCTACACTCTGTACTGCACTACTGCTCACAACAGGACAAAAAAAATGTTTCAGTCCGATTCCAGGTGTTTTTCCACACATCGGGACTGGGGCTTAGAAGACCTTGAAGGAATCGGTGTACCATTACGAAGTACCAGGGAGGGGCGGCACGCAAAACAATATCTAGCCCACGCTTTGTTGTTCGCAAGCTAGTCAGGGGGGAGGGGGGGTGAATAGTTAGTAAAGTCAAGTTGGTTCGTTTGTATTTTCTTGTCATATTTTCTCGATTCGCACACAAATCCCAACGATCATGTTTTTCCTATTTTTTTTCGTTTTTTTTTGTGGTCATTCTATTGGATACCTGGTAGGAGTATGGCTCCGTTTTCTCCTATTTTTTAACATTCTCCACCGATCAGCACACCTACTGAATCCGATGACTATTCGTGACCCATGCGTGGCCCATACTATTAAGGGTAGGCTCCTACGACCATAATACGTAGGTGCTACGGTATACCACAAACACCTACCAGGTAGGCCAAATTTTACCATCAACAATGAACAATATGTGGTTCTGTTCACTATGATGGTCCCCCGTAATAGGTGGATACACGGTAGCCTAGGGTGTGTCCACGACAGGCATGAAGAAGAGGAGCTTTGCTGTCACAGGTGCCACAGCAGTTTCTAGGAACTTATTGAGCCGGCGACCGGTACTCCGGTATTTTTGGAAGTAGTCTCGTCTGCAACGCTCTACGTACAGGTACGAGATTCGAGGAAACTATCGGACGAACTAACCGGACTTCCTGTCTACCATGTATCGGGCACGTCCATACGTATCATACTACTACAGTTGGATTCGAGGTGCGGATCTTTCCGTTGCCAACGTGCTTGCTGTGGACTTCTTACAATACCTACCAGGTATGATGCAAACACCATGATATACATGTGTATCATATTGTACGTCAACTGCAAGATTGATGATTTCCTCGAAATTCATTTGTGCAAGCAATACGTATATATCTCATATATATATATGTGCGTCATATTATACGTCATACACAAGTAGTGCGCAGTACATATTACAGGGGGCCATAGTAAGCACTAGTAAATAACACCTACGGCACACACCAAACAGTGTAGATTTGTCTATTTTAACTAACAATAGTTGGTCCTATTTACTACGGCCCTCTGTAATAGTGCTTCGATCGCGCGTGTTATGCGGGGGTATATACTATAAAAACATTTATTCCAGGGTTTTGTACTACTGTGCATCAACCATATATCGACATGAGGGTTCGGTTAGCACGCACACCAAACGGTGGTATATAGGCAGCGGTGTCATGCGGTCCTCCTCCTCTTGCCTGGGCTGTGCGCGGTGCCACGCACAAGGAGGCCACAGGGCAGTGCAGTTACAGACAAAAAAACCTATGTTTCGATTTTTTGCTGAAGTTTCGGACGCTAACCTACAGCGTACGAGGACGAAAGACAACGCCCAATCTTGCGCCCAATCTGGCAAGAAGTTACTGATACCGGTTTTAAATAGCAGCAGCTAGCTGCTGCTTGCTGCTGCTTGCTGCGCCTGGTAACCGGTTTTCTCCAAACTGCCTATTGAGGCCACCCTCAGAACCTACATATACTATCGTGCACCTCTACCACCGTAGCATGCGTCGCGACCCCTGGCTGAGATGGATGAATTACTTGTCGCATACACATAATATCAGGAAGGTACGCCGTATGTATGCATGTGACCTCCCTTGAGTTCGACACGTAAGTGTCAGATTTTGTCCCCCTGAAAACCCGTACAAAGTTCGCGTGATCGACGTATATCCCACGCAGCTGACAAATATGATATGGGTTTCGACGAAATCTTCGATCTCACAGCTACCTGCCGTTTCTTAAGTATATAAATAGATCAGGAAACGCACATATATACACCCCAAGAGGACTACATGGGGTGGGTGGGGGTGGCATGGCCATCACGAAAACACTTGAGACATCAATCAGTGCGACGAAGGTGTCATTCGCCCCGCCCTGACCTTGGGCGTTACTGCCCTACATACACACATGCACATATATGTACGTGACATGTATAATACCTATAATATACAGAGCAAGTCGCAAAAAGCCACCCACTACTCGTAGGTTGAAGCAAGTAGCCATTTCTTGCAATGAATGTTGTTTTTTGTTTTCATCCCTTTTATTATCTTCGCTTTAATTTTCTCTCTCCTTCCTATTAATAGTCGTGACTCAGATCTGGGGTCACAAAGTAGGCCCCCCTCTATTACGGTCCGTGCCTTGCACTTTTATCGCGAGATGACTTCAGTCCTTCGGTCCCTCGTCGACTTGCATCCAGTTGTGCCAAAGTACCCACGCTACTAGGTGCGGTCAACACTTTTTTTCTTTCTTGTTTTTTGACATATCTGGTAGGTGGCTTATTTGTTGCGTACAGAAACTGCCAGGGTGTAGTTGTAGACCGCTCCAAAACCTGCACACTCGGAATATCACGGCGGCGGTCCAAGTATCACGCAGAAAGAGGCTTGCATAGTCGAAAGGTCTGATAAAAACAATCGGCGTCGGCCTCCCGTGGCGGAGGTGTCACATTTGTCCCTTCAAACATCGCGTAGTCGTACTTCGTGTAAAATGTTTTCCCTCTTTCGCTAAATTTATTACTTATACTCGTACCCCCCCCATACCACGAACAATCCACCTAAAACAATATATATATATTATATGTATATGAATTTAAGCTGCGCGAATGCATAGTTTTTTTTTACTTAAGCCTTTTCTCTATATATGATATCGATCGAAGTATTACACTCAGCTAGCAAATATGAGCTTCGACAAAATCTTCGAGCTCACAGCTGTTGTTTTTAATGTTTAAAATATATAATATATAATATTATATATATATATATATTTTTTGTATAATATACATACATACATACATGCCCTTAAACCTCACCTGGAGAGGTTGAAGTTCCACGCAAGCACTAGCGTGCAGAACGACAAGTCGAAGTGGTTAAGGTGTTATTAGTGGTTGCAAGCCGGTCGCCCCGGTGGTCAAACAGGTAACCGCGAAGACTGTTAACGTTGAGGTCGAGAGTTTGAGCCTCCGTATGTGTGTATGGAGACTTTTATTCTCAGATGACACCAACTGTCGAGAGCGCCTGTTATGGTGTGGGTAAGCACACGATTCGACGACAGACAGCCGACGAGGAAAATAAGTGCTGAAATCTTCTAGCGATAAAATGCAAGGCACGTACCCTGTAGTGTGGTGGGAGAAGAGCCTCTATATAGTGACCCCGAAATCCTCGAGCTCACAGCTGTTGTTTTTTTAATTTTTCAATATAGTGACCCCGGATCTGAGTTACGACGACGTATATGCATAACTACGTAGAGAGGGAAAGAACATAGAAGAGCGAAGATGACGAATGGGATAAAAAAACAGAGAAGGGTGAGGTATTATACGTATCATACGTATTCTGTATTCTACAGTAATAGAATAAGTGTTTCTGGAGTGACGTTTGGGTATACGAGAGAGAAAGCGAGGAGCCGACTGGGAAGGACAGCAACGAGAGCGTGTACGGACGGAGCGGGTCGAGTGTGGTCGTGCTAGGACTGGCCGAGCGGCACCGGAGCGGCGCGCCTGAGCAGCAGCACAGCAGCGCGCCGGCGCAGCAGCACAGCAGCGCACAGGAGAAGCGATCCGGAGCACGGACGACATCGACCCGTGACGGACGAACATTTTTGTTTTTCTGTTGACAAATTCTTCGCTTTTTCCCCCGAATGTTGTTGTTGGGTCGGTGTGGATGACGTCACTGGTTTTGTAGAGAGACGCGGCAGAGATGGCGCGGACACCCCGGGTGCCTTCATTGTGTGCCTGATCGTGGAAGACCCCTTCAATGTGGAACGATTCCTAATCAGTGTCGATGTTTATAATGCTGTGCCTAACACAGACGTTCAGGATAGATTCGGGCAATTGTCAATTGACGTGATGGCTTTGGTTGGCTGTTCTTTTTCACTGTGTGCCCGCGGACTGTCATTCCGGCAGCACTTCAGACAGCAGCTGCGTGCTCCATCTTGTTCCCACGCCTACCGTGTGTTTTTGTACAGACAGCACTTCAGACAGTAGTTACGCTGTAGTCGGCAAATTCATTGGTAAAGAGTGGGGGGGGGGGGGGGGGGACGATGCTGCTGTAGTCGAATGGAGATTGCGGGCGTGTAGTTCAGTTTTGGACACGCATAACATGCTGTAGGGATTTTAGGTGTACCTCTTCGGACTTGGGTATCCTTTCCCTGCTAAGTGTACGTGTTCTTTAGGATTCTCTGATGGCTCTAGCACTTTTGTGACCACGGGCCGTGATCTTGCTAGATCAGACTATAGGGATTAGCAACTGAAACGAGTTTAATGTGAAGAAAAACAACAAACAAACAACAATATCTGTGCGATCTTCACACCTCAAACCGTCATTTCTAACCGTCGACACCCAGCCCACCCATTGATTGTCCTGAGAGACTCGTCCCGACAGATAATATGGGATGGTTGCCGGACTATCTCTGTTGCACTGATAGATGCCATCTTGGAGTAAAGTAAGGAGTATCGGAGATAAAATACTTCAGGTGCTTCGTGTACTCGGAGTATTTCGGGTTTCGTTCTCCGGGATACTGCTCGTAGTCGGAGTATTTCGGGCATGAACACTCTCAATACTGCTTGTACTCGGAGTATTTCGGGGTCCAATACTGCGGGTACTTCTTGTACTCCGAGTATTTGGGGCTCCAGTACTGCTCATTCTCCAAGTACTCCGAGTATTCAGGCCGCCAATACTCCAATACTCTTAAGTACTCCGAGTACGAAATATACTCGCTACTCGGAGTATACTCGGAGTGTGAAGTACGTTAGAAGCATATTTGCATCATTTTAAAGACTCGGCCGTCATTCCTCCCAGGTTTTGAGAGCGTTTATAGCGTTTCAAAATTGACAGATGCTCCCATTACCTGCGAGTATAATTATTTAATTTAGGAGAAAACAATACTCCAGGTATTTTGTGTACTCGCAGTATGTCGGTGTTCAAAACTTTCGATACTCGGCGTACTCCGAGTAATTTAGATGTTTGTACTCCGAGTACTGCTTGTACTTTAGTATACGTACTCCTCATACTCCCAGTACTCGGAGTATTTGGGACTTCAGTACTGTTCATACTCCAAGTACTCCGAGTATTTAGGCCACCAGTACTCTAATACTCTCAGTACTCGGAGTACGAAAAGTACTCGATACTCCCGAGTATACTCGGAGTATGGAGTAGTATACTCGGAGCATCTGTGAACTGTTGTTGGACAAAATTTCCCCTGATACTTTGGGGTGAACAGATTGGTACGGTACACCCTATGCTATGTTGGTCGCGAAACTACACCCCGCAGATGCCGTGCTTGGTGTGTAACTTTGGATATCGTCCCCCTCTTCTGTCAAACATACTTTTTTAACACCACGCACGGTAAAGTACTCGTAACTCAAGCCATGAGCTTGCTACTTTCGTCCATCACTACCCCCACCATCCGCGTGTATATGTATGTATGTATGTATGCATGTATGTATGTATGTATGTATGTATGTATGTATGTATGTATGTATGTATGTATGTATGTATGTATGTATGTATGTATGTATGTATGTATGTATGTATAATTTTTTTCGATATATCGAGATACCGATTTGTCGTATCGATCGTGTTTCAACGGTAATCCCCTGCCCCCGCCCCTCCCGGTTTATTTGATGAAGATACTAAGCGAAAGCTTTGATGTCCTGTATAAAATACCAAACTACGAAACATGACAGATCTTTAAGGGGGTTTTGTGCTTGGCGCCTGAAGCCGAACCTCTGACCCGAACCGTAACTCTATCCCAAACCCGAAACCTATGCCAGTGGTCAGTGCTGGGATGTTGTGCTTAGTAAAGACTCCTGGTGGTCTCGGCCGGCGTGGATGCTGAGCTTGGAAATACTCTAGGTTGACTCGGGATACTGTGGCTGGGATGGGCTCCGAGTCGATTGAGCCGCGTAAAACATACTTGTAGCCAACCACAGTGCCTTAATAGCTACCTGATGAAAATCGACTATATATCACGCTTCGTCCAGTACTGGTCCTGCTTCGTCTAGCAGTGTCGAACTTGTATGGATTCGTGTTCTTAGGTTATCGGTATCGCATCGAACTCCATTATATATCGTCCAATATCTCCGACAATACCGAACTTTCAATGTATCCTATCGGACGTGTTTAACCGTACTCCTTCCTCTGCCCCCCTCGTGGTATTTTATTTTACATATTCTGTGTACGAAAGCTTCGATGTCCGATACCAAAGTAGTTCACATCGAAATCGTATGGATTCGTTTCGTTTTAGGTTATGTATTGGTGTCGTATCAAACTCGATTATCGTTCAATATCCAACAATACCGAAGTAAGTATCGATGCGTATCGTATCGAACGCGTTTCGCTCATTCAATCCTATTCTGGCCCCGTCCTGTTATTTTATGCTGATTCTGAACGAAAGGTTCGTTGTTTTTTTCGTTTTTTTTTTGTTTTCGTTTTTCTCTCCTTCCTAGGTCGTAACTCAGATTCGGGGTCACAAAGTAGGCACTCTTCCTTCCTCCCCCACTACGGTTGGTTCATGCCTTGATTTCTTACCGCGAGAAGATTTCAGCAGCTTCTTCCCTCGTCAACTCTCGTCGAATTGTGCTTACCCGCGCGCTATAATATAATAACATGCGCTCTCGACGGTTGGGTGGTGTCATTTGAGAAAACCAATCTCCATCCGGAGACTCGAACCCTCGACCTCCAACCTAACGGTCTTCGCGGTTACCCACCTAGACCACCGGGACGCGTACTACGATAGAGGAAACACTTTTTTTAGGCTGAAACGTTTTCTGAATGACGGGAGCTTCTACACCCAAAACCGGCAGAATTTCATTCTTGTGCTGCAATATGCTTGGATGTTATACTCGTCATGATGGGATGTTTCGTCCGGTAGCTTTTTCAGTTTTTTTCCAAAAACAGTTTTTGAGAGAGGTATAGAGCTCCTCGAGTGACCACGTCCAGAAAACATGTGGCGCACCTCTAGCTTAGCACGTGTCCCGGGGTGGTCAGGCTGTATGCAGAGGTAGGTATCAAGCATCAGCTGGTTATCGGTATCGTCATCGTATCGGTAAAAATTGTGGGGTTATCGGCATCCTATCGGAATTGATTATCGGCCTGTGTCGAGTATAGAGCAACAATAGCGGTGTGACGTGGCCGCCTTCGAACCCAAAGGGACCGGTTTCTGGAGGCGTACACGTGCAACTTTTTTCCTCAGAGCTATTTTTGTGAAAATCAGGTATACTAGCGGTACGGCCACGGCTCTGCCCGTGGCGCTAGCCCTGCGTTGCTCATCGTAGTATGAAAGTTCCTGGTATGGTACCTATTGGGGGGGATATAGTAAATAGCACCTATTAATAAGGCATACACTAAAACCTATATGTTTCAAGGTTTATACTAACAATATTTGGTTATACTTACTATCGTATTGTTTTGTTTTTTTAGTCTCCCGTAATAGTACTCGCATTAACAGTGTACCGTGATGTACCACTCTGGTCCGAATCATTAGGACGGCCATGCGGAGCGGTATCGACCCGGGGAAAGTCCGTTTATCTCGGAGGCTATACGTGTATATAAGGATATATGACTCGGAGATGGAACTTTACCACCCCTGGGTGAGGCGGGACATCGTCCGAGAGCCCCAGCCAGACCGTAAATAGGCCCGTGGGGTCGGGTTACACGTTGCGGGGCGGAATCGACCCGGAGGGTGTATGTTTTCGTCGCCGGGTTGTTGGAGCTGTAGATGTGCGCAAGTATGTTTGATCCGGGAATGGGACGTTATCATCCCCGGGTGCGGTGGGACCTCGAGGTCGCTCCGAGGGGAAACGCTGGCCACGCGCTGGTTCCATGACAGACAGTCAACCGTGAATCAGCCCGTCGTATAGGGGTTTCCACGCCTAGCGGAGCGGTATCGATCCGGGGGTGTCCGTCTCAGTCCCCGGTATTTTGGAGTTGTAAATGTATAAAAACAAATATGATCCGAGGATGGGACGTTGTCATCCACGGGTGCGGCGGGACCTCACCGTTGCCCCGAGGGATGACTGCCGCCGCGCCCCGACTCTATGAGAGCCAGCCAAGCGTACAATTTCCTGCGGCGTTGGGGTCTCCATGCCTTACGGGGCGGTATAGACCCGGGGGGTGGGTTTTCGTCCGCGGGTTGCTGGATTTGTAGATGTATGGAAGGATTTATGATCCGGGGATGACACGGTATCATCGCCGGATGTAGCCGGACATCGCCGTTGCCGCGAGGAGCATTTCTCGCCACGGGCTGGCTCCATGAGATCCGGCCAACCGTAAATCCGCCAGTGGGGTTGGGGTTTCCACACCTTGCCGGGCGGTATCGATCCAGGGCGTGTCCGTACTCGTCCCCGGGTTGTTGGACTTGTAGATGAATGAAATGGTTTCTGATCCGGGGATGGTGCACTATCATCCCCGGGAGCGGCGAAACCACGCCGTTGCCCCGAGTGGCAACTCTCGTCGCGCTCTGGCTCCATGAGATCGAGCCAATTGTACATCAAACGGTGGGATTGGGCTTCCACACCTTGAAGGACGGCATCGATCAGGGGGGGTTCCCGTTTTCGACCCCGTGTTGTTGGAGTTGTATATGTATGGAATGATTTATCATCCGGGAATGGGACACTATCGATTCCGGGTACAGTGGGACCTCGCCTTTGCCCCGAGGGGGAGCTCTCACCGCGCGCTGTCTTTACGAGCCGCAGCTTAATCAGCAATTTGCTAGTGGGGTTAGGGTTTCCACACCTTGCGGAGCGGTATATATGGGGAGTGTTTATTTTCGTCCCCGGGTTGTTGCATTTGTAGTTGTATGAATGGATTTTTGATTCGGCGAGTGGGCGTTGTCATCCCCGGGTGCGGCGGAACCTCGCCGTTCCCACGAGGGGTATCTCTCGCTGCGCGCTGGCTCTATGAGCTCCAGTGCGCCCGCCAAATCAGCAATTACCCAATGGGGTTGGGGTCTCCACACCTTGCGCGGCGGTTTCGACATGGGGGGTGTCCGTTTGCGTCCCTGGATTGTTGGAGTTCGAGATGTATGGAAGGGTATCTGATTCCGCGATGGGATCATATCATCCCCGGGTGCGGCGAGTCTTCACCGTTGCCCCGAAAAGCAATTATGGCCATGCGCTGGCTCCGTGAGGGCTAGGAAACCGTTAAGTAGCCCGTGGGGTAGGGGTTTCCACACCTTGCAGGGCGGTATCGACCCGGGGCATGCCTCTGTTCGTCCCCTGGTCGTTGGAGTTGTAGATTGATGAACAAAATGATCCGGAGATGGGATCTTATCATCCCCTGGTGCCGTTGGCTCCCTGAGCCTCACCCATTCAGCGATCAACTGATGGACTTGGGGTGTCCATACCTTCCGGAGCAGTGTCGACCCGAGACGTCGCCGTTTTGTCCCCGGTTGATCGGAATTGTAGAGGAATGGAAGGATTTATGATCCGGAGATTGGACCCTATCCTGCCCAGATATGGTGGAACGATGGTGGGTATTTTTAGCACCGATCTTCTTGAAAGAGCCAGCGGCCACTGGCATGGATGTAGGCACCAAATAAGCTGGTAGAATAGCAATTCGAACATTGTAAGTCAGCAGGTAGGCTGACAAAATGTCTGCCAGAACTGCGTCGGGATACCACGACCACGTCTCGGCGATGCATGGGACCCGGTGTTCTATGGGTTGTGGCACCCGGCCTCTCTACCCATGGGGCGAGACGGGGCTGAACCACTCAGGATAGAGCTATCCATATAATTAAGGACAGACAGACAGACAGACAGACAGACAGACAGACAGACAGACAGACAGACAGACAGACAGAAACAGACAGACAAACAGACAGACAGACAGACAGACAGGCAGACAGACAGACAGACAGACAGACAGACAGACAGACAGACAGACAGACAGACAGACAAACAGATAGACAGACAGATAGCCATAATAACAGCATAACATAATACAGATATAGAGCTCTTCGAGTGAGTAGCCTTACCGGCGAGGATAATGGAGTTGCACCCGTGCCGAACCGTGCTGCCATATATATATATGTATTTATATAATATATGTAGCGGTTGGAAGCGTGCTACGATAGAAGCAGCGCGCTTCGGCTTAAACGTTTTCTAAATGATCAGGCTCCTTAACACAAGAATGGTCGGACGTTAACTCTTGTGTGCAATATACATTTTAAGAGTACGCTTGGGTCATGGATGGGATTGTTCATCGTGTATAAACTGTATATATATACGTGTATAGCACAATTAGTTTCCGCCAAACTTAGTGTTGAGACTCCTGCAGGTATGGAGGTCCTCAAGTGAGGACCCTCAGAGAAAGTACTGTATGCAGGTGCACCTCGATCATAGCATGCGCATCACGAGTTAGTCCTACGATATGTAGCAGTAGTGGTTAGGACGTTTTTGCCGGAAAACGTTTTTTTTTTAAGAATTGCAGGGTGCGGGGCTCCTTAAGCCAAAATATTCGGAATGTCATCCGATTTTCGCAGCATGGTTTTGGTGAGTATCTATACAGATCATGGGGTTGGCTTCATTAGGTTGCGCTTCAGGTTTCTATTAAAACACGATTTTGGCTATCAAATAGTGTAGAGCTCTTGAGTCGAGGGACAATGCCTCAGGAAAACAAACAGTGCACCATGACATTAATAGCAGCACATATATGTGTGTATGATAGCATACGTCTCTGGACAGGTGAAATATACGTCCGTACGATCGATGACTTGTTTCGTGACACATACGATAAAATACCTCAAGAGATTAATATACGACATACTATACCAACAACATAAAAGGACTGGATGATTACTGGTAACCATGTGTCAAGTTGGGAGTTGGAACAGTAGTAGTAGAGCTTGAGGACTACTGACAAATCGTCCGGTAACGTTTTGGATCAAGGTACGGGCATATAACCCCTAACCCTAGCCCTAACCCCAAAACCTGACCACACTATTAGTGACCAGGAAAATTCCCAGAAAGATCCTGCCGGACTAGATGCTAATACTATAGGCTTACCCCTTAGTCAAATACAATGGTTGAGGAACACCGCTGTGTACGGAACAAAGGGGATACGCGAACCCCGTGGCTGATTTCCTTCGATAGACTTATAGGGTTAGCTGCTATTTTTCCTGTACACAAGTTATGCCAACCATGCGATCGAATATACCGGTACGGTAAGCACCCCTCGGTTGGAACGTCAGCTTTGTTCGTAGGTTTGTTGTCTGGTAGATAGGTTGGATAAACGCTACTATTAATAGACTGATTAGGTCTAGCTCTTTGTTTGGTTGGTAGATTTGGTTTCAGAGTTTCAGAGCAAGACCGGGCAGGCCAGAAGTGTTCGCAGCAGTGTGTGATTGATGTCACCTTGGTTGGTGCCACGGTAGGGGGGTATATAGTGTATAGGGGATACATACTATAGTATATAGGGGGTACATACTCTAGTATATGGCGGTACATACTATAGTATATAGGGGGTACATACAATAGTATGTAAGGGGTACATACTACAGTATAGACCCCATCTTCAATCCCACGTTTATGCCAGTCGGGCGAGTGGCGCTATACCTCACTCGAACTTGGACGCACGATATACGTTGTTGTCGCAGAGTAGCAAGAATACCATCGCGGTGATGCATATCACCAAACCTTTCCGGTAAAACTGTGCAGTCAAGACGACGAGTGCTACGATAAAAATAACAGCACTGGACGCATGCTACGATAGAGGACGATAGAGGGTCACCACGCTTTTTTCTGAGCTCCTCACTTAAGGAGCGTCATAGCTCACCGAAAAAATGATTCTGGAGGGTATGCAAAGAGCTGTCGGATTCGAAATCTTATTACCAGAGTATACGCTGAAATGGTATTCGTCACAAAAATGAAAGTCGGACGAATTGGGGTTAAGGAGCTCGATCGTTCCGAAAACAATTCAGCCAAAACGTGCTCGTACCTCTACCGTAGCGCGCGTCACTGTTCGGTTGAAACGTGTTCTGAGAGACCTATTCAATGCTCCTCAACCCAAATTCGTCGGAGTTCCACCATTATTGCGTTTGCTATAGGTTTCGTTGGATACATAGATAGGTCATGGGATTGTCTACCGGGTGTGTACGTACGAGCAGCACGTTTTTGTTGTCGGAAACAAAAACTGCTTTTGGGGGGAAGGTACTGAGCTCCTGAAACACGCGACCACTTTTAGGAACAACAAGGTGCGCCTCTGCTACCATCCAAGCATGGCATGCGTCCGACCGATACAAGATGGGGTGGATTTCGCGAACGCGTGCGGCTCTCATCGGCTTCCAATACAGCACATGAAAGCGACACCGCATTGCCGTGCGTATTTATTAGCACCTTAAGTGACCGACCACGCATGCTACGATAGAGGTGCGCCATGATATTTCTGAGCTCATCGCTTAAGGAGCGTCATACCTCACCGAACAAATGGTTTTGGAAGAAAATAAAAGTCCTACCGTATAAGAAATCCCATGTCCGAGGTGTACTCTGAAAAATTATTCGTCCCAAAAATGAAAGTCCGACGAATTTGGGTTCAGGAGCCCGATCGTTCAGAAAACGATCCAGCCAAAAAGTGCTACCTCTACCGTAGCACGCGTCCCACTCTCAGACAAAAACACGACCGTAGCACAGGAAAGCGACACCCCTGTTTGGACGCATGCTACGGTACACGTGCACCGTGTTTTTTTTCTGAGGGGCGGTCACTTAAGCAGCTCTAACCTCACACCTCACCCGAACTTCGTTTTTAGATATGGAAAAAAAATGTGCTACCCGATGATTATTCCGGTGCGACATAATAGTGGATTTTCGACGATTTGGGGTGAGGGAGCCCTTTCTTTCTAGGTCATTCAGACAAACATTCAGACCAAAATCGTTTTATCCGAATTTTATCGTACCACGCGTCGCTGAAGTCATTCTACTCTGCCTTGCGACTGGGGCTACCACGGTGGCAGAAGGGGAATCACATTTAGGTGCCCCCTGTTCAGCCGATGAGAGCTATTTGTCGGGGTAGAAACATCTGAACCGCTGCCGTACACATGATTAGGAATGGCGATGCTCCCCCCCCCCTCAGTGGTGTGTACGGCGATTTGCTGGGCCGAAACAATTGTCGTGATGAACCGCTCGTCTTTCACCACGCGAGGGGTGCTGTGCCCTTGAGTAGGCACCGCATTACGATGTCGAAATCGCGCGCGTTGTTCTGCTCGGGCACTACTCGTCGGGGTGGCCACCCGATTGTTTGCCGCGGGTATTTTAGCTTTTTTGTTTCGCGAAATGCACCACCGCCATGGTATTTTTGCTATATACGACACTCTGCGACAACAACAACAACAACAACAACAAAAACAGCAACAACAACATATTATGATTTTACTAGGGAAAAAGTATACCTTATTTTGGCTGAATCGGTTTCGGAATGACGGGTTTCATCAACAAAAACTCGTCGGAATGTCTTTCTTGTAATGCCACTTGTTTTACGTTATATGCTTGGGCCATGGGATGTTTTTAATCGGGTTCGAGCACTATATTATACCTCCTAAATCGAATTTTGGTGAGGTATAGAGGCCCTCAAGTCGCCACCTTCCAAACTAAAAACATGCCGTATCGTACCGCTACCGTAGCATGCGTTAGCTTAGGGCATCCAGGTACGAGTTAGGTACAGGGCGACTCCATTCCGAGTGACATAAGACGCATGCTACGGCAGAGGTGCACCATGTGTCTTCTGAGTTCCTCACTTAAGAAGCGTCATACCTCACCGAAAACAATTGTTTTGGAGGGAAACAAAAGTACTGCAGGATGAGAAATCTCATGACCGAAGTATGCTATGAGACAATATTCGTCACAAAAACGAAAGGCCGACGAACTTGGGTTAAGGAGCCCGGTCGTTCAGAAAACGATTCAGCCTAAATATGCTACCTTTACCGTAGCACGCGTCATAAGCGGGGTAGTGGGGAAGCTGATGGCTTAATACCCCCCCTATGAATATATTTTATATTTATTGGTTGGGTTGGCGTCGCTTGGCGACGGCGCTGTAAAACATGCCTCTCACTGCGTGAGCTAGACAACCAGGGTACCGTTGTTTGTTTTGTTTTGGGTTTTGGCGGTCACTCAGGCTGGCGGTCTGGTTATATCATTTGTGCGGTGTTGAGAACTTCAACTCCGCACGAGGGGCATGATCGTAGCACGTAGTGTGTATATGGTAAGGAATCCGTGAGGAAGATCCATATAGTAATACCCACTGCTGTCTCCGGAAGTGGCCAAACCAGAAATTAAATCAATTCATTGGAGGCTGTCGTCCATATGCAAGTCCGCCTCAGTGGGGGTTCTGAGCAGGATGCCGGTCACCCTCCATGCGACTCGTCCAATACCTCACGGCGCTTCGCGCTTGGTGCAAGCAATGTCTGCCTGGTTGGTGAAAACCCAACGTGCTCCGTCTCGGCATTGTAGAGATGCGAGGGTCTATGGTCATCTGACTACGGCCGTGCACGACATGAGCACACCCCCACCCCCAACTTATTATGGTCAGACGACTACGGCCATGCATGAAAATGAAGTACACCCCCCCCCCTCGCCCCCAACGTAGCACAGCTTTTGCGTTGTATTTTGCGGACGGTATGATCGGAACAAGCGCTGGCAAACTTGTTCAGATGGCAAAACAAAACATATGCCAGTAAAAATAGATCCGAGTGCCACCGACAATGTCGCCGTTATTCCAAAACAAGATCGACGAAAAATGGCCCTTCCTTACGACGCATGCTACGATAGAAGTGCACCATGTTTTTGCCTTCGAAGGGTGGTCACTTGAAGAGCTCTATACCTCACCCCAAAGTGATCATTAAGGGAGGAAGGTAAAAGTGCTATATATCCGATCAACAATCCCATGGCCGAAGCATACAAGGAACAGGATTGCAACAAAATAATGATCAAAGTCCGCCGAGTTTGGGTTAAGGGCCCATATTATTAACGAGTATAAAATAAATTCAATTTGGAAAAAATAAAATTCAAATTCGCTTCTCATTGGTCAACACACGCACCAGCACCCACTATTATCCCCCAAGATCCTAATCTTTGGTGCTGGTGCGTGTGTTGACCAATGAAAAGCGGATTTGAATTTGTTTTTTTTTCAAATTGATTTTTTTCTTCTTCGTTAAAACGGGCCCTTAAGCAGCTCGATCATTCAGAAAACATTTAAGCCAACAACTGCTATCTCTATCGTAGCACGCATCTTAACTGGTAAAATGCGAAGCCCTGTAGTGCACTGTTACCGTCGTGCGGCAAAGTTTGGGGCCCATATTCAACGTCGGTGGGAGTTCTACCAAGCACTCCTCCCTGGCCGACATCCCGTCCGTGTCCATGGCATCTACTGACTTGCCTGAGCAGATCCAGGGCGATGCAGGTTTGCCTCGTTTGGTCGAACTCCGTTTTCACACCATAATAACTTGCGAACACTGAGATGTTCGCGTTATCGACGACCCCTCCCTCCCTCCTTATCCGGTGTAGCTATTTAACCCTGTGTGTATCACAGCAGACAATGACCATACCTTATTTCAAAGCAGGTCTTCCCATAAAGAAGCCCGTAACTTCTCCCCCCCCACCCCAATCCCCTCTGCACAAAAAATCCAGTCCACACCCAAAATCAGTTTTCGTACACAAATGGGTGTAGGTTAATGGAAGCGCCATGCATCTAGGATTCGTGGTGGCCACAGGGCAGAGGCACAGGCCGTGGTCGTTGGAGCATGTCGGCTAGTCGTGGTCGCCATGCTCCGCTGCCCAGGGAACAAATCAGGGCGTTGCCGGCTCCATGAATCTTTCTGGACTAGCGGTATGGCTAGGTGCGGGGTTCATGGTGTGAGAGTGGTTGCCCAGATGCCGCCCGTACCGTCCGCTGTAAAACAAATGGCATCGATAGTAAAGGAGGGAAAAGACGCAGAGCAGCAGCGAAAGGAGCACGCTGCTTTACGTTCGAGGGGAGGCGTCTCAATTGGGTGCTGATGGGCTGGTTCCCCGGTCGGATGCTTGTTAGGACGGACAGGGGTTTCGGTAGGCGGGCCCTACCCCAATGTTCAGTACTGTATTTAGGCCAATCGGGCGAGGGGCTCTGCACGTCACCCGAAATTGGAGTTGCAAGTATTTCATTCGCAACAGAGCTCAATAAACATTCCGCGAAAGCCAAGAAAACGTTCACGCGTGAAGGGGTGAAAGGAATAGGGTGATCACTCGTCCGAGTGGCTCTGCGCGGCGGAACAACATGGGCCTGAAAAGGTGACGCGCCTACCGTAGCACCAGTCGGCGGTGGATTGGCAGGGCTTCCCCCCAATTACTCAGGAGTTGGCTGTGTCGGCTAACTCGCTTTCGTGGACTAGTCGGGTGTCGCTATTTCGTTGAACTTTTGACACGTGCTAAGGCAGAGGTGGGCCTGTTTGCAATTTGAGCTTCGCCTTCAGCAGGAGCTGAAACCAAAAAATAAGTAAAACTCCGATATTGATACAACTGCAAGTGCAACTCGACGACCAAATTATGGCCTACAGTAGGTATACATAAACGGGCAGTGCAATATATACATATATATATATAATGTTTTGGCGATTTTGGGTTAGCCCCTCAAGAACTGGTCCCACATATTTGAGAACAAACTACTTGGAACTAGTGTGGGATAACGGTTTCAGTTATGAATGGGTCAAGGAGCCCCGTCATTCGGAAACTAGTCTGGCAGGAAAAGCTGTTGCCTACCCTTGCGTGGCTCGCCTCTTCTATGCAACACCAAAATATATTGGGCAAATTGCGACTACGTACGGCGTTCGGCACTGTCATTGTCACTGGTACCGTCGATTGCCACCGCAGACTCTTCAGGTGATCCAGGCTTAAAGTTAGGTGCACCCAAAGTATTGTATCTAGAACACTCCTGAATGACTTGGTAGTCTTCGATGTGATGCCGCTGAGTAGAAACTGGCGCTTGTTGTGTACAGACGTTTCTGCACTTGAATGCGTGATGATCTGAAATTGGACTCTTGAACAAGTTGGCGAACGCATTGAGAAGTGGTTCCGTAGTGCGCGTCGATGTGCAGACGAACGGGCGAGGCTCATAACCTGAACAGATGATGCGTGCCAAGTCTCTGTCTCTGCGAAGTGGGATGCAGAGGTTGCACAGGGTGACCGTGAAGAACGCTCGTGATTATATAGAAATATGTTGTTCGAAAACAATACTTATATGTGATCAAACATTGAACAGAACGATAGAAGCGTGGTCTAAGGATACTATAAAAATGAAACGACGAAGGAGTCAAGAGGAGTGATCGGAGTGGCCGTGGTCGTCACGTGATCGTCACGACGCAACACTCACGCTACGGGCAAGTGCAAAACGACGACGTGTTGGACTAGTGGACAGCCCGTCCTATAGCAACGTTCTTGGCATCGATACTGATGGTGATGCATTGGATATACTGCGCGTTGTCAAGAATAAACAGACTCGAGTCTCGCCTGACGTATCCGTACTTAGAGTTGTACTGAGACCCCGCCACGCCTAACGATCACGTGGATATCTCAGAACACAGCATTGATCTAAAAACGGGACACCTTGCGCTGGAAAAAAAGCTTTTGTAAAATTTCTCTATAGAGCGGGCTTTTCTTCGAAGGTAACGTTTGTATTGCGATAGGTAAGTGACAGAAGGACTATTGCAAGACGAGCCGCTAGCATCTATAGTGGGTGCTACGGCAGGTGGAAATGCTTCAGAATGTGACCAAGGCCTTGTTTACGTGCGCACGGGTGTTCGCCAGAGCTGAGGGGCGTTCGAGTCATCGCCATTCAACCAACCCTCCGAGCCAACCCTCCGAGCCAACCCTTCGAATACTACTGTAGACCGAGAAAGCACTCTAAGCAGGAGGCGGTCTTCATGTTCCGTCATCTACTGTCGAAGCGGCTAACAACGGCCTACTACGGATTCGGTCTGCCGATGGCGGCGTGGCGTTTGCGCACAATCCCGCACCCCATGGTGGAGCGTGTGATATGGGTAAGAGCCGAACCTTTTCACGACTACGAAGAATATTTGATGTTAAATCCGAATTGATATACAGCAGTGTTTTGTCCAAACACGTAGTAGGTGCAGCGCCCTTAGGAGACCGAGTAATGGCCGTCACACACTCGCCGACACCATTGCAATCTTGATGCAACGACTTGCTGGCGATCTTCGTCCCTGTCAACCCTGCGGTATATATATGGTTTCTTCTTTAAAACCTATTCATCGATATCGTACCAGTGTCGACCTGTTTTCATCCTCAAGCACGAGAGCTTTGCACGTACAGCTTCTATGTCACGTGGCCTCCTCGCGGTGGGGGGGGTGAGTGACTCGTCGCGCTTTGGTCCACAGAGTGCAAGGTCGTACAGTGATGAACCAGGGAGATATTTCGCAAACTAAACTACAGGCCTTTTCAAATGCCAACAGGCCAGACTAAAGTTTTTACCATGAAGAAAACTTCCAAGTGTCGTTGCCTACTACTATATTAGCACTTTTGAGCCTCGACGTTTGGACTGGACGAAATAAAATAATGTCTACCGCAATCAAACCAGACAATCGTGTTAGTAAGTACCGACAAATAAACCCCCCCTCCAGAATAAGCTGCTCGAAATTGTGCACGCAAGCGGTTGTGCAAAGGGACCAGTTGTTTAAATTCAGTTTGGCCTTTCGCTCAAAACCGGCGCGCAACGTTCAGCTTTCCCAAACGTGCTGCTAGCCTCCAAGCTCAAAGCGGTTTGAGCAAACCAATTGTATTCGGTCGATCCCGGTAAACCAGTATTTGGGATACATAAACGTAACACCTACCTCGGCACACCTCAAATCAGGGAGGTACGATATTTGACGAACTTTGAATCAAGCGCTACGCGTAGTTTTATTTTATTGTTTTGTCCACGGAAGATAACACTTCCTTGGGCTGTATCAAGACTTCTCGCCTTTTCCATCCTGGCCTCTGGCACCTTATCAAATCGCTGAAGCCAGGTCGTATTGATAACCTGTGCGACTTATAAAAAACACGTCTATATGGAAAAACACTCATGCTGGAACGTGAAAACCATCTACGCCACGAAGCCCAGACAGACATGTATCCCAGGGCACTTCAAGTCAACCACTCGGCAATGATAATTAGCTTTGGCATGTACAAACTGCCGCGACTTTCAATCATGATAGAGGCCCGACGACAACTAATGTCGTTGAAAGTGCCATGCCGACTTTCCACACGCAGAACCCCACGCCCAGCGAATTATATAGAAAGGTTTCAACACCGTGGTAGCGTTATCGATGGGAACCACCCCGTTCTTTTTAAACCGTCCCCTGCTAATGGAACCCTGCTGAAGCTGACGCATCGTGCTAGCGTCAACAAGGTGATTATTGAGGAGATACGATGTTCCCGACGCATTTCAGTAGAGTCGTTGTAGTCAGCGTTTTAGCGCCAGTACTTGTCTGGTGGAACACACACCGGCGAGGGTGGGGGACAAAAAGAACGGGCGCGGGGGGGGGGCATGGCGGAAGGCACGGTAGAGTCAGAAGCCAAGAACGTGTTGGCGGGAGAGAGAGGGTTACGGTGTGCAGAAGTACGCTGATTTGTCAATGTTAGCTCCATCATGATAATCATTTGTTTTAACAATAACGACCATGTTCTCGCGAATTATGTATATGGCGGGAACGTTATTGTTTTGCATTCTGAAGTTAACAGCATGCCGATACAATATGGGCAACACAACTGTATGTCACCGTGAGCAGCAAGTGTCGTCTTGTAATGCGAACAACCAATATATACCTAACGTATTCCATCACAGCAAGGTGGCTACTGAAAAAACTTCCCTATAAATAAAACAAATTTGAGCGTTACAGCATGGGCCCCAGCCTAGTTGGATATGATATATTTGGTTTCGGACTACAAGAGCAACCGAGTGCTACGAAGCATGTGCTCTCACATTTGTACTGCCGTACCTACAGCTCACCACGCTCGGACTACATCATGCTCAAACTACGTACAACAGAGCTCGTGACCGGCTGACAAAAAAAAACTCAGACTGTTGGAGGCAATATCTGGGTCAGTACAACCCGAATGAAAACACCTTATGGGGTAGATATATTGGACCCTTACGTACGGCACAGGCGAGGTTTGTACAACCCCAGCAGCAGACACATACGCTTGGTGGGCGATAGCCTGCACACCACCGATTGTGTGTCTCACAAACTTCAAAACGACGATACGCTTGTTATTCAACGTATTTACCCTACACAGAATAGGACTTACTGCAGCAGAGACGCTTGGTGCACCCCGAGTCGGGGCACATGATGGTGGCGGCGTCCACGACGGGGATGAAGCCGTTGGGGCACGCGAAGTACGAGCAGTACGCCTCGCAGCACTGGGAAACCTCGCAGACACCTCCCTCGCATTCCGTGTTCTGCGCGTCTTCGATGGGGGTGTAGTTGTCCGGGCACCCGATGGAGTTGCACTTGGGCTTTGACTTTTCAACTCCTGTGTACGAGACGAAGAAACGGTATCGAAACGGACCAATAGGAGAGAAGCCGGGGTGGGAGGAGGCAACCGGAAGCGGTCAACGTAGTCGCTGGGTTAAATTATTGTGTGGTTGTACCGCGGCATGCCACGACATCAAAGCGAGAGTTCAAGCACAATTACATAACGAAGCACGTTGAAAAACCCACGACAACAACTACCAGGTCCGTGCTGTAGTTCCCAAGCGGTTCTAATGGAGATACATTGCGGCACACAATGCACTTTTTGTTTCTTCAGTGAACACGTTGCCCTCAGATCACAGCATCCCCTGTACTGGCACCACAGTACTATAACTATCATGTTTCCTCAGTTCGGCGGCCCTGTCCACCCGAAAATGCTACTGGTATGGGCGGAAATGCCCCCCTCCCGCGCACGCAGTAGTATAGGCCTTATGCCTCGTTTGTTTGTCGATCACCGTATACTGAGCAGAAAGAGACGCGTGTTACGCTAGAGGTGCCACCGTTTTTGTATGGTGGTCGTGCCGTGAGGAGCTTTGAATACTCCGCATCCCGTTTTACAAACGACCTAGGTTACTTAAGACATATACGCAATCGCATTGCCTACCGTCGGTATCTAACCACGCCAAACACAACGGAAGCATCGGGTCGCCCCAAATTCGGAAGCTCTTCGCCCGAAGAGCCTCGTAGTCAGGGTTAAGAACATGGTTAAGAACAGGGTTGAGAAACGTCTGTATTTTTGTCTCCCATGCATGCGTTTGTTTTTTCTTGTTTTGGTGCGTGGCATACAGTAGTAGCGCTCCAATTCAAGCGAGGGGTTTCCTTTAAACAAACGAACTGAAAGTGCACCGCTATATACACCGTGGCATAGATATGGGTCTGCTTACAATAACATACGCACGGAAAATAGATATACATAGCAAGTATATACAATATTTGGGGTAAAGAGTGGTCGTATCCAAGTGAGCAGACGCAGGGGAGGAGGATTAGTTGGATGAGATTGGTGGTATTCGACGAATTGTGTCAGCTTTTTCATTATGAACGACTAAAATGCTCTGTACATTTTCGGAGGGAAAATCATATATCAATAAAAAGTATTAGACGAATTGTGTCAGTTTTTTTTTAAATTCTGAAGGAATAAAGCCCTGCACATAGTACATTCACAAGTCAAATAATATATTATTAATTATATCTCTAATCCTCACAGGACGTCTCACCGTACTCGCAGCAGAGCGACCTGGTGCACCCCGACTGCGGGCAGAGGAGCGTGTCCGCGCCATACACCTGAACGAAGTTGTTCTTGCACGCGAAGTAGGAGCAGTACGCCTCGCAGCACAGGCTGTCCGTGCACCCCGAGTCGGGGCACAGGGTCGTGTCGGCCTTGGGGATCTGGGTGTAGTTGTCGGGGCACGCGTGGTACGAGCAGAACGCCTCGCAGCACTGGGAAACCTCGCACCCGTAGTGGCCTTCGCAGGGCACGTTCATGGCGTCTTCGATGGGCGTGTAGCCGTCCGGGCAGCCTATGGAGTTGCAGTACTTGGGCTGCCGCGCGAGTGACACAATCAGAGAAGAGGTGCCGAGTTAAGTGTTAAAAATTCAACCCATTTTCAGGTTGGGACGCGTGATTCGATGAAGTTAGTGTCCCTTTCTGGCTGAAATGGGTTCGGAACGATCAGGCTCCTTGACCCAAAAGCATCGGAACACGATATTGTTTTTTGTGTTGGAGGAATTTCTTCTTGTATACTTGTGGGCATGGCATTGTTCATCGGGTGTAACTTGTTTCTTTCCCATCAAGTATCAGTCTTTGTGGGTGAGCTACAGAGATCTTCAAGTTACCCCCTCCAGAGAAAAAAAACAATGGTGCATCTCTATCGTACAAGCACCGGCATCAAGGATGGACATGACGCTAAACTTTAGGAGCCATGCAACGGTACGTAGGGGAACCACGGTTTAGGCTCAAATTTGTCCGGGCCAGTCGAGAGTGTGCGACTACCGGTAACGAGTACCGGGTTGGATGATATCGGCTTATGGTATGCTATTTTACTGACTACGACTGTATGTACGCAGCGCATAGCAAGGATGATCGGGGTTGCGGAGACAAAATGCCTTCTAAGTCAGGTTTTCGATGGAAAAACTGAGCTCCTCACGTGAATGAAGCATTAGACTAATAAGCCATCACCCTTACCTACAGTGAGTGGCGTTTTCTCAATCGGGCGCCCACAGGCTTACCGTCTACTCGACGCAAGACAGCACATACTCGTCTGATGAATTGCAAGGTTGAGTTCAACGTCAGCACAACGGGGGGAGTAGAAACGCCGAGCGGCGCAACCATCTAAATAGCCCCACTAAATCAATGGAACAAAACAACAGTTTGCTGTCATTATGTTTGTGGTTTGAGCCCCAATGGTTTTAGATAAAATGTGTCTGCCATCGTTGTCCGAGCAACGGCGGTGTAATCTTGTGAGGTACAAGTATATGTTCACAAGTATATCAAAGGACAAGTCAGCGAAGCGTAAGAATAAAAGGTTTGTCCAGGTGAACACAACAACAACAACAACAATGACACGCTAGAAAGGACAACTGGGCGCGCGCCAGTTTGACAGTATGTGATGAGTATACAGTAGTGTCCCGCGCGAGCCCCGGACTGAGTACCCTGTGCTGCTTCGGTACGCCTCAGGTTGGTGACCAAAACTTTCGAACAACAATCAAATAACGTTATGCACCGCAAGGATCTTGTTGTTGTTTACATGATGAGTCCAACACGCTACCCCCCCCCCCCCCCCCCCCCCCCCCCCCCCGAACAAGCATAATGGTGACTGATGTTCAGAACCACTCGCCCTAGTGGTCACGCGCAAAATTTCAAATCGCGCCTACTACGGTTCCCTACCGTAGAGCTACAATGATGTAGTCCCCCGTGCGTATGGAATTCGGGAGTCAGGCGCGTGCTACGACGGAGGTGGCACAGTTTAGCTGAAATATGTTCTGAACGACGGAGATCCTTAACACAGTAATGGAATTTCGTTCTCGTGTGTCGCACTAGTTCTCGTTTTATACGTAAGACCAACACGGTGTTGTCAATCGGGCAGCCCTTACTTTTTTTTCTTTCTTTGAATTGATAGTTTTCGGGTGATGGTATACAGCTCCTTCAAGCGACCACCCTCAGAAAATGGCCTGTATGCAGGTGCGCCTCTACCGGACGTATGCACGCGTCACTATTAATACAGCGGTGCCTTCTTCACTGCCGCCGCAGCTTACCGTATAGGGGGCGTGCAGACCGCGGAGGGCGTTTTTGCTTTCCACCACATCAGTAGCCCCTGCAACAAGGCACGGCACGAGACGCCACAAAACAATAATAACAGAAAAATAGGAGCCGGGCGGGGAGACGGGGTGATTTCGAAAAAAGTCGGAAAGGAATACGGGACCTAAGTCAACAATTCACAAACAAAAACAAAAACTACTGCTTGCTGTTTTTTCTGTATACGACGAATATACACACACGTACGTACATATCGTACATGCGGGAGACCACGACGACTCCATGTAACCAATTTTGCCACTACTGCTGTAGACCTTGGCCCTTGGAACCAGACTATTACTAATAATACTAGAACTGTAATATAATCAGTTTTGGGGTCGTAGTAAATATCGCGTTCTTCGATAGAGATACTGTAAACCGTTTTGGCTGATTCGTTTCTTGAATTATCGTGCTCCCTTAACCCAAATCGCGTCGTAACGGCATTTCTTTTTTAATGACTGGTTTTGCGTGTACTTAGGGCCCACATATTAACGAGTATAAAATAAATTCAATTTGGAAAAATAAAAATAAAATTTCGCTTTTCATTGGTCAACTCACGCGCCAGCACACCCCAAGATCCTAATCTTTGGTGCTGGTGCGCGTGTTGACCAATGAAAAGCGTTTTTTTTTTATTTTTCTAAATTGATTTTTTTTCGTCGTTAAAACGGGCCCTTCGGGCATGTCATTGTTTAGTGTTTCCCTTCATTTTTTTTCTAAATGTCAGTGTTTGGGTGAGATTGACAGAGCTGCTTGAGTGACCACCCTTGCAGACAAACACAGTGTGCACCTCCATCATCGTGTATAGCATGCGTCACATTGGGAAAATTGACGATACTCAACATTCTCAAGCCCCCGGAGTCGTAGACAGCAAGGGCTGATACTTCCGAGGGGGCATGGAGTGAATTGAGACACGACACGAAGTGAGACGTGGAAGTGTGGAGGGCGTAAGCTTTATTTTGGTCCATCCGCCGGAGGATAAAAAAAAATAAAAACATAAAAAAATAAATGACGATTTTGTACATAGCTCCGTGTCCACAAATGTAAGAACCGTTTGTACATCAATGTATAATCAAAAGGTGCTGGTATACAAAGCAACGGCCGCTGCGTCATAAGGTGAGGGTGATAACACAATGCTACTCGTGCAACTGTTGTAGGTACTGCTGTGCCAATAGAGACGATGGTACGCCGCGTGTGAGCAACGTGATCCAAAACCCGTGCTGCTGCTTGCTGTGCTGGGCGGTCACCACGCTGATCGTAGACGGTTGCCAACGCGAGCGTTATGTCATTGATTTGGTTGATATCCCTTATATCCGCCGAGTGCATGCTCTTAGGTACTTTTTCTCGTAAAATAAAATATTGACTAGCGGAAAGCGCGAGCGCGTGAGTTAGCGAAATTCGATGAAAATCGACGAGCGTTGGGAACTCTGAACCCTCTGCGCGATAAAAACCAAGACAAGAACCGTAGTGGGGGAGGAGGGAGAGGAGCCTACTTTGTGACCCCGGATCTGAGTTACGACTAGGGAGGGAGAAAGACGGAAGTGCGAAGATAATAAATGGGATGGGAAAAAAAAAGAAAGAAAGAAAAATAAAATCCAATATAAAGGGCCCGGCCGGAGTTAAGAGACACGTACACGCTTGTTTGAGAAAGGCTAGGACCGGTTACGGCATGGGGCAAAACCTTTTTACAATGACCCCTGTCAATATAAAAAAGGGTACCCAAGTTTGTGCCCATGTATATTGCTAAGCGCCGGTTCATGGGATAATATATATATATATATCTACTATCAACAGATATTATAGTAAGCCTGACACCACACACCCCCCTCGCTCTGAACTCGTAGGCTCCCCTTAGATCCTGTGTAGTGTGTAACTGTCATCGATTTGTTGATCATCACGGAAAATGTGTATATCGCGAGGTATACTTCGTTGCAATGAAGGGGACAGTCTGACGATGCATACACATAGCAAATACTTCACCACACAACGTATTATATTCATGTACTGTGCCGGTATGCATGTACGCCTGAACCAAGCTTGTCGTGGGGTGTACCGGTATATTAATAATAAACTAAGAAACACGTCAGCTGTGAATTCTCTTAACCGGTCGATATTCAGCTTTGCTAGCTACGTGGCGTTATTCCATGATGTTATTGTTAGGTACATATTTCCTCGCGACTGAACCGGTATATTGTAGTTTCTTGATTTCGTCTTGTTCTGATGTGCGTTCCGTACGAGTTACTGAACTGGTATGTATGTTATTGTCGATCTCCTTTCGCCAAAATGCTGTAAAAACAGCTGATTGTGCGACACGTTCATTACGGTACGCGTTTGTTTACGTGTACGAGGTATTTTGTATCCGAGGAGCTCGACGGAATTTCGTGACATATATCTACTTTGTGAGGAGGCGGAACATTAGTACGAAGAATGTAGGCTTAGCACGTAGTGATTGAGAAAACACACAGGAAATGTTGTGATATACTGCTGCTTGCTGGTGTTTTGTTGTTGCAACTGATGCAAGGACCTCTGTCTGTACGGAACTCTTGTTGTTGCTGTGTTGTTGCGCAGGTGCTGTAAGGATCGCTTTTGTTATTACTACTATTATTGATGGGTCGAACACCGCGGACGAACCATTACGTATCGATAACTACCATCCCACCGTCGTCTCCACTGCATACAATAGTAGAGCTTATACTACGTACTAGAGAAAACGGTTGACGCTCGCGGTGTCCACAAGACGAAACAAACAAGCTACCATAAAATAAAAAAATGACGTCTCACTTGGATACCATTCGAGGTTGGAAGGATCCCCATCCCGGCCCGCTCGTATATTCTTTTCCCTCTTTCGCTAAATTAATTAATTGTACCCCCCCCATACCACGAACAACCTACTTCGTATACCACATATTATCATAAATTATTATAGACCCGATATTGAGTCGAATCACACATCGGAAATATACAAAGTATGCAGTGTATTTCATGTACTGCTGCAACTCCACCCGTCGTTAGGAACCTAATTCCGCTAATCCTGGCAGACACTGGTATAAGGCAACGTATAGCCCGATCAGTGTTCTAGTGGCAGAATCAAACCTTGAGCCATTCCATCAGCGATTGACATAGTAGTGCTCTCGTAGATTCATATTTTTTGTACGGCAACTGTAAGGTTGAAGTCCCGTTTTGTTCGGGCAATTGATGGGGCGTGTTTACCATTGTGCTGCTTTACAGTACCTTGCTCGTGCTGAAGATGGACGTTCCCTCTTTCGCTAAATTAATTAATTGTACCCCCCCCATACCACGAACAACCTACCTTTATCATCATACTCCTATTATATATGTCGCATATATACCACTCTGGGCGGTTAAATACTGTCGTACGAGCGTATGTATGGCGTCGTGCAGCAGTCTTGACGCGTTGGTCGAATTAAAAAAAAGTTTTTTTTTGTGCATTCATACTACAGCAGTAGAGCGTCATGCTATTACGGCGGGCCATAGTAAATAAGACCTGCGGTACACCCGAACCAAATGGGTTTATCATTTTTCACCAACACTCTGATAATCCTGCAACAAATCAAGAAATTGCTTAACCCATTCAGAACTGAAAAAAAAGTGACCCACACTAATTCCAAGTAGTTTGTCCCCAAGTTCGTGGGACCAGTTCTTAAGGGGGTAATTAATGTAGTAACCACTCCGTTCCGTGATATGAGGACCGTTTTGGTATATCATTACCATCACAAACGGGCCTTCCATTTTGAGACACGTGGATTGGAGTAGTATCAACTATAGTATACCGCTCTGTTCTCGGTATACCGGTATACCATAGTTGCATCGGGTGGACCGTAGGGCACCTCTTCGACCACGGCGCATACCCTTTATCCCGATAGATGGACACCATATTTACACACGCCGGAAAGAGACGACCACTATTATTGTGGGTAAAACTAATTTATCATGGGTGCATCGACTTTAGATTGACAGCCCAGGCTGAGAGGATAGACCCGTTAGGAAAGAGAATGTTTCGCTGGACCTGCCTGCTACAGTAGCAAGGCGGAATATTTCCCGCCGTACACGCGAGAGAGAACGTTACTAACAATCACGAATTAGGGCCTAAGTTAAACACAAAAACCTACACATTTCTCAAGTGTCGCTAAAGGTGTCCGGTCTTATTCACTACGGCCCGCCGTAATAGTGAAGAGAGGATTTTCAGTCTGTACCCAGCACCGCCCTCGTGTCGGAGAACCCAGACTTCTGCTGTGTGTATGTTGCATGCCTGACAGTTAGTTGTATGAATCCGGTACATTTTTTAAAACTATGTTTACCTTGCGGATTACCTTATGAAGCAGCCCACGACGCTATTCTATGATTCTATGTGATATGTGTAGCATACATTTTCTACAGTACCTGGTAAGCAACCAAGGTTGGACACGTCGACTGTCCGCCGATCCACACCGAAACAAGTTTTTTTTTTTTTTTTCCGGTGAAAACCTTAAAGTTTGCTGTGTACCCGCTGTATGGGCCCTGTGGGGTTGTCCAGATCGGGTGTCACGTTTTTTTTTTTTTTTTATGTTTTCTTCAAACCTTTGGTGTTTGGGAAAAGGTAAGCAGGCTCTCACAAATATTAGAGGTTATACACACCTCTATCGTATCATGCGTCCTTCCCTCAGTCGAGAAACGTCCCCTCCCTGTCCGTGAGATAGCTTGATTGATTACTTTGCGCAAAGGTTTCCTTTGTTTCCGTGGTTTTCTGCTTTCGCGATTGTTATGAGTGATCAACGTTGAAGTTCATCATGCTGCACATTGTCGGGTGGCAAATATGCTAATATTAAACTGATGCTCAAATGTGGAACTCACTACCCTAAAAGAGGACTGGACGAGAAAAAGCCAACAACAGCAGTGGAACTCCCCGCCTACCTGCGATGCTAAGCGTGGCCAGGAGTGCGACGATCACGAGAGGAGCCATGTTCTTGGTCTTGTTCTTGTTCTTGTCGAGTTGCTACGAACAATTGAGCAGCACCGCAAGACTCAAGATGAAGAGAGAGAGAGAGGTCTGCAGAAAGGACAACAGCAGGAGGAGGAGGAGCGAAACAAACGGCGATATTAAAGACGATGGAGGAGGAACACGGCCGGTCCACGGAATACATGGGTTTTACGGTGTGATCAAGGCGAATGGCGTCATCGCGTACATCATTGATCGCTGGATTTGTGTTGTGATTGCTTATGATTTGTTCGCTCGAAAATGAAGCCCATATGTATGCTACTGTAGTACTGTTGTACCTGGTACATAGTACAATACTCTCGCTTTCACTCGGGGTGTTTCTGTGTAGTGCATGGTGGAAGGTCTGGCCGGGACGAGAGGTGTGCGTATAACGCTATAGTACTCACTGATACAAATGTTAACCCTGCAACCTTCGTCGTGTCTCCTGTATGATATACCAGTTATTGTGTACGACTGGTAATTTCCTGTAGTCCGGCAAGTCTCAGTTTTCCTTTCATTTTACTCGGTTTCTTACATATGTACTGTACTGCTGTACTATCTATACTCGTACTGCAGCCCAGGTACTCTATGTAATCAATTAGTTTGTTGATTTCGCCCACCCCTGCCCCTTAATTGACCAAGACATTGCTTGACACTACGGTGGTACACTACGAGACAGGTACGTATGTGTTAGCAATTTGAGAGTACGACGTAAAAATGTGTGCAGTCTGAGATATTTTTTTATAAATTACAAAAAAACATCGTCTGTGCGCGGCGCGGAGCGCCGCTCTAAAGCTCATATACTAGCCTGTAAGAGCCTCAACGTTGGCATCACCAAAGTAAGCCGCGAGCCTTCTTTGCCATAATAGGAGTCGCGTACTGGGCTGTAACCCGAGTCGTGAACCAATTTGTTTCGCCCACCACGCATATCGACACAAACAACATATATATGTATGTCTTCGTACGACGTGTTTGTACTGCTGCAATTTCTGTACTTCCTCATCTATATTAATAGTGTATAATTGTAGAGTGCATGCACACCTGGTCTGAGCTCTATGTGATAATTCATTCTACATGCATATACGTGCAATGCACGGGTGTAAATGGGGCATCCAAAACGAGAGACAATTATTGTCGCATCGCCACTTGCAAAAACACAAATACGGCTGTACACCAGCTGCCAGGCAAGCATTTTAGGTGGAGATGTTTGGCTTGTCGATGCGCGCTGCGGCGGCAGCGCAATCACTAAAGGGAAACAGGCAACAACGAGCGAAGGGTTTGCCGGGCAGGGGCGTGTGGCGGGAAAGAACACGGAGTTGAAGACCGCAAGATTTTGGGAAGAGGATGTACACTAGGGGCATAAATACCATACCACGCCACCAAGCGCACCGTGACCAGCATGTTCACCGCGCGACCAACATGTTCACCGCGTGAAATATATGTTCACCCCAGTAGAAAATACACCCGTGGCCGGCGCTAAGCGTGGGTCACTGCTGCAGCGGAGAGGCATTCGTTTTCGAATTCACTGCGGGCTGAAGGTATACAGTAGTCCGCTCATCGGAGAACATGGTTGATATATGCTGTGTACGAAACGCGGCGTTGGGTCTCGTATCGTAAGTTTCCGTGCAGTGTGTGTGTTTTGTCTTCACATCAAACCCGTTATTTCTACTCAACCACACCAGTACACCCAGCGCCTGTCCTGGTTCCTAATCCTAGAGAGATACACAATATTATGATTATTATGTGGTCACAGACTGAAACAGAGATGAAACAAACCAAACTACACGCAAAATAATGGGTAGCGCAAGTGAGATGGTAACGTACCGGGTACGAGAACACAACAACGACACGAGCCGACCAATCAAAACCAAACAAAACCGTGGAGTATATCGAAATGTTTAACGTGTGTTGTACCAATCATGTTTCGCCTACTCTCGTAACCTGGTGCGCCCGTGGTGTTTTCACTCGGACACCGAACGAGATCTTCGACTTATCAAATATCGACATCGCATCGACACGTTTTGTTTTTTGTTGATTAATGTTTTTGTCGATCTCCGATTTCTCGGTCGATATCCCCCCCCACACTATTACAGAGAGAGACCATAGTAAACACTAGTAAATAGTACCTATGGTACACAGAAAAACCTGTATATTTGCCTTGTTTTTCTTTAACAATATTGGGTCTTATTTACTATGGCCCCCCGTAATATTACTATAGCGATACCTACCAGTGGTATCCTAGAGACAAACCCTAAGCAAGGTAAGCCAATAATAATATCCAATCAACAGTTATTTGTTGGTCAGCTGTATGTAGTCTCTTCGTCCTGTGCACAGTAATAGTGCATCACAACTATTGGATTGGCTACACGGTGAGCTCTACCATTAATACTACTGCTGTCTGGATGTTCTACCGATGTGTGCATTTTCTGGACATTTTGTTATGACATGTACTGTAGTACATCCTGTTTAGCTTGTTGGCTACACCCGAAGGACGAAAATGCATCTATCGGGATCTCGTATCGTACGAAGTACGTACATACACAGCAAAGTTCGTAATGAAACGGAAACGCTAACAACGATGGGGCGGCGAATATGTATTTAGTGTATTTTTTCCTGATAAATAGTGTATAACATCTGCGGCAGTGTGGTTGTTGCAGCGGTGCGGGATAAAACTTTGCAAATACCGATCAAGACTTGCTAACCGTGGGGAGAACCGTCTGCGCTTTCTTTGTTGGCCGCGGTCGCTAACAGGAACGAACACCCGAAGGACGCCGACGCCGAAGACGGATCGATGTCTCCCCAAGAAGACATTTTCCTAATTATGATGGGTCGCTGCCTGTGACGAATCCTCGACGTCTGAGCTATCGTACGTAGTATGTATTGCTGTCTGCCCTCTTTCAGTCTGTCCTTGATCTGCTTCTGCAAGCCATGTCTGGTATAGGCAATATCATATCGTGTGCTTTGTCGCTCGTAACTACAGTAGTACGCGTCAAGTGTTTCCCACACATACCCCATGTAAATATATCCTTGTATGGCATATATGGAACCTGCCGGGAGGGGGGCATTGTCATGCTCTTTGCGTGTGGGGTGGGCAGGCAACACTTTGAGATCTCCAACACGTCCCTCTCGTCACGAGCTACAATCAAATGCGCTCTCAAATATATATACAATGATTTTATGATAAGATACCACCGAATTTGGAAGGGTCCTTGCATTGTTGCCCCCGCGAGGCGTGTGACGTTTTATTTCCACCCCGTCTCCTAATTCGCCAGCAGAAACGGAGACAGCTTTGATAGAGAGTGCGAGCTCCCCTTGCTGTGGATAGAAACACGACCAATGCTTTAACTGCTACTGTAACAAAAGTGGCTACGAGTCAGGGCTGTATTTACAGGACTGCGCAGGCGAAAGGGTTAGGGTTCATACCACATCGCGTGCCTTGCTGCAGAGGTATGGCGCACTTCCTTTCCTTACAAAACGAAAGGTGCGTATTTACTAAAACACGACCTGGAAGCAAGTTTCAGTTGTACGTGGTGCATTCCAAGACATACTACATGCGCACGCGATTATACCGAGGAACGCGTACGGTGGTGGTGGCACACACACGTCATTCGTACACGATCCAAGCGGCGTGTTTACCGTTTACACGAGTATGGCGTCGGCAAGTGAGATACCATAATATCTATAGTCCACCTCAACCTCTTCCCGTAGAGGTTTTATTCGGAACACTCACTCACCTCGATGGAACGATGAAGGACGCGGTGGGAAGTGGTATGAGAGGGGGCCGGCGGCGGTTGCCGTCGGGCTGGGTGCATGCAAATACGTGTCGGCCGCGTTGAGGAGGCCTGCCTACGTAGGGTGAAAGGGGACGACACGGCACGACAGGAAACGTAACCACAACCACCGCTATAAGTAGAGTTATGCTATTAACAGTAACGCCCAGCAAGTAATACAGACAAAGGACTCATCGTGTGCGAATGAATGTGGTCAACAAGTCTACCGATTATTTATTGTGTTTCCTCTATCTTCGTATCATAACACAGTCTCGTTTTAGTTTAGAAGGATGTCGTTATGTGCTTCTTCGTTCGCCACCCACTCGCTGCTACGTTATTTGTCGAAGGTTTTTAATTCATTCACAGCTGACGTATTTATAATAATTTTATTTAATTCATTTATAGTGCCCGCGCGGAGGAATTCGACCCTTTAGGCCATCTAAAACGATGCGTTTCCACTTCTGGCCGCGGATGAACGCGTGGCGCCGAGCGACAAACAATTCGATTCGTCGACTATAAATCCAACAAAGAAATCAACTGAACCCAAAATTAATACGTACAAAATTCCAGACCATACTATTACGTGGGTACCATAGTCAATAAGACCCAAGGTAAACACAATAACCTATATATTCAGCTACTTTTACAAACAAAAGTTTGGTCCTAATTACTTGTGGTCCCCCGTGATGCTGACGTTTGATGCACCTCATGCCAACTACTCTAAAAAAGTGCGGCGTGCTCTACATTAGAGGTACAGCAGTAAGTAGCACGTTTTAGGTTGAAACCGCTATCAGAATGGCGTTGCCCCTTAACCAAAAAAATTGTCGGAATTCAGTTTTGTTTTCAATGCTTCGTATATGCAATATTTTTCGTTGTAATGTGTGCATAGGTACACAGTTACTTTAGTTAGTTCATGCTATTGCTCATCGGGGTGCAGTACGTAGCATTTTTGTATTTCCTCAAAAATCCGGGTTTGACTTGCAGTATTACGGAGGACCATAGTTAATAGGGACCTTCCGTTTACACAAACACCTATATATCTACGTATTTTTACAAACAAAAGTTGGTTCTATATACTATGGTCCTCTGTAATAGTTTAAGTATACAGCTCGTCAAGTGAAAAACGTCGGAAAATGAACAGTGCACCTACTACATGAGGAGGCGCGGGGGGGGGGGGTATACGTAGTTATGAGGGCCCAGGATGGCCGCAAATGTCTTGTATCCGAAAGCAGATACAAAATTCAAGCCGAAGCCGGCCCCTTCTTGGCCCTATCAAACAGCCCCGGCGCCACTCGTCAGCGGCTACACCATTTCGGCCCCCCTTTGCAATGGCCGCCGCAGCCGCCGCGCTGACAGGTCCTATACACATTTTCCTTTCCGGCAACCAAACGGTGCTATGATAGCGTCACCGCCACTCATGGCCTACATTTAGCCACCTACGCACCGAACGATCCAGCCATGGATCTGACATCAACGACGGAGGCGTTAATTTCTGCCGCTTCTCACTTGAACAGCTCGATACTAACAGTACGTCACCCAGCAAAATTATGATTTTTCCACGAAAAGAAAGAATGTGCTACCCGAGATGAACATCCCCATGGCCTAAGATTGCAACAAAAAAAGGGAATATTTTACGATGTTGGGTTAATGACCCCGGTCGTCCAGAAAAAGGTATCAATCACAAGCAAGCGTGCTATCATAGCACGCGTCGACACGAGCACAAGACTCCTTCGCCGCCCCGCCCACCGCCCACGTCAAGGACGCCAGCTTTATTGGGTCATACTACAGCGTCAATAACCGCACCTGCATGCACACCTCTCGGAAAATACCCGTTTCACTGCTGCCACAGCCTCCGGTCCTCCTATGATTACACACCTGTTTTTGGTTTCGAATGCTAGACCAGTACGTTCAACGGTTTTTGTCTGTACACAGACCTCGCGGAAGCGTTGGAGAATGCAGGGGGGCAAGTAATACTACAGCCAGCGAGTGTTGCGCTTAAGCGCTTACTCTATGTACAAAGTCTCCAGGAGATGGAGTGTCAGCGAAACCTTCGCCAACACACGACACACAATGAGCAGTACCCCCGAGTATATATAACGTTTTTTTGTTGAATGCAGAATATTTTTACTCTGCACAGCAATTTCATATGGGCACTACGTGCTCATTCCCAAAACGCATGCACGTGCGTAGCGTGTTGCGGTCTGCTTTTGTTTTGTCAAAAAGATTTTACGTCTCCGCCCCCCTTCCCCCACTGGCGGTACGAAGGTTTCCTTCGAACAAGTTTTTGTGGTCTACAGTAACACGCCCCTCCGAGTGTCATAAAACACGGAAATAGAAAAGTATGTGTAGCCCCCCTGCTGCTGCAGCAGGCATACTTCTGGCGCGGTCGTGGTTGGACACGTGCTAGAGGCAGAGGTGCACTACATTTTGTCTGAGGTCTCTCCATCTCAAGACTCTCCTCTCGATACCGCCACCCCCCAAAAAAAATGATTTAAGACAAGTCCAAGCGTGCGACCCGACAAAACAATCCCACGTCCTACGTACAGAGTAGGTATACATAAAACATCATATCGACGAAAACAATAATGATACATTTTTGACGATTTTTTGGTTAAAGCCCTCCGTCATTCCGAAAATACGTTTTTTATCCAAAACGTGCCACCACCGATTATCGTAGTCCGCCTCGTTGGACCTTTTTAGGGAATTAAGTTTCTGGTCGTTTTCAGCTCCTGACGAGCAAGCGATAAACTACCGGAGCTGGGCAGTGGGGATTCCGGTTCAAGAGCGCCCGAAGATAGGAGCAATCGGGATTAGAGAGCGGTCAGAATCGGCCTGTCTCGCGTATACTAAAAGCCATAGTTACCACTACAGATAAGAGCACTGTTTCTGGTCGTTTTCAGCTCCTGAGCAAGCGATTAAATACCGGAGCTGGGCAGTGGGGATCCCGGGTGATGAGCGCCCGAAGATAAAAGCATTCGTGATTAGAGAGCGGGCAAAATCGGCGTGTCTCGCGTATACTAAACGCCATATTTACCACTGCATATAAGAACACCGTATAGCCAAGGGCGCTTGTGTTGGTATGTCTTGGCTTGTCTCAGCATGCTCTTAATTCGAGGTATCCACCGTAGTAAGATAATCGCTTGCTACATCATTGTATTTGCACTAGGGGACTAGCGCATAGAAATAACGGCCGGGTTGCGTGAACAAACGTCTCCGAAGTCATGTTTCGAGTGTGATATTGCGTTCCTCACGCGCGGAGCTCAGAAGGTAGGCCGCCACCCTTTTATGGTGGCATTGCTATGTCTTCAAACAATATCAACATCAAGCACATCAACTCATCAATGACGTTCGCGACAGCAGTTGGGGCCTCCAGCCACCTCATCTCGACAACAGGTTGCTACAAGCCCATAAAAACAAACACGCCTTGAAAAGCCACACCTAGACGTACCAATCAACCCTATTGCCGCCCGGTAACCTTTGTCGCTTGCGTGTTGGGCTATAAAGTCTGGCACAAGATCGCTGACCCTTTAGTTTATATTGTTCTGAGCTTTACCCCAGTAAACGCTTGATGGAATCGTGCAGCGATCAGTTTGGCCGGGATTGTGCCAATTCCAAACGTTTGCCGCTCCCGCAAGTAACCGTATGTAACGTTCTAACTGCGCCGCAGCGACACAGACAGGATCGTTTTCTATAACGGCAGTACATTTCAGTTGGAACCGAGGGTCTGAGAACATTTCCCGCATACCCGAGCTCTTCTAAACGCTTGTGGGCATACTTATGTATCCGTCCGATATGTGAATTGCACGCTTTAAAATTTTAGCGAGCCCACTCGATTGTGTATCAAGCATTGTATAGAGTGTTTCTCAACAAATCAGCTGTTGGGTTGGGGTATATACAGAGAGCCATTATATACTACAATATTTCACATTTCGATTGGTGATACGTCGGCGAGGAGTCGGTATAAAGCCATTCATTTGGGGGACGGGATTATTAATGATATAAGTTTGTCTAGGATTCAGGGAGGATTGGTGATTGTGATATAGGTTTTGTGAATTGTATGACTGAAATAAGAGACTCTGCACATTGTGAGATGGCAAACTGAATAATAAGTAAGTGAGAATCCTGCCAGAACATTCGGGTGCTATTCCGGCGGGAAATGTTAAACAGGACCAAATATTATGAGTCAAATAGGAAAAACAAAAAAAAACAGAGTGTTATCTGTGTACCGCAGGTCCTATTTACTTGGTTCCCCGGTAATATGTGCCCCGACTGTAGCATGTGAATCAACTTGGTAGGGGGTGCACTTTACACGGAGGTAACAGTTTTGACCGGCTGATTCCATCCAGTACGAAGCTACCGAGTAGGACATGATGAGTGGTTTACTACTGTTTTTGCATACGATCAGACCAAGTACTGCTGCAAATACATGTTTTTTGGGTTGCACGAAAGAAAGTGAAAACATCGTTTAGAGGCCTCTTATTGGGAAGATGTCGAGCCCGTCCCGGCAGCAGCTCTGAAACTGAAGTATACGTATTCCTTGCACGAGACATGCCACCTGGAAGGGGTGCCGCCTAAATCTCTGGGCTCCTCCCATGAATGAGGAGCTCAGTGTAATGAACCCGGACATGACTACGAAGGTGTTTGTTTGCCGAACCCGACCAACATTGCTATGCTAAAAAAACACACGACGAGTATAACTATCATACTATCACGGGGGACAAGAGTATATAGGACCTAACACTGTTATAGAAAAACCGTAAATGTGTAGTTTTTTGTGTCTACCGAGGTTCCTCTTTACTATGGTCTCCCGTGATACATTAAACCAGCAGTTCCCACCTTGACGAGCTCGACCAATCAGAAAAAACATCCATCCAAAAAGTCCAAACCCCTGACGCATGCTACGGAAGAGGTGCACCATGTTTCTTTCTGAAGCCCTCCCCACTTGAGTCGTAGGTCAATACAAAACCCCGCCCTAAACCTGGGTTCGGAGGAAACTTGAAGCGTTACCGCGACATGCAATCCCGTGGACTATCTATTCGTACATCGAAAACATACGCATTGCAGCACCAAAAATACCAAAAAAAGAATCCCGACGAATTTCTGGTTAAGGAACAATGAAGGTCACTCCAAAACAATTTCCGCCTGAAAGCACGCGTCCCCTTTCGTGAGATCAGTCGTATGCCTCTGCGGGGGGGGGGGGGCATATATATATATATATATCTATATGTACATATATAATATTCAGGCCATACGATTGCTCTATTAATATGCACCTCTTTTGGTTATGATTACAGAACAGGACGACCGACAAGCAACCGGCGAATACGACAGTGAGCCTAATATTTAGAGGGAAATAGGAAATTCGGGAGTCGTAGTCTTGAAATTAGTGTAGAGAGCACCCTCTTTCAAGTAAGAAACCAAGCCGGGCCCTGATTTCCTGTTTCTTGTTAGGTGTCCCGCACTGTACTACTGCAGTACATTCCCGCGTTTTAGCGTGTATATAATAAACTCGCAGAAACCTCTGGAGACTCCTTTTACGGGCAAGGACCATAGTAAACACTAGTAAATAGGACCTACCGTAAACACAAAAACCAAGATGTTTGCCTCTTTTTGCTAACAATATGTGGTTCTATTTACTATGGTCCTCCGTAATAGCAGGGGACTGCTACCACTACTACTACTACTACTACTACTACTACTACTGCTACTACTGCTGCTACTACTACTACTACTACTACTACTAGTACTACTACTACTAGAACTACTACTACTACTACTACTACTACTACTACTACTACTACTACTACTACTACTACTACTACTACTACTACTACTACTACTACTACTACTACTACTACTACTACTATTAATACTACTACTACTACTACTACTACTACTACTACTGCTACTACTACTACTACTACTACTACTACTGCTGCTACTACTACTACTACTACTACTACTACTACGGTAGTACTAATCTTTACTACGATATGGTGTTGTCGTGAAACGTTTGGTGTAGGTAGTTCCCAGGCGATGACACATGTTCGAAGCCTTTGCCCGCATACGTAATATATTCAACGAGCGGTCCCCCACGTACACTTCGTGTAACCCGATCTTTAATTGCGAAATATGTGTACCAGCACAGCTTTTTGAAGTACGTACGTGTGGTTCGTCTCAAAACATATGTGTGTGCGTAGCATTTTCAAGACTGTTTTGTTTTTGTCAGCATGCTACCTCTCCGCCCCCCCCCCCCCGACATGCTGGAAGCATGTTTCCTTCGAACTTCATTTCGAGTGAGCTACTGATAAACTCCCCTCCGAGTGTCAAAAACACGAAGTTTGAAATGGGGGCAGCCCCTCCTCTGTTGAAGCCAGACGCATGCTACGGTAAAGATGCACCAATAACTTTCTGCCTTCTAAGGGCGGTCTCTTTGAGCTCCGCCCATGGCTAACCCGACGAAGGAAACATTCCCGTCGCCCTATGCGTATATGACATGCAAAATAGCGCACACAACACAAGAACGAGTCAGCACTTCCGACGATTTTGTTGAAAAGAAGCGCCGTCGAATAGAAACCATTTCAGCCAAACAGGTAGTGCTTTACGTCTTTTTCAGCGCGCGTAGTTCTACTAATCGCAAGGCCAGGGTTAAAACACACGCTAGACGGCAGAGGTACCCCACCACTTTCCTCAGTAAGGTCTTCCTTTCGTGAAAGAGCTCTCTGTATAGCCACTCGAAAACTGATTTTTCCGAAAAACAAAACAAAACAAAACAAAACAAGCGTGTATAACCCGACGAAGCAATCCCATGTATTATGTCCTCCAGTAGGTATACAAAACATAATAATATCGACATATATAAAAAATAATTGGCGCTTCTACGGTTTTGGCTTAAGGCCCCCCCCCCGTCACTCAGGAACTAGTTTTTTAGCGAAAAAGTGCCACCCCTATCGTAGCCCGCCTGGTTGCATATTGTGAGAAAAACATGTTTCTTACCGGTTTGAGGGTGACGCATGCTACGATAGAGGTGCACCATATGTTTTTCTGAGCTGCTCACTTAAGGAGCGCCATACCTCATCGAAAATATGATTTTAGAGGGAAAATAAAATTGCTGCCGGAGGATAAATCTCTTGGCCGAAGTATACTCTGAAACATTAGTCGTCACAAAAATGAAAGTCCGACGAATTTGGGTTAAGGAGCCCGATCGTTCAGAAAACAATTCAACCGATAACTGCTACCTCTACCGTAGCACGCGTCGGGTCCTCAGTAAGTTAGAAGCTACCGGCTGGGCAGTGGGTACCCCTATTTATGAC
Organism: Saccharina japonica; assembly: GCA_008828725.1. Taxonomy (NCBI): domain Eukaryota; class Phaeophyceae; order Laminariales; family Laminariaceae; genus Saccharina; species Saccharina japonica. The sequence continues at coordinate 216,798 of MEHQ01001395.1, forward strand.
CGCCCCAGGAGTAGAGCATCCTGGATTTGAAGAGAGGTCAAATCGGCATGTCCCGCCTATACTAAAAGCCATATACTTCTGGTACATAAAAGAGCAGTGTGTTGTTAACCCTTTAAGGACTGGTCTCCCGTTGTTGGGGGACCAAGTACTTGGAATTAGTGCGGAATACGTTTTTTTTTCAGTTCTCACGAGGGTGGTCGATTTTGTTTTTTCGACATCTCACAGAATTTGGTGTTCGTTAGGGGGGGGGCTTACTAAAACCAAGTGCAAAAAAAATGAAAATGAGGATATTTTTTTTCCCATTTTCTTATTTCATCATGTAATCACAACGGTTGCAACGGTTTTCGATTCCGACCTCTCGGGGTGTGGTGTGTCGTTTTCTCTTTTTTTCTGGACGCCCCTGGTTCTCAATGGATTAAGAGCGCCTGTTTAAATTGTCACGGGGGCGCCCATAAATCGGATCACCCATGCTCTCCTGCTACAGTAGTGTATTTGCACTAGGGGATTAGCACCTTCACATATTGGTCGGGTTGCGCGAGCAAAATTCCATGATGTCCTGCGAGGAGCTCAGAAAAAAAGCCGCCGCCCTTTTGAGGTGGCATTGCTTTGTCTTCAAACAGTATCAACATCAAGCCCATCAACTCATCAGTGATGTTCGCGACAGCGGTTGGATCCTCCAGCCACTTCATCTCTCGACAACCGGGTGCTACAAGTTCATCGAGAATACCACGCCTAAAAAGCCACATCTAGACCTGACAGCAGTGACAATTCACGCTATCGCCGGAAACCATTGCGGCGTTCGTGTTGGGCTACAAAGCCCGGCACAAGATAGCTAACCTGTTGAATTATTGTTTCCTGAGCTGCACCACAATAAACGCTTGCATGGAATCGTCCAGCAATATCAGTTTGGCCGGGATTCTGCCAACTCCAATCGTTTGCCGCTCCTGCAACAAGTAACCATATTCCACGCTCTAAGTGCACCGCAGCGGCACAAACAGCATCGTTTGCTGTCAGTCAATTTTATTCTGAACCGGGGATGTTGCTGTGGTACGGGGTATTTTTCTTTAGCCCGAGAACACCCCACGCTGGTGAGGCTCCTCAAGCCGCTTTTTGTGGAGCTTATCCAACATATATATATATGCATTCACATCTATTCGAGATGGGAATCGCAGGCTGTTATTTGTGTATCAGACGGTTGACAGCAGTGCATACAATCTTTAGAAACAAATCAGTTGTTGCATTGGGATACACATGTAGCTTATATACTACAATCAAGTGACGACCCTCAGAACAGTCAGGGAGCTATGACGGGGGGACGTAAGTAAGTAAATAGGACCAAGTTTTATTAGTAAGTAATGGTAAGTTCATAGTTGTTTTTGGGGCTTTAGCCAAAATCAGGTACACGTGGTCACTTTGGTGCCAAAAACAGATACTACACTAAAACCAAGTACAAATCACACGCTAGGACACCTCTCATTCGCCAGCCCCACATCGTACCTGATTTTGGCATGAAATGGTCAGGTACACCTGGATTTGTCTACTTTGTTTAGCTTTCAACTGATTTTGGCGATTTTTGAGCCAATCGGAGGCGATACGTACACTGTCTCCTATACGCCCGACACGAAGACATCACCACACTACGTACATACGTACATAACGTATCATACGCGCGCATACAGCACAATGGACCTGTTGTAATATACCAAGTATTACGTGCTGTTGTTTGCTGACACGGTACGGAAAGCGAGCAGTTTAGTCTCAAATTAACTAGATGTTTTGTTCGTATACTATCAATGTGGCTACGACTATATACATACGTACCTGGTACAAGAATACGGAAATACACGTCGTAATAGTGAGTGATCACGAAACAAATGGAAGCATACTACAGATATTGATACCCGTACTAAAAAATAACATACAACATGTATCAAGAGTTTGGAGGACACACACATTTGCTATCATTCTGCTGTTCAGGCGCAAATTCAAAAGGATGTTTGATTATTTCTCACAACCAAAAAGTCCTGAAAAACACCGTTCGTGGCGTGCGTGTTTTACTTGGTTTTATTATATACCTGATTTTGGCTCAAATGGATCAAGTATACCTGATTTTGGCAGTTGCCCTTTTTTTGTGTATATCGTAAGTCTTATTTACTATGATCCCCCGCAAATATATACCAGTACCACCTACTACTGTAGCATGTGACTCACCTCACGGCGGTGTTGACGGTCGTCGTCCGCTGGTGGCATTGTGGTGGGCGCACTTAAATAGTACAGTGACTTGGGGCGAGCGGTCGTTAGGCGTGATCGTCAGCTTCTCTCAGAAGGAATGTATGACCAACGACTACAGTAGGTAGCCACTAACTGGTGCTCGGTAGCAGGGAGTGTTACTCATGTATTGGTTTACTCAGTTATGTGCTTTCGGAGCACGTCTGGATACTTACGCGGCTCCTTGAACGAGGAATTCTTCTATAAAATATTGTCGAGATCGTCCACGGCGTACAAGGGTGGGGCCTTAAGGTCTCAGGTACCTCTAAACCTAAGGAGCTTCATATTCTACATCTGCGACACGACGCCGAGCGTTGTTCGCCCAACCCTACCCGAATTCAAATGGAATTATAACGAAACACAGATATACGGCTGCGCAGTAGAAGTATCAGACCAGCCAGTAGCCGCCCACTCGAGGAGTTAATGCTGCTGCAAACGATTGAGCCCAGGCGTGCAACCCGCTACCGTAAACGTCGAGAGTTCAAAAATATATGGCCTTATTCGAAGTTCCCTGCGAATAAGCCTTGGTAGACCGGGGGAGTGTACTCATATCGTGCACGGCCGTAGTCATATGACCATAGACCCTCGTATCCCTACAATGCCGGAACGCAGCACGTTGAGTTTTCACCAGCCAGGCAAACATTGCTTGCACCGAGCGCGAAGCGCCGTGAGGTATTGGGCGAGTTTCATGGAGGGTGAGCTGCATCCTGCTAAGAACCGCCTCTGAGGCGGACTTGCATATGGACGGCAGCCTCCAATGAATTGGTTTCATTTCTGGTGTGGCCACTTCCAGAGACAGCAATGGGTAATACTATGTATCTGCCTCATGGATGCCTTACTATATCACACTACGTGATACAACCATTCCCCTTGTGCGGAGTTGAGATTATCAACCACGCACAAATGATCTAACCAGACCGCCAGCTTGGGTGACCGTAAAAAACAAACAAAACGGTACCCTGGTTGTCTAGCTCACGCAGTGAAAGGCATGTTTTACAGCGTCGTTGCCAAGCGACGCCAACCGAACCTATAGATATATAATATATATATATTTAGGGGGGCGGAAGGTAGACCGGGATATTATCCCGCCTCCATGCTTGTCCCCTTTATGAGGCTAGGTCGTGAGACATTATAGGTTCACAAGCGCCGCTGGTCTAACAGGTAGCCACGAAGCCTGTTAGGTTGGAGGTCGAGGGTTCGAGGCTCCGTATGGAGACGTGTATTATCTAATTACACCAATGGTGTCGAGAGGGCATATTGTAGCGTGGGTACTCACAATTCGACGGGAGTTGACGAGGGAAGAAAGCGCTGAAATATTCTCGCGATAAAAATGTAAGGCAAGAACCGTATTGGCGGGGGGGGGGGAGAGAGAAGAGCCTACTTTGTGATCCCGGATCTGAGTTACGACTAACAAGGAGAGTGGAAGGAAGGGCGAAGATCATAAATGGGACAAAAACAAAACAACAACAACAACAACAAACAGCAAACAAAAACAAAAACAAACAGGAAACCTGCGGCTGGCAGGAGAGCGATGTAATGCTTACCGCCTCAACCTGATGAAGAGGGCACGCATAACACACGAACAGCGGGGGCGGGAGAGGGTGCATAGCATTTAATGTGAACGTCTTCGATGCGGTTTATGGTAGGGATAACGAGTTGAGTCCGAAATATTCCTGATTGACTATTAGACTGGTGCGATGGTGTACGATCTTCGCTTTTTACGTCCTCTACTGTCAGCCGAAAATTGTCACTAGTCCGAGTGTGACTGCCACAATACTTGGCAAGATTATGTTTTTACCTTCCATTTTTCGCGACAACATACACTGACCGTGGTATGATGTTTTCGCTGTCGCGCTTAGGCTACTAGGGCGAGTGGCTCTGTACCCTTGGCATGTGACTGGAAACAAATTTGTTTCGCGCAACGGAACAATGAAACCAACGATCACAAACGCTGAGGGCTGCGAAATGTTAACAGAGCCACTGGGCCGAATAGATCTAAGAGACTGTAAAGCCAGAAACTTAAAGCGACCCCCCGTAACGTTCCACCGATCTTGTTTTTCAAAGTGTGAGTTGTTGTACACCTGAGCCATACTATAGAGGGCGATTCATATACTCTAGCTCCTACATCTGCAGGTTTCGATGAGATACGAAGCTCCTCAAGTGACACGGATCGAAATTATGTGATAGTGCCCTTATCGTTGCGCGCACCAGACGCATGCCTTACGATAGCAGAGAAAAGTTCGATTAATTCGGGAGGATCCTGACGTGAGGCCGACTCTTATGGGATCGGAATTAAAAAAAACCCCAGGTTTCCCTTCATCGTAGAGAAACCCGCGAGCAGTGCCTTAGGTAGTGATATAGGCCATTTCTGGACGCCGCCCGCACGAAACAAAAACGTTTTTTTCGCATACAGCAACCACCGCTGCCACGCGTTCTCGCCTCACAGAGCATGGGTCGCGCTAAACCTATCAAGGCTATAGGCTCCTCGTCTCTGGGCGTCCGCGTCGCCAAGTATGAGGGGCTTATGTGGCTTGTGGCTAGAGGTTTAGCACAGAACGTGAGGCCTGGTCCATTGCTGTCTGGCTAGACGGAAATGGGTCCCATTTTCGATCAGCAAAAAGTTGAGACAGACATGGACCAGGCCTCACCTTTTGTGCGAGACCTCTAGCCACAGGCCACCTACGGCCCTCATGCTTGGCAGCGAGGACGCTCAGAGAAGAGGAGCATACAGACTTCGAAGTCTCAGCGTGACCCGTGCTCTTTGAGGCGAGAAATCGTGGCATCGGTGGTTGCTGTGTGCGAAAAGCTCGTTTGTTTTGCTGCGTCGGGCAGGTTTCGGGACAGAAAATAAAGAAGCGGAGCTTTTTGTGCGGGTTTCTCCGCCAAAAACGGGAAAGGCTGTCTTGGTTTCTGGATTCCGATCCCATAATAGTCGGCCTGAGGACCTCTGTACCTCATCCAGACAAAACTAAACAACATTAAGTGGTGATCAAATCGCAAAGTGTTACCCGCAATCGGCCTGAGGACCTCTGTACTTCATCCAAACAAAACAAAACAAAACTAAGTGGTGATCAAATCGGAAAGTATTACCCGCGATGAGCAATCACCCATTGGCCTAACAAGGTACAAAACAAAAACATATACGGTTAAATACGAACGGCATTCCTCGGACGAAACTGGTTTAAGGAGTTGCAAAACCTAAAAAAAGCGTTCATCGAAAATGTGATACCCCTGTCGTAGCACGCGTCAACAGTACTACTGCCTCTCTATCCACAAACCAGGATGCTGGTTGAAACCAGAATTTCTTATCGCTCGGTTATGAGTGTGTGCTGCGCACGTGCTCTAAACAGCCCTCTCCAAGGCTGCTCTTGTTTTGTTTTGTGAAGTTCGTAATTCCTGTGGATTATTTGGCTGTGTACTCCGGGCGTGACGGCCCCAATACGGTATGACAACGAAATGACAAAGGATGTGAGAGCTGGAGGTCCGTCTCTCGTTCACAGAGCGGTCTAGAGAGGTCACGTGTGTCTTTCATCACCCGGATTGATCCATCTTGCGGACCTAGGTGTTTTTTTACGCACCGGCTGAGACACATCCGCGAAATATCGGCGTGAATATTATCGTTGTAGGTGGGGAAAGCCATGCTGTTATGGTGGTAGTAGAGGGGAGCCGGTCTAAGGTGGTAGTGCGAGGGGAGGAATGATACGGTTGTGGAAGCGAGACATGTTACCATGATAGTAACGCAGGATCTATATTACCGTCGTAGTCGAGGGGAGCCATGCGTCGGTGTTGGTAGAGCAAGAGTATTGATACCGTGAAAGTAGGAGGGGGGACATGGTAAGGGGGCGCCATGCTCGGACACGAACGGATCACCATGGTACTCTGGTTGGTAGCGGGGAGCCCCTGTTACAGTCTCGTAGTAACGGGGAGATATGTTTTACGGTGCGGGTACGAGGCACCAATTTCGTTTAAGGCTCCCAACTTGAGTATAACATTGAAATGTTTATATTTGGGGTGTGGTTGATCAAGAACGTTTTGAAAAATGTGACAACGAATCCATGCGGCAGCTGTTCAAGGCAATACAAATGTTTCGCCTACGAGGCATACGTAATAGGAGCTCTATACCCCCCCAAAACATATATTTGATTATTAACAAACATGGAGGTTTAACCTCGGTCTATCGTAGGTATCGTAGGTATCCTTTGGGTCACGTTGTACAACGAAATTGGGGCCAACAACGATATCGGTAAGTTGTTCAGTTCGGAAGAGTATTCCGGATAATCATTCATGAATGGTCAGGTAGAGCTTTGGTACCCGTTTAGTAGTACCTATCGGGACGCATGCTATGGTCGTAGTATGGGGGAGCCAATACCAGTATGGTTGATAACATGAAAGTTGCGACGTACGTAGTAGCAGCGAACCGTGCAACGGTAGAGTAGTACAGGCGACTCTATTCCAGGGTGGTAGTCGAGAGCTGCCACACGCTGAGGCCATAGCAGAAGGGCGCCCTCCTCAGGATGGCTCAAGCAGGACATGCTACATTGGTAGTAGGGGGGAGCCAAGGTACGGGGGGACGTACAGAGAAGCCATAATCGTCGGTGGAAGAGGGGAGCAAAACAGTTTGTGGTCGGAGAGTCACGGTCGTTGTGGGGGGGAGTTATGATACGGTGGTTATTGAGGCGGACTATTATATTGTAGTTGTAAATAGGGATCGGTGCGGCGTTCGTGATGGGGAGGAGCCATGCTACTGGCGTGTTGCATATATGGTCCAGACTACAGTACCGTGGTAGGTAGAAGTCAGGCGACGGTGGTAGCAGAGGAGACCTGTGCTGTTGCAGTAGTTAAAGAAGTTCATTGCTGGGTGGTCGTACAGGGTGTTGCGTCTGGGGACCTTCCTCTGACATATCGACGGGTTTAGTACTGATACGTAGGCATGCATATTCTTGCGTGAACCACAACATATAACCGCTATGGGAACATCGCCGACTACGACGGATGATCACTCCTGTTTTTCTCTCTTTGTTATTGGTCTGGGTTCATCTACCAAGCCGGGTGTTACAGAAATGCGGACCCCGAGCTCCTGCTGAGTACAGGAGTGTGGGTGTGGAGGTGTGATTGACTTGCTTTCCCCGCGAGTACGCCATAAGGGTCGCCATTCCACGGGTTTCGGGGAGGAGATTCATTCTACTGCCGTTGAAGAGAGAGGACGCGATTGGGTGGCAATGGTGCGAAGCCTATGCCATGGTGCAAGTGGAGGATAACCTGTTTCGGTGGAAGTATATAGAGGGCAGCCACACACTGGTGCTATTAATAGTATGGCCAGTCGAATTCGCTGTGGGGGTAGACGTGAGCCATGTCACGGCAGCGGTGACGAGCTATGCCACCGACGCAGTAACGGGAAGCCATCATGTTGTGCTAGTTAAGGGGAGCAACGATATGGTTGCTGGCAGAGGGGCGGTGTGCTTGAGGGATAGAGGGAAGTTCAACTCCATTGGTGTAATAGAGCGGGGCCATGTTTCGGCCATGGTGGAGATACACCAATATGTGGCGGCAAGAGAGGGGAGCCATGCTACCGAAGAGGAGGCCCGTGCTACGCGTAGTTGTAGAATTGATCAATTCTTCGGTTTTGGTACTCGAGTGCCAGGTAGTAGGGGGGGTCGGTTTTTGGTCATTTGGTTCAGCCACCCAGAGACACTCGGCGGAGTGACTGCTTTGTGTGTTTTATGCGTTCCTGTGATAAAGCCTCATAGTGATTTCGCGATATGCCCTGTCTTTGGAGTGTTCGGTTTTCTGCGCCAACACATATTTGTTTCTTTCTCCAATTTTGAGTCAGCTACAGAGCCTCACTCCCGAGTGGCGTCAGCGCGGTAATGAAAATAGGGGTATATGGTATACACCCCCATACCCATATATCGTCCCAGCATTGTAGGGATGCGAGGGTCTATGGTCATACGACTACGGCCTTGCATGAATATCGAGTACACTCCCTCCCATCCCCCCATATATCGAGAACCCCCCCCCCCCCCGATCGCCAGTCTGTAGAGGGGAGCCATACTAAGGTATTCGTTGAGGAGAGTCATGCTATGGTCATAGGTAGTACAGGGGAGCCACCGGCGCGTGCATCGATAAATGTGTTACGTTGTGCCTGGAACATTTTCCAAACATGACGGGGTTCATTACCCCAACGTCGTCGTAACTTTAGCCTTGTGTTGAAATATGTTTCACATTTTTATACTTAAGGCATTGGGATTGCTAATTGGGGAGAACTTGTATTTCTCTCCAAAGTCATTGTTTTGGATGGGGTATAGAGCTCGTCAAACAACCACCGTCAGGAAGCTTACGGTGAACCTTCACCGCAACTTGCAACCCATCTTCTGATTAGTAGAGGGGAGCCACGCAACCATCGTAGAGGGGAAGCCATTCTGCGATGGGAGCGCACGAGGAGACACGCTGCAGTAGGTTAGTTGGGGGGAGTAATGCTTTGGTGCGAGTATAGGGGAGGGTGGGTAAGTGAGGCGCAGTGCTATCCATGGCCGTTGATAGAAACGATGCTAGGTCCACGTGCTAAGCTGGGGCTGTATAGCCGCATGGTTTTGGCTAAAATGGGTTATGAATGACGCCGGTGCTCCTTAACCCAAACTCGGCGGAACACCATCTGTTCGGTTTGCAGTATATTCTGGTTTGGATATATACCTAGTCCGTGGGAACGTTTGTCTGTTTCCACTTCAAGTTTTCTCAAGAGAAGCTTTTGGAGGGGGGGGTATTCAGCTCCTCACGTGACAACCCTCCAAAACAAAGATGGTGCGCCTCTGTCTTAGCATGTGCGGTACTACAGGAGAGCCGTAGTGAGGTGTATGCGGAGGGGAGCTACCCTACGGTGATAGTAAAGGGAAGATTTGCGCTGGTGGTGTGCGAGAGGGGCATCGCGCGATCGTGAGAATTGAGGGGATCCATTCTATACATAAATATGTAGAAAACAGGCATTCTGCGGTATATAGTAGAGGGGAGACGGAGGTGTTATTGGGCCTAGCTGTTAAGCTAATATGGGGCTCTGAAGCTGGGTAGCTAAGTAGAATAACCGACCGATATTACCATAGGACCTAAAAATGATTTTGAGGCTCCTCGCGTGACGAGATATGTTATGTATAGTGCACCTGACCAATCACCACACGGATTGGGCGGGGAAGTTGTAAGCTAAGGGTTAATACCACGGTAGGGGTGGTGCTTAAATATCTGAGTTCCTCAAAATGAGGAGCTCACAATCTGCTCCGAAACACAACCTCCCGAGACCCTTCTTCGCTCAACCCGACCAAAGGTTTATATGCTCTAATCCTGAAACAAAGTAGGCGAGTAAAATCAGAGTATGTAGTTTAACCGGTAGATGCCCACTTGAGGAGCTCAACCGGTCCCAGTGACACAACATGCCTCAGAAGGCAAAACCTAACTGCAACCTCTATATGGTATACCGTGGGACGAGTCTCCATGCCCGACACACGTTCCCTTAGACCACGTAGGTGTCTAACGAAAACCTGGTACTACTGTAAATTACAACGATGCATATTCTACGATAGGCGTGCCGAGTGCTTTCGTGAATATTTGTGACTTGCGGGGCTCCTTTCAACCGAGACATCGTTGGCACATCATGGATATGTACCGCTCGTTTTCGATATGCACCTACAGTACGAGTGTAGGAAAATATTGTTTCGCAGGGCGTATTCACACCGAAGAGATGGTGCTTTATTATACAGAGCTCATGATATATGATGAGCTTGACATATCACCCAAAACATGGCCTCGGTGATATATGTACGCGCCGCAAGACGTACTTTCCTATTAGCTAGTTACTGTAGTCCTAAACCAAAACCACTACAGCAGGAACAATATCACATTAATCGGTTGTTGTTGCTCACTTAAGGGTAGCTAAAAAAAACGGCCAAACACATCGAGCTAAAACGTGACACACCCCTGCTGTGGAGTTTCCCTAAATACGGGAAATGGGCGACTTGCAAACAGTGTTTGTATTATTAATGGCATAATAGAGCTCCTCAACTGAGGAGCTTCAGATATTGGCCGGTGCAGCCGATTCATGCTACAAGGTAGCCTGCATGCAGGTGCACCATGTCATTGTATGAGGGTGGTCACTTAAAAAGCTCTATGCCTCCCCAACAAAAAATGCGGGGTGACCAATCATATGCCCCAGGTATACATGCAATCGTCGGCATTTCGGGTGAAAGCGTTCGAGTATTCAGAAATCATTCCAACCAAAAAGTGCTCTCTCTATCGTAGCACGCGTGGCCCCTAACCTAACGTCTCAGACCGTTGCCCTTGTAAGGGTGGCGCCTTATTTTCTGGCGCCTCGATTTATCTTACCCGAAACGTGGACTCCGAAGAAGCGTTTGTACTCGCACACCGACGAAGCGGTTTGCGCTGTGTGCGCTCGTAGTACCAAAACAAACATAACTTACTGTAGCGATAACATATCTTACCAGCTGGTTGTTGCTTACTCGAGGAGATTTTGTCAACCGATCATAAACTATTGCCTCAGAAGGCAAATGCTAACTGTAAAAACCCCTACCTACCGTGGGAAATGAATCCTAATAATATAAGGAGCCCCCAGCAGTGACAAACGCCTGCCATTAATTCGGTGAAATCCCTACCGCGGTGGTGTGACTCATGGCTACGGCAGTGGGGCTGGGGGGACGGTCACATGTAGGCCCTTTTTGTTCACGCGAGCCCAGGTCCACTCGGTAGAGTGACTAGAAACATTGTTGAAGTCCATCGAGAGAAACGCTACGGTCGGGGTCGTGGGCGGAATGTTATGAGCGCCTCAAAACATGAGGAGCTCAATACGTCTCCTGAAACACCATTACTGCTGAGAAGGAAAGTACGTTTGTGGGCGAGGCGTTGGGCTCCTCGTCGTAGAGTCCGCTGACGTATGCCCCACCCCGAGTACCGTAGCATGGCTCTCCAAACTTGAGTGCGGTAAAGAGCCACTGAACCTGGTGGCCTAAATACGTTTGCTACGATGTTAGGCTAAAAGAGCTTATGAATGGCTAATTGAAGGCTCCTTCACCCAAACGCATCGCAACGCCATTCAATGTTTCTGCAATAGTCTTCATTTTTGCATACCGATGTCCTCGGCTTGGTTGCGCTTTCCGTTTGGTCAAAATCAGTATTGGCGTAAAGAAAAAGCTCCTCCAAGTCAGGAACCTCGGAAATAAATAAGTGCGTCTCTGCCTTAGCAGGCGTCTGAACGCTGTACGTAGCGACAACGGCAGTAGGTTCCCTATCGTTGACCTACCGCTGCACCAGTTCAAGCGGATAAATCAAACCTAGAAACGCTTTTGGAGCGCCATGCATCCCTTCTGTTCATCTTACAGTTGGATATTCGCAGGCCTACATACATATTGCGGCCCAAGGATATCCCGTAAAACATTTTCCGGAGATCCTCGCTTCAAGGAGCTTTTTACAGCACGCAGTACCCTGGCCCCGATATAATAGATCTTGCGACTCGACCACCAATGCCATCGCCTACAAGGCATACTTCGTGTGTCTATAATAAACGTTCAGAAGGCATGACGCCATGTATTTCATTCAAGGCATGCCACCTTAAGGTAGAGGTGAACCATTTGTTTTCTGAGACTCTTCCCTTGAGGAGCTTTAGACTAATAGTAAATCACCCAAATCATGATTTCGGAGGAGAGCAGAAGTACCAACACCCGATAATTAATACCATGGACTATAGTAAGTGTACAAAGAAACGTGTTGCAGCAAAACAAAAACGTAACTCCGTCGATTTTGGGTTAAACAAGAGCCGAGCTCCGTCATTCCGAAAATGTTTCATCGAAAACGTGCTACCTCTATCGAAGCATGCGGCATTCCTCAGATGAGAAGCAACGCCAGCAATAAACAGTTTGGCGAAAACATGCGACTGGGACTAGCATCGTATACAGAGCCTAAGCTGGGGGGGGGGGGTGATCGCGGTCAGGGTTTCCGAGTCCACCGGCTTGCAACGACGGACCGCGAAAACGGCTACCTAATTGTTTTGCAGTCTAAATATTTGAGGTTTGAGTTGCTTGGTTTCGGATACTCTATGCGCACATCCACGGGATCTGGTTATTCGCTACGCGAACGGGATGTGTACAGCCCAGGTTTGAGCGAAGTACGGAGCCGATCGCACGAACGAGCGACTTAAACACCGTAATGATCCAAACGAGATAACTCATGGGGTCTGCCATTCCTACTATACCCGTGAGAGGCTGGGCTCCACGTACAATTGTGTTTTACACGAAACTGGGCAGAGGGAGGAAGTCCAAAGCTCCTCAGGTCAGCTCAGTTTTGCTTGACTGTGCAGAGACCAAACAGTTGTTTTAAATAGGAGCTTTTGTCGTCACCACGGGAAAGTGGACACCTAAAGGTGTTGACCGCCCGATATTACCATACATACAGTACGGCACCGCCGACAAAGACACAATGAGTATGAGCAGACCTTGTAGTAACCATATTGCGACACCGTCCTTAGCCAACCTTGAGCATATGCGCAAATTCGGGACTAAGTGCAGCGCTTGCCGCGAAATACGACATATCAAAGCCAAACATCAAACACACGTTGCCGAAAAAAGTGAAGACTCATGTTGGTGACTTCAGGTAATGCCTCTTATTCGCTTAGTGATACTGTGTCGAGGGTGATGACACATACTACGATAGAGGTGCACCATGTATGTTCTGCGACCCCACCCAAACACTGTTTTTTTATCGAAAAAAAAGCGCTACCCGATTCACAATCTCCTGGCATAACGATCCAACGAAACATATCGCAACACAACGATGGAATTCCGAAACGTTTGGCCTAAGGATCCCTTTCATTTAGACTGTCTTCGAAGCCAAACGTGCTACCTCTATCATCGCACGCGTCTGACAAAACAATACTCCATATTAATATCGATAGGGCCGCTGTACTTTTCATCATCTGATGTTGAAAGGGCTTTCTCGACATCGTATTATCGAGGCCAAACTCCTGTACAAAGCATCCATGCAATACACCAAGGCAGGAAGCCCTTCGCAAGGCAACCTCAACCGCTGGCTGATAGACACCGTGTGGGGAGACCCATACAAGGGCAACCCCCATGCCCTGAAGGTATTTGGAGTACCGTGGAGTCTGCCAGCAATGCTCTCCACACGGTGGGTACCCAATGACATTTACCATGGGGTATCGGGCTATCACGGCACATGGGTAGTAGGCCCATGATATCGCACGCGGAGAACCTCATTGGGCACCTATGGACGCGTACTTCGAACGACGAAGCACAACTCTGGCTGAAAGGGTTTTCGGATTTGACAGGACTCCTTACCCCCAAGGTCTCCGCAATTTCATTCCTGTGTTGCACAATTTGTTCGATAAGTTTTCTTAAGGACACGGGGGTTATTCATCGGGTATATATATACTGTATAGCACTATCATTTTCCTTCAAAGTCAGTGTTTAGACTACTGCAGGTATGGAGGCATAACGCTCCTCAAGTGAGGAGTCTCGGTAAATGTCCTGCGTGCAGGTGAACCTCTACGACCGTGGCATGCGTCTAGATGGTGACACGATATCACATCCCCACCGTGGGAACTTCGGTGGGGTGACCGGTGAGGTGGGCCGTGGCGGTCACCGTGGTGCTCCCGAAAAAGGGGAAGGTTGGCAGTGTTTGTCCCCACCGGTTCCCTCTTACCATACATCTCCCATGGTACCAAGCTCTTCATAGGGTGCACATTTCCGGGAGACTTCTCCTTCCTTGGACACCCCGTCCGATAACCCGTCCGGCAAGCCGCACTGTCCCCTCCATGGGACACACTGTGCGCCATGGTTCAAGTAACATACCATGCGAAACCCCCATGGACCGCACGATTTGTGTATGCTACAGGTAGGCGAATTCTTCCGCATGGATGGCACCATGATGAACGCAACCTTGTGTACGCCGCGAGGTTTCTCGTGGATAAAGTTACCATTGATGGAGTCCGCCGAGAGGGTCGTGCAATAGGCCAAAGTGGGGAACCAAATCGGACTACCACCGATCGGGGGGGGGGGGGGGGGGGGCGGGGGGGGGGGGGGGGGGGGGGGGGGGGGGGGGGGGGGGTACCGCATCATCGCATTCTCCGTGAAAAATACCATGCGTTTGCCTAAGGAAACGTTTCACGCGATACTTCATACAATTTCTGAAACTGTACGATTCACCCCACGGCCTACACGACGAATATAAATGTTCTCTATGGGGTGTCGCATGAGCATGCAGATGCCAACGACGATAGGGGCGGGGCTCGTTGGGCCTAACTTGGTTCTGAATGATGGAGCTCCTTAACAGAAATTGATCGGAATGCCTCAGAACCATAAGAGGTGCACCTGTGCCTGAGACAATCCGCGGTAGCCTGTGTTGGATTGTGGTGACATACGACTACACACGCCTCTAAATGATATGTTGGGTTTCCATGCCTTGCTGCACAGGGTAGAGGATGGGATAGCATACACACCCCACATATTACGATCGGGTAGCATATGATTGCAGTAATAGCCCGCCGAGTCGGACAGGTTTTCCAATAGATGCCATCAACCTGTGTGTGCGATGGTTTTATTGTGTCAGCAGTAACGTTTGTCTGTTGGTGGTGAATTGTACAGCACGAGACCATGATAGGCTTCGCTGGTATTGGAGTGGTGATCAATGCGAACTCCCGTGGTTGCCTGCGAACAATGGAGTAGTGTTCATCACGAGAGAAAACATCGGTATCCCCCTGGCAGCCGTTTGTAAATTCGACATATACCCGTTAAGTAGCGGATTTGCCTATGTGCTGGAAACAATGAACCCATAGAATACCCGATGGAGATACGGCATGGACGCTTTTCCTCCCCCGGCAAGTTACACAAGGCACCCCATGGAGCTCAGTACTCCATTGCGTACCCGTTCCCATGGCATACTCGATGGCCCAATACGGGTGTTCCTTTGGAAGCTTTAATTATCATGGCGCATGCAATGGGAAAATCCATATGGTCAACATTTGTTTCCCCTACGGGATGTCATCTTGTATACCCCGTGGTGGAAACGACGCCTGTATGGTAATATACTCCATCTGAAATTTCGTGTGGTCTTACGTGACGGGCACGCCATGCATTAAGCGCGGCCGACGAGGGGACATGTCGAGAATTATAAAAGCACCTCGGGTGGGGAAGGAAAGTACTCGCATATTGTACCATGAAACGGCCCTATCGTATACCCCCAGTGTGCGATCCACGCGATATTCGTGTGATTCAAGGTATCGCCGTAAATCATGAGACATCGTACGGGGTGTGCCACAATATTCCCCAAGGTGTTCCCTCAGCACTGTGGACGGTTCGTTTAAGGTATTCTACTATATAATATCGAATGGATAACCTCCCCGGAATGGTCCGTTCACTACCACATGAACATAGACCATCCCATGCGCCTTCCAATGGTTTACGAACCGGACAGAGCTAGCTAACCACGGGATGAGCCTCCATTTCGTTTCGCGTTCCATGGGGTTGATTCCATTTCCTGAGGGCGTTACACGCTCCATGTGATATCACAAGGGCCTTTCCCATTAGGGTCTCCTGGGGCTACATGTACAAACACATCCTACCACTCTTGAATGCATACATCGTGAGGTACCTTGGTGTTGCGGGTTGTCGCATCATGGTGCGACATGGGTGGGGTACGTTGAAGTTAGCCATCTTCATTCCATGGTGCATATATACACCATGTAGAACAAGTTAGCATCGCCCCACCTTCACCCAAACCCTACCGCCCTATCAGAGACGCATACCATGCGATACACGTTGTTCCTTAAAGACAAACCCTTTGTGGTTGATGCAGGGCCCCTAACACTTGGACCTACTACGCAGTGCCGGTGGAACCCCGTACATAGTTTACAAGCCTATTGCGGGGGTAATTAATGACAAGGACTTACGGTAAACACAAAAACGTAATGGTATACATTTCCGTTATTTTCCTGACAGTACATGGTCCTGTTCACTATGTCCCCTCGTAGGAGTTGCCTGGAGTATATAACAGGTACATACACCATGGTGGGATTGTTCATCTGAATAAAGCTATGTCATCAAACCTCATGACGCGCAGTGGGAAAGCTGATCTGTCTATGCGCGATAGCCAGGGTTTTGGTGACGTGGAGAGCCGCCCAGGTGGGAAAAAGCTCCCATCGCCGTACGTAGCGGTCGGCCTTACGACTGGGCCTACAGATGAGAGGGTCACGTTTAGGTGCTAGTTTTTCAGCGGGTCTGGGTCACTCGGCCCCGTGACTACCCTCTCTTGTTGCGGTTAATAAACTTATCGCCAGATTGGTTGTGTGCTTTCTCTGCGCCCATAAACACGTATAAAAATTGCATTTTGGGGAGGTAGAGATCCAGTCGCCCGAGTGGAGTACAACGCGGGAGACAAACACAGGATGTGCCCGCTTACGTAGCACCAGTGAAATTACAACCACCATGGTTTTCGATGGAGCTGCTTGTACGTATATTCGCGGGGTTCAGGGTTGGGAGAGCGCAATGCAATGAGCTTACATGTATTGTTGAAGAGCGGACGAAGGCTATGTTATACTTGAGGTATAGGGCTCCTCGAGTGTGGACCCTCAGAAACAATGGTTGGCGCAAATATTCTACCTGTTTGCGGGTGAAGTATATAGCGGTACGTATCCCGTAACAATGTAGGTGAAATCTCTACCGGGGCCCATGGGTTTCGTCGGTTGAATGATATATATAGGGTACACGGACGGATATCGACCGTTAGGCTCACCACGACCAGGAAAAGTGAAAACAACAAAACAAAAAACCGCCGCTGATCGCATGAGCATTCGTTTAAGTCCTCATCAGAAAGGCCACAATACGGTTGAGACGATATGGCACTATTATTAGCCAGGAACAAAGTAAACATCAACATACTGCTGATAAAAATAGTTATATATATAGGTTTTAGCGTGTACCGTAGGCCTCCCCTGTAATACTCCTGTGAGCCACCAGAGCCGTCCACGTTAGTTGGGGCAGACAGATGGACCATGCCCCCGAGCAGTACTTTTGCTTCACTCAGTACTTCACTCAGTAGATCTCACCACATGTTCGACACTATATATGGTTGACGTGCGTTTTCTTCGAGACACGGGATCAACGGTACTACCTGGTATACTGTATGCTGGTTGATTCCGTTAGGATAAAGGGCTCCGATCCTATACCTGAGGGTGCTTTTTTAAGGCATTCAATTATTGGGATGTTTTCCTAGGGGAGAGTTCATATAACTTGGTTTTAGACTTCGGTTTGAGTTGATTTTTGACGTCGCAATACCGTTTTGTCCGAAAATGTAAGGAACGTATGAGTACTAATTCGAGTACCAATAACTTCGTACATTTCCGGACAGAGTGGTAGTGCTGTGTACCCCTTTGTCCGGAAATATAGGGACTGTTTGAGTACTATTATGGGTATAAAAAATATCTTATATTTGCGGACAGAGTGTGGCATATTTTTCTGTGTGAGATCTGAAGGAAAACCCGTTCTGCACTCGTACTCGTACTGCAAGTACGGGGTTCGCTCGCTGCTGCAGGTAACCGAGAGGGCTCGAATCCACAGAGACAAAGCTACTGCTGCTGGTTATGTAGTCTGGTGCTGGGATTGTTGTGGTGTGGCTACGCGCCCGCACTCAAAAGCTCGTGCATCTGGCCTCTGGTCAGATGGTACGTGTAGGGACAGAGCAGCCTGCGCCGGCCCTGACTTTCGACCCTCTCAAAGGGACAGAGCGCAGGGCCCCAAGAACACAACTAGAAACATACTACAGGCGGGAAATACCGCCACACCACGAGGGTGCTGGGCCGCCCTCTGCGAGGGCGATTGTCTAAATGTCCGGCTTGAAACAGCGCTATCTGTCTGTCTCGCATATCCGCACGTCTCGCCTCCTGGCAGCGCCGAGACTGTCGGGCTTGTCAGCGGCAACCAATCACCACCGCCCGTCTTACGTAATCCTTATAAAGCTCGTATGTGATTGGTCTTAGTATACTGCTCGAACAGCCTATGATTGGCCCGTCCTTAAATAAAAGTTCCTCGCGTATAGGCGCTGTGCCGGATAAACACTACTACGGAGGACCACATTCAACAGGACCAAACATGGTTTTTGTAAAAAAAGTGAAAGGCATGTTTTTTTTGTGTCGACCGCAGGTCGTTTTTTATTATGGTCGCCGGTAACAGAGTTTTGAGACGTGTTATATGAATCATATATGTACCCTTTTTTCCGCTTGCACAAGAAAACGGTCGGAGTACCCTGCTATTCGTGCGCGAGACTAAGAGCATAATGCTAGCTCAACATTGGTTAGCTTGGTCTGATTGGCCTAGCGCGTCCGTGCGAAATGAGCGTTGGCGCGTGCCACGATATAGGTAACACATTTTGGCTGAAAATTTCCGTGAATGATCGGGCTCCTAAAAACCAAAATCGTCGGACTCTTCATTGTTTTTGCTCCTCGTAAAATAATCAGGCCATGGGGACTATCCATCGGGTAGCACGTTTATTTACGTCCAAAATCAGTGTTTTGACTTGGTATTGGTATAGAGCTCCTCAATTGAAGAGCTTCAGAAAATGTCCTGTATGCAGGTGCACCTCTACCGTAGCATGTTTTGACTTGCTATTAGTATAGAGCTGCTTAAGTTAAGAGCCCCAGAAAATTCAGTGTTTAACCTACGGCAGGTATGGAGGTCCTCAAGTGAAAAGCTCAGAAAAGGTACTGTATGCAGGTGCACGTCTATCGTGGCGTGCGTCGGCAATGGTAACGTTTAACACATCTCGAACATATATAGGGTATACCCGACCATTGTTTCGAACGTGCTGTGCGCGCCCCTCTGCTTGATGAGTTCGTCTCGTACGGGAGTAACACTCCACTATACATAGCGTCGAATATATCGTTCGATGCGATATTTCGTATACATGAGGTACTACATACCCTGCGCTATACGATGCCCGATGGAATAAGTCCAAGCCTCTGCCGGCAAAGTCGCTGGTTGGACAACTCGGGCGGTCGGAATACATACATACACGGGCGCGTTAACAACGTAATTTTGCATCCTATGGTCTAGTCATCTATTATATGTTGTATTCCTATTGATAAGAATGCCAACAGTTTTCGTGCTGAAGGGATACCATCAGTTTTTGTTGTTTAGGTGAATATACGTATCATATATTGTTAGTAAAAAAGCGGGAAATATATGGGTTTTTGTGTGTACCGTACTGTAGGCCTCTATTGCAGCTCTTTTTTCAAGCATACCGTTCACATATATATGTTAAATATCAGTAAACACAGGTAGGTTGTTCGTGGTATGGGGGATATAATTATTTAATTTAGCGAAAGAGGGAACACAATATCGTTAGGTACGAGGTTGTTCGTGGTATGGGGGGGTATAATTAATTAATTTTGCGAATGAGGGGGAAGAATATACGTGCATGATGTTTTTGTCTTGTGGTCTTCGAAGGTGGACGTTAACTAATTTCTTCAATCAGTATGAGTTAAATAAAAATAGATGGCGTTGTATATTAATAGTAGGTTTTGGCGAATGTGTGAAACGGGCGTGTGTCCCTAATTCGTCGAAGTGTGGAATCCATGCTTTTTCCACATTTTGTTTTTCTTCCTCTTCATCATCTTCGCCCGTCCTTTCTCTGTCCTTCCTAGGCGTAACTCCGATCCGGCGTCACAAAGTAGGCTTTTTTCTCTCCTCCCCCACTACGGTTCGTGCCTTGCACTTTTATCGCGATAACTCGTCAGGTTATTTCTTCCCTCCGCGTCGTCTCGCTTCGAATTGCGCCTACCCACGCTACTATTAATAGGCGCTTTCAGCCAATTATTGCGTGTTTTTGTGGATTATTGCAAATAAACTCAAAAGTCCGACCCACGTGAGATTTGAACCGCGGAAACCAACATCTCGAGTAGCGTTCGAGGGTACCACTGCGTATCCCATCGGGGCGACCAACTATTAATAGTATATAGCTCAACAAAAATAATAAGCCAATTTCCTACACTGGCATGCTACGGTAAAGGTGAACCATGCACCACTATGTCCCAAAGTATAAGCACCTTTTTCAGATTAGTATGCCATCTACACGTTGATTATATTATCGGACAGAGCGGTGTGTGTTTCCGGACGCTCCTCGCCCAACGAGATCTATACTATTAATGAGTGAAAATCGATTTTGGACGAAATGGAAAGTGCTACGGTACCCGTTGACCGATACCCTCCAGTATCCTAGCTACAAAAACGTAAAACGGTAGCTTAGATCCGACGATCTATGTTGTTCACCCCCTTTTGCGAATTTTAGTAATCCGCACTGTTATTAGTTCAAGTAGTTACCTACCTGGTATTTTTTTCCACCCACCCCCATCCACACTGCTGTATATCGTGCCCTTCGAAGGTGAAGACCAATGGATGACTTGAATAAGTGCGAATTGTGTTTTTTAACGGCGTTGTATCGTACCTGGTAAGCTTGAGTGAATTTTGCAAACGAGGGGCGGGTGTCGTAGCACTACCATCATTGTATTTTCGCAGGAAAACTATGAGGTCGTGGTTGAAAATAAGCCGTGCGCGTATTTTTACTGCTGTGTATTGTATACATACACGTATACACCTGGAATTATATTGTATTGAGGTACGAAACCCGATATTGCACAAACCTACACAGCCTAAACGTGTCCGCTTTATCGTATGATGTACGCGACCACGTCTAGCCTTTTTATGAAAGTGCACAAGGCAAGAAAGAGGAGAGGGGTGAGGTGTAAGCATGCCTTGCCCTTCGGCTATATCGGTCGAGCGCCGGAGCTTCTTGACGCCGCCGTTTACTGTATCGGTGCCTGCATTACGCGAGCTTCACGGACACACCCACAGGGCTCCACCATATTGTATTTTTTTATGACCGACTGCCCGCTGGGCCGTATGCTATTGGTGTTCCTATATACACGGGTGCACGGCCATCGTTCCGTTCTCGGTTTCGGCATATTTACGACAAAATGCCGACAAACACCAGGAGCTCTAGCCTCCGTCTATAACGTCCGAAATCACGCAGCGTCCACAGAACATTTGAGCCGATCCAAGCGGTAGACCCCCGGAGCACCGTTGGAGACATTCCAGGTATATTGAAAGGCGCAAGGTCCACGGAACGTACGAACATTCCGCACTTTGCGCGTGGCGTGGATCTCGACGTTTCCAACGGTTCGTTCGTCAATCGAATGTCTTTCTTCGAAGGTCTTTCTTGCAAAGTTTTTCTTCGAGGGTCTTTTTTCTGTGCACCCCTGTCGACTTTGGACTCGAAACAAGGAGTTCCGCGCACCCGTCCACGTGGGAGTTGTATACACTGTTTGCCGTATCATACTGTAAAGCTACTGACTAGTGCTACGTTACGGGGTGTCGTTTGAGCCCCGCAGTATGTGGTCAGTCAATGGAAGCCTCCAATAACTTGGCATTCAAAGAATAAACGACAAGCACTGCCATGGGAGTATGCTGTACTACACTGCGACTACGGGCATTAAGTTTGTGGTACCAATTTTAAGTGAGGTACACAGCCACTCGCCCGGGTAGCGTAAACGCGGTGTTGAAGAAGGGGGTATATAGTATACACCCCCCCATATATCGCAGCAGTAGTCTAGTTGTCGGATTTTGACGGAGTTAACGTGTTCCCTTGTCGGGTGGGCTTGTCGGTTGGTTTCTTCGAATGTGCCATTCGAACGGCGAACCTACGTAGACCGAATATAGAACGGTGAACACCAACCTTTGGATGTGTTCCTGTATATACATAACAGCAAGGGTAGGAATTAATGCATTTTGTTAATTTATTACTTGAGCTAGTTAGCGTTGATGCACTGATTTTGACAGAAGACGGGGGCGATGGTACAAGACTATACCGCGTAGATGTGCCCGTTCATGCGAAACAACGCAGCTTCTAGAACACCAAAAACGAATACGAGCGTGGTAGTATACGTTCGAAGTACCGCATGGGACATCATATACAAGAAGGGGGCAGGAAGTCCGCGAAACGTAAAAAACACTCCGCATTGTGTGTGCCGTGACACTCGACGCTTCGAACGGTTCGTACCTAGAGGGCCTTTTCTCGTATCACATTCGGTTAGGGGCTCGAAAAAAGGCGTTTCATCTATACCCCTGTATGCGGGATGCATGATGCTGTCGGTGTTACTATACGTATGACGGATCGAATTGATGGAGTTGACACATTTCCCGGTTCGGGTGGGCTTATCGGTCGGCTTTACGAACGCCAATAAACGGCGAATCCTAGACCATGGCAGGGTGAGTTTCGTATTTATACTCCGTATATCATGAGCGGGTGTAGGTTGGGGTTTGAGGTGCAGGTACCGGTCGTTTCGTGTCAGCTTTGCCATTTGGGCGCGGCCGACCTACGAACCACTGGTACACCAGCGGGGTCACGTTTAGGTCCTTGGTTTTCAGCGGCTAAGAGCCACTCGGTCCGCGTGACTACCCTCTACATGTATTTGCAGTTTAAAGCTTGTGAGCCTCTTGGTTCGACATATTTACGGCCGGCTGGTGCTCTGGTAGGGAGGGGGTATATATTATATGCATCTATTTTCACTTTTTAGGCTGCGTTTACACCGCTCGGGCGACTGGTTCTGAACAGTACACACGAAACTCGAATTGGACGCGTTTTGTAATAGACCAAGCACTTTTTTGCTGGAAACAAAAGTGAATGACGGAGATCCTTAACCTCAAAGGGCCAGACTTTCTCATGCTTGTGTTGCTACATTTTTCATTCGCAGCATAGGTCATGGGTAGCACTTGTATCTCCTTTCAAGATCAGGTTCAAGGCGAGCTATAGAGCGCTTGAAGTGACCACCCTTCGCAATCACAAGGTACACCTTTACCGTAACGTGCGTCATTATGAATCTTATGCAGTGGTGAATATCACGAACACGAATGTTTAAAAAACCTTGGGACTCGTCACAAATATTGTGGAAACCCGGCCGAGAGGATCCTATCGGCTGAAAATCACAAATACTCGAAACGCGACCCCCGGACCGTAGTAACACCAGTCCCGCCATAGGGTTGCTAGTCGCCTGTTTTTCTCTACGTCAGAAAACACGTTCGATTCATAACTTGAATGGGGTACAGAGTACACAGAACCACTCGCCCTACGGAGTTAACTTGGGAGAGAACATGTTGGCATCATACTCTCCCCCTTCCGTATCACCAGCCTGAGAGGAGTGTGCTTCTCCTCTCAGCCGGCTTTTCTGTACTAAGATACGCCAGTAATCGGCGCAGCTGCACGCGGAACACGGATGACTCCCTCCGTTTCCGGAACAAAAGGCGTGCTGCGATAGGAGTACTGCTGTTGTACCGTTTTTTATTTGGCAAAAAAGTTGTTTCTGAATGACGTATGAAACGCTTCTTAACCCAACATCACCGGAATGCAATACTTTTTGTTTTTAATTTTGGGAAAATACGAGGTTTTGCATAGGTAGTAGGCCAATGGAGGCGTGCCACGACAGGGGTAGCATATTTTGGCTGAAAGGGTTTCTGACTTGCCTATGAAACGCTCCTAAACCCTCTAAATCGACGGAATGCAATACTTTGTTTTAGGGTATACCACTCTGTACCAAACTATAAGCACTTTTTTTACAATAATATTGAATGAAAACGGTGCTTATATTTCGGGACAGAGCGGTACATATAAATATGTTGTTTTTTGTGTCTTGGGCATGTGGGGTTGTTCTTCGGGTTGAACTTTCATTTTTGGTGGTATGAGGTATCAGTGTTTTTGGTGAGGTGAAGAGATGTCGTCGAGGCAAGAACCTTAGACACAAACTGGGCACCTCTGCCTTTCGTAGCGTGTTTCAATGCATCGTACATATATATATATACCTGGTACGTTATATGTATAAATATATTTATATGTCGCCTTTTTGATTGATTTCAGATGGCCAACTCGTAGCCCCAAGCGCCAAAATTGAACAGAAGTATGGCGGCAGTGGTATACTCGAGCCTTACATCAGTGTGATTGTTTTTTTTGTTCTAATGAACCCGCTGTGAGACCACGCATCAGGACTCACGATCTCTGGAGGCTGTGTAGAAAAGAGCCCCCAGGGTATGTTAACGGTGCATACAGCATATGGCATGCTGTCAAGAGAAACAATGGCATACTGTGCCGGTATATCGTAGTGCAATATTACATGATTATACTTTAGGAAACCTACGATGAAACGTATATACTCGTATGTGCATACAGTTAAAGTATTCCAACTCGAAAGTAAAACTATGATAATAAACACAGAGACAGAAGCATGCGTGCTCACGGAGAGACCCTGACCGTGGACAATAACGTAGTAACTCGGAAGAATCTAACAAGATGTATGATACCGGTCGACGAACGATTTATGCTGTATACATGTGTCCCAGGTTCGTGCGAGTGCGGAAAGCTACTGTGGCCTCAACTCGTAAAGTATAGTATGGGTGGGGCCTACTAGTTTCGTGTTTTCATCCCGTCAGAGATGGTATTATTGCCCTACGCCACCAGCAACAATCTGTATTCCCACTAAAAATAGATAGCTGGCTAAAAAGAACGCGATACTTACCTTCTTGAGGGCACGCGAAATTCAATTTGTATTTGGAAAAATCGTGCCACCAACGCGCGCTCCCACGAAATAAGCAGTGCTGGTACATAACACCCTCTCCACTCTGCAAGTTGCTCACGGGTACGGTTTTTCAGTGACGTTCCAAATGGCTCGCCCATATTGTATTACAACGTTTAACTTGGCTCATACCCGCCGCCTCCAGGTGCCTCCTTTGTCTACCTCAAGTCGCAGGGTCACACAGCGAGGGCACTCTTCTACCCTTCCTCCAACTACGACGGGGGGACACACGCCTTGATGCTTATCGCGGAAGAGCTCGGTATTTGTTATGGGTTTCCCTCGACGAGCCATGTCTAAGCGTGCATGCAGGATGGGGACAAACAGCACCGTGTACAGTACGTGGTAACCCAATCTGACATAAATACTAAGTTTGTTTGTCCCTAGAACCGAGGTGCAGTCCCAACACAGTTTGTTTAGCCGTCTTGGTGTTTTAGAGCGGACAATCTACGACAAAAACAACGGGTGATAACACAGCAACGGCGACACGTTGCGTGATTGTGGCGGGTGTGAAAACAAAATGTTGTCCGTGTTTCAATGCAAGGCTCCGTCCGCCTCACGGGCGCATAATGTTCCTGTACCCGTGAGGCTCGCCGCACACGCTACTAGCATACGGTTTGATAGCGCCAAAATGTGCCACTCTGATGCAGCCGCTACCCTTACAAGGGGCCACGAAGGGGTTCAAAATTTGGACCAAGCTCGAATGTGTATTCATCATGTGTAAGGCACGGCGGCGTGCCCAGCTATAATTCGAATACTTCGTAAATTAACACGATGGCGACATTCATTGTGCGCTTCGTAACAAACCACGACCCTGTGACATTCATGGCACGTGTAACTCACAAATCAATAAGTAGGGGAGTGCACACCAACATGCTTTTCGGTGCGTTTCCGCCAGCACTAATGATGGTGTTCCCCAGGAAAATATATATATATATATATATATATATTTGGATACGTGTGCTAAGATAAAAGGGGTAGCACGTGTCCTGTCTTGCGTGGCAACTGTTGATGACTGAAAATTGCAAGGGCAATCGGGCTTCTCAACTAAATAACTACCCAATAACATAACATGCCTCGTTCTGAACTACCCAATAGTATAACATGCCTTGTTGAACAATACGGCGCACATGCCTTACTTTTTGCAATCGCTTTCGTTACTGCCCTACCTAAGTCATGAGACTGCAATCATCGGGTTCATCACTTCGTGGTTTCTTGCAGGCGGGCGTGGGTGTTGTGGGGTAGTACACAGCTCCTCCAGCGAGGGGCTTCCGGACAGGAATCCTGGGTGGAGAGTCGAACCGCGGGGCTTACAATACGACTGGTGGTGCTGCGGTAGCCGGGATATACGCCTGTTTTCAATCCCGTGTGTTGCGCCAATCGCGCGAGCGGCCCTGTGTACCTCACTCAAACATTAGACATGGTCGAAAACAAAAACAGGGTGTTGGCGGAAAAAAACAAAATCCCGTACCTCGTATGTATACTTGTATGCTGTGTACCATATGTCCCATTGCACACCGCGAAACCAAAGAAAATCAAGCTCAAAATGAATCCAGCTGAACAAAGAAAGGAGAAAATCCAGAGTACACGGACAGCGGTCATTGGGCCAAGGGTGGGGCTGAAGCTGCTGAAAATATACTCATTCAAAACCTGACTGTCCGGCCTTAGGTCAGGCATGAGGTGCAACCATCAGGCCACACAGGGGGGCGGGGGGCGTTCCTGAAGCTACAAGGGAGCACACACCTTGCTATCGCACGGTGCAGGACTGCACACAAAAAAACAAAGCTACATTACCACTCCAGCGGAATGATGACATGAATTCCCAGTGTTGTTGTTGTTGTTGTTGTTGTTGTTGTCTTCACATTAAAAACCGTGCCGGTCTCTCTATCCAGTACCTCCATCTGTCCGTCCTAATCCAACACTTGACACGGTCGATTCCCGTGGTCACAGGCTAACTTACCCAAAAAAGGTATACTGAAATAAAAGTGGAACCCGAAGGGTCCGCAAAGCGATCAAAGCCAGTCAAAAACAGATAGTCTGGAGCCCTCCGCTCCCCTCTACACGCTATGTGAAGGTAAAAATAAAAATGGAAAAGTCAACATCACCAATCGGGGGGACACGCCCCCTGATTCTATCTTGGTGCCCCTATAATGCCGGGGTGTTCCGTGCCGGGTTCACACCGGTCAGGCAAACAAATCGAGTCCTCCACCCCGATTATAAACGCAGACATGATACGGGGGAAGGGAACTATGGTCCCGTGTGACTGATGTACCCCCGGCCTGCGAGCAGTGTAACTGCAAAAGGTCAAAAGCAGCGAAGGGAAAAAGACGAAGACAAAGACAAAGAGACAAGTCAAAAGTACAAGCAAACACTCACACAAACAAGACCGCAGAGACAACACATTGACACGTCATCCCGAGGGGGTGGTGCAATGGTGCGGCGGTGGGGGGGAGGGGGAAAAATAACAAAACAAACAAACAAACAAACAAACAGCCCAGGACAGTCAATCCGGCACATATCGCGCCACTCGGTCCGCCATTTCTCGCTTGTTTCCTTCCCTCGCCGATTCGCCCTTCTTCCGCACTCCTCCCGTCCCGTTGGTTCTTGGTGTCTCTTTGTTGTTGCTGCGCACTTTTTCTCGCTCGGTCGCTCGTTTCCGGCTAGCCTCCTCTTCTTCCTTGTGTCAGGAGGTCATAAACCTCTCAGCTCCCTGCAGCACTCCCTTGTACCACTGCCTTCCTCCCTTCACCTTCGCTGCTTCCGCCCAAAATGAATTCGGGATTCCGAAGACACGTCTCTGGTCGTCCGTAGAGCCGTGCGTAGCTCCGAACGCTTTGAAGTCGTCCTTCAGGCACGTCTGCCAGTTCCGCTCCGGGCACCCCGCGCCCGGGTCCTTCCCCCCCACCAGCTCCCCGAACATCAGTCGTTTCGGGAGTCGCCCGTCTGGCTGTCTTGCCACGGCCCCCGCGAACAGTAGGCGCCGTTACTGGACAGTGGCTTCCACGCTCTGGCACCCGACCCTCTTCAGGGCCTGGGCGTAGGACAGCTGCCGGTAGGTGCCTTGCTTGCGCTGGTACCCAATAACTCGCAGCAGCAGCCGGTGGTGTATCGTCCGCAGCAGTCGGTAGTGGTCGCGACGTGGGGCCCATGTCATGCAACCGTACAGCAGTGCCTCCATCGCCTCCGCTTGAAGCAGGCGGGCCTTGAGTCGAAACGGTGCTCCCGGCCTATCGAAGAGCTCCGGGCCATACCTCTTGACGCACGCCGACGCTGCTCTGCTCCTGATGTTGATCTCCCGGGTGAGGTCGCCATGTTCGTTGACGAGGCCGCCCAGGTACCGGAACTCGTGGGTTTGGGTATATTTCTGCCCCGCTGCTTCGAGTATCAGCGGCGGCGGGGGCGGTGTTGGCTGGTTCTCCTTTACGCGCATCAGGAGAGTCTCCGTCTTCTTCTCCGACACCGTCAGCCCGAACTCCCCAAACACCTGCACGATAATGGTCATCATCCTCGCCAGTCCGTCGGCGGACCTCGATACAACGCCGGCGTCATCGGCATACAGCACCCCCCACACCGCCCTCCGTACGCGGTCGAGTGGTGTCTCCGTCCCCGCTCCCGTCTCCTCCTTCAGGAACACTAGGTTCTGCATGATACCATCGTCCTCGCTGAATCGTACGATAACGACCTCTAGGGCCGCGGCGAAGAAAACGTTGAACAGCAGTGGGGACAGCACACACCCTTGTCGCAAGCCTTGCGTGACCAAGAACCAGTCCGACAGTTCTCCATCGTCCATGCGCACCCGGGCCCGCATTCCGTCGTGGAATTGGCGGATGACGGCGACCATCTCCGCAGGAACCCCGGCCCTGGCCAGCACCTTCCATAGCAGCTCTCGGTCCACCGAGTCATAGGCCTTCTGTAGGTCGACGAAGCACATGTAGAGCGGTATTCTCCTTCTCCGCCCTAGTTCCTGGAGTCGGCGCACGACGAACAGCATGCATACTGTGGATCGACCAGGTCGGAAGCCGCACTGTTCCTCCGGAAGGATGTTGTTGGCTTCGCAGAAGGCGCTTAGGCGGTTGGTGATGAGTTTGGCGGGGACTTTGCCTACGTGCGATAGTAGCGAGATCCCCCTGAAGTTGTTGCAGTTGGACCGGTCGCCCTTCTTGTACAGCACTTTGATGGTTGCATCCTTCCACTCTTGCGGGATCTCTCCTCCGTTCCACACGTCGACGAGGATGGCATGAAGGCGCTCCAGGACGACGGGTTCGTCGTCATCGATCTTGAGCAACTCGGCAGGGAGGGAGTCATGGCCGGGTGCCTTCCAGTTCTGCAGGCCTTTCGTTGCCCGTTCCACCTCCTCGAGGTCTGGCGCCGCTCCCAACCGTCGGGTGGCTCGCGTCGCTGGTCGTTGCGTCACTTTTTCGGCGATGTCTGGGTTCAGGGTGGGGGACTTGGTGTTGAGGAGGGTGCCGAAGAATCCCGCCCACCGCTGGAGGATGTCTTCCTTGTTCCGGAGCAGCACGCCTTTCTCGTCCGTGACGAACTGCTGTCCCCCCGCTTGTCTCCCGCTGAGGCCCACTGATCTCTTAAGGTGTTTGTACAGCCCTCTCATGTCGCGGTCCTTGTAGACCGCTTCGAGCTCCGCCACGTACTTATCGAGGTGGGCATAAATGCCCGTTTCGACTGCTGCGGTCACTCCCTTACATGCTGCTTTGAGGGTCCTCCATGTCGCTGTGGTCCAATTGCCCCTCATCGCGCGGCGCGCTTCCCGCCGCTTGGCAAGGGCCTCCTCCAAAGCTGCTCTCGTCGCTGGGGTCTCACACCACTCCTGCGTGCGTCGTCTCCACGGTTCCTCGGATAGTACTGTCTGCGCCGCGTCGAGGAGGGCATTGGTAAACAACGTCGCCATCCCCGCTGTGGTGGTCGCTGGCTCACCTGGTTGTTGATCGAGGTTGTGGATGAACCGCTCGCTCACCGCCCGTCGTGCTGTTTCGACCTGCAATTCCTGTCGGCTGAACTGCTGCTGTTTCGGTTTGGTCCGCACTGCTCGGTTGTGGGCGAGTCTGCCACCGAGGTCGACGGTGGCTACCACCATGTTGTGGTCTGAGTCCGCCTTTACTGGGCGTACCGGTTGGGGAACGACGACTACGTTGGACACTCGGCCGCGGTGTGCCTGTCGCGTGAGGATGTAATCGATGCGCCGGCATTCGTCCCCCGATACGCCGTTGTATGTGTGCCATATCCCACCCTTACGTGTGGGGAAGAAGGTGTTCGTGATTGCTAGTCTGTTGTCCGTTGCGAAGGTCAGCAGTAGCCTGCCATTGTCGTTCAGCTTATCACGCCCGTGCTCGCCCATGATACGTTCGTCCCCTCCATCCACCTTCTCTCCTGTCCGCGCATTGGCGTCCATCAGTACGTAGACACACTCCTTGGCAGGGATCCCCCGCACGAGGCTGTCAAGTTTTTCCCAGAACCTATGCTTGCTGTCGGCGGTTGCGACCTCTGTTGGGGCGTACGCAGCTACGAAGTTGACCGCTCCGCGGTTGCCCGTTATCTCAAACCTCATGGCCATAAGGCGTTCATCGATATATTCGGTGGTGTACGCAGAGTTCCTGCACGTTGACTCTTTAACGGCTATTCCCACACCGTGTGTTCCACCTGTCTCCGTGCCACAGCAGAACACCCGAAACCCTGCTGCTGCGAATTCCGTTCGGCCTGCCCTCCTTGTCTCCTGTAGCCCTAACACCGAAACGTTTTGTCTCGCTGCCTCGTACAGGATGCTGCAGGCTCTCCCATAGCCGTTAGCCCCTTTTACAGCCAGAGTCCGCACATTCCAGGTTGCTACCCTAACAAGTGTACTCTGCTGCCTCTCCCGGGCGATGCGTGGTGCCTTCCTAGCCAGCCTACGCTTCGCCCGTCCCCTCCTTTTCCTCCTTCGTGCCCTTTTTATCTGTTTTTTTTCTGTTGCTTTGCGCACTCTCGGCGTTTAGTAAAAAAAGTTAACCCGGTGCGTGTCTGTTGTACCAGAGATACGCCTCATCCCGGAGCGGCTCGACCCTCCAGCTCTGGATTCTCCTCCTTCCTCTCTCTGGTGCATACCCACACGGTGTGCGGTCACTCCGCCACCCTCTCCGTGCTCTCTGCTGCTGCATGGCCCCGGTGTCCAAGCCGGGGCGTTAGGGTTTAACCCCATCTGCAGCCACCCGAGCTAGCTGCGTCGCGAGTTACCCTAATCTCACGATAGCGGTAACTCCCGACTGCCAGACTCAGGATCCCCCTCTGAACGGTGCTAGGGACCGTGTATCCGTCTGGGTTGGGTGGTCTTTCGAGGTTTAAGTCCACTTACGGACCTCGGCCTACCTCAGCAGGAAGGCAGGCCGGGGGAATGCGTTTTTTTTTCTGGACAAACATTAACGAGGAATATCGATTTGTCTTTTCTGTATTAATTTGTATGTGCATGCGACATATGTTTACGTGCACGGTTTTTGTATGTACCCGCCCCTCTGGCTGAGTATGTCGAACATTGATTGGGCGTGCGACTACGTACAGTAGTGTCAGCATTTTTGTTGTTTTACGTGCACCTATACCTTTTCGTCGTCGTGGCGTTCCAAAGGTATAGACCAAGCACTGAGGAACTCCACAAACCTCGGTACACGTATCACGCATGCTACGGCAAAGGTCCACCATCTTTGTTTCTGACGGCGGTCACTTGAGGGAGCTCTACTCCCCATCCAAAAATGGTTTAGAGCGACATAAAAGTGAACAATGGCATGACCTAAGTAAAATCTGAAGACGCAAGCTACGGTAGAGGTGCAGCATGTTGTTTCTGAGCTCCTCGCCTAAGGAGCTCATACGACGCGTGCTACGGTAGAGGTAGTACTTTTTTTCTGAATCGTTTTCTGAACGATCGGGCTCCTTAACCCAAATTCGTCGGACTCTCATTTTTGTGACGAATATTGTTTCAGAATATACTTCGGTCGTGAGACTTCTCATCCGGCAGGACTTTTATTTTCCTCCAAAATCATTTTTTCGACGAGGCATGACGCTCCTTAAGTGAGGAGCTCAGAAAAAAACGTGGTGCACCTCTATCGTAGCATGCGTCATAACTCACAGAAAAAAATGAGTTTGGGGGAACATAAAAGTGCTGCCGCGGATGATAAATCTCAAGACCGAAGTATTCTTTGAAACATATTTCGTCACAAAAATGAAAGTCCGACGAATTTGGGTTAAGGAGCCCGATCGCAAAATAAAACGATTCAGCCAAAACGTGCCACCTCTACTGTAGCACGCGTCCAACCGCATGGCCCAAGAAAAAAACTGGAGTGGTATTGCAACACAGGAATGGAAATCGGGCGATGTTAGGGTCTACGGAGATCCCCCCTCCCCGTCATTCAGAGAAACATTTCCGCCAAAAAAAGGTATACCTTTACCTCTTTCGTAGCACGCGTCGTTTGTATGATATACATCGAACAAGTGAAGATGCGTGACGAGACTTTGTCTCCGTGAAGAGAGCTGGCATGCAGATGTTGGCAACGGACATATACATGTACACCATGATACACACGGTGTATACCAGCAACACCTGCGTGAGGTCAAAATGCAAAAACCGTGCTCGTAATATACGCAACGATCAAAGTATTACACACAGCTTGCGGAACACGAGTTTCGGAAAATATCATTGTTTCCACGGTTATTACAGAGGGGGGGCATAGTAAATTCGACCAACGGTACAGACAAACCCATTTTCTATTTACTACGTAGTGTTTCTAACCGTTTTTGGTCCTATATCTAGGACCTATTCTCCCCCCCCCCGTGAAAAATGTGTTCTTAACTTTTCAACTCTAAATTACTACCCGTGAGGCGCATTCATAAGAAGCTCCGTGCGCATGCATGTGCAGTGTCGCTGGCATACTTCGTACCTATAGATACGTATATTATAATACATACTTCGAGTATATACACCAAGTAAATGTATAGTCTACATGTCCGTTTTCCGTCTGACAATGTGAAACACTTGTCGACCTCATACCACCGGCATATAAAAGCGCAAGTAGAATCCGCACCGACTTTAAACATGGAAACTGCTATCACAACAAGACCTCGTTGCTTGACACAGGCTTACCAATAATATAGCCTCCCTCAACGAATGACTCTACTGAAACTCTCGCCCGACGTTTCACCATTCGGACCTAAACGGTGTGACATATGAATATTACTTTATATAAAGCAGTAGTCGTCCCTCTACAGTTGTAATACCGGCATGCGTCAGCCAATAATACCGCCTCTACAGCGACAACCGGCACTACTTCGCACCCCATACACCACACTGTTCCATACCATACCATATCTGCCACCCGATTTCACCGGTACTGCAGCGGGCAGCCGGCACTGTAAAAGTATCCCATTATTGTACTCTACAAACTATTGTAGTCACTACGACCACCGCCGATGCGTGGCACGGCAGGGATGCCTACTGCTGTACCTGTCATGACGCTCCACGCTCTAAGAGTGATGCTCTATCTCACGCAAACCCTGACAAGGCGTTAATGGAAATGGGTGGGCGGGTGGCTGTTTTTGGACGGTGGTTGAGTGTGTGAGTGTGTGAGTGGGTGGGTGTGTAGATGGGTGGGTTTTGGGGTTGGTTGGAGAATAGGCGTCCCCGCCGGGATACGTAGCAGCCTTCGTACCACTGCGTAGTGGAATCCTCACGCGCTCGTTCGTGGAGTGTATCCTTGCATTGAGGACTTGTACTTGCGGTCAGTCTATATCGGGCTGAACAATCTTATGGCCGACAGAAGCAGCAGCAGCAGTATAGTTGGTACACGGCAAACGATATTGTGAGACCTGAATGGCCTTCCACAACGACCTTTTGTGTAGACTGGTTCTACATCAAAAGCGAGGGGGTATATGCTATTTTTGTCTTACAGGGGACCATAGTAAAAAGGCAATTAGGACCTACAGCACACACACACAAAAAACTATATATTTGCCATTTTTTACTATCAATATTTGGTCCTATTGGCTACGGTCCTCCGTGATATCATACCACCGTATGTTTTGCCACTCGGGCGACTAGCTCTGTACCCTACTGAACATTTGACTGCTGAATCATAGTTTGTGTTCGCCGCGAGACGAACACATTCCCCTGGCAGTGCTTATATCGAAACCATAAAGGCATATAGCTGCGATATTATTATTCCTTTTGCCATTTGACAATGTGCAGCTCCTACTGAATCCCACCATTAACATATTGTATGCGTTTCAATCACTCCTGATTACTCGACAAACTTACGTCAATAAAATAAAGTCGTCCCCCTCGTGAATGAATGCATTTACCGACTTATCACAGACATTGTTCCACACTCGAATATTAATATATATATATATATATACATGTACAATACTGCAAAGCAATATAGTCCTCACTCGCCCGACTGCTTCTGGGCGGCGGAAACGACATCCACCTCAATATGCACCGACGGTGCCTGGTCGCTGAAAACTCGGCATGCTCCGTTCCGGCATTGTAGGGAAGCAAGGGTCGATGGTCACTCACACGACTACGACCATGCATAGAAATGAAGTACACCCCTCCCTACCTTAGTGTATAAACTACATAATTTCTCAGGTACGTAAACAATCCTGCCCGTCGCTGAAAGTCACAAATCAATGGCCACCGTATTTGCTGCGAAAACCTCTCACCTGGTATGTAATATCGAGGCATGGTACGGTAACAACTTCATCTTCCTGAGACACCTATCTCTACGTCGATATGAAGCTCTTCTGTACGCGAGCCCACGCTAAAGTGTCTTCAAGACAACAATTCGAACATAATCACAGTGGCCTAGACGAATGCTAAGAGAGACATGCACCACCCAGAAGGAGCCGGTGGTGTGTAGGTTAGAGCTCCCGGAGGAACATATGACGGAGGGCTTGGTGCCTTTTATCTCCTGAGCTCTGTTCAAGGGGAAGCTCCCAATCTCACAATACACAGAACTCCGGAAACGTTCGTTTGTCAACCCGGCCGGTGTGTTTCGTGTCTAGCCAGACAACGAACGAGTACTAGAGTACATGTAGTAGTGTAACTATAATACCACAGTACAGGACACCTAGTAAGTAGAAATAAAGTACGAAGAAAGGCAGACTCATAAGTAGAGGCAAAATAAATACATTTCGGAGTCGTTACCTTGTAGAAAGAAACATTCTCGCTCGAAAACGAAATCCTGGCTGGACCCGTGTTCTTGTTCCATAAAACGGGTCCGGTACTCTAACCGTAAGTCGCTTCCTTGAAGAGAGCTCGACAGGTCAGAAAAAGTAGCCTTTGCCAGTGCCCTTGGCCCACGAACTCGAACCAGATAAAGCCCCAAATATCGGTTTGTGTCCTTGTCCGATTTTGTTTCAGATTGTCCCAAACGCACGCGGCCAAGCCGCGCACGTGTCGAGCATTAGCCTGGACTAGGTTTAGGGTTAGGGTTAGTGCTAGGTTAAGGTTAGGGTTGGGTCGACCACTTCTTGTGAGTTTGATACAACCTCCCCCCAAAAAAACACAAGTGAAGCCAGCAGGAAATCGTAATAGATTTTGTACTTACTCTGGTACGATTTGTGGGTTGAAGACAGGTAAAGGTGGAAAACACATCCCTAGAGTGGAACCCTTACCGTTGGATAGCCGATCCTGCTGTATTTACCCGCCCAAAACTCGCTACCAGTGTTATGTATCTAGCCCATGTATGCGTACGTACCTACGTACCTACGTACGCAATGTGTAGTATTATTGTGTACGTTTAACATACCTACAGAATGGTCCATTTCAAGGCACGTGCCTAGGGTTGCTCAACGGCTACATAGAGAGCCTTCTAACGAACAATTTTTTTAATGTTTGTGGTAGTTTGTTGGGCGTGATAGAACACATCATCATCCAATCTCGTCAGTAAACCCTGGGGAGAACCCCATTGTCACATAAAACAATTTAATACATATATATATTGTAGTTAGGTCACTAGGGCCTGTAATTTGGGGGACAACAAAGAAGAGTCGCCGCGACTCGAACTCGCAAACATTTGTGTTCATGGTCATACATACATACATACATCCATACATACATACATACGCCGTGCCCACTACAATGCCTAGTCCCGTTGACTGAACTATTCTGTCTAGCTCAACATGTTTCGAAGGAAAAAACCTTTGTTACGAATATAGCATACGAGTGTCGTGTACACGAATCATTTGCCAGGGGCACGAGGCACTAGTTTATACTGTATAGCTCGACAGGTAGATACAACTTTCTAAAAGTTAAAGGAGTGTTGTGTAATCAACACGTTGCGTTGTTCCTGACAACAACATAGGAACACGCGGAAGGACACAAACATAAACCCGCGTGCGTGCAGATTTTCGACGCGCGGGGGCCGAAGAATGCGGTATATATATACATGTATGTACTTGTAATCACGTGAGGCCGCCCTCCGCTCCGCCCGGTGTTTAGAAATGGCGAGCGGAGCGATCACAGGGTTTCCGTTGAATTGCGACCGTACGTACAACGCGCCACATATTCTACTCGGTTTTAACCAAACCAAGAAGGGCGCATACAAAACAAAAAAACAAAGGTTGCTTTGGAAACGATCTCGATGTAGGACGTTTCTTAGAGGTACACCGCTATTATTAGGCGTGTGTACTCTCTCTCTCTTTCTCTCTCTCTCTCTGTCTCTCTCTCTCTCTCTCTCTCTCTCTCTCTCTCTCTCTCTCTCTCTCTCTCCCTCTCCTCTGGAGTGTTATGCGGGGGCATCTACGTATGAACTTCTTATTCGGTAGCTGCCACAGGCATGTGCATTCGTTTCAAAGGCAACCACGAGTGAGTCTGGCCGGCAATGCCAAGTGTCAGGTTCGGTGTTTTAAACCGCAACCGAAAACACATACAACACTCAATTTGCAAGCTGTGCAGAGAGCTGTGGGTGATATGAGTACTTTCGATCGTTTCGCAGAAATATCAAACCGTAATATATCAATTATGTATACTGCTATTGATAGATGCATATATGGGTATGACGTGAAGGATGTACCGGTATATAATGCCGATGTATTGTGTAGTATTGTGCAGGACACCATACAAATATAACGAGCAAATAGCATCGCAGGCAAATATATTAACGAAAGAAAAGCACTAGTTGGGGACTCGTTACGCTGATGATATTACGGGGAAGCACAGTAAATAGGGCCTACGATACGCAGCACAAATATATACTCGTATTTTATATAAACATTGTTTACTTACAATATTAATGTTTGGTCCTATTCACCATGGGCCTCCGTGAGAGTATGAAAGGCGCGCCCGCGTTCTCAAATAAGAAAGCCGGCCTGGGCCAATTTTCGGGTTTCAAATTATCAATAGGTGTCCTGTACTGCATGTCATAGAATATGAATGCGCAGTTGCCGGATCGGAGGTTGTAGCGTTCGCGTCCCAGGAACGTTTCTACAAAACATGTGTAGGCGTAGATATTATTAGCCGTATAATATGTACAACAGCACGCGCCGCTCCCTAGGGCCACCTGAGTAGCGCCGGCTGCCTATCGATGAGATCAACCCGTTTGGCAATGTGCGGCGTAGTGCGGTTAGGCACTAGTAGTGCCGTTTGGCACTATCGCGCCGGCATCTTTGGCTAGCGCATACCGTGACTATGTAGAGAGACCACGACGGGAGTAGTAGTAGTAGTAGTCGCAAGGGTGCTCCTACCGAATGCCTACATATCAAACATATGTAGAGTACGACGCAAATCCGAGAAACAGAAAAATGAAAAATAGAAGCTGGGTCGCAGGGGCGTAGTTCGAAAAATCAACACACGACGCGCACGAATATTATGTAAAACGGGCATCCCTCTAGAGCCGTGTCTGTGTGTGTATGATACGGATTGTGTACTGCTGCTGTTGCTGCTACTGCTTGCTCTTTCTAACACGGGGGCCTACAGTAAATTGGACCAAATATTGTTCACAAAAAATGGGGACACATTGGTGTTTGGCTTCGCCGTACGAGGTCCTATTTACTATGGTCCCCGTAGTAAAGTGCAACCACCAAGCGGATAGAAACGAGAAACTTTCTGAAACCTCGTGGTCCAGTCACATACATATACTCGCTGGCGGACGACTCTAGAACACTCGCATTCCTTAACATATTCCGAAATATATACCAGGTATATATTATGATTATATGGATATATAATATAATGTTCGCGCTTTTGGGTACCGGCTGTGTGTTTGGCGCTTCGTATTCCATTTCATACATTCCGGTATAATACGTGGTCAGTACTGAGACATTCGTTCCGGATTCGGGAGTCTTGTATTTTGCGACTGCTGCGTAGGCGTATGATATATATGTATGACACAGGGGACGAGGGTGCGACGGCAAGGCTAAATATATCAAGAAGAGGAGGGGGGGGAGGAGGAAGAGGAGAAGCAAGCCCAGGCCAGGATTCTAGGGCCCAAGCAAACCATAGATGTTCTATACGGGAAGCCGTTGGCCCTTGAGCAAGCAGGCTCTGTCCGTTGTCGTCGTGGACTCTTGAATCTTCGCGGGTCCACTTTCTTCACCCTTCGTTGTGGCGTTGTAACTTGGAACTACCTGTTCTGCCTGCCTCTCTCTTTTCGCCGCTCGCATTCCACCACCCGCCCGCGAATGTCAGGGGTTTTGCGTTTTGCATGCATACACATTGTTTGCGTGTAGATGTACTGTCTATGCAGCATACATATATATACGTACCAGCTGCCAGTATATGTGTATATACCTTGTATACACTTTTATTTATATATGTGTTACGTGCTGTTATTCACAACTTGCTTGACCCTTGTAGAACTGGAGTCCCAAAAGGGTTAAACAAGTATATGTGCATACTCGTATCATACATAGTATATACCATCCAATGGTATTTGTTATTAGTAGCACTCTGTTACTTACTGCTGTCGTACCTATTATTCAGTATATAGAGCTTAACTATATGAAAGGTATCAGATGTATGAGTTAGGTACAGTGTTGTATCCGCTTTTGTCATGAAGGCGAAACTGCGGAGGAAGTCGCCGGCGCTCATCGGATAAATACATTCACATATAATACATATTCGTATGTATGTATTTAGCATATAAC
Organism: Saccharina japonica; assembly: GCA_008828725.1. NCBI lineage: Eukaryota > Phaeophyceae > Laminariales > Laminariaceae > Saccharina > Saccharina japonica. The sequence goes on from MEHQ01001395.1 coordinate 255,862, forward strand.
ATAATAATATTAATAGTAACATTGATAGAACACCTATCTCTTGTTGTGCATGTAACTGGTGTCATATAGCAATGCTGTGACTGATAATTAAATAGTGAATTATGTATAGATATGCATGTTAATGTTCATATATATGTGTTATATAATACTATATTCTGGTACCTGGTACCTTACGCGAATAGCCAAACACACATTATTACAGTACGTAATAATAGGAGTATATGCCGTGTTTACGAGACAAAAACAATCAGGATCACCAGTTCTGTACAATATATATAATACCAGAGAGGATTATACTGCATTATATTCAAAATTCTTACGTTTGCCGTCTGACAATCCTCGATCTTACAGCTACTCGTAGCTGTTTTTTATTTTTTTTATTTCAATAAATGTTGTATGCATAATATATACCTGACATCAGGCGCCTGGCTACCTCGTGCAGAGAAGTACGTAGTACGTACGTATATCATACCGGTATATACGGCCGTAACCACGTGTTTTTCTGCCCACCTACCAGGTAAAACAAAGTATTAAAGAGCGGAAAAACAACGAGGAGTCACATTCAACGAAGAGTCCTGAAATACGTTCCAAACGTTGGTTGGGGGTCCATCCCCTGTGACCCAAGATAAGAAACGCCTGCTCAACGCAAGCGCGCCTATGGACCCCACCCAGCAAGCAACCCCCAGCCACCGCCCTCTCCGATCACTCGTCCTCTCATCTTCTCCCTGCATCTCGCCTCCTCCCGGTGAGATAATCAAGCACATGCTTAATATGTAGATACGGCTGATATTTAACGGTACGTACGAGTATATATATAAAGTTTTCTGTGTGTACTCGTATAAAGTAAGATTTTTGTTTCACTCCTACATATCGATTGAAGGCATACACATTGGTTGTAGACACGCGAGGGAGAGTGACTTGTTGTCCCCTCTCCTCCTTGGTGCCAGTTTTTGTTTTGTGTTTGCCTGGTTCTTGCGCGCTTTGGGCGGTGTATGATGTGTGCGCGTGTGCTGTACGAAGGGTAAGCATCATCACCAAATAATATATTATTTGTTGGTTGGTACGTCAAGCCTTGGGGACGTAGCAAGTAGTAGTAGTTGTTGTTGTTATGGTGGACAGGCGTCACTGCTTGGAGTACTACTGGTAGACAATGTCTTCCTACTCGTAGGTATTCGCAGCAAGTCATGCTACGGCAACATGCTACGGCAACAAGCCTATATATTATAGCATACACGGCCGATGTGCCGCATGCATAAAGCGGAAGACGCGACGTTCCCGGGCTATGATGGTTGGTGTTCGACAACCTTTTTTGTTTCCCGACAAAGAAGCCAGACGCGTGCTGGTCGAAGAAAGCGAGCCAGCTCACTCAGTGGACGGGGGACGTATCACAGACCCTTCGACCTTCCGTATCATTCATTTGTGTGAGCACACCCAAAACGTATGACGTCTTCTGAGTAATCCATATACCACGAGAGTTACAGCAGAGAGCGTGAAATTAAATAATTTCATTCACGAACTCAAAAAAAATACTTTGTATGAATAGTTACGTTTCCGTCTACTACCCATACGATGTATGATACCTACATATATTGCATATAATATGTATATATATATTGCATATTGTTATGTATATGCTTGTGTGCACGCTCCCCACACCCACGTGCCCGCCACACGGGGGCAGCACACCAATATACATCCGACCCGCAAGCTCTCTTCAGGACTGCTGTAGTTTAGCAGTCCCTCGGACATCCGTTCCACAACAACAACAGAGTAAGGACAGGCCGTGCACGGTACCGCCCGTAGTACATCATTTTCCGAGCTACGAAAGAGGATATGTAGGAGTAGTTGACAGCGTCTACTTTTGCTTACATGCAAAACCAACCGCCAAAGCCGAAATTGCAGGAGGTATACTTTTAGCGGGTTAAAGTTGGACCGCCCAATATTGGAATAAACCAACATGTATGTACAGAAATAGTGTTACTAAATAATACTCGAGACGAACGAGCCTCCAATTATATATAGGAATACAAACGCATGCTATTTCGCTAGAGATGGTGGGATAACATTAGCACGTCGGGGGGACATTTGTGTACCCACCATGAATATTCGATTTCCCAATCCAATACAGCAGTACGGCGCTACGTAGCACTCCTTGTTGTGCATATACCAGGTATATTGCGGTCGTACATGAATTCAATATATTTTTGTCCTTCCGCTACATGTATATGTGTGTGTGTTCTTCACATTAAACCTTCCTTTCTACCCATCGACAGCTACATGTAAATAGGGTTCCACGAATGTACTCTTACCCCACACTAATGTCGAGTACGGTAGTATATTTGAATAGCTTGTCCCCTGCAATCTGGGTGTAACATGCAACTATACTTGGACTACTGCAGCAGTAACTATGGTTGGTGTTGTGTTCGATCGTGTGCAAAGTGAAACACAGCGCGCCCCGGTGCACAGGCTTCTTGCGCCCGTGACATACATATATAAGAATTCCGATAACCCTGCGTGCCCTGGAATCATACATATTATTATGATGCGCACCTAGCCTCTCTCCCCTCCGTTGGTCGCGCCTTCCCCGCCTGGCAGGCTCGTTCGCCGCCGCGCCGTTCTTATGCCTGTTTCTTTTTTCGCGAGTCACTTTGCAGCGTAAAGTAGCACGAGAAACCACACATTGCCAATCGATACAACAACACATACAGGCATGGTGCGTGGTCTATATATATAGTAGGAAAACGCGGTCGGTGCGTGGTCTCGGCAGTTAGTTGTTGCCAAAGCAAAGCACATACATAGTTAATTGTTGTATACTTCGCACGATATATATATGTATATATACCAGATACATAGCACACAATACTAGTAAAGTTCTGGTCAAATACGCCTCATCGGTGTATTTGTGACAGTGCGGGGCACACGGCAGAGAGGTGTGAGAACGCGCTTAGTCTAGGTTTATTTTTACGGGAAAGACAGCAGCAAGTAGTATCGTCTCCCGAATTACCACACAGTAAATATTGTTCCTCTAATTTATCTCAGGCGGCATTTCTAACCGTCTGTGCTCACGGTATGGCAGGTGTGTCGTTCATGTGGTCTAGTATGGTGTGTAGGAACAACATACCGGGTACATATTATGCAAATATACGTACGCATGGGGTGGCTGTACTATCTTAAGAGTACCATTGTGCACATGCATGCATGCTTCTCTTTTAGCATGTCCCCGTCCGTCGACAAACCCTCCAACCCAACCGTTCTTATAGTGTTGTTGCGTTTCAATACAAAGGTGAGGTACCATACAATACGCAACCCCGCCCGGTCTTCGCTTTGGCGTACAGAAGGGTACGTGAGCTTATACACAACGCAGGATTCGATGTTTATGTTAGCAAGCCCTCTGCCCCCGTCGGTACACCGCCACGCGCCCTGCTCTATCTAGAAACAAACATAGCGCACACGAAACTACTTTTTGCAACGCGTAGCGTACACGTGTATACTACCAGGTATGCTGTGTACGATCAGTGTACTATCGCGGGGGCCGTAGTAAACTCGACCTACGCTACGTACGCACCGAAAACACGTCGCATGTTTTTTTTTACTGTTGATATCAATATTAGCAACGTTAAAATGCGTCCTATTCACAGTAAATAGAATCTGCGGTACACACAAAAGCCAGCGTATTTTCTCAGTTTTTTACCCAACCCTTTTAAATCCTTCTGCTGTGCGCGTGTCCAATATCCGTCTTGTCCATTTTTCCACCTTTCGTATGGCGCACATCGTTGTTTGTGTACGTCCTTACACGTTGCATGCTTTTTGTTTACTCTTGATATCAATATTGACAAAGTTAAAATGTGTCATATTCACAGTAAAGAGAACCTGCAGTACACACTCAAACCAGCGTATTTTCTCATTTTTTACCAACCCTTTTAAATCCTTCTGCTGTGCGCGTGTCCAATATCCGTCTGTCCATCTTTCCTCCTTTCGTATGCCGCACATCGTTGTTTGTGTACGCCCTTCTCGTGAACCTCTAGCCCCCAGGTCCTCCTGTTTCCTTCCTGCAACCTTCCAGCAAGAACAGCATCAAGATGGCTCCTCTTATGATCTTCGCAGTCCTCGCCACTCTCGGATTCGCAGGTGCGTACCGGCATGTTCTGCAATTTCTTTGACATAGATATATACTTCGTGTGTGTTTTCCTCGTACACATAATGTACATCATGCAGGAGCACAAGTCAAATCCGTAAGTACGCGCAATCAAAAACCACACACAGCATTCTCGATGTCACAGCTGTTGTTTTTAGTATATATTAACGTAAATAATATATACGAAGTATATATATTCTCTGTAGTCGTCATAGCCCATGCCCCCTGCTTCGACTTTCCGGCACCTGTGGAGCATTGACGATCACTAAGCGCTTGCCATCGAAACGTGTAGTGTTCGGGAACAAATCGAATCACTCCAGTCAAGTGCTAATTTACATTTTTTTTCGTACACGAATTCAATTGAAATGTAGTGCTAAAATTTAGTTACTAATTGTTTACACGAATTCAATACTCGTACATTATTTTGTGGTACACAAGTTCATTGCTTTTGGGTTACCATTTTTTAGCTTCGTATGTAATTATCTATGTGCGGCGCGTGCCAATCGTGAAAATAAACGAACAGTCAGAAACTGAAGTACGTTCAAGCGCAAAAACCGCATACGTATAAAACGCAAACCAACACGGTCGGCGTGTCGGCGTGTTGTCTCCCGCCCCAAACGTTAAAATGAGCCCTCGCCCCCACCCCTACTAAATCCCAACGGAGCATCGATCAAACTGCTGCAGTGCTACGCAATTATTGTTACTCTAGCCGCAGCTGAACACCTTCGAGAACCCAGGCGTTACGCTAACGATGGAGGGTACATTTCGTGGATAAGTCCAGTTGCCTTCGGCTTGCAATCAGAACCGGCCGTTGCTTGAAATCTCTCACCGAAAAAAAACCTCCCGCCTTTTGCTACTTCTGTATGTCGCGGTCCGTTTTTCATTCTTTATTGCAGCTTCTACTGGACAGGTGGACCAGGGACTCCGGGGAGGGCGCAACCTGCAGGTGAATGGAGTATATGAAAGAACCGAATATGTTAGATAGGAGGAGGGTGGTCAGTTCAGGCTCAAACTCATGGAAGTTGACGGGGCTCCACAGTGGTTGTGTATTAGTTTAGCCCAGTCTCCTCAGTACGCCCTCTCGAGACTACCTAAGACAGATGCGGGGAGTGAGTCGGTTTTGTTCGTTAGAAAATAAGCCAGTTAGCGCGCGTTGGGTGTTATCCACGTTACGTTATAAGACCGACCGGTGGCGGCTGCTTATAGCTCGCGGATGGGGTTGTTGTTTATCGGGGTGTGTGCTCTCAATACAAGCTCCGAGGGTTCGGACAGATGGATACACAGAGCTGATCTTGATTGGAACCTAAACCAAATATTAGACTGCACACTATCATCTACAGCAACGTGGCACCACAAAGCTGAACGAACATGCCATCACCCTTCTGAAACCCCATATTCGCCGGTTCGTCACATCATGCTACCGAACAGAGCCGTCAAGTTTCCCTATATGCTAGCCAAAAGCATTTCAAGTCATACTGTGTGTCGTTGACGCGTACTGTTAGGTAACCAGGTTTGTGAGATCACATGCGGTGTCAGGCGTCCCCAGCGGATACTGCGCCATGAGACCCCTCGCTTATGGAATTCAATGCTCTCTGATCAAGGGTATATACATATATACACGTGTTGATCACTCATAGGCACCCCTAAATAGACAAAACACCCAAAACAACACAAAACACACACACAAAACAAGGAAACTTAACCTATCTATGCACGAAGTCTGTACATACTCCTCGCAATATATGTACATATATTGCAATACATATCACCCTAAACTCTCCCTTTTTGTTTCGTTTTCTTGCTCGTTCGTCTTGTTATATGTTGCACACGACAGGGGCTGACCTGCAACTCCGTGCCGTGCCCCAACGGCTACACCCCGATCCCCGACGCCGACGAAGTGGCGTGCGCCGGAGACCCCTGCGACGTGTCCCAGTGCTGCGAGGCCTACTGCTCGTACCACCCGTGCCCCAACGACTTCACGCCCATTTTCGCCGCCAACACGACCATGTGCGCGGACTCCGGGTGCACCACCGGGTTGTGCTGCGAGGAGCTCTGCTCGTCGTACGAGTGCCCCGACGCCTTCACCCCGATCAAGAGCGCCGACACCAAGGTGTGCGCCGAGACCGGATGCACCACCGGCTCCTGCTGCGAGGCGTTCTGCTCGTACTACGCCTGCCCGGACACCCCTCCCGTCGCGGACGCCGACACGATCAAGTGCCCCAAGACCGGGGGATGCACCACCGAGCTGTGCTGCGGTAAGTGAACTGTGTGTTTTGCTTGTGCCGCGAGGTCTTTTACCACGTTGTCCTGAGTAGGTGACGCGCTCTAAAACCCGCTGTAGCATTCTTTTTTCACCGAAACGGTTTCGGCATGAATGACGCGAGCTCCTTGGCCCTACATTTTTCGGTATTTCATTTTTGTCTTCTACTTTTTGGTTCCGATTTTTCCTGTTCACCGGGTAGAGATTTTTTGTTTTTTTCAAAATCAGTTTTTGCGTGACTTACTATTATGATAGAATGATTGACTCATCATCAGTATAGGCCTCCTCAAGCGAGAACCCTACTAATGCTAGCACAGTGCGCTCATACCGTCGTAGCTTGCTCGTATGACCGACAGCATTAGTGTATCAGTGTACAAGCGTTCCTTGTGTTCACGGGCAGAGTTATTTGGAGCTAATACCTGCTTCGACATCTGAAACCGTTTATTTGGTATGATATATATATAATATATATACGTATGTATGTATGGGTCTGCACGGTAGACTACGTTGTATGGACAGCATGCGCGGCGTTGTGGTTGTACCAACAGCCTTGCGCGTTTTGCCGCCGAGTCCTAAACATACAGCTGTACCAGCACATGGGGGGGGGGGTGCGAGTGCTTAGCTTCTGGCTTTAAATGCTATTTTGGAGTCGTGTATTATGTCGGTTCCTTCGAAGGCGAAAAGTTATGTCTTCACTTAGTATGAGTTCGTTGAAATGGTCAGTTTTATTCGTAATTTTTGTCCCCTTGGGTACGAGTTTCTCTATTTATCTCTTCTATCTTCCTCCTACCTGTAGTGTTTGGAAATATTCGATGTCGTTTGAGCGGATGGGGGAGGGTAGTAATGTCGGCAACCGATTTATGATATTATACATTCACCTTTGGACCAAACGGGTGGTAATGCTGTCTTGAAATTATTGTTATCAAAATATTTATGCCCTGGTACCGATAACATTATGTCCACCCGCCACATGCCCTTCCACGTTTTTCAGAGCCCTGAAGGAGCGTACATCCTACACGACACTGATGACATCTCTACTGGCGGGCCTTGAAGACATCGCCGTACCCGGGACGAAGACATGGGGGCGGTGCCTTCACCAGTGATTTTTCTATCGTCTTGTTCCAGGACGTAGCTTCTCAATACGAAATCCGGCACCGTAGTCGTCTATCTACTATGAGCATGTCCTGGTCTCACGAAATGACTCTGCTTTGCTTTAAAATATTTTGTAGTATGTGGCAAAGCGATTTCTTCGAGTACCAAGTTCTACACGCGGATATGTAATGTCGGGACGTTTTTGTCACAACAGAAAGGTTGAGGGTGCGCACAGGCCGAATTTGTTGTCATTTATAGAGGGCGCTCGCGTCTTGCTCTTCTCTGCAGAGCGAAAGAAAGGAGAAGCCTTGGTTCAGGATTTATTTTACTTTGCCTAGGTAAACTGACACGACCTTAAGGGACTCGCGGTACTGGGCACTCCCTCAGAACTAGGTACGAGTAGCTCCAGGACGTACCCGCACCGGTCGATGCTAGGATTTTCGAGATGGGTTTTTGTAATGAGCCCGGCGCGAAACGATGGGTCGCATCTAATTTGTCCGTGAACGACGGTTTACTTGACTAGCGGGAAGCATAGTTCTTCCTCTTGTCCATTCGTCGCCAATATCGTGGGACCTGACAAAAGGAAATCACGGTCACAGGTTGCTTCTCGAAGGGGGGCGGGATAGGTGTTAGCTGATTGGGTTGTACTTGTATTGTGTTGGCGCTAGCCAGGAAAACCTGATAAACTCGACCCCAAGTACTCAAGGTGTTATGTTGCTCTGGCCGTGTACGCGCACGCTGTGGGACACCATGGTACGACATTAATTCCTGGTAGCCCCTAGGCAAAGGTATAACATCGGGTGGTCGACTTAGAATACCGTCGACGGTACGAGAGAAACCAGGTTAGATCGTACCGGGGGGTTCTCTAGGTTTATCGGCAGCTAGATTGATAGTTTTGCTTAGTCTGTTTTTTACATACGCGTCAGACGCCTTGAAAGAAACCGAGATCGAACATATCCCCATGTGAGGAAAGCAGGAGAGGCGGCTATCGTAGAACTCTCGCTCTGTGTAAACAGGCGTCACGGTGGTTTTGTCGGTAGCCGAAGACGATCGGGTCGGTTTAGGAATTGAATTATATCTACTTCGTGAAGCTGGGTAGTCATCGGAATTGGAGTGCCGGTCAGCCGCGAGCCGTGAAGTCCGCGTGCCCGTAACTCTACTGGAAATCGCGAAAGTAAAAAGCGATAAACCAAAGAAATACCTTGGATGTGCTGTGGCCAGTGTTTTTGCTGATGCCTTGTTTTCGACTTCGACGTAGAAATTATGAGTGACTGACGTCGTTATCGTGTGGATTGACGTTGTGCTCCTGCACTGCCGATTCGCCGTGCCGACATCCACCGTATCTTGTGTGCGTTGTGTTATGTCAGTCTGTTAATCGAGAAATACCCGCGTTGTGCTATACACGCTTGAAAACGAGAAGGTGCCAGTTTGTTGATATTCCTTGCACCTAAGTTTCTCGCGGTAGGAAAACTGTCGAGAGACAAAATCTTATGCTCGGAGCAGTGTCAAGCCACCATCGTCCGAAAATATGGTTTTGACCTGGTGTAGGCGCAGTGTCGAATGAAGAAGGAACCCTATAATCGTGACCGCCTTATATTGGGACACCGCCTTACTAAGACCGCCATATATCGGGACACCGCCTTACCACGACCGCCATATATCGGGATGCCGCCTTACTCAGACCGCCTTGTATCGGGATACTGCCTTCTTTAGGCCGTTTATATCGGGATACCCCCTTACCCAGACCGCCTTATATCGGGAGACCGCCTTACTTAGACCGCCTTATCTAGGGACTGGACCCCCATTGCTTGTAATACGTTTGCAGTCGAGGAGTATAGTCATAGTTTCGGTCACAAGTTTGGGTGCCTAATTACTTGCAGGACGTCGACCGATCAATTCGACTAGTAGTTACTCCTTCGGGGCCCTAAGAGAGCTACCAGTAAACTATGATACACGCAACGTTTGATTCTCTGAATCGAATAGTTGAGTATTCTCCCCGCAGCACAGGTAGACACTCCCGCCGCCGTGCCTTTTGCGACTATTTGCGTTGTAAGTGAGGACAGTAACATATCATCGCCAAACCCACGCAGTTACGGTGGCTGTATTCGTCGCTTGTTACAGGCAACCCCTCTGAACTCTCATCAAGAGGTGGGATTAATCAGATAGTTTGGAATGGGAAGCAACTAGACCGAGGTACACGAGTTATCGTTCGTAGAAACTTATCTTGGACGTGTATCGGTAGGATAATATTTTAACGTTTGCCGAGAGGTACAAGAAACAGTAAATACTCCCCAAACAAATCAAACAAAAAGAGACACGCTTCACGTGATGTAAGGTTAACAAGTAGCGCGGAACTCCGTACAATATATGCATTTACATTTTTATGTGGAAACATCAGAGTAAAGTACTTATCGTACGAGATCATAAATCATCCAACAAAATGTAATCGGCGACTTCCGTTTATCACGCAGATATTCGCGAGCATTGTCATCGGTAGGCCGAATTCGTTAAGTATGTCCGGGTGCCCACAAGACGCATACCGTGCATCTTACACTGACGCATTGTGTCACACACCACAGATGACCATAACCATTGAGAGGATTTTCCCGCCACTGCTTGGAGCGCCCTCATTTAATATGAGTTTTACCATCTCGTTGCAGCCGCGAGATAGCCTTGTCCATTCATGCACCCGCTTTCTTCCAAACATCGTTGACGTTTGTTGTCGTGCATTAGCTGCAGGCAAAACCACGCCCAGACAAACGCAAACACTTCATTCAGGCTGTCACGCGTAAAGCTAAACCTGCACAGACAGGCCACACCTGACGCCGTGCTACCCTCGACGACGAAGAAAAATCGCTCACTGTTATACAATTCATGATCCCATAACAACTGATCAAACGTGACACTACAGAAGCAAACTCAATCCTGTTTGCGAAGTTGCCAGAAATGGCACGTTTCTTGATATTCAAACCACAGGAATGCCGACCGTGTATTCACAGTACCTAGGTAATGCTAACATACTGCGACGTACCAGGTATTGCGATAGTCAAGGTATCTCTTACATATTGAAAATCTATTGCAGCGCGCACCATCTATGCGTTTATCGCGCGTGTCGTTGTTTAGTGAAGCTTTCCCGCACTCTTGGTAGTGTAGGGAAACCTGTTTTCATGAAGGACCTTACATACTGTGCTGGTAAATATGTGAAGGATCATCTGTCATTCACTACATGACAATGTAATTTTGTACGGTAACTCGATCGCTTTGGAGCGAGGTGTCTTATTGCACACTCTGAATCCACTGATAAATCCTCTAAAAAAACTTCGGTCGGCGTTATGTGACTAAGAAAATTGTGCAGTATAGGCGACCGCGATGTTGGGGCGGCCTACATTCGGCTCTCGGTATGTCGCAATATATCCGACCGCCAACAGTTTTGCTTGGAGTATATACGTACGAGAGCACAGCCTTGGTCTAATTACTGTCCTCCTGCCGCAAGTATGAAGGTGCCGTAATATTGATATTGGTACTGCGACCAAAGTATTCGTTTATCGTTTCCAGGCGTTTGCCGAAAATACAACGGGTATCGGTTGGCTGACAGACGACACACGCGCAAAACGGATACGTTGTGCGCAATAAACGCCGAATCGGCAGTGCAGGACTCCGCGGCAGGTCTACAACACACGACGTTTTCTTAACAAAGAAATACATATAACTTGAACATTGAACCGATAACACGGCAAAGTCAGTGGCGCAAACAACTCAGGAATGTCGTCGAAGTTATTGATTCGAATATCACTTGTTACGTGGTGGGGTCCTAGTAGACCTACGATTACGTTGAAATCACGTATGATCGGCCCTCAATTTCCACTGACTACGAGTTTAACGAAATACGCAGCTTTCCCCAGCACTCAACCTCCAAAAACAACCAAAAAGACTCGCGAAAAAACGAGCCGACCATCTCAAGCTATTGGCAAAATAAACCTATGACCCTGCTGCGACAGCGCGGGTGTTGTACGATAGCCATACCTTACTACGTCCGTGGGGTGACGACGGACTCAACCTCAGGTTCCTTGAAAAACGTCCGACGAACATTTTAAGCAACTACAAGTACTATCAAATCAATCATCCAAACAAACTCCTAGTAGAGAGCGCATCGATGTGACTAGAGACCTGGTTTGCCTCTTATGGCCGACAAGCTCTCACGTCGACCCCCCCCCACGGAACTCCCTTTCCCCCTATATAAGTTAAGAGGTATAAGCGTATCCCACAGCTTGTGCGTTCTCTACAGGAGCAACAACACACCCTGCGGGTGGAACACATCCGATTTTCCAGGCAAGAGCTAACACAACCCACCTATTAACTGATTCTGGTCACCAAGAAGCAACTTGTGTCCCTCGGTTCCATCATCTGCCTTAGATGATAGTGCCGAAAACCTACGGTCACTGTGAAATAACGAAACTATCAATGAGATACAGGGCGAGGGAACTCGTCGTTTCTTTTCGGGCCCATTACAACCCCCCCCCCTCCCCCGTTAACGCCGTCTAAACCTACGTTCACCGCGAGTGAAGGAAACCATCAATTGAAACACAGGACAAGGGAACCCATCGTCTCTTTTCGAGTCCAGGACAACCCCCGCCCCCCCCTTGAACATCAAAGTCCCGACCCGTACTGCGGCACTGAAAAGGTTCCCAGTAGTTCTGGAGGAGGGCCCAGTACCGAGGGCCCCCTGATAATGGAGAAGTCGAGCGTCGTTACGGTACGCTTCAGGTAACCTAGGAAAAATAAAATAAATTCCGAAAGGCCTTTTTGACTTTTGTTTTTGTGCAGATACAAAAAGAAACACGTGCGAGCTCTTCAAAGGGCAACCATTGTTGAGCCTGTATGCGCCAATCTTTATGTTGCGACAAAAACCGTCCTACATCGCCAGTACGTACAGCGTAAAACTTCTGGTCGAAGGAACTTCTACAAATATGTTGAGAGAAAGCAATTTCCTCCACACAGGCCGGTTTTCCCAACCGTGGGTGGGCGACTACGGAAGTGCCGCCTTGCTCGTGGTGAGAAGCTACGTTGCTGAAACATCCGAACGAAACCATTGTGAAGGCACCCCGCCCCCCCCCGCGAGCTGTCTTTGGCGTTTCTGGTGGAGAGGTCGTCAGCGCCCGCAGGTAGAGATATCATCAGCGTTGCCTCGGTTATGAGCTCCTTCAGGGTTCTGCCAAAACGTGAAGGCGCATGTGGCGGATGGAAGGAATTTTCGTTTAACTGATTGATTCGTTTAAATGTCGGCGCATTGATTCAGTTAGAGATGTGAAGAGACAGGCCATATAATGTAATAAGCGTGTTATGTTTTTGATAGTCGGTAGTCGCGAGGTTATGCTGGTACTGTTATGTCAGCATGAACACCCCGGGTCGATAGCTTTTGGTCGCTGGATAATCTTCACATCGTAAGGAGAAATCGACCCGTGATCTCTCTGTATGTCCTTGCTTTATGTCGCCGGTTGGCAGCCTTACCGCCGATTCGGTTGTGACCATCAGCAAACCGACTGGTGCGACGGTAGAGGGATATCGTTTTACGTCGATTGTTTTTTCGGTCGCTTAAGGTCACTCGATTGCGTGACTTCCTTAAATAATATGTTGCGTTTGTGCTTTGGCTATGACATCGCGGCATGTGCCGACATCAGGTTGGCTTTTTCACGCTACGCCAACCAGGTATTTGCAACTCAAAGGGCGGGTTCAGTACAGACCCGAATGATAATGGGGATAGACCCCCTACCGTACCACGAGCTTGTCTCGTTTCACTGCCAGGTAATGAACTCAGTCCTGGTCGCGGCCCAATAATCCAATAAACGTGTCTGTTTTATCGATAGCCGTAGGTGTTTTTGTCTGACCGGGGCTGAGCTCGTCAACTTCTTAGGGTATGATAACTTTACGCGTGCAAACGTTTTACAACTAGCGCATATAAATCTTGATCCGGATTGCGCGAACAAAGCTTCTTCGAAAACCGTTGTTCTGGTGTCATAGTGAGCTGTCCGTGTAAGGAGATCAGACAATAAACCACCTTCCACCCCCCACCGTGGGGAAATGCTCGTACAGAAGAGAGCGATACCTCGCGCGCGTTGGTTTACCTTGTTGTTGTAGTTTTGCCTGGGTTTTATCATGTTGCTGAAGGTTTATTAGTGGTCAACCATGAAGCGAAGGTTGTCCTGAGCGCTATAAGGGATGGAAAATAAAATTACGAAATGTTTCGACGCGATTGGAATGTATGATGCGTACCGTATGCCTATGTGCACTACTACTGAATCCGCATGCTTTTGTTTCAACATGGTTTCAACATCCAGAAGTCTGATGACGAGCGCATGTCTCCTGTTTTCGACCACCCGCCCACCATTTTCGTTCGAAGGTAAAGGTATGAATAAAAGATTTACGGGGTTTCCATGTTTGTCAACCTAGGCTGTCTTGTGTACGCCGGTTCTTTCCCAACGCATTGACTGCTTCATAATTGTGCCTACAGACCTCGTCCACAAACGAAAATCCAAAGGATGCAAAGAGGATAGAGGCTTGCGGACGATGAGCCAACCTTTAACACTCACATCACACAGAAAAGGGAAGGTAGAACGTGGCGAAACACGCTGACGGTACCACGTAGATTATCGAACAAAAACAAAACGGCCAATATTTTATTTGAGGAAAGGTAGACAAATATATGGGGATATTGGCACACCACTCGGTCCGTCCCGATAAAGAAACGTTTATTGTACGCGTGTTTCATCGCTTAAAGGGTCACCTTACAATCCCGGACACAGGTTGAGGGCACAAAAATTCAGTTCACTTACCGCAGCACAGTTCGGTGGTGCATCCCTCGGCCTTGGGGCACTTGATCGTGTCGGCGTCCGCGACGGGAGGGGTGTCCGGGCAGGCGTAGTACGAGCAGAACGCCTGGCAGCAAGAGCCGGTGGTGCATCCGGTGTCGGCGCACACCTTGGTCCCGGCGCTCTTGATCGGGGTGAAGGCGTCGGGGCACTCGTACGACGAGCAGAGCTCCTCGCAGCACAGCCCGGTGGTGCACCCGGAGTCCGCGCAAAGGGTGGTGTTGGCGGCGAAGATGGGCGTGAAGTCGTTGGGGCAAGGGTGGTACGAGCAGTAGGCCTCGCAGCACTGGGACACGTCGCAGGGGTCTCCGGCGCACGCCACCTCGTCGGCGGCGGGGATCGGCGTGTAGCCGTTGGGGCAGGCTACGGAATCGCAATACACATCCTGTCAAGCGCGGCAAACAAAAACAACAAAAACAAAATCGGGAAAATAGTTGTAGAAGCGACCAAGGGACTTGAAAGGGGTACAACCATGGGCACTGTTAGCCTAACACGAACAGGGGGCGATCTGATGAGCAACGCCACCTTATCGGTGGTGGAGTATTATTTTACTTAAATATTTGCATGACGAAACTCAAAAATGTCACCCGAATCATAAAAATCAAACGAAGTGTTCTTCGCACGACCCGAAGAAACTTTGTACATATGCTCGTAGTTTAAAGCATCCATACTATTGCGGGGGACCGTAGTAAATAGGACCAACTATTGTTAGTAAAACAGAGGATGGCATAGAGGTTTTTGTGTGAACCATGGGTCGTATTTACTATGGTCCCCCGTGCTAGCAGTAGTAGATTCAGTATCGTATACACTAACTGGTAGTTGGTTCACTTTTGGGGCTCAGCCGCTGGTCAGAAACTGTTGGCCAAGCCATTCCTAGCCATTTTCGTGGAACGAGTACGATGTAGTGTCAATAGTCAAGGCAGTTTTGATGTGCTCTGTAGTGTCTCCGTAGCACATAAAACATCAGTATAATGTAAACTAACACCAGCAACTATAGGTGCGTCGTCTACTTGGGTCAAAGGTATATGATCTGGCACTGAAATATATCATCTACTACGCTTCACTAGGACGCTGACTATGTTCCATGTGTGATATTTCGTTACTATATAGGACCAGGAAAAACGCGTGCTGTGGACTGAAGGATGTGCTTGCGAACAAAGCAACATTCGTTCGGCACAATGAAATAGGCAAACCAGAGATGGAGATATCTTTAGTGTGTATAGGAATGCCATTTGTCGACCCTGCCACTTAAACAGTAGTTCGTTCACAATTACTTCACCATATGCTATTCATTGTTGATGGTACACCAATATAGAATGCCATTGAGGTTCCAAACCTGTAGGAGCTGTGCATATATCTTAACCTATACACCGTACGTCGTGAAACAACGTTCAGAGCGCAACCTGGCAAACAAAAACCCCACCTGCGCTACAACGGGAGACCATAGTAAAGAGGACCTACGGTTAATAAAAAACTACATATTTACCTATTCACCTATTTTTAGTAACAGTAAGCATAGTTACTATGACCTCCTAAAACCTGATGAGGTAGATCACACTAAAAAGGAGTTTTGTCTGCCTTCCAACAAATATTAAAACGTAGGATGGGTTGATCGTTTGAACGAAACCGTGGCACTACAAGATGCGTAGCAATTGCAATCCGATCGTGTAGTGTATCATACACCCCTTTTACGGACGCTCTCAAAATCGATTATTGTTGTGCCCAGCCCCCCCTCCCGGCGCCGTCTCGAAGGGGATGCGTGGTCAATGGTCAAATGACTAAGGCAATCAACAAATGAGGACACCTCCGTAAAACTGGCCATGCCTCCATACAAATCGCTCACATAGAGTTGACGCCCGCCACGGAGGCCTTGGTCCACCCCGGCACCAGTCGAAGCTGCAAAAACGTAAAAGACGGAAAGTCACAGCAAAACGAAAAAACAAAACAAATGCGGATATTTGTTTATTTTATTTTAGAAGCTATTTGGAGGCGGATTTATACGGCGGGTTCTGCGTATACAGCGGGACCTTTCAAACTTTGCGAACTTGGCAAAACATTATCCGCCATATTTTGCAAAAATACCTAGATGTACTCTATACGGGTGTCGATCCGAGCTGAGAGTAGAAAAGGCATATTACTGTTGTGGGTTGAAACCAGAAAATTTTGGTGGACGGCGGGGGGTTTGGTCGATATTTTGTTGGAAATGCATTTAAGAGGTGAGGGCGCAGGTTGGGGTTCAATGCACGGGATGGACACGGGAGGTTTCGGTTTGCGTGAATTCGGATGAGGGTGGCCTACAGGCTTTATTTTTGTAGTTATTGGGCTTTGGGTTTTGTTCCTTCGTCCCTTTCCTACGATTGACGAGCGCCTGCATATTGACTCCCAAAGAAACGAAATGCATAGATTCAGGCTACCGTTCGTAGCTCAACAATAAACTACTATGTGTCACTTCCCCGTACGTGTTGTACAGTATTTAGCTCGTAGGTGAAAATCAAATTTACGTAAACAATTAGTGCTTTGCATGGAGTTATAAACCCCCATTGAGGGTGCATAGCGTGCGAACGTGAAATTCGACTCGAGTCGACGAGGGAAGTAAGGGCTCAAGTCTTCTCCCGATACAGACGAAGGTACAGGCAGTTTAGTGGGGAGGGGGGGTGTGCTGCTATGTGACCCCAGATCTGCCCTACACGTCGGAGGGAGAGAGGAAACAAGGGCCAATAAACCGGAGGAACGCATGCTACGATAGAGGTGCGCCATGTTTTTTCTGAGCTTCCTCACTTAAAGGAGCGTCATACCTCACCGAAAAAATGATTCTGGAGGAAACCAAAAGCGCTGCCGGATGAGAAATATCCTGACCGAAGTATACTCTGAAACAAACAGTATTCGTCACAAAAATGAAAAAAAGTCCGACGAATTTGGGTTAAGGAGCCCGATCGTTCAGAAAACGATTCGGTCAAAAAGTGATACCTCTACCGTAGCACGCGTCGAGGGAGAGAGGAAAAAACAATAAGGCAATACCCTGACTCGAAAAAGTCGTTAACACTTTCCACCCGCTTACATGCTCACCACGTCATAACATTTGTTATGTATGTACGGGAAATGGTTTCCCTGATGTTTTTACTAACTCGAGAATATCAATCATTGCGCGGGTTTGCGCGAAACAAACTCCTTCGACGTCATTGTAATTGTCGTGGTATACAGGGGCGCTAGCGGAGGTGATGCATTCAAACATTTTAATGACGTAGACGACGCCAAGCAAGCACGGCGAGGAGACTTTGCGAGACGTCTCTAATGCTATATGATACATGTAAGACCGGAAAGGACGCGGTTTGGGAAGTTGTCGAAATGGTGACCGAACTTCTGCTGCTAAGCTGTTGGTGCCAGTGCTGGAAAGGCCCGTATGTGGAATAATGCTGTTGTTGTTATTGTTGTTGCTGTTGTCGTTGCAACTGCCGGAGGTCCGCTGGTTCGAGAACCAACGACTCCGCTTGCACACGTGGTCCAACCTAGTATCGTCGACGCATCACGCTCAGCTTGTAACTGCAGTGTGAGCGGAAGTCACACTGTAAGGTCATCTACAGTAGTAGCAACGACAACCGCCTTAAAGTCACCGCATGCGAAGTCCCGCTCGTCGCCTATTAGCCGACTAGCACCGATGACGCGTGCTACGGTAGAGGTGGCACCTTTTGGCTGAATCGTTTTCTGAACGATCGAGCTCCTTAACCCAAATTCGTCGGACTTTCATTTTTGTGACGAATAATGTTTCAGAGATTACTTCGGTCATGAGATTTCTCATCCGGCGGCACTTTTATTTTCCTCCAAAATCCTTTTGTTGGGTGAGGCATGACGCTCCTTAAGTGAGGAGCTCAGGAAAAACATGGTGCACCTCTATCGTAGCATGCGTTCGATCGATGAAAGGCGTAACGCTTACGTATTAGTGGGGGCTATACTCAATAGGACCAAGCAGTAAAAATAGGAACATCTATTTTTGTTTGTGTGTACCGTAAGTGCGGGGTTACTGTGGTCCCGCAAAAATGTAGTATTATTACCTTAAACCGGTCACGGATAACATGATCCCCAACCGATGTAATGCCAAGTGTGTTTGTTTCTTGTGACAAACCGATTTCGGTTTACAAATATATATCTGTGTATGTGTACTGTGTCCTTTAGCAGCACAGCCTTAAAACGGGTACACCATTGTATGATGTATGATAGATCAGGGACGCCGGCCGAGGCGAAACATCTCACCAAGTAGAGACACCAAGCAAGCAGGACCAGGTGGACTTTGCGAGACGTATATCATGCCAGCCTAAGATAGAGGACGTGGCACGGTTTCAGATATTGTCGAACTCTTTACCGAGAGGTACTGTTGCTGCTGCTGCTGCTGCTGCTGCTGCTGCTGCTGCCGCTGCTCGTGCTGCTGGTACCACTGCTAGAAAACACGGTGTGGCACACAGCTTCTGCCGCTGTTGTTGCAACTGTCGGAGGTCCGCTGGTTCGAGAGCCCAACTGTCAGAAGTCCGCTATTTCGGAGGACCAAACATAGTAAATAGGAGCAAACATTGTTCGTAACAATACGGAAACATAGTGGTCGTTTATGTATACCGTAAGTTCTATTAACCATATGGTCCCTCGCAATAGTCCGAGAGCCAACGACTCCGCTATTAATAGTATGCGAAAGCTAAAGTTATCTCTGCGATCGACGCATCGCGCGTAACTTGCGGGTCTCGTTTTGTTTTTTTTTGCAGTATCTCAAGGAAGCGTAAGATGCAATTACAAACGTTCGCCTCATATTATGTATATATATGCACATTTTACGGTATTTATATTGAAGGTGTGCCTGCCCTCGCCTCCTCGTCTACGTTTACAGTTACACCTGAGCTCCCATACCCTACGGCCCGAAACCCGAAAGCCCCGCAACGCGAGCGGATTATTCCAGGGAATGCCTCTCACCAATGACGGAGAGCAGCTTGACGCGTTATCAGTACGTACGTACCTGCTAGACCCACATGGACGCATTACAGTATGCGACACCAGTTAATAATCTCTCTTATTTCCACCCAGGCCTGCATTATTAGGCGAGGCAGGGTGTGCTTTACACTAGTTTCAGTACAAATAGGTCCCGTTCAGAGTATCGTCTAAAATTCGAGCGTGAAATTATTAACTGACAAATCCTTAAGTGCTGTCGCGTACTGTATTCATTCGCAACTAAACCTCCCTGTGTTGTACGACTGGTACTGAAGAAAAGCGTAACCAGCCGAAGCTCCCAACAATAAACATATATATACCCGTTAATACGAGTACCCCAGATCCTGCTTAGGTGTTCCCGTCGTTCGGCCAAAGGCGTTAGTTTCACTACTATTAATAGCTTTGCAGTACATACTTGTTTGCCATGCGTGTACCCCTGCGATACATGGTATTCTAGTCGTTTGCTCACTTTCCATTCACAGTACTTGTAAGTATTGTATGTTCTTGTAGCGGTATCCACCGCATTCAGTGCCCACAGAGCCACCATATACGACATTTCCATGCTGTACAACATATACGACATTTCCAGTGAGTCGTGCCTGTTGATATTTTGCATTCGCAGGATTACTGACTACATACATACAGCATTGTTGTATTTATACCCGAATGTTTGGTATTTGGAACTCCACCCGTTTTTGGAGAATGCTTTCTTGAGATAGAGCAATACTATTATAATAGTATTCACAGCACAAGCTTGAAGCAGGTTTCTTGTAAATACCGACTAGAGTATGGGCCCGCCAACAATAAGCATATGATTTGAGCAATGCTTGAGACGAACATCGATTACAGCCTTGACCAGTCTCGAGCATAGATAGCCTACTATACACATGGTATTATTTGACGTCGCTCTCGCGACTGAGAACGAGTACGTAAACCCAATAGCACGTGTCCTCCGAAACGTTGACCGTTTCATGTTCTCCCCTAGTATGATGATTTCTTTCTCGCGGGCCTATGTATACTGTGTATCGTGACCAACAAAGACGATATAATGGGAATACACACAACATTGAAAGCACCGTGTCTGCAGTGGCCACGGTTTTTATCGCACCCCAGAGCAATTATAGCAGTGGACAGCAGAATTTGACCCTCGCAAGACGACCGTCAACACGGTGAATCACGTCTAAATACCATATCGAGGGATCAAACCAAGTTCAGTCTTCTGCTATCTTTGGGGGTCGCTTCTAAACCTCCTCTTTTGTTTGTCACTCGGAGCCTCCCAGCCGAGTAAGCACTGCTACCCTACAGTAGTTGTTCGACATCTTGACCTGGTTGTTTGCCCTTTCCCGCGATATTATTGGAGCCGCCATGGAAATGTTTATTTCGGGTACCATAGTAAATAGGGCCGAAACATTACAGTAGACAAGGGTGATTATTCAGGTACATTTTGTGTACCGTAAGTTCTGTTTAGTACGCTGAAGTGCCCAACACCATTTATTTATGGATGGAGGTAATAGAGTCCCTGGCCCGAGTGGCCTCAACGGGGTACTTGAATTGAAGGTTCAGCCCTAACCTTAAAACCATTTTTTCGTCGACCGACACCGTTGCTGCACAAGCAGAGGGCCTGACCAAATAAGGACAGACGAGACAATACCCTAAGGCTCACTTGCTTTGTTTTCAGAGCGAGCGCTACGGCGGCAGCAACACAAAATAAAAAATAAAATAAAAATCAAGAACGCATGCTCAGCGGTGGGCGCTAAGCTACCTATGATGTAGTCGCGCAAGCTCTTGAAAGGTAGCTCATGGGTGGGGGCACATTTTAAGCGATGCTCTTACAGGTTCGCTCGTGACGCGTGGTATGGTGGAGGTGACCCCCATTTTTTTTCCGACGCTGCTCACTTTTAGGAAGTCTGTGCGTCACCCTCAAAAACAAACAGCCACTACAGTAATGACAATTAATAGTGCTATACTAAATGTCCAATACCATGGCCCATTAGGGCCCGAATTAACGAGTATAAAAAAAATTCAATTGGAAAAAATATAATTCAAATTCGCTTTTCATTGGTCAACACACGCACCAGCATCAAATATTATGCTCCAAGATCCTAATCTTTGTTGCTGGTGCGTGTGTTGACCAATGAAAAGCGGATTTTAATATATATTTTTACCAAATTATTTTTTTTTCTTCTTCGTTAAAACGGGCCCTTGGCAGCGTGCACAACAAAAATCATCCCAACACAATATAGAAATTCTGACGAATTTGGGTTAAGGAGCACCCCCCACGAGGGTGGTCGATTTTTTTTTTTTTTACCGACATCTCACAGCATTTTGTGTTCGTTAGGGGGGTTACTAAAACCAAGTGAAAATAAATGAAAATAGGGATACTGTTTTTTTTTTCCATTTTCTTATTTTATCATGTGATCACAACGGTTGCAACGGTTTTCTATTCCGACCTCTGCGGGTGTGGTGAGTCGTTTTCTCTTTTTTTCTGGACGCCCCTTCCCCCCACGTCATTCAGAAAACGTTTCAGCCAAAAACATGCTACCACCATCGCAGCTCGGGTCTCCATGTTTCAGGCGTTTCTTGGTGACTGGCCGAAACTGCAGGCCTAGGCTAGACGCATGTTACTGCAGTATATGGTTGCATATGAATGATACTATGGTAGACGGGGGGGGGGGTATGATGCCATCGTTTTGACACTGCCGCGTTTAGACCACTCCCGGCCAGTGGACCTGTCCCTCCGATCAAGACTGGACGCAACATATGTACGGCCGATAGGTTGCTGTTGCAGAGTAGTCGCACATCATCACATATCGGTGTGCATACATACGTATCGAGAAACCAAACGACATATCAAACTACTCAACGAGAAAATCCCTTGTAAGGGTGGTCCCTTATTCTCTGAGTTCCTCACACGAGGAGCTCAATTAAATCCGTCCCCCGAAAAATAATTTTGGCTTCGACGAACGCTTATTCGCGCGTCACTGCTTGTGCCGCCACAGTTCTATAAACTATTCCTAAAACGCACGCTTTCCAGGTGCACTACTTGTAGTTAAAGTATCATGCCACCCAGTAGTAGTTGCTGCCCAACCGGTCCCAGTGACAAAATATTGCCTCAGAAGACAAACACTAACTGCATGCCCTACCCCTATCGTGGGTTGAGCCAACAAGGGTGTGAATACATAAAGTGTTCGCTCGGGCCCCAGTGGCTCTTCCATCGGCTGAGAACATTGGAACATAAAAAAGGCGAGCCCCCGCCCCGCCCCTTCCCCCTATACCTAAACATCTGCCATCTGGTATTTTTTAATGCTCCTCGCTTGAGGACCTCATATGTCTCTTCTCAAAGTTACATGTGCACGAATCAACGCTGAAAAACAATAAGAGCCACAAAGTTACATGTGCACGAATCAACGCTGAAAAACAACAAGAGCCAACGCAGGAGTCTACGTCGGTACCGAAACGTGTTAGGAAGAACACACGCTGTCGGGTTTCGTTTATCAGCTGTAAAGGAGTCATCGGTCAAGAGGAAACGTTACCGCTTTAGGGGTTACTTGGACGCCCGNGTTTTATTAACTACGTCTTTCCATACCCCCTTCTTCTTCTTTTCAACCACCTTTTTTACTTTCTTTCTAGCAATAACATACTCCTCCCATCCTGACGTAGTTGTTAGGGGGGGGAGTTACTAAAACCAAGTGAAAAAAAATGAAAATAAGGATAATGTTTTTTTTTTCCATTTTCTTATTTTATCATGTGATCACAACGGTTGCAACGGTTTTCTATTCCGACCTCTGCGGGTGTGGTGAGTCGTTTTCTCTTTTTTTCTGGACGCCCCTTCCCCCCACGTCATTCAGAAAACGTTTCAGCCAAAAACATGCTACCACCATCGCAGCTCGGGTCTCCATGTTTCAGGCGTTTCTTGGTGACTGGCCGAAACTGCAGGCCTAGGCTAGACGCATGTTACTGCAGTATATGGTTGCATATGAATGATACTATGGTAGACGGGGGGGGGGGTATGATGCCATCGTTTTGACACTGCCGCGTTTAGACCACTCCCGGCCAGTGGACCTGTCCCTCCGATCAAGACTGGACGCAACATATGTACGGCCGATAGGTTGCTGTTGCAGAGTAGTCGCACATCATCACATATCGGTGTGCATACATACGTATCGAGAAACCAAACGACATATCAAACTACTCAACGAGAAAATCCCTTGTAAGGGTGGTCCCTTATTCTCTGAGTTCCTCACACGAGGAGCTCAATTAAATCCGTCCCCCGAAAAATAATTTTGGCTTCGACGAACGCTTATTCGCGCGTCACTGCTTGTGCCGCCACAGTTCTATAAACTATTCCTAAAACGCACGCTTTCCAGGTGCACTACTTGTAGTTAAAGTATCATGCCACCCAGTAGTAGTTGCTGCCCAACCGGTCCCAGTGACAAAATATTGCCTCAGAAGACAAACACTAACTGCATGCCCTACCCCTATCGTGGGTTGAGCCAACAAGGGTGTGAATACATAAAGTGTTCGCTCGGGCCCCAGTGGCTCTTCCATCGGCTGAGAACATTGGAACATAAAAAAGGCGAGCCCCCGCCCCGCCCCTTCCCCCTATACCTAAACATCTGCCATCTGGTATTTTTTAATGCTCCTCGCTTGAGGACCTCATATGTCTCTTCTCAAAGTTACATGTGCACGAATCAACGCTGAAAAACAATAAGAGCCACAAAGTTACATGTGCACGAATCAACGCTGAAAAACAACAAGAGCCAACGCAGGAGTCTACGTCGGTACCGAAACGTGTTAGGAAGAACACACGCTGTCGGGTTTCGTTTATCAGCTGTAAAGGAGTCATCGGTCAAGAGGAAACGTTACCGCTTTAGGGGTTACTTGGACGCCCGTCCATACTGGTCATGCTTGTCCTCGTGTAGGATGTTCATTCTGTATACGAGAACACATATATGTCTAATAAAGTGAGACCTCTACTATGGCAAGGGGCGTCGCTACCCACCTGCGACGCCGAGAGTGGCCAGGACTGCGAAGATCATGAGAGGAGCCATCTTGATGATGTTCTTGCTGGAAGGTTACAGGAAGGGAAGAGGACCTGAAGGCTCACGAGGTCTGACAGATCAACGATGTGCGCAACACACGAAAGGATGGGAGATAAACAAACGGATTAGACACGGCGCACAGTAGTAGTTCACTAATCGGACACAGCATCGTATACATGCACGCGGCTCAAGAGGTTTCGGATGTGACACATTTTGACTGTAGATTTTGTGTGTGTCTGGTGTGGTATGGACAAAGAAAAAAGTGTTTTCGGCTAACGAAAAACAGTGAAACCTTCGCTATTTGCACCGCGTACCCTGTAGTAGGTAGGCGTGAGCCGCAGAGGGGATGCGAAATGTGTGATACATTTTATACCTACAGTACCCATCACGAAGTTTAGCATCGCTGCAAACAGTAGGGTTCGAGGGAATATATCCGCACAGCGAAAGGCGAAAAGCGAGAAGCCTGTGTGTGTGCGCTCACGCCACAGTACGAATACTCTTGGCTGAAGAGCGTTGCGCGTTTCCTCAAGACTCACATCAAAGGCGGACAACAAACTCATTGGTATGCTGCTCCGTACGAAGTATGGTAACAAATGAAACAAGCGCACACAGCTGCTGGGAGCACGGGCAGAGCTCATAGACCGCTACGTAGATCGCAACTATTGCCGAGGGAACAACAGGGTGCATGCAAGTACGACCCCCCAGAAGAACACGTCCAACGTTTTGATATTCTACAGTAATTACAATCTGCGAACGTTAGCACACCTCGACGCCCATACATACGTTATACGTTGCCCTGTCAACGAGCTTTTGAGACCGCGTGATGCACTCACCACAAGGAAGCGTGCTGGCTGAGGATGGCAGTGAGACGGGGAGTGAGGTGAGAGGGTGGTGGGTGGTTGGTTGCTGGCTTGGAGGCTTGCACTCCGCGCTGCGTCGAGTAGGCTTTTGCTTTCGTGGGGTCAAAGGGGAGAAAACTCATCTACCAGCGTTTTGAATATACTACGGGACTCTTCGTTGGCAGCGGGTCTTTCGTCTGTATCACTGTTTGTTCTTGTTTAGCGCTCTTGGGACCTTAGAGGGGGGGGGAATGACGACAGAAAGTGGCAATCTCGGCAACGGCAACTGTGTGAGCGGGGGGGGTCATACAGATCGGTGTTTTAGTTACAATGCATGGAGTCGTGCGGCACGGGCACCACGTGGTCCTAACCGTACCTTTCCGAGCTCAAGCTGCTCGTAGGTACGCGTAGACGGCTGGTTACTTTCAAAGATATCAAATATATCAAAGATATCAAAATATATCACTGTTGATTTAGCCGCTGTCTTGTCTCAGAAGGGGTATCGAAGGGATTCATCGCGTTCAACTGCTGTACGCAGAAAAACTCGAAGAACACGTACTTGTGCCGGCTGTACCGCAGCTGCCAGATTACAGGCGCTTGGTGCCAGGTATACCATGTATTAAGCATTTTGGTGGCTAATGTTAGAGTAAGGTAGCCTCCTCCCATTTCTATGTCGACGTTGAAAAACGCGAAGGTGAGGTTGTGTTTTGGTACTTGCTGCAGGTGAAATACAAGTGGAAACATAAATTGACCAGGCCTCCTGACGTTTCGAGAGGGAACTCCACATACCGATGTATCGGCGTCACACGCGCAGAGACGCTCAACTCCGGGGGCCATACACGCTATCCGAACGTTTGTAGTGATCGGTGATGTGTGAGGTGAGGAACCAGTGACGGAGACCAGTGCGGTGCGCAAAACACACAGTTTTGGTTCTGTTGTTCGGTACCGGAGCAAAGAAAGCCGGAGACGGTGTGGGCTTCAAGACCACGTTACAGGGAAAACCCTCTTTGTAGTTTATACTATGTTTACTGGTCCCATCAGAGCTGGTTTACCGAGATGCATTGAACACGTATACGGCGTGATGCCGAATACGCAAAGGCGCAGTGGAATATACCCATTGATTGAACAGGGGTGGTGGGGGCGAATGACCCGGCATGTGACTGTCGCGCCACGTGGAGTTATGGAGTGAACATTCAAACACTCGATACAAACGCAACTGAAAGCACGTGCACGCATGCATGCGTGTCCTTGGTACGAAATAGGCTCGTCCTTCGACAGATATATGGACCCTCCTTCACAACGCCTGGCAGAAAATAAGGCTTATCCAATGCAAACCGTACAGGCAGTTCCCCGGTTTGTTGCTATGACCGGTTTGTTCCTGGATAGAGTTGCTCACGGGATGAAGAAACTTGACTAACCGTGTTTTTTTGGGAACCAGTCGTTTTCTAATTTGTCTGTTTTCAAAATACAAATTCGTGTTTTTTTATTCCGTTTCAGTTTTGTTTAATTGAAGGCACTCACCCAAACCTATGTTCAGGATAGCTACCATGCTACCGAGCAGTAGCCTGTAGTCTACACCGCGTGGCTGGTCGGTAACATAGCCCCATGTAGCGAGTAGGCCCCAACCGCAGTAGACAAGGCTACGGCAGTACAAGCAGCGGTATGTCCAATGCCGATTCAGTATGTATGCGGTGGGATCAGTCTGGATCAGTACGGTTTTTTATGTGCGGCGGTACCCCAAGTTACAGGTTCGATTTTTCTCGAGCTACCTGGTATATACGTATCATTGAGTTGACAGTTTGTCGTTGGAGGAGTTTTACATCGGGTCATGCGTCATGCCGGGGGGCTCGAGACTTGGGAGATCTGGGATCGACCGACCGTGCACACGCACTTTCCTTCGATTTTATTTTTCTCCTCCTCCTTTTTAATGTCCTCTTGGACAAGAGCGATAGTAAAAACACTGCACTTGAGCGCCATTGTTATTTCTATATAAGCTCCTGGGAGCTGAAACTCAAGCAACAACCAGTCGGTAAAATAAACCGTTTGAAGTGCTTATCTCGGCGGCAGGCTGCCTGATCTAACTCAAGAGCCGTGCACACACGCCCACGACACGTGGGCTCTCCCAAGAATCTAGACTACAACGAACTTGCAGAAATGAACAACATGAACGTAAACATGACAGCGTGAACGTTTGGCAGACAAGGTTACGTTAATAACGAAACACGCACTTGGGAGTGCATAACAAAGTGTACACATCGAGGAAATATAAAAATCGCCTGTGGTTTCCGATGTATCGGGTGAGTACCTGTCAAACGATAACCGGTTTACCCGTTTTCTATTTGTTCAGCATAACGCTTCCTGTCCGGCTTTGGGCATTTAAAAAAATGCTAACGTATCTAGTTTTGAATTAACTATTAGCCGAGCCGACTGTTCCACTTGTCGAGTTAGTCGCTTAAGGTCGCCGAAGGTAACCGTACTATCACGGGTACTGGTATCTGTTATGTACATGGGTTTTGGGTATGACGCTGACACTTTGGACGAGCGAGGCCAGGAGTTTGGGTTAACGTCACATGCTTGCTTGCTTGCACCAACACCGCCTTAGTAGTAAACAGCACCTACGGTACCCACAGCAACCTAAATATATACGTACCTATTATTACTAACAATAGAGTATTTGGTCCTAGGAAACGGTACCACGAAAACCTAAACAGAAAAACAATACAAATAACAAAACTAGATTATGCTAAGACGACGTTGTCCCCCGAAGTACCAATCGAGAATCGAGTGATAAAAACACATATGGTTTATACCTATTATACAAACGTATTTTTTGTCTACGTATCAAAGCAGTACTTTTGTCCTTAAACGATGATACGGCCACGGTATCTCTACCAAGTCTTATACATGGTATATGATCAAGTGAGGAAGCAGCTATCTCGTTAGTTTTGACTCCTAAGCTCTCCTTTACTCGAGTTTTGAAAATGGCTCTTGTTTTTAATCCAAATTATCAGGTTTCCCATCTATTTCTACATCCAACGTGCAATGTTCAGAACGTACTGCGCTCAGAGTGTTCGGCGAAGGGTTGGATTAAACTAATGGTTACACCACTTGACCTATTACGAGGGGCCAAAGTATATAAGTAGGACTGAATATTATTAGTGAAAATACATTCAAGTACGTAGGTGTTTCGTGTACACCGTAGGTTCTATTTTCTATGGTCGCCCGTATTACAGTGGATTAAGTCGACAAACCTAGGGACACGGTTATTTTAGAAACGTACCACTGGTGACGAACAAGAGCACAGACAGCGTGTAAATCTTAGCACGTATCACGTACGCACCCTTATTTATTTCTGTCTGGATTTAAAATAACGGGTGCACCTAATACGTGCGTACAATAAAGGGGACTATACATTTAACATGCAGAGATTCGGTAAGGACGCGGTGGGATCGTATGTTATCGTCCTGGTTTAAACGCAATGTAGAGTTCCATACAACAGTTACATATATCTAGGTTGATAATATTGTGGACACATAGTACTACCAAGACGGGTGAGTGCTGACTATATGGGGTGATCGTTGTCCGTTGTTCGCATCAAACGGTTATTATGTCTACCAAGCGAAAGCAAAATAACGTTCATACAGGTTGCGTGCTTAATATCTATTTCATGCAATCTAGAGAAGAAGAACATATCTGGAACGTAGGCCTGCGCTATTTGCCATGTATTCGCAAATACACTAAAACCTAACGATGTTCTGTGGTGTGGCACACGTGTGTCTGTAGAACTGATTGATGGTGTATGAGCTCTGCGATTAAAACCGTCCATTCTAATATCATATCACACACTTATGTACTTCCGACTTGTACGAGTACATATATTGCAGTATATGGCGACCGCATGAGGGCTTCTCCTTTTCATGGCTCGAAAACAACATTCAGGTTTGATATTAATACCAGAGCATATATGTATTATAGTATAATACGAGTATCTCTCTGAAGCCATTATGTTCTGGATTTTCCCTTGTGCATGTGGTTAGTATGAATGGAACATACGCTACACCAGTTATTTGCCACGGCTTCCAAAACGCCAAACGCGCAGGGTTTTTAGCATTCAAAGATAAACAGGATTTGGAGTAAATTTTGTTTTGCCAACGACCACTCTGCATAAACACCAATGAAACAAACGTCGTGTGTACGCCCATGCTCCGGGTAGGGCAGGGCTCAGGAGTCCAATATACAGTGGAACACCTAGTACCTACACAGGTATATCAATATGTATATCATATATACCTGGTATACATATATATACAAATATATTACCTGCGAGGGACACGCCGTGGTGTACAAACGAATAACATAGTCCATAACAATCCAAGACATACCCATTTGTTTTCATCTATAATACAAGGGATACAATATCCTTAACCCATTCAGAACTGAAAAAAATGTCCCAGACTAATTTGAAGTAATTTGTCTCCAAATTCTTGGGACCAGTTCTTAAGGGGTTAACATACCAAGTACGTAATATATACTTACTTAAACGAAGTGTAGTTGCAGTTAGTATGAATAGTTAGTGTGAATAGATAAAAGCTACTACTGCTGTCGTTTGCATGGGCGCACATCGTATACACACACAACACACACAAGATACACATATTATACAAACGCATATCTGTCACATATATGCTATCTTACGAGTGCCATTGTTGCTTGCAGTATATGCTGCTATTAAAGCGGATAGACAGGAGGAAGAAAATATTACATGTGTTCGTGCAGTCAGTCAGTGCAGTCGCACCCATCGGTCGACGAATATTCCTACATATTATAAGACGTTCCGACGTGCCGTCAGGTTCGTTCCCGATTTTGGTGACCGGTGGGTCTCGTGTCTTGTTTGGTACGAAATATGTGTGCCTTGGTATACGTATACATATCTGATTGATGACACACTCGTGTATGTATTATACCATACGAGGTTCGGAGTTCCACTGGTGGGAGTGTTTTGGCTACCTACGGCGTACATGCATACATACACGCATACCCACCCGTACGTATAACATGTGTATAGTATACACGGTAAAGTATATTAAACTGAGTGAGGGTGCGACCGTTAATCTAGCGCCACAGAAGCCAACGCGACCTATATAATTTCGTAAGCGCAACAAAGTAATCATGCCGGAGTGATGCGGAAAGTCGTTGGCTCTTGAGCAAGCTGTGTCCCGTCGTCTTGGTGGGCTCTTGAGTTAACCGCGGATCCACATTCAATTCGATAATATTTGCGTCGGTGATGGAACTACAGTCAGTACTCGTATATATTGTGGATAACATAGTATACGTGTCTGTCTGTTTTTTTTTTTCGCCGCTAACACCCCACCACCCGCCTGCGAAAGTCGGGGGGTTAGAACCGATATACACATATATACTATACTATACATACAAATTATCTCATATTAACCACGTACGGTTTTATATGGAATAGGTATGTACCATCAACTGGTCTTGTTTTCGACGTCGTCGTCACTTTTTCCTCTTTAGGCCGGGGGACTTTCCTCGTGACCTTAGCCGCGGGGGCACGCAGGAGGCCCGCACGTACACACGTACGTCTGGTACATGTATTTGTAAATTGGGTATAGTAATTCACACCTAACTGACTAACTATAACTGTGCTTGAACCAAGTGTGTATTATTAACAGTGCGTTGCAGAGTAGTACGAGTACTACTACTCTTTGTGTATACTGCTCGAAACCGTAGTATTACAACAACAAACAGCAGATTTTTCGAATTACCTGGTTCCAATGAATGCTATTGTAGGTACAATATGTGTGTCTTTTTGTCCGCTCTGAATCTGACTTATCCACCTCTCCTGGTTGTATGTTATCGCAATCATATAATTATTATTAGTTGCTGCTGTTGTTGTTGTTGTCGGGTGCCTGGATCCTGGTGTGATATTCGTTCTTACAAAATGGGAAGAAGAAAAAAACACCAGAATGATCGCCAATTATCATCCGATGAAAACACAAAACATAGAGCATACCTGGCCGTAAAATACGTTCAAGAGTCGAGCCTGGTATTATTTAATCAATAAAAAAAACAGCTACGAGCAAGGGCGCACAATAAAAAAAGTTATCGACACCACACACCCCCCCCCCCTATATTGGAGGGAAGAAACCGGACCGTTGTGATCCCAGAAAACAAAAAGTCAAGTTTTTTTTTAATTACCCCCCCCGACCAGCGAAAAAAAAATAGGGGGGTCTCTAAAACCAAGTTAAAAAAAGGGAACAAAAAACGAAAAAAAATGGTTTTTGCTCATTTCGTCCTGTGATCACAGCGATCCGGTTTGTTTTTCATTCTGACCTTCCTAGGTGTGTGGTGTCGTTTTTTTTTTTTTTTTGTGCGCCCTTGTTGGGGCAGGGAATATGTTGGAAGTATTGTCAGGGATGGACCAGATGTATATTAAAAAAATTAAAAAACAACTGTGAACTCGAGGATTTCGTCGAAGCTCATATTTGCTATATATACCAGGTACTACCGTATACCTGGTGCCTGGTACGTATCACGCATACACAACACCTGTTACACCAGTGCATGATTTATATAACATTAATCTGAACGTAGCCTTGTGCCAGGTATTACGGAGGACCATAGTAAATAGGACCAAATATTGTCAGTAAAAATAGGTGAATGTATAGGTTTTAGAGTTAACCGTAGGTCCTATTTAGTCCTATTCACTATGGTGTCCCGTAATTGTTTTTTTGTAGATACAAGATATATATATATATATATATATATATGTGCCTTCTACGCAATATATCATTCGTACACAACAACAAGCAGTAAATATGATATGTAGTATGCACCTTGTTCTCGCGACGAAACTGCACAAACGACACGCTCAAATTATCTTGGTATCGTAGACATACGCGTATACCCTGGTATCATACATGTGTGTGTGTTTTTTCTTCCCAGCATTTTCCAGGTTTTATTTTCGCCGTACGTAGTTGTTTTTCTCCTTCCAATTAATAGTGGTAACTCAGATCCGAGGTCACATACAGAGAATGATCCCTGTTACCCTCTTGACTACACCTATTTACTAGCAGCCGATTTTCCTAGTTGGGAATTGCCTTTCCGATAATAATGAAAATCGAAAACATTGGTTTATGTATTTAAATGTGAATGGTATTATATATAGTTTTTTGATTCGACAAGAATGAGTTATTTTATTGCTGTAGATATCATACGAGATACAATTTGCTATTCACCGATCGGTATGTATAGATTTATGTGAATAGTATCATGTATAAACATTCGATTCGACATGAATGAGTTGACCAGTGAAAAAAAGGCTAAATAAAGTACTCTCTCCATATAAAAGCATGGCACGGAGTAACAGCCGATTTTCCTAGTTGAGAATTGCCTTTACGATAAGAATGAAAATCGATGTTATTTATAGTAGGTTGTTATTGTTTAAGAGTTGTATTTCGCTCACGATTAAAAATTTTACCCAGACAATATGTTCCTCGATGGTAGGTATCGATCCACTAAACAATTGAAATCAACCTTGACGGGCTCGAAAAATCGAGGATTCAAGGGAATGTGCATTTATGAGCAAGTTACCTCGCCCTACATACGGGTGAATAGCAAATCGATTCTCGTATGATATCTACAGCAACATAATGACGGGTGCATGCTACGATAGAGGTAGCACTTTTGGCTGATTTTTTCTGAATGATCGGGCTCCTTAACCCAAATTCGTCATTTTTTCATTATTGTGTTGCCATATTTTCGATAGTATACCTAGCTCATGGGATTGTTGGTCGGTAGCACTTTTGGGTTTCTGCAAAATCGGTTTTCGGGTGAGGTATATTGAGCCCCTCAAGTGACCACCCTTATAAGGCAGAAACATCACGGTGCACCTCTATCGTAGCATTCGTCTAATATCTCTAATATTATACGTAGTGCAACACCATGCATACGTGGCGTACCTCATATCAGCAGGCGCCTGGCACCCTTCATGGCATACTCGTAGACGTATATACCACACACTTGGTTGTTCGTATTTTGCTTCCAACGAAAACATTTTTAAAAGGTTCGAGGATCGGGGGGAAAGGAGGTGTCACTTTCGTCGAAGCGTCCTGAGTGTTTCTTCCATTTGCAACAAGGTTGGTTGAACCATTTCTCCCCCTTTGGCCCAACGTAAGCAAGCCTACTTATCGAAGCGCGACGTTGGATTTTCGCCCAGCCAGCTACGCAGCATCGCAGCAACCACCCCGCCCTCTCCGATCACTCGTCGTCACATCTTCCCATCCTGCTCCTCCTGCACTCTCCCTCGCGGTGAGTTTTCATTCGCCACTGGCGACAAGCTTCTTGCGAAAAAATGCGATTTTATTTGTGTTTCACTCCTTCCTTCTGTCGACGAGTGAAATAGATGTTAAGTAACTGTATAAATACTGGACGCACGGGTTGTATATGATATGTGTGTGTACGTCCTGAGTACTCTGGGTAATAGTTGCGAGTTAGTCGCATTCATTCAATCAATGATTGTACGTAATAACCATGTAGGCTCTGGGCTGTGGAAGAGTCCGCATGCACGTCACAAAGTGTCCTACTCCATCCACGAGGAGCATGCCGGTATCATCAGTGCTAGTATTGTTTTAGACAAGGTGTGTCGATATTGTGCGATTCGCTCTTTAGTCAGTAGTGGCAAACGCCGGAGTTTGCGCTTTTCTGCGTATTACGACAGAGATAGCATGTATTCGTACAAGTGGTACACGGCGGTCGGCAATTAAAGCGCCAAGGGCAATGCGAACGTTCGTCTGTACCGTTTGATCGAAGGCGAATCTGGCAACAGACGAGGTGGAGCAGGCAAAGCGCGACCAGAGGCTGCGACCCTTCAACCGTCGATGCCATACAATGTGCACACCTGGTACCTGGTCCAGTTACATAGGCCCGCCTAGATAAACCACCTACATACAAGCTTTAAACCTTTTGCAGGACGCCAATCTTGAGCAACCTTGAACGCAGACAGACACTTTTATGTTCCTTGCCTTGTTTAGCGTATCGGTTGATCGTTCGGCCCAGAGCACGACAAAAAGCATCCGCGTTTCCCCACAAAGTGACCTCGGACCGGACACTATTTTCAGGTTATTTGCCATTCATGCGCCTTTACAAGGTACGCTTGGTGAGCTCATGGAGTAAAATAACCCCCGGATGGTGCATGTATTCACACATATATGTAGTCGTCAGCACGCTCACTACACCTCTACAGCGTGGACCAAGTAGGTGTGTACAATACACTCAGGGCACACGACTTATTTCAATAGCTCAGCGTACAGTCTCTCGGACACAGTCGCCTGCTCTGGTAAGCGCACGGGTCATACAGAAAGCAGCGAAGTGTATCCCGCAGGCCCAACAACTCGGACGGATCACGATACAAAAAAACCCCGTCCATCACCTACCTGCCGTTCGCTATGAAAGGCATATAGTGCAGAATTTATATGATGTACCTACCTGTAGATTCAACCCAGTAAACGTGTGTTGTGTCATCATGCAGGCTGTACGTTTCCCACCCGCTAACACGATGAGCCAT
Organism: Saccharina japonica; assembly: GCA_008828725.1. Lineage (NCBI taxonomy): Eukaryota > Phaeophyceae > Laminariales > Laminariaceae > Saccharina > Saccharina japonica. The sequence continues at coordinate 290,647 of MEHQ01001395.1, forward strand.
ATAGAGGTCATGCATACAAGACAGGGGATATATCTGTCTTGAAATATCTGGATCATCAAATGTAAATGATCTGTATGATTTGTGCGATCTGCCAGAGGTGTGAAATAATAAGGTACTGTAGTGTAATACAAGCAGCAGTGATCGATCGATCGATGCAGATGTTAACCTGGTATCATACTACAACTGTACCAGGTCTTGACCAGGTATATGATTTGTGAGGAGAGAGGAGAGTGATAAGGTATAATTATGATGATGTGTGAGAATGTGTTGTGTGAATAAGGTACTGTAGTGTATATACATGTACTCGTTAGGTACGAGGTTGTTCGTGGTATGGGGGGGTATAATTAATTAATTTTGCGAATGAGGGAGAAGAATATTGCGACGGTCTTCACGAGCCAGAAACAACAAACCTCAGCTGCAGTAGCGCAAGGGGGGCATGCCAAATACCACCGTTCCTTGTCCTTTAACCACTACTACGGGGAACCATAGTAAATAAGACCTACGGTACATACAAAAACCTATATGTTTAACTATTTTTACTTACAAAATTTGGTCCTGTTTATTATGGTCCTCCGTAATACTGTAGTGACCGAGATTCGTAAATAATGTTTGATCAAAATGTTGCGTATATCTGGGGACGAGAGTGGTACTATTTAATAGTACCACTGGTGTATATACCAGGCAGCAAAGAAAGATAAACCTTCCCATTGCTACTAAGTTTTTTTTGTGTATGCCACGCAAGAGGTGCCCTGCTGTACTTTCGGCGCTTCGAGTTGTGCGGAACGCATTGTGATTGGTCGTAACAGTAATGTCTGGGAGCCCATCCGTTTGCTTACGTGTTTGCAGAGCTATACGTCGCACAGAGTGCTTATTCGAACACGTCGAACATCTGTACGGGGGGATTCGGCAGTGGCTTGCCAAGCCGCCCTACGGCAGCAGCAGCAGCAGCAGCAGCAGCAGCCGCAGCAGCAGCAGCAGCAGCAGTGCCGTGATCGTACGAACATTTCCGTGAAAACAGCGGGCAGCATTATGAGTCAAACCCAAGAATAACCATACAATCATATCACCGGTTTGTCCTACCGTACGAACAGTGCGTGCAGATAATAAGCAGATACTAGGCGGCCATCATGGGGCATATGCCACATACAGTAATAGCTGGTGTGTCGTGTTAGGTTGTTTTCATGTTGATTCGGCGCACGCACGTGCTTTGTATTGTTCGTGCTCACGTACGTTGCTACAGCACTTGCCGCCTTGGAGTGCCGATTGAGTACTGCCGGACGCGCGCTATAAACTGCCCGCGGAATCGCTTGGAACGAATGAGATTGACCAGTCTTGTGGTAGTGTGCGGGGTAGTGCCGGTTGCCGCTACAACGACGGTAGTATAGTCTGGCGCATGCCGACTCTGCTGTAGAGGAATCACTATACACTGTGTACGAAAATCCAGAACCAAAGGGTCGCTACAACAACAGCAGTGGGTCTCTTCATTTTTCCCCACCTGACCCGCCCCGCCCGGCCAGCATCGTTCTCCCCCCGTGACCCGCTTTATTCGCCTGATGCCTCCCAATTGCTCTGCTATGAATAGCTGTCTCTCTTGACCCGAACTTCCACAAACCAAAAAAAAAAAAAAACAATAAACCCGTCCCACGAAACAATGATACCGGTCGGTGTTTGCTGTCACGCTACCGAGCACCAGGTACGTACGTGTCAATACCATCCGCATTCGCTTAAATGTGATTAGAATGGGGTATACGTAGCATGGAGTGCTGCAAAGTATTCGATGCTACCGCATCACCGTCGCCATTTTACCTGTACCTACGTACAGTGGGACAACCCAGAAGCTTATTGGCTCCAGGCTGGACTCCCAGTTTAAGGAAGAGTGCCTTCTCGTGTACTGCTGTCGCTCGGATTCCCGTATATTCGTCGTGGTGTTTTTACTGTCCTGCCTTTTTGTCGGGGTCGTCGTTTCCACGGCACCAGTATATGTGTTTACAGTACGGAGAAGACGTACGCAGACCGTACACATAGTATGCATAGTAAGCTTTTCGCATGTTACTCTCCCCCCGACAAACAACATCTCAACTCGGATGCATCATGACTGTTGTAGTGTTCACTATTGATACTACAAGCAGTATTCCCCCTCATGATAACACATACCAGTACGCACAAAATAATACGTACTCTTAACATATATACTTTGAGCATGATAGACCGGTACACGACGAAGGTTTCGACGTGCGCATCGTTGTTAGCGTTTGACTCTCTCGCCCGACCAAACTGGACTCGTGTACGGCGAATCAGACGAACATTCCCTAAACGTGCCCGCGCAGCACCTACCTAGCAAAATACTTGCTTACAAGTCTTATGACAAAACCCATACCTCATTGAAGCGGCCCCTCTTTTCAAGGGCACCACCACAAGATACTAGGGCTTGTACGGGCAGACCCGACACAACGGGACCAGTCCCGCCCCCACACGCTGAACCACCACTGGCCATATCTACAACACGTACACATACCACGATATATCCGACAAAGCAGCAGTACTACAGTAGTAGTAGTAGTAGTAGTAGTAGTAGTAGTAGTAGTAATCACTTTCCTGATTTCTGCATATTCATGCAACGCGAACCTGTAAAAAAACCGACTGCCCACCGTGCCCCTTTCGTTTCTGTTTTTGCATGCATCTCGTTGTTCGCCCTTTGACAGGCCTCTTCCTTCCGGTGCTGTGCCACTGCTACTGTAATTTTCTCCCGCACCTCGAAGAGGCAACGCGAAAACAGCAACATGGCTCCCCTCGTGATCTTCGCAGTCATGGCTACTCTCAGCGTCGCAGGTACGTCGAATCCTTCGTGTGTCCGCTAATACAGGACCTTATCAGCTCGGCCCGAGTCTTGCCCTACGCAAAATCGCTTCGTTACGGTACCCACGTGTTTTTTAATTGCAGGACGAGTACTTGGAAGGCGTGCGTGCAGGGCCAAATTTCCAGTAGTAGTGAAAGGAATAACTACCGGGTAACACACAAATCGGTAATTTCCCCTTAATTACAATTATTGCCTCTCGCATGATAACATCACCAGTGAAAATGCATATTTTACATTTATTTATTTCAACAAGAGAATTTTCCCTAGCTACGAGTACTACTGCCTGTATGCAGGTGCCGATTGTACTCGTAAACATGAACAAATGTCAGCCTTGACATTGAAATTACAGAAAGGATAACAATATCATTCACACATAAACCTGTCGACCATACCTGAATACGTGCCTCACAAATATACACCAATCATGCAGCCCCCCATTACAGAAGGGCAATTAAAGGTACATACATACTCGTACGTGCACTCACTCGTGTTTTTCTTTCGATTGGCTATTCCATGTTCCAGACTATAACTACGCACGTAGCCCTTTTTTTTTTGTCATTTTCGTCTCGTACACAGAAGAGAAGGCGTGGGTCAAACATTTCAGCTAGCGGAGTGGTGTCGAGAGAATATGTGGTACACTCTATATACTGGACATTCAGGTCCCGCACGCAGTAGGTACTGGAGTTCATCTGTCGAAACCGCTTGTCATTCGTCGCCTTCTGAGTGACAGCGGTCCCTCCCGACAGTTGCCACAACGGCGCCACTTGATACAATCCGCGGCGAGGTCTTTCCAGCGGTTGCCACAACAGCACAGCAATTCACGGTTTTCGAAGAACGTCGGAAACCGCGTCCATCGTAATTGTTCGACCGATGGTTCATAATACACTCAGCTAGCAAAGATGAGCTTCGACGAAATCCTCGAGCTCACAGCTGTTGTTGTTTTTAATGTTTTTTTAAATAATATGCACGTGTCCCATGAAGTAATCCCGTCCTGCCTCGTATGTAGGCGTCGTCTCTGTTTGAGACGTCCCGACGCAGCCAACGCCAGTATGATGCGGGTAAATGTTACCGTATACCAGGTATTTCATGTATACGAGGTATTATAGAGGAAACACGCGTGTGTTCGATAGGCAATGTGCCTTGCGATACGCGGGTAAGACCTGTTAATACCAGGTACCAGGTATTATATGAATACGATGTATATGCCGGGTATAACCTAACCGGGTACATTGTCTACTGCTGCGGGGGAGGGCGGGATGAAATAAAAATAATACCAAAGGGTAAAACTGTTTAATTTCTCGAGCAAAATTGCTACCTACGAGGCACACGATATACGTCGTAAGTCGCTATATACTGCTGTACCTGCCTCCCCACTACTTAATACAAGTATGGCTTGACATGAAATGACCAATTTTATCATAGTTATACCTACTGTCGTATATAAAATCTGTCCAAATATTTCGGAAAAACAACAAAAAATATAGTGTTACGATGTCAAAAGTGGTTTATTTGTGTATACGGTACCCGAGGTGTTTTTGGAACTGATCCCAAATACCACACCCTCCAAATTTATGACATTACGAAGGACACACTCACTTGCATGTTCACACCAGATGTTCATGTACGCAGCTGTATCCTGAGTCACGACGACCAATGAGCGTCAATATAACTACCGTATGTATGCCAGTTAGTACTATCTTGAGTGGATTGAGTACCATAGCCGCGACTCTCTGAGATGACCCAAACGCCCCACCCCCTCCCTCGCCATGCTGTACGTATTTCTGCTTCTGGTATGTTCGTGACGTGCAGCGGCGACTGGCGAGTTCGACAACAACGGTCTCCGTGCAGGGCGGATGCTAAAGGTATGGGTGATGCTTCTGTAGGACTTCGGTAGTAGCAGTAGTAGTAGCAGTAGCAGTAGCAGTAGCAATAGTAGTGGTAGTAGTAGCAGCAGTAGCAGTAGCAATAGTAGTAGTAGTAGCAGTAGCAGCCGTAGTAGTAGTTGTTGTTGTAACAGTAGCAGTACCAGTACCAGTAGCAGTAGCAGTGCAGGATATCAACCGGTTTACAGTAGTAGTAAGAGCCTTGGGAATCCAGACGCAGGCCATAGGCTCGTTTAGGTTGACCAATAGGGTGGGTTTTGCACGAACTTCTTCAGTATTTCTAACGGGGCTTCCAACACCTGCAACAAGTACGATACAAAACAAACGCACCGCACCACGTCCTATGATGTTTTTTGCCTGGCTTCTTTCCTAGCGGCGGGATACCCGCAACGTGAAAAAAAAACAATTAACACCTACCGTGGGTTGCTTTATCCTGATTTCCCTCTGCCCGGTGTCAGACGGAGTACTGCAACTCCGTCGAATGCCCGGACGGCTTCACCCCCATTCCCGACGCCATGAACGTGGCGTGCGAAGGCGACGCCTGCGGGGTTTCCCAGTGCTGCGAGGCGTTCTGCACTTACATGGCCTGTGACGACGGTTACACTCAGATCCCCAACGCCAACACCACCATGTGCGCCGACTCCGGGTGCACCGCCGGCCTGTGCTGCGAGGCGCTGTGCTCGTCCTTCCCGTGCAAGAACAACTTCGTTCCCGTCCCGGATGCGGCCACGCTGGTCTGCCCCGACACCGGCTGCACCAGGTCCCTCTGCTGCGAGTACGGTGAGCATTGGTTGAGTTTTGACACAACACAACTTGTACGAATCGCACATAACTTGCCATTATCAGGTTTCGGCGAAATCCTCGATCAATCACAGCTGATGGTTGCTAAATGTTCTGCACATACACGAAATATACGACGTACCAGGTATATCAAAGCTAGCTCGTCGGTTCGCTTGGTGGACGTTTCGATGGTAATATATCAAGAAAAACAGGCACGGGTTTTCCAAACATGTTGGAAGGGAGATGACATCCCGAGGATGATGAAACGTTCCTCTGGTCTACCGCACACACGTTATCGAGGACAGGTGTAGTACAGGCGTGTGCTCTCTAGAGCCCGTCCAGGTTGGAGCAGAGCCTCAGAAATTTCGGGATGATATCTCTACTGTACAACGCACCTAAGCCCCTATATCCTGAAGCGGGTCATGGGTTTCCATTCGAGTCGATCGTCTTTATCTCAGTGTTATGTCCACCTCAGTCCTGACGTTAACTTTGTCTTGCGCACGACAGGGGTGGAGAAGTTTAAGCCGCTCTGCAACTCCATCGAGTGCCCGGACAACTTCACCCCCATCCCCGACGCCGCCACCACGGAGTGCGACGGCGGAGTGTGTGGGGTCTCCCAGTGCTGCGAGGCGTTCTGCTCGTACTTCGCTTGCCCCGGCGGCTACATCCCGGTGGAGGACGCCGACATCATCCCCTGCCCTGACAGCGGATGCACCAAGTCTCTCTGCTGCGGTACGTTTTCCAAACCCCACCCCTTAAACATATACCAGGGGTATACGTTCATGTCGTGACACCAATTTAAGTTGGGGGTGGTCCCAAGTTTCCAGCGAGCTTGACCAGGCAATGGACCAGATTGTTTAACCCGTTTTCAAGCATCAATGCGTTGGCTCGTGTTAGTTTATCCCCCCCTTGACGTGAACCTGTCGGAGTTTTATTTCATAGGAGTACGCAGGCACGGTACCGCGTCTAAAACGCGGTACGTGGTCAGTGGCCGCGTTCGCAATTACCCGCATGACACGTTAGAAGTGCGACCATTTTGTTTCTGAGGCCCTCAAGTCGAGGAGCTCTATACCTTGCTAAAACCAGACTTTGGACGGACTAAAACATGCCACCCGACAAACAAAACCCCATGGTTTATAAGTATACAACGAAACATCTTTTCAACACAAAACTGAAATTCCGACGATGTGTTTGGGTTTAAGGAACACCCCGTCATGCTGAAGTGGTTTCCACGAAAACGTTCCTCGTTTTATCGTATCGCGTGTCCGCTACGCCTTTGGGGCACTCGAAAAACCTACCATAAATACGACAATGTTAGGGCCTACCGACCGACTGTGAGGAGCGTGAGCGCCTAGATGCACGGATCGGGTCAGGTCAGGTTGCCTCCGTGCCATGTGCAACTGCTTGCGGTGAAACAAATGTGTGAACACCAACAGCTTGTATCCATCCCTGAATCTCGCAGTTTACCTTTGCTGATGTTTTCTTACCGTTGTATCGACATTTTTCCACCCTGGGAGTCCCAGCAAGATAAAAAGAAAGCAGCGATACAATGCGCCTCATCCTCTGTCGCTGACCCTCGCCGCATCTTTCGACAGACAAAAACTGACTAGGGTACGACGACGACGACGACTTCTGAGTTGGTGGGCGCTGGTCAACGACATCGCATGCCATCTGGGGTGTCATTCCCCACGGACGACGTCTACATCTCCAGCTTCCCAAGAATTCAAGAAAATCGACGTAATACGTCGTCAACCTTGGCGAAAACACGCCGTCCACGGTGCGGGAACCCTGCCGTGTCATCATTCATCACCGAGCTGGAGTCTTCGAGCGAAACATCGACATGTTTTTCCGGCAGTCCGGTTTAGGGACTTGTCTTTTTGAAACGGTTGACCCGCGATTCGCACATGATGTATGATAGTAATATCGTTTCCCCCGGCGTGTGATGCCTGGATGTTCTGACATGAGTTTTGCATGCCGCTACATGCGGACAGTTCAGATCATTACTTGTGGTTGAATCTTTAGTTTTGAATAGTCGCAAACGGACACATACCATCAACCCGACCGAGTTTTAGCGATTAGATAAAAGGTTCTTGGTTACCTGAGGGGAAAAGAAGAGGGATGTTGGGCGCCGGCTGGGCGATTAGTCCATGAAAACGTCAAATGTTTTACACGTAGATATTGCTACGAAGTTCGTCGAAATGGCGTACTGCCCTGGTATTAGCCCCCCCCCCACCTCCCCCGCGCGCAGGCAAGTGTTATTAGCGTTCCGTTTCTCGAGTGTTGTTGAATTCGGAGTGACCGATATTCTTGACGACATCAGTTAAATGTGAGCGTCTCCTTTTCGAGTTTAACAACGATTTTGGCCGATGCGGAACGTAACACACTCTGGGAGGAGTTTCTGTGGAAAAGCCTGTTTGTTTTTCGAAGCAACGAAGGGCAAGGTTTTACGTACACAAACCTTAGGTGAAAATCTCCTGAGTGGATATTTGTCGAGGGTCAGTTGTTAACGGGGCTGCGATAGGTAGGGAGCTACTTCGCTGTTCTCCGTTAGATATACATTGACAGCATTCCGGTTTGGAGGTGATCGTGGCTAACAAGGTATTCCGTTGGACAAACAAGAAACGGGATGTATTATTCTCCGGCAGAGGGCATGGAATTAGCCGCTGTAGGTGTGTTGGTAAGTTAGCCTTGGTCCAGTTTCTTAGTACACTGTGCACCTTGGAAGGCGACGAAACCCCCGAGCGCCTTACCCCTCAGTGAGAAATTCGGTATCCGAGGACGTTGTGCGAGCAAGTCAAGCAGCGCCGTTGCACATTTAGGTACATAAATGGTACCCAGACGGTGATCGGAAATCAAACCGATGGACAGAAGCAAACTCCTCCGATTGAAGTAGTCGTTTGCGGAATAGAATGCAGTTTTTGAGGGACTGTGATCTCTTAGTCTAGAATCCACCGCAGGCCCCTGGGAACATCGCTAGGGGTCCTCTATCTGACGCCGCGAGTGGGGTGCGCAGACGACATGCCCTCACCGGCTGGCGAATACGTAGTAGGTCGTGGATAGTGGTTTGGGTGGCAGAGGTAGACTGGCAGATCGCAAGTGTTGGAAGAATTTTCGCAGCGCCGGTGTTTGGAGCATTGTTGGCTGTATCTCGAACTCTTCCCCGCTTTGCGGAACTCCATGCGCATGTAACCAATAATATGACCATACCTATGATTCTTGTCGAGCTGCCTCCGCCGGCGACCAATCTCGTGAGTAAGAGGGAACTAATGTGACCTGTGTGGCTACCCCTTTACGCTCCACTACGGTGTCTTCGATGCGCTGTGATGTGCAGGCGCCTGTTGTGCCACTACACGACTACAGGGAATCATCGGGACCGACAAAACAAATGCTGTATGACGCTCCCCTGTAGACGCGTTTATTTTTAGCCGTTTTATTTTCCTAGCCTAAGAGCCCACACGATACAGTGTGAGCAGGACATGTCACCGTTGCGCTACGCCAGGTTGGAGTAGCATTACCAATGCATCGAAATGCCGGTGCCAGTTTGCTTTCAACAAGGTACAACAGATGCTGTTCTCGGAGTACGCATGTACTCCAATCAGGCACAATACTTGATATCCCATATGATCACCAAACGTGTTATGTGCGGTATTGCTGCTGCGGTACGGATTGGACCTTTCAGCTTGAAGATTTCTATATGACGGCCCCTCTCGACATTTCGGGCATGTTGGACAATGTGCTTCGGTAAAGGTGCAGCCTGGGTGGTCTTAGGCCTCCCACTCACTGGACTATTTGCTTCGCGTAAACACCGACCTCGGACCAAACGTGAAGGGGAAAGACGACCGATAATCTTATCACCTAGGTATGTAAGAAACTACTATTATGCAAACACGACGATGCTGGGTACATAGCTCAACAGATGAGGAACCGCTTCAGCAAGACATGGTTTAACCTAAAATTGCTACCTCTTTTTTCTAGAAGGCATCTACCTCTAGCTTGTGGAAGTGTGAATCGGGCTTGCTGTACGAAGCCAAAAACCCCGTGTCCTTCAGACGCGTTGGTTGGGTGTGTTCTGAAGGTACACATACATCCTGACTTGATCAGCCTCGCGAAGCGATAGGCGCTACACGTACCGCAACACGAGCGCCCGTGTGTACTAAGTGTACAACCATGTGTGCTACCATGCCCTCGTGATCCTTTTAGGTGTTACTCTGCTACGAACGCCATGGACTCCTCCAGTGAGAACCTTCTTCTCATTAGAGGTGGGTAGTTAGGCATCAACATGAATCATACAACGTTACTCTACCCGGGTAGTTTCGTTAAGTTTATCCCAATGCTCCGGCAAGCCTCGAGCCCATCTATAAGTCCGGTCCCGTCGCCTACTTCCAAACGCCAGCCAGGCTTAATGAGCATGCCGTTAAGCATGGCACTGGTTCCTTTTCTCCTTCGTTCACAAGGACATTCGGAAACGTGTTGTGGTACCCACGCCCTGCCACTTGCACTGCCTACGCTTCATCATTTATACTGTTTAAATTTCATGACCCGATCAACATGATCAGCGCCGCTGCCGGATGAAGACGGCCGCTACTCTGCGTTCTCAGATGTTCCTGCGGAATGTTGTCACTGACGTCCGGTGTTGACCTGTACGCTCTGCTTTGAAAGCAATGTCACGAGTATCGGCGGTGGCGTATTTGATGGGGGTGATCTGGCATACCGTTTGAGCTCCTCACGTCAAGATATTAGTGTATTATCCGAAAAACCGACTCCTATCAAAGTGTTTCACGCCAACTCCACCAACATGTTATGTTACACGTATAATATAAAACCGGTAGTTGCCCACTTCACGGGGTCAACTGATCATAAGGTATTGCCTCAGAAAGAAAAAAAACTAACTGACACGACGCATGCTACGATAGAGGTGCACCATTTTTTTCTGAGCTCCTCACTTAAGAAGCGTCATACCTCACCAAAAAAATGATTTTGGAGGAAAGGAAAAGTGCAGCCGTATGGGGAATATCATGACCGAAGTATTCTTGAAACATTATTCGTCACAAAAAATGAAGGTCCGACGAATTTGGGTTAAGGAGCCCGATCGTTCAGAAAACGATTCAGCCAAAAATTGTTACCTCTACCGTAGCACGCGTCACACCCATACCCCTACCGTGAGATAAGTCTTGAGTGGTGCCTTATTACGGGGTGGGCTAATGTAGTAAATAGGACCTACGGCACACACAAAAAACGACATATTTCCCTATTTTTTACTAAACATATTTGGTCCTATTTACTATGGTCCCCTGTAATAGTTTGTGATGGGTTCCTCGCATGGCAAAAGCTCGACTGGTCCCTCGAAACAGGGTGGGCTCTCGCGGCGACCCGACCAACCCTGCCATGAAACTACTACAAGACCAAACATACCAGAAGTATACCAGTAACAGCGCTACACTACGGGGTACTGTAGTTGTGCACTGCAGGAGGGGCTCTACCGGTCAGAAGCACAAATGGTTGCAACTTCTACTTCTGAGGGATGCCCATTGCTTGATAATATTTGTACCTGAAAAAACGCCGATTGCGTGAAACCCCCCCTAAGCGTGCAACCTGATTAGGAAAAACCCCAAGCCCAACAGTAGGTATATCACGGAATAAGATAGTAGACTGCTGGGGGTATGAATCTAATAGTTCTCCTACCAAATTCACCCCACTCGGGAAAGTGGATCTGCACCCCGTTCAAACGTAAATTCCAAATGATTTCCTTGTCGCAGGGGCACACAGAATGACCCCATTCCATGGCTGTGCATATCGCGTCAAACATTAGGTTACAGGCAGGAGGGCCGACAAGAAATAAGGGCTCTCGCTCAGCCGAGTGGCTCTGATCGGCCAAACAACAAAGACTCAAATATGACCCCCCCCCCCTAGGGAAGTCAGCCGCCAACAACATATACCGAAGATATCGGGGTCACGGAGCCCGGTCAGGTAGAAATTACGTTTTATTCCAAACATTTGGTAGCTTGGTCATGCCAGGCTTCAGTTGACGCGCGTTGCTCTGTCCGCAAGGGGGTGGGGGGGAGGGGGGTTCCATCTTCGGAGGGCGATAGAGTTCTCTGTCCGGAAATATGATGCACTCTGCGGCATGGATACGCCTGGACTTTGTTTAGGCTTGGCGCGCTTGAGGGTCGCTTCATACCAACAAAACTAACTGGTCTTGAGAAACTGTGAGTACTCTATAATAGCCCGATCAGTAATCCCATTGCCCGGGCTGGCAACGACAACCCAAAAATCAATGCCGTTCGCCACGATCTTGGGTATTTTCTGCTTTGAGAGGCCCACCTCCGTCAGAACTACTCGTGGGTCACAACACGCTACTCCTGTCGTGCGCCACCTTGGTTATTCACGACGGGAAGTGTTTGATGAAACGAACTTCCTATTCACACCGGCAGGAGGAGTGCTTATAGCGGAAGCAAAGCCATCGTCCCGTCGTTGTTTAGCACGAAAGGCGGCGTTTGGGACCGCGCTCATACTTTGACCCCGCCGTTTTTTTACATGCGGTTGTGTTTGAAACGAAAGGGCACATATTGGCGGACCACTAATGGAAACTGGGCCGTATATTGCCAGATGCAACGCAGCACCCGGCGCTTGCACATCTGCATGACAGCTCCAAGCTAACCGCAGTCGCCTTCACCCTGCAAACCTATACCGTACGAATCATGACACACGGATTCCTATATCTGAGACTGATATTTAATACTTGGTACGGACGCATGCTACGATAAAGGTGCACCATGTTTTTTCTGAGGTCCCCACTTAAGGAGCGTCATACCTCACCGAATAAATGGTTTTGGAGAAAAATAAAAGTGCTGGCGGATGAGAAATCTCCTGACCGAAGTATACTCTGAAACATATTTCGTCACTAAAATGAAAGTCCGACGAATTTGGGTGAAGGAGAGCCCGATCGTTCATAAAACGATACCTCCAAAAAGTGCTACCTCTACCGTAGCACGCGTCTACGACGCATGCTACAATAGAGATTCACCATGTTGTTTCTGAGTCTGCTCACTTGAGGAGCTCTATACATCACCTGGAAAGTGATCTTGGAAAAACCCGATGAAAACCCCATGGCATTAGTATAAACTGAAATATACTGCAACACGAAAATTAAGTCCGACGATTTTGCGTTAAGGAACCTGATCGATCAGAAACAAAACCAGCCAAAACGTGCTACCTATATCGTAGCACGCGTCGTGCCGGTACATCACATTGGGGCAAGCGGTCAACTGCCGCGTAGGCGCAGCTCATCATGCATTCTAACTACCACACACTGATCCGCGAGTTGTGTATGCGCAGCGTTGTTCGCTTTCCATCTTGTGTTTGTACCCGAAGGCACCACCACCGCACCGAGTTTTTCGACCTATAGAGCGAGGCATGCTATGATGCATCCCCTTCAATCACCGGGTTATTGATTAAAACACACCATGGAGCGGTAGAACGTGTGCAAATACTGGAAGTAAGCAACCTGAAGAAAGGGACCCACTGGTAAAAGACACGTGCTGCGATAGAGGTAGGCCAAGTTTTTTTTTGGCTGAAACGGTTCAAGAATGACGGGTGTCCTTAACCCAAAACCGTCGAAAATCTATTCTTGCGCTGCGACATCTGTTTTTCCTTGTATACTTAGGCCAGGGGATTCTTCGTCGGGTATATATCACTTCTCTTCTCCTCTAAATTCAGTTGTTTTTGCGTGAGATATACAGCTCCTCAACTAAGGACCATCAGAAAAGCACATCGTGCACCTCTATCACTGCACGCGTCAAGATTGAAAGAGCTTCGCGATTATCCACGACAGTAGCACGCGCATCAAGTCAAGCTCGTGACTGCGAGCCGCCTCGACCATCCGTATGTCTTTCGATCCGGAAGTAAGTGTGGTCGTCGATCGCTCCGCTGTCGGGAGCGTAGATCGTTGAGAGAGCATACGCTTACACGTGGTCCCACCGAAAAACAGAGGAAAGGAGGACGAGGTCGAGTCTTACCCGGTCCAGCTGAGTTTATTGCTGCAACACAGTACAGCTTTGCTCTACTAGCAAGAGTAAAGGGTGTACCCGCTGGGTGGAGATCATTTCCAAATAGCCCACCTGTCACTTCGGTATCCATGGCGTCGGAAAGAGATTGGCATAGTTGGGGGGGCACTCAGTGGAGTACTACTGCCGGAACTCGAGCTGGAAGAGCGTAGAGACCTGGATATGAATGGGGGAGATATTATCGCCGGGGCGGGCAGCGTGTAGTCGACGATGTTCGGCATGCCATGTACAGTCTGTAGAATGCATAAATTTCGTCACTACAGTAGTTCTTGCCCGACCTTCCCGCTTATCATTGATACTTGTTGTAGGGAGACCTTGGGGCAACACCCGTCCACAGACAACTTGCAATCGTGTCCCCTCTTCCCGAGTAGTCGTCATTGTCTGCCTGGCTGGTGATTTATCTCGCCCCTTCGTGCAGAAGACATCGGACGGGCAGGCTATCAAAACGTACCATGAGCTATAACTCCCAAGAATCCGTCGAGCAGCTTGTGTTTGCGTGGCCTGATTATCCGAAGGGGAACCCGTGCATAGCACTACGCATCAGGTCCCTAGGCCAATACTGCGTTACTATTATCCTCGTGGCGTCGTCGGGAGGACATGGGTTGTTCGTCGAGAGCTCGAATATTTTATACTTGCGGTATACTATGAAAGGAAACACCGTTTTGTTTAAGAAGACACGCCTTTCACAACGCATCCCAAGAATCGGATGGAAGTGATCTCTGCGCATCCCAAGAGGTTGTGCCCAATGTCTCCGGTAAGGCGAGCACGCTCATACACAAAGAACAAAGCCCCCATTCAGTAAGTTATTTTTAGGGGGGGGGGGGGGTGCACGAATTGGGCTTAGCGCGGGTATATGATACGAAGCCCTTTCACCAGTACCACAACCAGGCCTAATACTTTAACAAACTCATCATCACCAAGACCCTGATCCCAACTATGGGGCTCGCCTTTTGAGCCGGCGCTGCGGTATTGCACGTGTTTGGACTTCTGACCGCGAACATCATACTTTCGACGCAGCCCCTTGAGCGATGAGGTACCCAACGTCTTTTAATACGACGGGAACTTTACAGCACTGTTAACCAGCCAGATCAGACATCTAGCCCGCGGAACAGGTGTATCGGTATGGTGCGCCTCCGCCGTTGCATCAAGCAAAGTGCTTGTATGGCGAGGGGTATGGGGCTCCTCGCGTGATTGGAGCTTACCCTACTATAGGACGGCTTTTCCGTGGAATCAAAGTCAGGTTGCAGTGGAGAAATGAACGAGTTTACAACGTCATTAGGTGACACGAATACAGCAGCAGCAGCAGTAGCGTGCCTCTTGTCCCATCGCGTTTTCGGTTTCTTCTGCCTGTTGACAGTGTGTCGTACACGCAAACTTCCCACGTGAACGGAACTGGGGTATCTCACACCGCAGTACGGTAGCCGTGCCCGAAGTCTCTTTTCAACCACTCTGAACCAATATAAAACGCTCAATTTCCCCCTGCTTGAAGCCTCCTCCTCCTCAAAACCGCCTTCCACCCTTGGAAACCCTTCGTTTTACTCCATTTCGCCTCCTGAAGGTGTGTTTGGTTTTGCTACCTGACTCAATAATTCCAACAGTATATCCATTTCTTCGTATACGACACTGCTTGTCTCGCAGACATTGAATACAAAAAACTACCCCCCCCTAGGCTCGCGGACCGCATATCACGTGGCTCACTTGTCTCTTTGAAAACTACCGGTTGAATGAAAACATGGATCCATTCAGTGGTGGAGTCAGTGAAGTACTGCGTCCTGGCGAGCTTGAACTGCAAGAGCGTGACAGTCTGGAGGGTCGCAGAAGAGGTGGAGTAGACCCTGGGATCGTGGCCCGGCTTCGAGTGGAACTGTCTCAAATGAGGGTGGGGTAACGTACTTGTAGTAACTACGAGGTCTAGAACGTCCGAATTTGTCCTGTAGAGTTTGGTTAGTGTTCGCGTACGTTTTCCCCCTTCATCTCCTGATTGACTTAAACCTATCATTGCTTTCAAGGGGCGTTTGTGATACGACTAGCGCGTACGCACGTATTCAAAGTGGATCTGCGTGGCTTTGTCGTATTGCACGTTGGGGCCAGCAACGTGACGTTCGCTTGTCAAATTAGTTTCTACTGATGGAGTTACCACGCGCTCAAAGTCGCCGGATACCGGTTATGTTCCACGTCGTTCAAGCCTCACATGCCCTCAACAAGCGGTGCCAACGTTCAGCTCGCCGATAAGAAAGGGCCCTGTTTCATACGTACCAATAGCCAGAGAACCTCCACCACAAAAAATGCGGCCATGTCATCCTCTTCCTCCAGTTATGGCGGCCAGTATAGTACCCAGTATGTCCCATTTGAGTGGATCCTGCTGCCGGAACTCGTAGGAGTATGACTATTGCGGGGGATCATAGTAAATAGAACCAAATGCTTTCAGTAAAAACAGGGAGATATGTAGTCTTTGGGTGAACCGTAGGCCCTATTCACTAGTATTTACTATGGTTTCCCTTAATAACAATATTCTAAACTTCTATCGGCACACATTCGTACGACAATAAGTTAAGGAGCCCGATTTGTCAGCACTGTATTTTCGTCTCAAAGTCAGCTTCTGGTGAAGGTTTAGGGGTCCTTCACGGAGCTTAAGATTCTCGTATACATCCGTTGTGCCCTCTCACGTCTACACGAGATTTGAAATATATATATACTTTTTTGAACGGGCACGAGGGGAGGGGGGTTTGTTTGTACTTCGACAGTGCTTTGCATTCGCTAAAATGTTGTATCGGTCTCCTACAACGTAGTATGTACCGACAGTACAATCCTTTTCGTCATACAAACGCAAACTAACAGCAGTCGCGGTATAAGAGTCATATCTGTTTAGAATAATTCGAGGGAGTTATTGTGACGTGGAATGGCTTAGCACGGTCAAAAAGCATACTTGGTGCGGATTGGTTCAAGCGATCGAAAGCACATGGCGTCGGCTACGAATGCCGCATGCGATCGCTTAGCCGCTTATTTGGTACCATACCGACTGTAAAAGCCAGCGGAAGAGGGTGGCATATCCCGCATATGTTGAGGATCTGGGGCTGGAGCTACTGTAGGAGCGAAACTATGTCCCGGCGAACCACGGGCCTTCTGAAAGGACGATCGAAGGGGGCGACGTTTCCGGTATCAAGACACAATTTTAGTTTATATGTCTGATCAAGGCGGGTACTCCAAGGCATATGGATTAAGTGGTAGGGCAGACCCTCGAGACGTTGATTGCATAGGACGGATGCCAAGTCACACGTAAAGTCTAAGTGTTGACCCAATACAAAACCTAAGTATTTGTTTGAACGCTTGCCGAAAAGGCTGAGATCTCGATTGATTGCGCGCATACGTGGTCTACGGGTCGTTTCTGGAAGACCTCACACCGCAGGTGGGAGGGGAGGGGCGGGGTGCACTCATGTCGTGCACGGCCGTAGTCTTATGGTCATTGACCCTCGCATCCCTACAATACCGGGACGGAACACGTCTGGTTTTCACCAACCAGGAAGGAGGGAAGGGCTCTTGACAGAGTGTTTGCGTCTCCTCAAGACCCAAACATCGCATCAAACAGAAAAACCAATACATTAGCGAAACAAAAATCAAAAACAAAAAAATCCTATTCGGTAACGGGTTAGCAAAGGGTTTGGGGAACACGTGAGCCAAACTTCAAGGCCTGGCCTTGCTTCATAGGAAACATTTACTACGTACTTACATCGGGTATAGTGGGTAAAACGCTGCGTGCCTTATTCGGCGGTGGCAATACGTTGAATTGCCAAAGTTTGTCAGAGGTTATCATCCCTGTGTAATGAACGATGTTCGTAAGCAGGGGGTCCCGTGGCACCACCGTGTCTTGTTTAGTTGCTGAAAGGACAAGAGGGTGAGTTAGCCAACGCCATCGATGAAAACGGACGAACTACAGCTAGCAGTTAGAAAACGCTGCACCTTCTGCGGGATGAAAACGTCCAAGCATGTCACCGTGGGGGGGGGGGGGGGGGGGTAACGGATGGTTTCTCGACACGCTTGCTGAGATTCGTGATACCCCATGCCAGAGGAAAGCTGAGGGAATATATTTAAGGGGGAACTTTAGTTTTAGTGATGACAACAGGGGCAACTGGGACCACGGCTTGCTTTCGTAGATGCATGCTGATATTAGTCAAACCACATGCGAGGGGAGCTTCAGGAAGTATAAGTGGGGGAAAAAAATCAGCTTCAACGATAATCAACAATCGAGCGGGGGGGTGGTGCACTCAAACAACGCAACCTACGCATGTTTTATATTTTCAACCACAGCACTAACCACCAACAACTTATATTCGTCAAACCACATGCGAGGGGAGTTTCAGGAAATAAAAGTGGGCGAAAATTTAGTTTCAACGATAACCATCAGTCTAGCGGGAGGAGGAGGGGGGGGAGTGGGGCACTCAAACAACGCAACGGCGTTTCGGGCGTTTGCGGGTGACCTACACATGTTTTATATTCTCAACCACAGCACTAACCGCCAAAAGAACTTGCAACCCAAACCTCTAACGTAACCCTAACACAATGGTTGGTTGTATGGTACCACTCTGTACAGAAATACAAGCACCGTTTTTACATTAATATTCAATAGAAAGGTGTTTCTATTTCTGGACAGAGTGGTACTTCCCACGGGCTGCCCACGGGCATTCATCATTAAAAGTAATATACTGTCAACCGTCGACGTCTGCGGGGCTTCGTGATACCACATACATACGAGAGGACGCGAGCTGAGGGGATTACAAGATTACAAGTGAGTGGGAAACATTTGTGGTATTGTGAAGATTAACGGTCAAAATAGCCATCCGAAAAAAAGGGAACACGCTAAAACTTCAAACATATTTGGCCTTTGTATTTGCCTTACTTCTGCATAACCGGCCGACGATGGGTGAAAGTTTACCGGAAACATAAGAACACAAAGATGTCGGGAGACAGCACTTTCACCCCTTGACAGACAGCGTCAAGGAAAATGCCTTGACAGACAGCCTTGACAGCAAAAACCAGGGGACGCTATGAAAAATCCCCGCTTTTTCAAAAACGCCTGACAATAATGTATAAATTAAAGTGTTTTCTTGTATTTTGTTTTTTTTTCGGCATTTTGCTACATTCCCGAGTCCGATCTACCGAAAAGATTGGAATTGAACTGCAGAATATCGATGATTTGAAATAAGCTCTCATCAAACGAGTAAAATAGCCGCACAAAAAAATAAAAAATAGGGGTTTCCACACATGTTAGGAGGCTTTTTCAGCCAGGGGGGTTAGGGACATATGTCTAGACAGCTGGATTTGCCTTGACAGACAGCCTTGACAGACAGACAGCTTGACATTGACATGTCTCCCGACATATTTGTAAGAACATGAGGTGTTCGTACTTATAGCCGTTCTCCAAAGGGTTATGATGCCAGGGGTAGTACATGTACTGTACACGGCCGTAGTGTCACGTCTATACCCAGGTAACTACTGAAACATAGTATATACAAGACGGAAAAAACATCTGAGTACAAAACAGTATATGGTCCACGATAAACGAGAACTTACTGAGCTCTTGTGTCGTACCACAACCTCGAACGAACTCAAGACTCATACAGTATGTGTGGTTTTCTTATACCTGGTACCGTCAGTTATAACCGTTGTGGCCTTGAATTTCCACGGTACATACAAGCACACAGCCAGCCGTACTATCCCTTTTTTATCAGGTAACGAACGTAAATATTGTCCGGGAACTCAATCCAGTACCACCGTACATATTCCACGATACACGTTTACTTGATATTACTAGTTGTTTCCCTGTGCCGTACGTACCTCATACGAATTCGTTGCCACACTAAGTATCTCGGAAGAAGGCGGAGCGCATTTTAAACGGCTAAATTGACTGTTCGTACACGCTACGATAGAGGTGCGCCATGTTTTTTTCTGAGCTCTTCACTTAAGGAGCGTCATACCTCACCGAAAAAACAATTTTGGAGAAAAATATGAGTGCTGCCGGATGAGAAATCACATGACCAAAGTATACTCTCAAACATATTTCGTGACAAAAACGAAAGTCCGACGAATTTGGGTTAAGGAGCCCGATCGTTCAGAAAACGATTCAGCCAAAAAGTGATACCTCTACCGTAGCACGCATCTGTTGCCGTGCTGCTGTAGCGGCTGTGCTGATGCTGTGTGCTTCGAATCTACAGTAAGCTGTTGGACTTGCTCACCAATAGTTTTAGCATGGATCCATCCATATACCTGGAGCCTTGCGCAGCAGTTGAAAAGTTCGAGGAGAGCCGGAGCTGGCGGACGAAACGATTAATACTATTATTATTATCATCTTTGCCCTCCGACAATGTGCAGCATGAACTTCAGCGTTGATCACTCATAGTATTCCCGAAAGCAGAAAACCAGCAAAGACTGAGAGTGTTGGTATAATCCTCTCAGGGATATAAACAAAAGCGAGGGTTGATGGGGCAAAAAGGGCGACATCTGTGATATCGTATGATCAGGGATTGTCCAGTACAAGACATATTCTGAGGCTATACACCCTACAGTAGTAGTAGGTCTTGCATTGCCTGTGGAAGAAAAATCGTGACCCAGGATACGAGCGTGTGATACATACATATATAAAAAAAAAAACAACAACAACAACAGCTGTGAGCTCGCGGATTTCGTCGAAACTCATATTTGCTAGCTGAGTGTGATACTTCGATCAATATATAATATACACCAGGTATAACGAGTGGGATATCAGTTAGCGCTGACTGATAGCCTATTGGTTGTTGTTGTGTGTATATCTAACATCAGTGTGATGACGGTGTTCTACGTTTTCTTTTCGGTTCTCCAGGTTCTGCCAAAGAGCAAAATCCCTTTCCGCTGAGTCTGTACACCGGGTTTGCTTTCTTTATATTGTGTCGACGACGGGAGGAAACATGCCGAACATGCCGAACTCTTCAAGCGATATTCCTGACGGCAGGAAGGTAGGCACCGGGGTGGGGCGGGTTGGAGGGAGTAGCTTCTATTACAGCGGGCCATGATAAACAGGACCAACGGTACACACAAAAAACCTATATATTCGCCTATTTTTACCAACAATATTTGTTTATATTTAGTATGGTCCCCCGTATTAGTAGCTGATACGTGACCCCGGGTTTGAGCCTAAGGACAGGAGGGAGCTGTTGGAGAAGCAGCTATAATTACACTCCGTGTGGTGGAGAAAAATTGTTTGGAAGATAAAGAAGGACGAAGCCAAAAGTAATAAATGAAAGTAGAACCAAGAGACGACACAGTGACCATAAAAATGTCAAGTTTGCTTATTAAAACTCTACGAATCCACAGGTATATGTATCGTGAGCGTGCAGCAGTAAAAAGGTAAGTGCCAGGTGCTCGGCAACCGCTACAACAAAAAAAACAAGTTATTTTCCCGCTAAGGCTCGCGTCTTGCTGTGACGTCAACTGTAAGCATCTTAACGGCTGTTTTGTTTAGCAATTTCGGGGTGGTGTTCCTCGCAGACCGCAACAAAAGACTTGAGTAAAGTATTACTGTACATTCTCAACAATCTCATGTCGCGTAATGTATGATCATTCAGTAGGACCATGTTGTGCTCGTGTACGTTACGCGACGTTGTTTTTGTTTGTGCAGACACGAGGCATTTTACTTCTTCCAACCACAATCCGTGGCTGCGGCCTGGTCGTATAATACCCCTGTACTGTATATAGACGTCAATCCTGCTATTGTGTATTGCTGAGAAAAAAAAACACACACGTGTCACACATCCTGAAACGGTGTACGTCGTACGTAGGTAGCTGTTTTGTTTGTTTCTAAAAGAGTGTCTATAGGCTACGTAGATAGGCACAATGGTCAAATTTGCCATTAATAGCTGCTACCACCACAGCTACCCCATCATCCGTACCAGACAGAGGAGGCTTGTTTTACCACGCCCACTTCTTACGCGGTTAAGCGATCAAATCCCGTCCGTGTTATGTTCGCCTGTTAAAATAGCATGTCAGTTGACGTGTCTTCTCGTGTCTCGCCGGTTTCAAAGACAAAACCCGTCATCTTTACGCGTAGGATATATCCAAAGATGACCACAGCACTCCAGGGAATACCGTCGTTTTAACCTTTTCTAACACGTGTCCAAACAACCCGAGCATGATGCCAACAAAATAACTCCTTCAGTACATACATACTACTGTAGTACCTCACTCAGCGATCTTCCGACAGCGTTTTTCTGGAACTTCCGCGGGTAAACGTTTCGAGCCCCCCCTCTCTTGTTTGTCCGATACGTAAACTAAACGAGCATGCTATCGAAACACGGCGAGTAAATTGTTTTAAGGATTACCCTGGGATGGGAAATTGATCGATCTTTTACCCCTATAGCTCAGCAGGTAATACCCTCATATTCGACGTCGTCGAGGACACGGGTTCGAATCTCACTACGAACGTTTCTTTTATAGAAACGCTTGCGCGTGCGTACGGTACTTAAACAAGACGTCTCCCTGGCTCCCCAGGTATTGAAACGAAGCGGGTAGGTCAACGTACGGCCGCATACGGTACCGACGTCCCAAATACCCCGCCGTTCAGAGGGGGGGAGAGTGTTATAAGGATTACCCTGGGATGGGTAATTGATCGATCTTTTACCCCTATAGCTCAGCAGGTAATACCCTCACAGCATGCTGTAGTTCATGAGCTATTACGGGACACCATAATAGTAAATACTATTAATAGTAAATAGGACGTACGGTACAGACAAAAACCTATATATTTACCTATTTTCACTAACAAAAGTTGGTCCTATTAACTATGGTCCACCGTACTAGTACTCTAGGCGGCCGCCTTCCAGGCCCGTTCGTTTCAGCAAATAATCGGGGTGCCTATCTATGGACACATCGACTCTTCGACCTTTGTTGTGTCTCTGGTTCAACATAAAGACTCTTGATGCGTCGAAAAATGGCATGTCAAAATGCGAACTTCAGGACGTACGTATAAAACACGAGGGAAGGTTTTCCAAAAATGTTTTCCAGCTGTTTGTTGTTGTTGTTCATGCGCCGATTGAAAAACCACAAAACATATTTATGTACCCTGTATGTGTCAAGTAGTATTCTACCTGGACGACCTCCCACAGGCGGTATTTTAAATATTTGTGCCTAAACCTTGCCCTTTTTCGTGCTTTCTATTTCAATACTGCATTATTATTGGTGTAAAGTTTGTAAGTATTCGTGTATGATTGATAGGTATATCTATGGGAATGGCGTGGTTAAAATAAGAGCTGCAAATAGTCAGATGACAAAGGGAATCAACATATGTGCGAGCAGAATATCGTGCAATTTTTTTTTTTTTTTTTACACTGTGTAATTCGAAAGCAAATCGACAAGGGGAACAAAATAGATCTCTTCTCGCCATAAAAAAGTGAAAGGCATGAATCGTATGTGATGGCGGAGAGGGGCAATAGTTTTGTTTGTCACCCCGGATCTGAGTTTTACGACTATTAATAGGGAGGAGATATGTGAAGGAAGGGTGAAACTAATAAATGATATGGACAATAAAACAAATAAACAAGAAAGGATTTTGAAACCACGGTTTTGGGCAATTCCGCCGTGCGAACCTTTCGAGCTACTGCTGTATATGTACTAAGTACCTGGTATGCAAGTTTATCTTGCTTCGGAGACATGCCACCTTATAAGGGTGGTGCCTTATTTTCTGAGCTCTTCAGATGAGGAGCTTAAAAGCACGCACAAAACGTACCTCCGCAGACAGACATGTTTTCAGGCAACCCCTACCAACATTTATATGCACTATGAATAGCACTACGAGACCTAAAATAATTAGTGTACTACTTGCTGCAATACTATACCACAGCAATCAATCTAACCGATACCACAGGTAGTTGCTATTAATAACTTCAGGAATTATATCGGTGCGAAATTAAACAAAGTTGGAACACCTACTCGTACGAGTACTACGTACTATACCCCCGTGGGATGAGCAGTCGCTGGTACAAAAAACACAACCAGTCGTGAGGATAATACTACGAGTACCAGCTTTATTATTCCATTTGCCATCTGACAATGTGCATATATACACGTAACTCCCATTTCGTATCGCATTAAAACAACCCATGCCGGTCGCCCCGGTGGTCTAACTGGTAGCCACGAAGCCTGTAGGCCCGGATGTCGAGGGTTCGATTCTCCCCATGGAGGTTTTTATTCTAAAATGACACCGTCTGTCGAGAGCGCATATTATAGCGTGGGTAAGCAAAATTCGACGAAAGTTGACGAGGGAAGAAAGTCCTGAAATCTTCTCGCAATAAAAATGCAGGGCAAGAACCGTAGTGGGGGAGGAGGGAGAGGAGCCTACTTTGTGACCCCGGATCTGAGTTACGACTAGGGAGGGAGAAAGACGGAAGTGCGAAGATGATAAATGGGATGGGCGGAAAAAAAAAAAAAACATCCAATCGTACTACGTAGACACACCTGTATACCAGCATCGACCACGTATGCGCTATAATAAATGGTTCAGCGGGATATCTGATGCTTGCTACGTACGGTAGGTAGTAGTTCCCTAATATTTATGCTGCATGTGATGAGTTGATTATAGTGCGCGAGCTATCTATGTACACATCACGAAACATCGGATGTAAAGAAAGCGGACGCTTAATTGGCACGATTATCTACCCCATCGCGCATTGTACATACGTGCACGTCGTACGATATATCGAAAAACATTGAAACAAAAAAAAACAGAATATACGACTGGAATATATGTTGGGTAATTTTTCGGTTGAGACGCCCCTCCAAACAGAAACAGTAACTTAGACCAACTAATAATGCTACGAACCTCTATCGCGCAGCACGCGTCACGTGGACGATCTTCCGAAACAAACGCGATTTCAACCCCCTTTACTACTGTACAGCACTTGATACGTATGTCTTTCTTTTCTTTGTTCTCTATCCCATATTTTATTTTCGCCCCCTTGCTTTCTCTCTACACCTATAGTACGTAGAAACGACTGATACTCAGCGGGCTCTTCTTGTTATCCTCCCTCTCTACGTACAACGTTACTGTTCGCGCGTTTCATTTTTACCGCGAAAAAACAGCGGCCAACCCTCTTTTCCCTCGTCGACTCGAATCGATTTTTCTACCTAACGATGCACTGAGATTAGCATTGTCCCCGAACCTAGAGTGCAGCGCTGAAACAGGAAGAAAACCCATTACAGCTTTTAACCAACAGAAGAGGGGCGCACTCGACAAAACGAGGAAGAGACCGCGCAATTAAAAAAAAAATGTCACAAATTTAGAACAGACCGGTATGGTCGAACTTATGTACGGTTTTAAGCAAGAAAAAAACGCACTTATTTTCAGGTCTAGATTTCTTCCAACTCGGATTTAGTATGTAATAATCAGCACCCTGTCTTGTTCTCAGAACATGCACGAATATAAATATTATGTTCGTTATTTTCGTGACCCCTACAGGTACGCATTCGTATACGAATACAATCGAGAATTTGCAATGTGTTCCTCATTTCAGGAAGTTCAAATTTCCATGGCGATATGTATTCGTGTTCTCACATGGTTCGAAGCATCATGCAACAATGCTCTCGACGCTTGCTACGTTAGAGACATCACTTTTCGGCAGAAATGTGTTCTGCATAACCCGGCTCCTTAACCCAACATCGTCCGATTTTTAGGTATTTTTCTGTTGTTGTGTTCATTGCACACTTAGGTCATGGGGTTGATCCTCGGGAAGCACTTATTATATACTCCTCCAAGATCAGTTTGTAGACTACTGCAGGTATTGAGGTGAACAGCTCCTCAAGTGAGAAGCCTCAGACAAAAATAATGGTGCAACTCTGTCATGGAATACGTCTCGCCCTCGCTGGGAGGCCCTTATTTGACAAAAAAAAAGGGCACTAACCTAAAACGTGTACACCCGCTCCGGTTGGATTCAAAAACGGGTATATAATGGAATCGAGTCAAAACAACACATGCCACGAGCCATCACGGGATAGATTGGCCAAAACCACATTGTGTCCGTTTCTGAGGGATAGTGACAACCAGGTACACTTGTCGGCGCCCAACTATTCACTTAAACGTGTCCACATTATGTTTGGAGGGCTCAGGTCCGGGTGGGATCGGAAGCAGGGCTGGGGGTCAGGGGTATTTAGAGGCCGAGGGTTCTGGCGGCAAGTATCATATGTATGTGTGTTTTACTTGGTCTCAGCGTCTAGCTGAAATGCACCCTATACTGAAATGCACCCTATACTACAGCAAAGCAGTCGTATTACAGTATCAACATACCAGGTATGTTGATACTGCTGGGTATACATACGACAGCATATCATACATAGGTGGATGGTCGTATCACTCTGAAGAAGTACGTGCCCAGATGCGTAAAATGGTTGAATAGAGTTCAAGTGAATTGCGAAAAGGCTTGGAAGAAAATGAAACAACGAAAGAGCGGGCGCAGACGCAGTGGAGAGCGAGGCACACGGTAGGCAAGTGGTCTAAGCAAAATTAATAACCAAAAACGGTTGAAAGCCAAGCATAATAGACATTTACAGTTGTACCCGGGACATTATCTCTCAAAAATGGGTACAACTTTGTTTTGGCCAATCGCGTGGCTCGCTGGGTGTGTTTTTTACTTGGTTCCAGGGTGTACCCGTTTTTGAGTGAAAACCGACCGGGTATACCCGTTTTTGGTTATCGCCCAAAAACAAAACCAAGCAGTTCTTCGCTTGTGTACTACTTTCACACTATCATCGACGGCAGGGAACGTGTTCTTGAACACCACCTTAAACGTTTCGCTTTCGGGAAACAAACTTGCTTTCACGCCCCCGCGACATTTACGCGTCCCCCCTCTCCTAGAAGAATGCGCGAGAGAAACGCGGCCGGGCACCGACGCATGTTATACTGTGCGTGGTCCCAATCGTTCCCGCGGGAATCCAATGAGAAAAAAAACTCAGGAATCCGTCAAGTGCGCGGTTGGGGGTTCCGTGGAAATTCCGACGAAAGTTTAGGCGGGATTCCGACTGGTGGTACGGTAGAGGGGGTACTGCCATTGTTTCAGTACCGAATTTTACGTCAATCGCGCGAGATGCTCCTGTGTGCACCCTCTTTTTAAAATCAGAGTCTAAAATATTTCACTGTCGCAAGGGTAGAAACTCATCCCATCCATGGTGGTCCATAACACGGAACACACCTAATAGATAGTTCTAAGACGGAGGACAGGCAAAACATGCATGCTTTTTGGCCGCTTGATCGAGAGTCAATCGCGTCGACGGAAATTTCGAGACTCATAATGCGACGCTCTTTACCGTGTAGCACCACACACAGCCTTCCACGGAAACGTTCCCGTGGAGCGTCCCATGGTGTCCCATTTACGCGCGCTATGATAGAGGCAGCGCGTGTTGATTGAGACGTTTTCTGAATGAGTCTGTTTCCTAACCCAAACATCGTAGAAAATTTTCATTCTTGTTACTGGAATATTTTTTCATTTTATGGTTTTGGTGACCGGGTTGGTCCTCGAGTAGGACTTGCATTTTCGTCCGAAATCAGTTTTCGGGTTAGGTGTAGAGCTTCTCAAGTGACCACCCACAGGGACAACGTGACTCGCCTCTACCGTGACCTGCCGCGTCCATGGACCTCCACGACACAGGCTACCTGAGGCTGCATGCTGCATGTATAATAAGACGAAGGGTTCGTCGAGTATATGTTCTGGTACGGGTTTCGGTTCGATTTATATTGGATCCACAGGTAGCTACGTGTAAACCACGAGTTCTCCTGTTTTTCGTGTGAAGGCGTAGTGTATGCCCATTTGGCCTGCGGGACCGTAACAATCTCGAACACCGAATTCGCATTCACGTTTGCCATCGTTACACTCTGAATTCCTCGGGGTTACCTGCGGTGCGATTTCCCGCACCGGCAGCGACAGCATCTTGTCGGTGGCACCCCAAACCGAGCCAGGTCTGTCCGCGGATGGGTTAGATCGACGGAGCTGTACACTTTAGAGGGGGGTCGATAACGCAATATGCACAGCATGTTGTCCTTCTCGGTTCCTTGCCTTTGCAAACGTCGTTATACGAGCACCCTGTCGACCGTCAGTGCTGTAGGGTCTACATCATAGGCGTTCCTCAAGGGGGGTGTGTAGCCATTTGCAGAAGTAGTCACAGGGAACGGCATGCAACGGATATCAAGGAGTGCCTTGCCGGCTTGCGGTTCTGACGGAGATGACGAAATATGTTGACCCTATCCGTCGTCACCCGGCTCCGTAGAAAACGGAGGTTGTGGTACTCGCCCGGCCGACCCCACTAAATTGAAGTTTGTTTGAAGACCGACGTCAGCGCCGAAGCCACGACGACCTGGGCCCACCGACCACAGTTGGGACCGCGGGTTTCGTCTCGGAAACTAACCCAAATCCAACCACACATTCTTAGCGATCGAGTCCTTGGGTAGCCGGGCTGCGTGTGTAGAACGTTCTCAAACATATGTACGTATATTTTGTTTAGGAAAACAAATGGATGGCCATCAGGAGGGGTCAAATCGAAGAAATAGCAGAAGTCACAGCCCGCACAACAGATTCGAGCTCGTCGTTCGGGCGCGCGACGCGAGCGATCGCTTTGAGGCGAGCCACTCCAGGTCGATATGATGGGAGTCGTCAAATCCATGCTGAACTGGAAAGCATACGACCTACAGAAACTTGATCACCCCGAAATCATCCAGTACTTTCACCACGTCCTTGTCAATGCTGGGATAACTGGGAAAGCCTGCCAGCGATGGAAATATGCGACCAACCAAGACCTCCACACAAGGAACTCTCGCTCTGACAGCAGCGGCTTCAGATGTTTTTCGCTTGTTGCTCATGCAGGCAAAGTGTTGTTGAAAATCGTCTCTTCCGCCGTTAGCACATACGGTCAAGACCAGTGCATACTCATTGAGAAACAACAGTGCCGCTTTGGTCCGGCACGATTAACAGTCGATATGCTGTTAGTGGTGCGAAAATTACAGGAACTCGGACAAGACATAAAATGACGTTATAAATGTGCTTAATTGACCTACGGAAAGCGTACAACGCTGTCCGCCGAGAGCAACTACTGTGGCAGGTACTCACACGCGTTGGCATACCATCCAAGACGCTTAGTGTCATTCGTCAGTTCCACGATGTCATGCGTGCTTGCGTGCGCACAGATGATGTCGAGCACTCCCAATTGTTTGATTTCACTCAGGGGCTTCGACAAGACTGCGTGCTGTCGCCGTCGCTGTTCAATTTTTTCCTCGCTGCTGCGTTGATACACCGTGTTCACGTAGGCTTCAGCGAAGACGGAGGCATAGTAAAGGGCTTGGCGCATCTCGAGGAGGATGCGGTGGTCAGGAAAGAGATGACGTTGATATGCATGCGGAGGGCGGTGTGGGGCATGCTGCACGTCAAATGCCGCAGACACTGTATCAACGTCAGCGGAGGGGCTTGCTAAACAAATGATAGCCATCGTGACTGCCTTCGAAACAGCAGGCCTCACGGTTTACGAAAAGTAAAGTGAGACGATGCTTCTACGAATACGAGACAAGACACCCCATACTCCGCCACTCGTGGTCGAAGGAGCCGGCCAGAGGTATAGACAAGCGACCAAGTAAGTTTTTATACATCGGCGGCATTACCCACGAAGATCGAACGACGGATTCGTCTCATGCTGGAATGGTTCAAACGGTTCGACCCGCAGCTTTACGGCATAAAGACAGCCCCATTATCTCTGAAAATCAGCAGGTTGAACGCCGAGGTGATTTTGAACTCGGCTGTACGGATGTGTGACGTGGACCTGCAGTGCACAACAATTCGCCAGGCTCTGATTAGTGCCCCAACGAGTCCTCCTGCGGGCCATTGGCTTCCAACATTGAAAGCGTGTCAACTATACGACCCTCTCGCAAGCGAACGCTCCAAAGCAGAAACTATGCGAGATGATCGGAGCGATCATCCGTACAGGGCGTCTGGTTTTCGTGGGGGCCGTGGCGCATCAACACACCGGGCGACTACTCAGTTAGATGATGTTGGCGACGATACCTGGGCTGAACGGCCGGAGACAAGGCAAACGTTTAAAGAGTTGGGGCATAAATGACTTCTTGAAGACCTCGATGATAGGGAATTTCTGGCTACCGAGGGGTCCACGGCACACTTCCCGCTATTGGCGTTTGGAGTAGAGGCGGCGGTGTAGCGCGTTACAGACTATGAAGGGAAGGCAAATGGCATAGAGGCGGCCTCGAAGCAGCCGAACGGTTCGTGGCAAGGCGGAAAATTGATGAGGCGGGCTTGAGTAGACAGTGCCACTCATCAGTTGTGGGTGGTCCACGAGGGAAATGGAATAGGGAGAGCAATAGTCGTAAAGAACCCGCGGTTGACGAATACAGGGAGGAGATAACCGACATAGGAGCAAAGTACCAGTGCGCCTAGTATGTTGAAGCCGTCTAGACTATCCGTACCGCGCACCTCTGTGACTACACCGAACGCGCCGCTGTTGTGTTTCGGTGTTCCTGTTCCTTGTGGGTTTGCTGCTCCTTCCCTATGATAATAATAATGTACTGCCTGGCATGGTGGATGACGAGCCGAATGTGTTTCTCGGTACTTCGCCTCTGTTCATTATTTCTGGCTTGTTTTTACTTCTTTTGTTTGGCGTATTGTCTGTCGCAGCTCCTACAGAGGGGCAAGACGGCGGTGCTACAACCCCTCGCATTGTTATATATTGTTTTGTTGCGGTCACTTTTTGCCTTTGTTTTCTGTCCTTCCGTACATTCGTCAGGTTTTCGTCATTCGTGAAGTTATTGTTTTCATTTCTGCTTCGGTATTTCCTACCCACGTCCTTTGTCTTTCGTATTTGGGACAAAGATGTGGCGGAATTGAGAAGAAATCGCCACACGTGCGTTGAACCAGTGGAGATCAAGATAATCGGGAGGGGGCGGGGCAACGATCGTAGCGAAACATTTGCAGTATTTTAGGGCCTTTGTGTTGACAGGTACGGTCAGCTGGTTGACAGTCCCGGCATCTGGTGTGGCCGTCTGTCTATAAATCAGTTGCCAAAAAGCGATCGTTCGAGCCATTTATAGGTACCCTTGAAGCCAAACATAGGTGACGCGGAAGTTGAATAGCTGATAATAGGTGTACCTTGGCCTTTTAAAACATGTGCAGGTACGATGGAGCGCAGGCCTAATATCAGGCGGGGCCAGGAAGCCTTTTCCCGTGCGCAATACGCTGTGTACCTATAAACCGATCAAATGGCGTAGGTATACCTACTTTTGGCTAGTGCCCTTTTTCTTTTGTTCTCGTATTTTGTCTCCGACATCTCCGGGAGGGCACGGCACTTTTTTTGTCGTTCGTTCGTTGGTTTGTTTGTTTATATATTTGTTTTATATTGTGTATTTTCGCTTTCTCTTTTCTTTTGTTTTTATCTCTCTTTCAACCAGTCTGGATTGCTATCGTAACTAAGTCGTACCTGTCGTACAAGGCATTGCATTGTCTTCTCTGCTTACTGTATTCCAAAGCGGTACTATATCTGCTGCGTCGTCGTTTTTGTACCACATGCTTGATGTATCTCTATGTATAGGAATATTATTCGGTACGGACACACTAACTGGCGGGTATGTATGCTGCATGTCAACGGGTAGAAATACCGGTTTAACGTGAAGAACAATCTCATTGATGTATATACATACTACGCGCGAGTGTTTGAAATGCATCCGAGAAACGGGCGTTAACTGCATTTATTTTTGGTAGTTTTGTTTTGTGATGCATCGCTTTCTTTTATCTTCACCCTTCGTTTTTGTCTTCCTCCTATGTATGTATTCAAAATATGCTCCTACCAGATACCTGATGTCCGTGCTCACAAAGCGGCTGCCCCCCACCCCTCGAATTTCGGTAGGTAATGGTTCGTGAATTGAAGTTGTTGTGTCGCGAGAATACTTCACAGCCCCCCCCCCCCCGCCCTCGTCAACTAACTGGTTCCGAATTGCTCTGGTCGCACCGAAATTTCATACCTGGTACATTACCGTGACCCTAAGACCAACTATTATGGGAAGATTTCGAGCCGTGATTTCTGGCAATTATTTTTCCAGTTTTGAGATTCCAGAAATATGTGCATGAGAAATAAAGACCGTCTATTATGGCTTCTCATTTTTTAAACTGGTTCTGTAGAGTATTGGTTTGTCTTGTTTGCGTCAAACGACGAAAAAAGCCAACGGCCGCCGCACCACCGCGAGCGTGGTCTCGGCATCCAAGTACGGCTGGATTTTCGCCGCGGACGTCGAATCGCCATCGCTGCTGCTGCTGCTGCTGCTGCTGCTGCTGCTGCTGCTGCTGCTGCTGCTGCTTCTGCGACGTCGAATCGCCATCGCTGCTGCCGTTCTGGCCGTTGCTGCTGGTGGTGACCTATGGCTTCCATGCGAGTGAGAAGCGATAGCTTTTACACAGGCATCATAGCCCGTAGGTACAACTCGCCGTACGTGTGATGCTTTGGCGTTGGTGACATATATAGATATGCTCGACAGATGGGCAGCAGTACTGCTGCTGTAGTGACAGTACACAAAAATCAAGTAACTATTAATATCAGTTCCTGGAGGCCGGAGAGACCGTTCCTGGAGGTTTTGCAGATTTTTGCCCCCCCCAGGAACTGAGACCAAAAATAACGATGATTTCCTGACCCATAATAGATGGTTCTGATTTTTGGGTTTCGGAGATCGCTGAAAACAAAATAAATCAAGGCGCAAAAAATTCGCATAATAGTTGGTTTAACCCTATTAAAACATTTTATGTGTGTGGTGTGTGCTATGTATATGTAGTAGCGGTATGTAATAATAGGAGAAGTACCGTTTATGTATATATTAAAAAATTAAAAAACCAACAGCTGTGAGGTGAGCTCGAGGATTTCGTCGAAGCTCATCTTTGCTAGCTGAGTGTAATACTTCGATCGCGCGTACTTACGGATTTTATATGTCCTCATGTAGGATGTACATCCCGTATGAGGGGGACACAATCTGAGGCTGTAGAATTCAGGAAGTGTGTGTCTATTTGTGGGGGAAGAAATAGTTAAATTTAAATTAAAATTAAAATTAAACAGTCTGAAATAAACGTACCAGGTATACTATAGTGTTCCGACGAGTTTACGTGATAGAGTGGTTCTACTATTTGTAGCCATATATCATGGCACTATCAATGAAGAGTGCATATTGGGAAGAAGGAGGGAGCAAGGCCAACAAATGGAGTATTGTGGATAAATCTGGGCGGGAAGTAGACATAGAAGGATGTTAGCCTTTGCGCATAGGTTTCCTTGGTTTCCGTGTTTTTCTGCTTTCGGGAATGTTATGAGTGATCAATGGTGAAGCTCATGCTGCACATTGTCGGATGGCAAAAATAATAATAATATTATTATTAGGTAAATATGTCACTAAACACCCTTCGAAAACACACCATAAAATCCCCCCTCGGAGGAGTGATATGCAATATGACGGTTATAGGCAGCACAGCAAGGAAATCACAAAGAAAATGACCCACACACAGCAACAATTTACCGCGTGGTGTTGAATTAGTGCATTGTGAATCCGGTTTCGGGTGTTTAGGCCCGTATCCTATCGAAATCGGCCATCTTGCCGGTATGAAACACTACTATTAAATACTACTGTTGTAGTAAATACTTGTTGTGCTGTTACAACAACAGTGTTGGGTTCTGTTATCTCCCCGTTATTATACCGTTCTTACTGCCCAACTAACTACATGGTGAACGATGAGGGATCGATTGTCCGTCTTGTGCATTTTTCCGGAACAGATAAATGTACTCGAATATATGTGGTCACGGACTGTGATCGATAGAGAAACCAAAAAAATAATCCCAAACGAATCCTTGGGTATGTACGTATAGAGCAAGTGAGATGCCAGCGCGTATACCGATTACTCCAAAACAACACAATAAGCCAGGAAAAGATCAAAGAACAAGCTCACAATAGAACAAAAACAAAATGTGAAATGACACGGACAACATGCTTCTTTATATATTACATATTAAGAAAGAAAAGTTGCCTTGAATGTGAAATGTGTTGTGAGACCGGTCAAGAATAATGGCTCCTCGTTATTTCTTAAATTGTACCAGGTATAAAGTTTATATAAATGTACATCGAACAGGGGTACTGGATCAACTCGGGGAATGTTTACTTTAGGAGAAGTATGATATATCACTGCTTATCTTTAACAGCTATCGTAGCTGTACAGTACATACCAGCTGTGTAACACTGCTGTACGGCATATTAACTGGTATCATGGAATTATCAATACCACATGTTCTACGGCATTTGTTTTCTTTATTTTTTATTTTTCGGGACGGATTCTTGATTTTTACAGGTCTTCCGAGATTGATTATTGATTCTTCGGGATTGATTGTTGATTTTGATTGTTTTTTCGTTATTGATTATTGTTTTTTTCGGGATTGATTCTTGATTAGGATCGGTCTTCCGAAATTGATTGTTGATTCTTCGGTATTGATTCTTGATTTGTATTGGTTTTCCGAGATTGATTATTGATTCTTCGGGATTGAGTTTTGATCTTTATTGGTTTTTCGAGATCTATTATCGATTTTTCGGCACTGATTCTTGATTTTTATGGGTTTTGGGTATTTATTTTTATTCACTACTAAGTCTGTTGGTGGACGAACTGATCACTGACGTATTGCTTTCAACGGGTACTGATGATCGTTAGCCATGATCAGTATTTTAGTAAAGTACGTATTGTTTTCAACGGGTGCTGATGTTCGTTAGCTATAATGAGTTTTTTTATGGAACTTCGTATTGTTTTCAACGGGTACTACTCATGATCGTTAGCCATGATCAGTATTTGAGTAAACATCCTATTGTTTTCAACGGGTGCTGACGATCGTTAGCCATGATCGGCTCTGCATTGACCTTGCTTCGGACTGTGTTGTTTTATTCTGAGATTTCAGGGTGTTATCATAAAAGGCATTTTTGATGCGTAGGTTGTGTTTTTGATATTTTGACTGGATGGAAGTTATCAGGACTGTGAAACGAGCAGGGGAAATGTGAGATTTGCTTGTACCAATGTCTGATTATATAATTCTACTGAATTGTGTGATTCTTGTAACGGTATTACATCTACGGAGATGGCGGCGGGGTTTGTGTTTCCCCGAGGGGTTGCATAAAATTATATTCGGATTCCCTTTCAGAGTCCCGGGGGGAGTGGATAAGAGGCCCTCTTCCCTCAGTACAATAATTGATAACTGGGTCCTCCTTCTTCTCCACAGGTTAATGGCATCCCGACGCGCGACTCATCGCTCTGCGTGAGCAAGGCACTCCGCCGAGCACCCTCGCACCTGGTTGTCCCAACAACGCGAGACAATATATCGTGTTTATCCATTACCGATATCACTGCAAGAAGGGTGGGCATGGGGAGCATGATAGACGCCTTCAAGTGGTCAAACTCCTAACTGATTTGAGCCACTACGTTGGCAGTTTTTTTCTTCTTCTTGCTGTGTTCCTGCAATCGCCATTGATTGGATCGTTTTATATTCTGAGCGATTTGTGTCCGCGCAGAGACCTTGTAAGGTTTATGTGCAAGTATACCAACAGTAGGATATATATAGGTTGGTTGATGTGCCTTGTGGGTGAGAGAGTTACTGTGTTGGTCGGCTGGTCCCTGGGCTGGTTGTCTCACCACCACCAACATCACCCGCCACCACCCACCAACTGCATTTCTTGTTAAGCGATGCGCGTCAGCTCAAACACCATGTACAGCAGTGAGTGAGTGGATCGGTGGGTGGGTGTTTGTAGTTCATGAGCTGGATGGAAACAACGACAATTGGCAGGGCATCACGTTTACTGGGCAGGTATAATTAAAAATAAAGGCATTTGACAAAACGGGGTATACCACCCATATATAGCGACAAAGGGGGGGCACTATCAAGCACCGGCGGCGAGGTTCTTGTTACAGAGGTGGTTGTCAACACCAATCCAACGTCCCAGCGCATTAACGGTATACTCATAGTCATTTAGTAACTATCACTGTAACCGAGCAGCTCAACAGCTCACTGCGTGGTACTTTAAGACTCTCCTCTCTTGTATCCCATGGTACGAACCTGATATACGCGTATACGTATACGGCGGTACCGAGACTAATACATATACGTACAGCAGCAAGCAGTACCAGAGAAGTACTACCCGTACTATCCTTTGGTATGTAAA
This sequence comes from Saccharina japonica, assembly GCA_008828725.1. Taxonomy (NCBI): domain Eukaryota; class Phaeophyceae; order Laminariales; family Laminariaceae; genus Saccharina; species Saccharina japonica. The sequence goes on from MEHQ01001395.1 coordinate 326,455, forward strand.
TATTTACGTGTACTCGTATGTTGGTGATTTGTGGGGGGCACAGGGCACAGGGCGCCAACCAATGTATTGCATTGATTTGCAGGGCCACACCTTGAAACCACTATTGATTCTGAACCAGATGTGCGTGTCACAGGACCTGCTCTCATATATGGTATGCAGGCAGTACTCACCTAATCATCCGGTGCGATACGCACATCACGTATGCTGATTATCTGCTGACCACGTTTGCCTGGTGGGTATGGCCCGTTGATCTTTAAGACGTTATACATCGTCTGTTGGGCGTGCCATAACAACCAGAACATGCAGTGGTCACTTTCCCGTGGTTTTGTTTACCCAGAAAGGGGGATATCTCTCCGCAACGTGATAAAAAAGGGGGACGTTATAGAAAAAGGGGGACTTCTCCAAACTTAGTAGATGGAAGGGGGGATACCCTCGCGAAGGCATGACAAAAAGGGGGATATGCTCACAACCCCCTTTCGATCGCTCTCGTTCACCCGCTAAACATATGAAAATAAAAAACGCTGTGGGTGGTAGGGAGATGCCATGTGAGTGTGGCAAACGCATCAGGTTTTAATGTCCAGTCGAGTTGACAGAGTACATGGGCGTACCCGGCGGCGAAAACCGATATACCCCTTTTTGTCACGATATAGGGGGATGTACCCCTTTTTGTCAAATGCCTTAATAATTTGTTGTCCAAGTCAGCTGGTGGTGTGACATTTTACATATTTTTAGTACTGCTGTACTTTCTCCTGTACGGAGGTATAAACTTCACCTGCCGGGTACAAACAGCAATAGTACATGCCCTTGGTAGAAACAGCAGCAGTATATTATAGCACGGCCGTGTGGTACCCTGCAAGCACACGCAGCGACCAAAAAGACGCTCAATCAACTCACACACAACAGTACATCACAAACCACAGGACCACGGCACCAGCACCACGACCACCAGCAACCAGGAGCAACAAGCTTATGGTATTCCTGCTGCTTGGCTGGCGGGGTGGTGGTAGTGGCCGTGGTGGAGGTGGTTGTGGTGGTGGAGGCTGGTTGCTGGTTACTGGTACTACTCCGGCTTGCTGCTAGTGGTATCATGGTCTTGTTGTTCGCGCATTGGTATACCGAAGTATAATATGTACTATTAATAAGGCGTTTAGTACTCCAATTCCGATGCGGGGACAAAACACTTGAAAACAGAGCGAAACTTTTGTTTATGGATAGGGTTGGTGGTTTTGATCGGAGGTACTAGTTGATGTAAGGTGGGGTTAATTTCTGGGTTCACTGCTCTCTCTTCCGGAGTTACCATCGGCACCATCGAGCTAGCCCACGACCACCATCACCATCACCACTACATCGCCAATCACAGGACCACGCCTGCACAAACGACAACCACCCACCACGAGTAACAAGCCTGTGGTGCGCCTGCTGCTTCGCTGGTGGGGTAGTGGTGACCGTGCTGCAGATGGTCGTGGTGGTGGTGGTGGGGACTGTTGTTTTGCTACCGAGTACAACTATGGCTTGCTACAATTTCTCGAGAGATGGTAAGGCTAGCGACAACCACCACATCACCATCACCACCTGCTGCGACCACAACAACACCGCAAGTACAGGTCTATTGCAAGACTGGACATTCTCGATATAGCTACTATTCATAGCGGTGGTTGTACTTGCTGTTGATGGTGGTACTGGTTGCTTGTTGTTGGTATTTACCTATGTTCCTGATGGTGCTTGAAAGCGCGGCAGGATGAGGTTCAACTACGCCAAGAGAACACCAAGTGACAATTTGCGCGCTGGCACCAAGTTAGTTAGGACAGTCACTCTCGCCTAGCTCTCAAAATATAGAACGGCTTTAGATATGAGCAGTACAGGGTTGTGCGCTTAAATAGCAAGCAGTGTACCCGTCGCACGGTAGGAATCCGAAAGCGAATGGACGACGAGGGCCGAGGGACGACGACAAACTTCAATACTTTTAATTCGTTAAAGAAAGCCACAGTCTGGCACTTTTCAGGACTATTATTTGTCGGTTTGTGATCGTTCGTGTACCCCCGCGCATGTACCTGCACGCCCAGACACACAACCCTTAAAAACGAGCATCTTGATATGCTTGTTTTCTTCGCTTACTCGCATCTCGGGCTCCTCATTACAAGAAGGGTGGGAATGATAATTGTGACAGACGTCTAAAACGGTCAAACTCCTAACTGCGTTAAGCTACTGCGTTATCGGTTCTTTTGTTTGTGCGGTGTTCCTGCAATCGTCATTGATTGGATGTTTATATTAAAAAAAATCGTGTCGGCGCACCATCCCTGTATGATTGATGGGCAGATATGGGTTGGTGGGTGTGAGTTGTGAGTGAGAGAGGTACTGGGTGGGCTGGTTGATCCCTGGGCTGGTTGTTTCACCATCACCAACACACCCACTAACAACATTTATTTCTTGTAAAGCTATGCGCTTCAGCGCAAACAACTCGTACATTGGGTGAGTGGATCGGTGGGGGTGGTTTAAAAGCTGACCGGAAACGACGAAAACTGGTTGGGCATCATACGTACTAGGCAGGTATTTTTCAATAAACCCCACAAGATTGCCACAAGTGCAAAAAAATAGTCAACCACAACAACACATCAAGTAGTTAAGTGCTGAACAAAACAAGTACACCTCAACCATCGTCATCACCAATACATCACAAACCACAGGACCACGCCACCCCCAATGGCCCCCAGCCATCACGAGCAAGAAGGGCTCCTGGTTCTCCTGCTGCTTGGCTGGTGAGGTGGTGGTGGCGGTGGGGAAGGTGATCGTGGTAGTGGTGGAGACTCTTATGTGGCACCTGGTACTAGTCTGGCTTGCTGCTGGTCCTCGACAGAGCGCAAGGCAAGTCACACCACCACACCATGTTCGCTACCTGCGGCGACCACACAAACACTACAAGTACAGGGCTATTACAAGACTGGGCATTTTTGATATAGCTACTATTAATAGTGGTGGTGAAAGTGGTGGTGTAGGTGTTTGCTGGTAATGATCGTGTTGGTTGCATGTTTGTGGTACTAATATGTGTTCCCGATGGTGCTTGAGCACGTGGCGGGATATGGTTCAATGCCGCCGGGAACTTCCTAGTAACAATTTGCGCACTGGCAAAAGCTAGTTAGGACAGTCACTCCGGCCTAGCTTTCCGATTTTCTGCACGGCTTTCGACACGAGTAGTACAGGACGGGGAGCAATTAATAGCGGGCGGCTATCATGTCTGAATTAGTTCAGTGTAAGCGTTGCACGGTGGTAATCCAAAAGAAAACGAACAAGGGATGACGACAATCCTCAATATATTTTTTTCATCGCATTTATTATCTCCCCCCTTCATTTATCTTTCCTTCCTAGTCGTAACTCAGATTCGGTGTCACAAAGAAGGCTATTCTGCCTCCTCCTTCGCCATTCTTGCCTTGGAGTGCCCTCACGCGCGTACTTCATAGTGTACTCCAACGCGTGTTGTCCACATCTCGTTAGAAGCGAAAACAAAATGGTTTTGTCCAAAAGAAACGACAACTCAGTACAATAGAAGTAAGTGTGGAGACCGGTGAAACGAATCCCAAATTTGAACCTCAGGACACCGAGTGCCCGTTCGTATGTATGATGTTAGATACAGCATGACAGAGTATGATGGACGGAGAGGGCTTGAAAGCTTGGAAATATCGTCCTTGAATACCGGTGAGCGTTTCTTGAGAGAGGCGCTGAGAGAGCAGCATCACAAAGCTGAAATGTTACGCAAACTAAGCCCCTTTCACGAGGCAGAGGGCTTAACGCCCACCGCCATCTGCCATGACCCCGTCCCATGCCCAGCCCCTTCTCGGCCGTAGCCGGCGCAGCGATCTTGACGTTTTAGGCATGGAAAACCGGAATATTTTCGCGGAGAATCGCGACCAACACATGAGGGAAATCAAGCGGCGCCGATCGGGGGTGCAGAATGTTGAAGGACGAGATGCAAGCGGGGCGGATGTGGGGTGGAGAGGTTGTCGCGCACTCGGCGTGCTGAGAAGGGTTATTCCTAAACAGGTAGACTGGCGGGGTTTTCTCTCTTTGTCTTGGTTGGCATGGCGCGTAAAGGGGGTCTAGGAAAGTTGTTCCATGGGGAAGAGCATTCCTTCCCTTACGTTGGTGTTTGCGGCGCATGCGAAATGTTGTGCGTACTGAGATAGGTTTTTTATCCTTGACGGGAAAATGTGGCCGGGTTTTTCCCTCTCAGTCTTGGTTGGCATAGCGCGTGCAAGGCGTCCAACAAAATGTGTGGCTCTTGTTGCGTTCGTTTTGCGACGCATGTGAAATCTGATGCGTGCTGTGAATAGTTTTTCCTTGACTGGAAAACTTGGCCGGGTTTTCCCGTCTCAGCCTTGGTTGGAGTAGGGCGTGGCGGGAGTCTTAGAAAACAGTGATCCCCGTGTTACGTCAGTGTTGCGACGCATGTGAAATCCTGTTGGTACTGGCGAAGGCTTTTCCTTAACGGAGAAAGTTGGCCGGATTTTCCTTCCGCAGTTTTGGTTGATGAACTGCAGACAACCTTAGGTCCACCGCCTAAAGGATCGCGTGGCTGCCTTGTCCCTGGCCACCCAGCTGGGGAGGATGTTGCGGCGGTTATCTGGACACGTCGGGGGATCCAAGCGGGGTTCCGGTTGATGTTTGATGGGTATGAAAACGGGGATAATGACGAGCGGTCCTCGGGGGGTACAAGCCTCCGGGTATGGAAACCCGCGGTGGCTTGTGCAACACGAAAGATCACTCTTGTTTACCTCAGCTTTTTCGTGAGCTGGAAGGACCCGCTATGGCGTCCGGGAGACCAGATGTACGACGGCGAGGCAACGGTCGATGCTCACCCAGGTGGTAGTCTATGCGTATGAACGCAGTATATGCTTTGGCGTGTCGAAATGGCGGACATGTGTACCAGGGGAGCAGCAGCGGGTGCTGTTCACACGGATTATAATCGATGTATAAGGCTTTGGTACAACATGACACATGACCAAGGAGTCTGTTACTTACCTACGGGGCGACAGGGTGTCCTCCACATTATGAATGATGCGTGCCAAGCTTAACTTTGTGACAAAACTGCTGAGTTCGACGAATATATGTGCAAGAAGTCTATACCGTTGCATTTCTCTGGCGTGTTTGCCTTTTCTCTCTTGCTATCATTTATTTTTTTGTACCGTTCTTCGCTGTATATACACGAGTATCGCGTTTTTTGTTTTCATTTTACTCGCTCCTAGTTTTCGTTGGTGACAGCTTCTGTTTTGTATCTCGGACAGCGTATTTACGTATCGTATTGTGTACGACTAGTGGTACCCCGAACTATGCCAGGGCAGGGTCGGTGTAGCGAACAAAAACAAAAATGCTAAATAATAACTGGGCCACGATCCACACCCCATGACGCAATCCACTGATTGACCAGGTAAATTGACATACGCAGTAACCTGCGTACCAACCGACCCACCGACACACCCACCCACACCCACCCACCCACCCACCCACCAACCGATCGACACACGCACCAACCGGTCCACCCACCCACCACAACAACAGCAGTGTGAAATCAGAATAGAGCAGCACCAGTACATACAGCAGTAGTAGCATTAGTAATATTAGTAGTAGTATACAACCCATCTACATCAGCACCAACTGAACAGCGGGAGCAGTCCAGAAAATAGCAGCAAGTACGTAGAGCGGACAAAAACAAAACGCCGGCATGGATGCGGAGCCCTTGTTTAACACGTACGTACAGCAGTTTCCATTTTTTTTTGGGGGGCGATTTGTGATTTTTGTACGTCTGGGCCTTTTAATCTTGAAATTTGTGCAAAAACGGCTAACTCACGGAGTTATGGGTCGATTTCGAGTCTCACCGCAGTTGTTCTGGAAATCCATATTTTCTAAGGCTGGGCACTGGCTGACTCAGTCAGTAGCGATGTAAACTGTTGTCAAAATCAAGCAGTATAATACTGGATTGCAGCAGTATACTGGATTGTCTCTGCTTTCTCCTCTCTCTACTTCTGAAACGCATTTGGTGGGTTTCCCTACTCTAATATGGCATGTTTCTTGGACGTACAATTTAAAAAACCTACTGGCGAATATACTGGCCGGGCCAATCAGTAGATTACTATTGCCAGTAGACATCTACTGCCAGTAAATACTGCTGTGTCAGTGCCAAGCCCTAATATTTTCACTTTTTGGAGACTCGTTGAAAAATATTGATTTTAGCATGGACGAAAATTTTATTGAAGTTAGGCCAGATCTTATGCAGTAATATTTTGGTGATTATATTAATCTTTACGGAGGTTTCGGGGTATCTGGTCCCAAATATTATCAGATTTGATCAGAATCGCGTTTTATGGGGCCTGTTTGGTGGGAAAAAAAAGTGTTCCTCCTTGATTTTATCGATGATAAAATTTGACCAAATGGTTTTATTTGGCGGCCTTTTTCAACCACTTGGTGATATTTCAGAATGTGATTGAAAACGCTTTTGCACGAGACCTCGGAGGCATTCAACAATTTTGTATGTGGGTTATAGCCTGTGGGCTCACGACGGATCACGGCGCTACGTGCTTGGCTACTCTTGTACACAGCTGGGACACAGCACTCGTGCATCGACCACCAGGGAGAGGGAAAGCGTCAGCACCTCGGCCACCATCGCATGTTGTGTTGTGGGCGCACAGCAGCAGCCAGCTGCGCCGGCCAAAACAAACCATTAAAACAATCTAACGTTTTCTTTTCTGACTACGACCGCTGCAGCAGCACATACTTCGTGAGAGCAAGAGCTCCTTGCTGGCCCACAGCGACTAGATTAGCCCTTACGCAGCTCCGCAGGATGTTCCCAGTCCGTTCCCTGTCTTCGAAGACCTTGTGGTGGTAGAGGTTGATCGCCCAACCCGGCGTAGATCACTCGTTCGTGTCGTGGAGGTCAAAATCTCAGCTCTGTTCTGATTTTCTTGGTTCGCCCATGAAATGAAACCAAAATCACGATAAGATGGCACATCGAAGAACGATGTGGTGGGATTTGTTGCCGGTCAAAAATCCGACTTCCTTCCGTTTTCAATCACAAAAATTGTATTGCATAATATCTGGCCTTTAGAGTGGAAAATATATATCTTGAAATTTGTGTTGATATTTCGACTCGATTTTAGTGTTGGGGTTAGACCCCAGCCGGGAAAGCCCTTCAAATACGCTGTTAACCTCTCCCCTCCCTTGGACTAGAGGTGGGCACCGGTAAAACAAAAACCGGTTTAAACCGGTTTTTGGAAACCCAGCAGGCGTGTACGATTAGTCGGTTTTTGAAAAAAAAAACGCGTTTTTTTTGCCGGTTTAAACCGGTTAACCGAAAACCGGATAAAACCGGAAAAACCGGACTAAAACGGAAAAACCGGATAAAACCGGATAAATACCGGTAGCACCGGACACATTTTTCACTGATTATCTACCGAATAAAGCCATCACCAGTACTATTAATAATAATAGGATACACACAGCAGTAGCAGTGTTGTACCTGGTATATGGTATCATGCATACGTATAATGTACATCGACCATGTCCTAAACAGCTGATGATGATGCTCTGCTGACGTGTTATAATAGTTGTCATATATCGAAACATATATCATACCAAGGTACGAGTATACAAACTCAACTTGCACGTACCGTCGTACGACATCTATCTGCTGTATAAAATATTCTCACTTGTTTTGGATTGGACTCCTTACAAAAAAATGATTTTAGTCTGGAAACAAAATATATTGAAATTAGTATGGATTTTTTATCTTGAAATTAGTATGGACATTTTGACATGATTTTAGTGTAGTTAGACCGCCGCAGGAAATCCCTCCTAATACACTGATCTGCAAGGCATATATTTGCATAGGAAAAAAAGACAGGACGCGGAGAACGCCCTATTAATAGTAACCGGTAGGTATATAGTACCTGTGCACCGGCAATGTCTTCTTAACAACAATGTTTTATACCTTGAAATCACGTCACCCCGTGCGCTGTGGTTGTGGCTCGGAATCCACATATAAACAACACAGTTTTCACCCAAACATGCCGTCATGTTCAATGATTGGGAGGCGTTTCACGTTACCATCCAGTTTTAACCGGTTTTCGGAAAACCGGTTAAAACCGGCTGAAAAAAACCGGTTTTATCCGGTTTTTTGTTTTGATAATAACGCCTCGTTATCCGGTTTTCAGTTTTTTTTTTTCCGCCTGCCGGTGGCCACCTCTACCTTGGACCCACCCCGTTCCAGGAGACGGAGCGAGCAGTCCCCGGAAAGCCGCCTTCCCCTATCCCCCGCTCGCCGAGTTTGGCGATGGCGCCCGCTCTGTCGCCGGGGTCACCGAGGGATAACGCGTGGGGCTGCCGGGGCGCGGGTTCGGCGCCGATCGGGGTCGGGGGTCGCGTGGCGCACGTTAGGGCCGGTCTCCCGCGGGGCATACCGAAACCAGTAAAGTCTTGAAGATCCCAAACGTCACGACACCATCATCACTACCGAAGCGTGTATTATATTATTATCAGATACGTACGTACGTATGATGACCTTACTTTCCACTCTCGACCAAGGTATATATGTATACGATTTGTTGAAGGTATATCACTCCTGCCGTATACGTATGACGTATATATATCGGCGTTGTCTTCACATTTCCCTCCTTATTCTACATATTATATGAAATATATGTACTCGTACCATCATCGTACTTCATCAGAAGTACATCCAAGTGTCTGTCCTGATTCCTAGTAATCCTACGTAGAGCGATTCAAAATATTTTACAGAGAAAAGAAATGCGAGACAGAATGTTTCCGAAGCAATGGGTAATGGGTATATAGCGAGTGAAATGCCAACGTAACGGGTACGGACGAGAACACGACCACACGAGCCATACGAGAAAAATAGGAACAACAAGTCAAATACAAAAAAAAGACTGTTGTTGTACATATTCATATCATATGTATATATTATATAATAATATTATATAATACCAGGTTGTAATATACGCGTACTTATGTGTACTTTTCCCGTTTTTGTTTGATTATTAATAGTTTATACTACTGACTGTAACTGTTCTGTTGTGTGTATGTGTATATGTATATGTTTTTTCCGTTCAGTTTGTTCGTGTTCCCTACCTTAGTAAGGTGCAGTAGTATCCCACTGCTGCTGTCTGTGTTTTTCCTTTTGATTTGTCCGTCGACATCTCGCACCCCCTACAGCAGCAGCAACAACAGCAGTATTAATAGTAGTGTACGCGTGCAAATTACTTACCCTACAACAGCAGTACTTACTAGAGCGAAAGTTATTTCGAAAACCTGCCCTCCTGTGACCACATCCTTTTATTGTACGAGTAGCGATACGTTTATAATGTGAGAACATCAAATCGGCCACCCATGCACGTACGAACGTATGGTACCAACGATACGCACTGATACTGTTTGTGGCACGGGTCAACAAATGATCTCGACATAGACCGAGGAACAAACGGAGAGACACTCCACGCTCCGTCAAATTGAAACACTGCCAAATTGTACCCCCGAAACTTTGAATCTTTTTCCGTAGGCGTAAAACGGAATTTTCCCCCTTCCACCCGAAAGAGTCACGCCTACGGAGCGATCGGTGTGAAGTGGTGTCTCTCGTCATCTCAGCATCGTGCCCCCAACGAACAAGCACCCACCCCCCTTCCGCCCACTCCCGATCTGACCATCATCCACCAGCACGCTTCCTATTTCCAGGTGAGTGCACAGCAGTATATATGGAGTGCCGCACTGCACATATGAACAATGAATGTGTATCTACCGTCATGTGTGTTGCACGCTCTGTACTGCTTGTATTTTCGTTGTCGATGTATACATCCTGTGCGCTCTGAGTTTTTGCGTGGCACAAGTATCAGCTTTGCGACTGGCAGTTGTATTTTTGTGTATACTGCTTGTAGGGGAACGAGTGCACGACCTGTCTTTTGGCGCCATTTTCTTCAGCTACGCCGAGAGGCTTTACGAGCGGGTGCCTGGTGTCTACCCGTTGTTGCTCGGTGCTGTTCTCAAGTTCCCGCACCACGTAGTAGGTAGTTGTTGAAAACCACGTGGTGTCGATTTTGGCACCGTTTGATCGTATTGTTGATCGGGGGCATTTTCTTATCAAGCAGTGTAAAAGGGCGAACGGTGTCTTATGTTTCTAGACACCAAGCGATCAGAGGTGTATCCGCCTCTCCGCTCGGGACAGGAGAAGTGACGAATAAAGGTTACGTACCATGCTGGTAGACGAACATATCAACACTGGTTTGTGTGCTCTACAAAACTACCATTGATACTCGGCTACTCGTATATATACAGCAAGCAGTAGTATTAACAGTAGTAGTAGTAGTAGTAGACTACTACCAGGTACCTGATACTACTTTACTACTATTAATGGTAGCAGTACTAATAGTAGTAGCTGTCTCGTATACCGGTACTATTTCCCCTTTCTTCGTGTCTCGAGTTAGACACCACAGCAGGAGAAATAATACGTACATCAGTAGTACGCTGTTGCGGCTACAGCCTAAAAGCAGCGTGAGCGCATGAGCCCCCAGCAGCACAAGTACAGACATATGGATGCTCCCGTGACGTACGACCGCTTGCCACGTAACTCGGACACCAATTTGTGTATAGAGCCACCCGCCAAATCATGCAAGGTTCTTTGCTGGTGCCACCCGCCAATTCATCCCAGGTTCTTTGCTGTATGTATAATCCCTCACACATTTCATTTTCTCCTCTCGAGTGCCAACAGGGCGTACACTGCTGCTGCTGTAGGGGGTGCAAGATGTCGACGGATAAATAGCAAGCTACGCACTCACGGAGTATGTGTCCCACAATACCTCTAACCGAGACGTTACCCTTTCTCAGTCTCAGGCCGCTGTGGGATCCAGATGCCTGCATGTACCGCCGTACTGAACGATCTTACCTGCATCTACTTAGTTTCCCCCCCCCGGTACAGCCAACACCCTTACGTTCGCCCACAGCAGTGCTTCTAGAATCAGCTCCTGCAGCTACTTCTAGAATCAGCTCCTGCAGCTGTTTGTTGCTGCTGTGCTACTGCTGGCTTTTGGCAACTCTTTACCTTGAAAGCCAGCGCATCGAAGCAGTCGACGAGCTCCGAGGCTAGTAAAAGTAATATGCATCATCAGTGGAAGCAGGTTGCGCTGCTGTACCTGGTACATATTTATTTACGACCATGCCCTGTGTTGGAGCTCCCCGTCATATATACAAAACAAGCGCATTGCTTTTGTTGTCCTTATTATTTACGTATCGATTTGTTATGTGCATCCCGTTTATTATTATTATTATCTTTGCCATCCGACAATGTGCAGCATGATCTTCAGCGTTGATCACTCATAAAATTCCCAAAAGCAGAAAACCACGGAAACCAGGTTTATTATGTCCTGTCCTTTATTTCTCCTCTTCTTTAGTCATAACTCAAACCCGGGGTCGCTAAGTAGGCTCTTCTCCCTCCTCCCCACTACAGCAGTACGTGCCTTATGCATTTCTATCGCGAGAATATTTCAGCACTTTCTTGCCCCGTCGACTTGCGTCTGATGTACAACATGTACAGCAGCTTTAATGAGTGTAGGCGGGACATGCCGATTGACCTCATTTGAATGCCCAATGCCCTTTGCTCTTGACCGCTCTTAAATCGGGGTACCTCCTATCCCCACTATTCGTATAATAAATAAGGGCAGCGGCCAAAAAAAGGCATACCTGGTCCGTTTGCGGCCAAAAACAGGTACATACTTAAAATCAAGTCAAAAACGCACTCCACGTGCCCTGCCATTGGTCCAAAACTCGTTGTACCGGTGTTTGCCTCTTTAAAACCCAGGTATACCTGATTTTGTCTACTCTGCTTGACTTTCACCTTTTTTTTTGTCGTTTTTAAGCCAATCAGAGGCCCTTCATAGTTCCACCCTATTTGCCCCCTATACAAATGCCGACGTACGCGGAGACCCCCTCCTCCCTTCGCACCCCGCACTACACGCCACTCGAGCGACACACATATATCTGCCTGCACACCTCCGACCAATTAATACGAGATAGAAGGCTCCCCTTCGGGATTGATTGTGGTTGACTTGGAATACCAGGGGTGTTGCAAGCTGAGAAGGGAGAATACAGCAGCAGGCGTTCGTTCCTCGTACTATTAATAGCAGCTACTCATATACGTAGCCACCGGGCGAGCACGAAGAACATGAAAAAACTTCTACTACTTTGCGTTGCAAGGAACGGCAGGTTCGAGGGGTGCGTTTTAAACTTGATTTTAGTATATACCTGTTTTTGGCCCCGAACGGACCAGGTGTACCTGTTTTTGGCCGCTGCCCAATAAATAAATACTGCGTGCGGCATAACGTTGTGCTGATGTACAGTAGTATTGATACTATGAACAGGTACTTGCACATTGAGCAGTACGTTTTATTTTTCTCTTCATTTAGCATTACATTATTAGCTTTATTTATATAATCCTTTTCGCTTTGTTTTTTTTTTTCGTTTTCTATTGCATGCACCTGGATTGCTAGCAGGGTAGGTCTTGCCTGTCGTATATGGCATTGCATTGTCTGCTCTGCTTACTGCACTGAGTGTAGTATCTCTGTGTCGTAGTTTTGTGACCACAGAACTGGTACCTTTTTAGGATGAAGAATCGGCACGGACACTACAAGCAGTAGGTGTGCTGGATGTCGACGGGTAGAAAGGGAGGTTTAATGTGAAGAACACACACAGCAGTAGTACTGATGTATTAACCCCTTGAGAACCTGTCCTACTCTTTTGGCGACTAACTACCTTGAATTAGTTTGGAATCCATTTGCAGTTCTGAAGCAGACTGGGATTCACAAGAAAATATATGATATTCGGCTGTCATTCCATCGATACTTGGGTTGAAACTCACAACCATTTCCTATCAACTAAGAACTCCACCCTTCCCCATGGAATAACTTTTTTTTTGTGTCGGGAGGCACGAGACAGCATCTGACAAATAATAAAAAATAATAAGTATGTATCGATGAACGATATACATATGATACAATATATATATATAATAGTATATGCTTTTGTGGGTCGTCCGCAGTTCCAAAACTTATATCTACATAGTAGTTCGCAATTAAAAAAAATGTATGTACCGAATGCGGCGGAGCCGCTAGGCGCACCGTTTCAGGTCTGATATTAGCTCTAAGGTGGGTCTGGTGGTTTCTACACCTACCCATGGCTTTCACCCCCCATTATCCGTTATCGGACGCATTTTACAAGTGGTGTGTGTGCTCCAGTCCGCAAAACGGTGCAAACGCCACAGCCCCGACCCTTCTTACAAGATGTATATCCCAATGAAGGCCGTTGTCAAGTTTAATGCAGGCTCGCGCATCAGGCTTCTTTGTGCGACCATAAAGCTCCGCGGCGATAGTTCCGTTCGTTGTTTGGACAACTATCCCCCTTGAGCCACTGGAAAATAGCTCCTTACTTATTTGGTGTTCTTATGAGATCTCTCTAACATTTTTTTTTTTTTCCATCCCTTTTATTATCTTCGCACTTCTGTCTTTCTCCCTCCCTAGTCGTAACTCAGATCCGAGGTCACAAAGTAGGCTCCTCTCCCTCCCCCCCCACTACTCGTACGGTTCTTGCCTTAATATTTATCGCGCAAAGGGTTCAGCCTTCCCAACGCTCGTTGATTTTCTTTGAATTTTGCCAACTCACGCTCCCGCGCTTTCCGCTATTGAGGTCAAGTTTTGTTTTGCGAGAAAAAGTCGCTACGAGTATGAGCATGCACTCGGGGGGGCTCGAACTCGCGACCTTGACGCTAACAAGCTTCGTTGTTACCTGCTAGCCCACAGGGGCGACCGGCTTTATTATCGTAGAGTCGTTCGACGTTTGTATAGACTATAGACGCGTCGCGAGCATGCGAGTGCTGCTCAAAACAAAAGAGAACGAGTAATTTACTGCATATGTAACGAGGTCGTACTGTTGTATGTTTGCATCCTAATATGATATTGAGAGTATATGCGCGTCTGTTCGAATGTTGGGACTGTAGTGTTGCCTACGTCGTATCGCATTCCAGGTATATGAGCAAGCGACACCAACATCATACGAGTACGACACAGCCGGACAGAAGCGCGCGTATTTACAGTTCGTGGATGCTACGGTGTCCGTACGTATGATACGTATCACAAGTTGGCCTCTGTCCCTTGGTATATGCAACCTGTAACGTATTGTTCTCGACCAATATATGACGTTGGGGACACATCCCTCTAAGACTTGCTTGATATGAACTGTTCTTAATCTGCTATCATACGACGAGGGAAGAAAATACTTGAAGTCTTCTCGCGATAAAAATTCAAGCCACGAGCCGTACGAGTAGTGGGGGCGGAGCGGAGGGGGAGAGGAGCCTACTTTGTGACCGTAGATCAGCGTTACGACGAGGAAGGAGAGAAGAGGAAAGGCGAAGATAAGAAATGAGATGGCAAAATAACGAGAAAAAAGCACGAGGTACGTATGTATTTTTTATATATGTGTAGGACAGAGCGTGGAACGTCCCGCCGCTCGTTTTTCCAGGCAATACCCGACCTGCGCACGACCTTGATCCATTTTTATTCATTTTTTTTGTTTATTACATGTATTAGATATGCCCTTTTTTTCTTGACTCTCTCCTCTCCGTCGTAACTCAGATATATCCGGGGTCCGGAGAGTAGGCTGTTCTCCCTCACCAACTACGGTTCTACAGCAGCAGGAACCTCCACGCCCGCACATATGTTATATGTATAAATTGTAATATTATGCAGATTAGGCCATACAACACGGCCGTTAACCCATTCAGAACTGAAAACTTACACACACTTATTCCAAGTAGTTTGTCACCAAAAACGGGGGACCAGTTCTTGAGGGGTTAAAACACGGCGGATAAACATATCGAAAGGACAATTTCCTCCATCTGTTTGTATGCCAAGACAGATGTTTTTCTTGGTACGACTTTACTCTCGAATTAAATGGTTGACACGCCCTGTGTACATGACAAAGGTACAGGCATATAGTTGATTGGGTATCATAGCCGTAACCCGTTTACCCCTTGAAAATAGTTGCCCCACTAAACTAAAGTATTAAGAGTGTCTTCATGCAAATACGAACATATGTGTGTTGCGTGCTGAAGTATATATGAGGGTGTGTTGTAATAAGGTGTTACTTTTCTTCCGGTATACAGGTATTATTAAATTGCTCCTCCCGTACACAGGTACCTGTCTTTTTTACCTGGCGCTACGCGTAAATCACGTCGTCGCGGAGCAATCCCACGCTAGGGGTACCACTTTTAGGCTCAATATTTTCTGACCGGTTGTGCTCCTCACGTGAGTGAGTAACCACCGGATACTATTATGATGTTACCTTGTACTGGTATATTTGTTTTTGGACTACCGTATTGGAAGATTCGGGTCGGGCTGCTCGAGCGAATGTTTCCGAAGTCATGTTTGGGGTGAGATATTGACCTCCTCATGTGAGGAGCTCAGAAAATTATGCTGCGCCCCTACCGTGGGATGACTCCGCGGCGTGTCTCTGCGTTCGTACACTACGCAGACCGGCGGGTGTGTGGCATGTAACACCTGTGCACTTTCAATCTACACGAAGTCCATTTGAAGAGTAGAACATACTATAATTACTAGGAGCAGCAGCACAACTACGTTACTAATAATAGTGCAGGCATACATTTCTCGTGTGCTATCATACATCCAGCAGACTGCTATGCTGTTGGCGACGTGGGTATATATGCGTATATATACTTGTATACATATATATATATATGCGTATATATACTTGTATACATATATATATGTATACATATATATATAGATATATGTGTGTATATATTGAGCGAGTGAGATGTAAAGACAAAGCGCACCCCGTTAGCCGTTAGCTGTGTGACATCGATCTCTTCTATACAGTTGTCAGGCCGCTCAATATTAACGAGATGTTATTATATATAAATTCGGTCATATCTGGTTTATTTTCATAGCGTTCTATTTATTACAAACGTATACCAGGTGAGGTGTGATGTGGAAAAGTAGGAATTATGCCCGTCCGCATGCCCTGCGTACGAACTCAAAACATAAAACATATACGACAATTATGTACGTACTCGTTATGTTTCTCGTGGGGGATTATGTGATATAGATGTGTGTTTCTCGTCACATTAACCCATTCAGAACTGAAAAGTGCATCCCACACAATTTCCAAGTAGTTTGTCCCAAAAATCGAGGAACCGGTTCTCAAGGGTTAAGCTCGTTCTTTCTATCCAACTAGACTACATCATCAGTATATAGATTGTTTTATATACCGATTTTTTATTGTTTTTCTCCATCCCATTTTAGAGCTACGCCCTTCCTTCCTCTCTTTATCCTATCATGTAACACCATAGCCATATCTCAGATCCGGGGTCACAAAGTAGACTCTTCTCCTTCTCCCCATGACGGTTCGCGCCTTCGTGTTTCAACGTTGTTAGTTACAGTCGACTCGCATCGAGACGCACCTATGATACCAAAGCCGCTATATAAGAAATGATACCAAAGCCGCTATATAAAAAATGACCTCCTCAGCAGTGGTTTCCGTTTTTTTCGTTGTCAATACTTGAAAAAAAGAAAAAAAAACTCCAAACGTCTGACCCCCGTTTGATTCGATCTCCAGACCAACGCTATTTTTATTATCATATTTGCCATCCGATAATGTGCAGCATGAGCTTCAACGTTGATCACTCATAACATTCCCGAAAGCAGAAAACCACGGAAATAAAGGAAACCTATGCGCAAACTCTATTGATGGGAGCATTCGAGGGCACCGCTGCCAACGGGGGCGACCGGCACATATTTCGATTTTTTCTTCTCATCCCATTTATTTTATCTCGCCTTTCCGTTCGCTCTCCTCCTTCGTAACTCAGACTCGGGGTCACAAGGTGGGCTCCTCTCCCTCCTCCCCCAATACGGTTCTTGCCTTGCATTTTTATCGCAAGAACACTTCAGCTTTTCTTCCCCACTACCATCTAATTGTGCCTACCCCCGCTATTCCCGGCAATAGGCGCTCTTAGCAGAGTTGATTCCGTTTTTTTTTTTTTTTTTTGCAAATAAACTTGAAGGTCCGACCCACGTGAGATTCGAACTCCAGAAATCAACGTCAACGTTTACAAGCGTTCGAGATTACCACTATTTAGTATTAATAGTACGAATAGACCATCGGGGCGACCGAATTGTACATGCATATATGATATAATATGTTCTCGAAAAATAAATGCAAGGCACGTACTGCTTTACCACTCTGTCCCGAAATATAATCACCACTGTTATTGAATATTATCGCACAAATGGTGCTTATATTTAGGGACAGTGGTAGTGAGGAAGGAGGAGGGGAGCCTTCTCAATCGAGTGACTTGAGTGACCCGAGATCTGAGTTGCGAGGGAAGAGGGAGAGAGAAAACGGGCGAAGATAATGTATGGGATACGTGCGGAAAATGAAATAATAAATAACCCCGTCCTCAAGAAGGAGAGGGAGAAATTTCAGCAATCCAGCGCATCGTTCTTGGTCGGAATTCCTCCCCCGAATTAGGGCTGGGTTGCATTTTCATGTTTTCATTGTACAATAGTTTCCCTGCTGGACGGAAGTGCAGGCCGTACAATCTGTGTCAGAACTCATGTATGCAAATATGGACGGGCCTTCAAACGAGAACGGCAGGGAGCACGTATGATTTGTACGGTTGGTTCCCCCATGATTTGTACGGTTTCATCGATTATGAGAAAATACAAGGTGACCCCGGTCAGCCCCATCAACTCCGTATTGGTGTTCAGATTCAAAAATATATACCAGGTACGATCACCTATGGTGGCCACGTGGCCACGCCTTCTGCTGCCTATTTCTCCCCAATTTTTCGGTTGTATTTGTCTGCGCTGCTTTGTCTTGGTTTTTTTATGCCTGGTAAATCGTACTTTTTTTTCTCTTCTATTAATAGGTCTTTCTATTTTGTACATCTGGGTTGCCGGCTTGTCTGCTTGGCGTATTGGTACTACGAACTCGTACTGTATTTGTATTCATGGCGTACCGTTCTGTTTTTTGTTGTGTGTAACACTCTCGTTTTACTGAATTGTAGTGTACTTCGTGCAACATTTGGTTGTGTGTACGTACATATGTAAAGTACCGGTAGTATCTCTTGCGTCGGTATTTTATACATTCTACACGGGGTAGTTGTGACCAAATAGTTTGTTCGCACGTACAGACTATCATATCAATATCTCTCTACTTTTTATATTTCTCGAGGACTTTTTTACCCAAGTACAAACACGGGTCTCTTGGAAATCGCGTATGTATAACTATCAATAAGAAGACCTCACACGTCTCCATCATGCGGCCTATGTGTAAAATTAAGATGTTCCCAACATACTCCGAGATCCCGACTGCGATTAGCCGTATTCAGCATTGAAAATAGCCAAGCTACCACTGTATTCAAAAGTGTCGAGGTTTGCTTGGACTACTGTAGAACGTACTTACTACTGGCGTCCACCCCTTTAGACAAAAAATCGATTTTAGTACGGTATATCATGAGTATGTACATACTACTGTTGTCTGCCATGAACAAGATGTTTCCGTCTACTCGTCCTTGTAGTGCAACAATTATCGCATTGCGAGGTGAGCCGCGTTGCTGTCTGACCAACTAAAGTTATGTGGTGGGTTGTGGTATCGTGGTGTGCATCTCAAATTGAATATATACGTGTTGCTGTCCTCCCTCCTGCGTGACTTGACTCTCTCGCACGACTTGACTTTCAGGCTGATCGGCAGCAAGATGGCCCCTACCCTAACTACCGTCGCCTTGTTGGCTACCCTCGCCATCGGAAACGCCTCCCTACGCTCAAGAGGTATGTTTTCGTCATTCTGCCGAGCGACAATAACACATTTTGTTTTGTTTTTTTCCGCATCCCATTCATAATCTTCGCCCCTCCTTTCTCCCCCTACGCTCAAGCGACATGTTTTCGTCATTCTGCCGAGCGAAAATAAGCCCTTTTTTTCCCCCGTCTCAATTAATTATGTGCGCCCTTCCTTTCTCCCCTTACGCTCAAGAGGTATGATTTTGTCAGTCTGCCGAGCGACAAGAACACTTTTGTTTTTTTCCCATCTTGTTCATTATCTTCGTCTTGCCTTTCTCTCTCCTTCCTAGACGTAATTTAGATCCGGGGTCGCAAAGTAGGCTCTTCATCTTGTTCATTATCTTCGTCTTGCCCTTCTCTCTCCTTCCTAGGCGTAATTTAGATCCGGGGTCGCAAAGTAGGCTCTTCATCTTGTTCATTATCTTCGTCTTGCCTTTCTCTCTCCTTCCTAGGC
This sequence comes from Saccharina japonica, assembly GCA_008828725.1. Lineage (NCBI taxonomy): Eukaryota > Phaeophyceae > Laminariales > Laminariaceae > Saccharina > Saccharina japonica. The sequence continues at coordinate 345,805 of MEHQ01001395.1, forward strand.
GTAATTAAATTCCGGGGTCGCAAAGTAGGCCCTTCTCATTGCATGTTTTTTGCGAGAAGGTTTCAGCACTTTCTTCACACGTCCAACTCTCATCGAATTGGGCTTACCCACGCTATTATGTGCGCTCTAGTCAGTTAATGTCATTTGAGAATGAAAGTCTTTATACGGAGACTCGAACCACCTACCTCCAACCTAACAGGTTTGGAGGTTTAACCGTTAGACCACCGGGGCGACATGTGCAGAAATAACTTCTTACTCATACTCGTATATACCTAGAAAATGTACACTGGTATGGAGAAAATCGTTCCTAACGGTTTCGCCAAGTGTGGTGCATATTGTACGCCATCTTATGACGATATTATTAGCATACAGTTTTTTTCTGATTTGTTTCGTCCCATCCTTTGCGAGCGTATTAACTGCTATCAATGACCCTAAGGTGTATTCTGGGTTTGCTCAGATGCCCCTCCCTTTCCTCTCCTCGTCCAGTAATTGGTTCAATTCCTCGGCAATCCACCAGTAGGGGTATATGCCGCGTTTCGGCGCCATATTGCTTTCGACGATGTTTCCCTTGTTCGTATAGGGTTAGTTTCATCATGCAGTGAGTATATAGATCCACTGCTGTGCGATAAACACAAGAAGAGGCAAGATGCAATGGATTTAAAGGCAGCTCGGAGCCTGAAATTTTGTGGATATTGACAATTAATTGTTGTGCGTATCTAAAAAATAGTTGATAAATTCACAGGAAGTGCCAGTACGTACCTCCGCCTTGTTTTTGCCACGAATCCGACCGCCTTAGTAATGTTTTACATGTTGCCTAATTTTCCGAAATCATTCAATAGGAGCGACGGGAACGGCTGAACAAGGCCTTCGCGGGGGTCGCAAGCTTCAGGTATGAATTCAGATGGAACAAAGTTAATGGATATCGTCGTTTCTTGAGTTATCGTGGGGTTGTGACTTTGTGTTAATACTCATTTACACAGCGTGAAAAGACGAGTCCAGAGGAGCTCTTCGATATGACAGCTTATGTTTTGAAATGCTCCACAGTAGTTGCTCCTATGTCCAGGTGTAGAACGGCAGGCCGAGAAAAACATACAAGAGTATCATTTATCACAATCACCTTAGCAGTGGAGTATTTCGCGAACTTACCGTCCAACCGAATACGTGTTCGTTGTCATTTCGGGACCCACGTACACGACAATGTTTCAAACAGGGTTCGGGACCGGTTTTTCAAAACAAGAATATCACCGCAATGCGCGCGCGTGTCGGGGTAGATTCCTTACAACAGGCCCTGGCGTTGGTTGTTCTTTTCGTGTGCCTTCTCTGTACTTCATGGCCGTATAACGATATCCATAGGTTTTACCCTCTTGAACTCACAAGATGATTTAGACCGCACACTGTATCTCTACGCTGGACTCTTGAGGTGGGAGTTTCAAAACTGACCTTTTACGTGTTCCCTGCCGACCTTGTTCGCCAATCGACGTCCTCCCCCAGGCGCAGGCGTTGGTATGCAGCACCCTCCAGTGCCCCCAACGCTCCACCCCGATCCAAGACGCCAGCATCACCGAGTGCGGTGACGCGTGCGACGCGGACCTGTGCTGCGAAGCCAAGTGCTCGTACCACCAGTGCCCCCAGCGCACCACACCAGTGGAGGACGCCAACGAAATCGTGTGCGACAACCTTACGTGCACGGACGACGTGTGCTGCGAGGCCCTCTGCTCGTACGTCCAGTGCCCCCAGGGGGAGACGCTGGTAGCTGCCGCTAATGACATCGTGTGCGACGGCCTTGTATGCGATGCCGCCACGTGCTGCGAAGCCCGTGAGTTCCAAGTCTTCACAGGCGTTTCTATTTTGCGACCGCGCGTGCTTTGCCCCCCCCTCTTTTTGTGGGCCCCGCTGCCCTTTTGACGTGCACCTCCTAGATATGTCTCGCAGTCCAATTGTTATCTTCTCTACCCTTTACCCGGCCGCAAACATTACGCCACTTTCATTACTTTAATATTATTGTCCGACACCCCCCCCTGCTCCAATGGCCAATGGACTAAGGCAAGCAACAAATGAGTACGCCTCCCCCCCCCCCTCTCCTTCCCCCTGCCGTCTCGAACGGCGTTCCTCTGTTGGTCTACATCCCGGCGCAGCCACGAACACCGTGCCAGTCACTGAGACCACGCCCGACACCACTGAGGCCCCCACCACTGCCGCCCCCACCACCGTGCGGAAGCTTCAGGTACGATGAAGGCGTGTGCTGACCTTACCTCCCATACACAACGTACGTAACCGTAAGTTTTTGCTAGGCTGTTCGTCGAGACAAGCTATATCGAACATTTACGATACACGTATTCCTGCTACATTTTTCGGTTTCGTCAAAAACCGTTCTGGGTGACAGGCTTTCTCTCGCGCGCGCCTTGGCCAAATATGACGTCGTCAAATGTGAAATAAACAAAGTTTTAATTTACAAATGCGCACCCGCCCCCCCCCACCACCCCAGCTCCCTTGATGAACCTTTGGTAGTATATATGGTCCATCGGTTCTCTTTTATTTGTGTCTAGTGTAAAGATGGATGGAGGGAGGGAGGGAGGGAGGGAGGCTCAACGCTGGCGAAAATCAGGATGGACCAGGACGAGTGACCCTTTTTTTCAGACTTATTACCTTGTTTTTCCAGGGCACCCCATACGAAAAGTCCTAATACAACTCTATACCTTGATTGTTCAAGAGAAAATAGGAGGCCTACCCGATAAAACATCCCTGGGTTTGATTCTAAAATCTACATAAAACATACTTGGCCACACAATCAGGATTTTTTTGGGATTTTGGTTGAGAAGCTCCGGCACTCAGAAACCCGTTTTGCATAGAAAAAAATATATATTTGCTCTGTCGTAGCGCGCGTGCGACCTGACCCTGCAACGACAGTTCTGGTTCATCGTTCAGTCCCAGCAAACACTACCGTAGCATGTCCAGTCAGGTACACACTTTGCTTCGACTGTTGAAGTGTGATCGATGCGCGGTACGTAACGGCCGGAGTTCTTCACCTCGCAGGAACGAAATATTTAACTCGCTATATACCCAAATTTGAAGCGCAGTCCTCGTTAATCTCGGCTCCTTTTAAAACATATGCATTGATTACGACAATTAATAACCTCATATAGCCTCGGCCTATCTTACGTAAAATGCGGGTAGGTATTTCGTTCGAAATATATACTTTCTCAACAGGGCTGGAAATAATGACAAAAGGCATACCTCCTTGGGAATGTTTTGTTTTTCATGACTTGACAAGTCAGTGATGCAGGTTTCAGACGTCAAGAATGATTTTGACCGTACTTCCCCATAGTAGCACGAACACGCCATTACACCTTGCGCAACCTTTCTAGGCAGCATATCTAAACGCCTTGTTGGATTTTACTCCTGTTTTCATAATACCATCAGTCGGGTGAGGTATCGAGATCACCACGTAGACAAGTTGATACAGACGCGTGCTACGGTAGAGGTAGCCCTTTCGGCTGAATTAGTTTCGGAACGATCGAGCTCTTTAACTCAAATTCGTCGAAATTTCATCCTTGTGACGAAACGTGTTTCAGAATATACTTCGGTCATGCGATTTCTCATCCGGCAGCACTTTTACTTTCCTCCAAAATTCTTTTTTCGGTGAGGTATGAAGCTTCTTAAGCAAGGAGCTCAGAAAATCATGGTGCACCTTTATCGCAGCACGCGTCTATAGACAAATCGCCATTCAATATGTAGCAAGACTCCCCGCATGGCACTCAAGCCAGCCAGGATCTGTATTTTATGGGCACAAAATATATCTAGTCAACCGTCCAACATGCAATTTCGAGTCGTATAATATCGGCAAAATACTGTATGGCGTGGCTGTTGCCCCGTAAATGTGTAAAACTCACACAAGTCGCCACCAACATTTCTCCTGCCGACCTTGTTGCGCTGTTCTACGTTCTTGTAACAGGCGCAGCCGCTGGTGTGCAGCACCCTCCAGTGCCCCCAACGCACCACCCCGATCCAAGACGCCAGCATCACCGAGTGCGGTGACGCTTGCGACGCGGACGTCTGCTGCGAAGCCAAGTGCTCGTACCACCAGTGCCCCCAGCGCACCACGCCTGTGGAGGACGCCAACGATATCGTGTGCGACAACCTTACGTGCACGGACGACGTGTGCTGCGAGGCCCTCTGCTCGTACGTCCAGTGCCCCCAGGGGGAGACTCTTGTGGCTGACGCCAACGCAATTGTGTGCGACGGCCTTGTATGCGATGCCGCCACGTGCTGCGAAGTCCGTAAGTCTCCCAATTCAACTCTCGCAAGCTAATATTGCCTCTGGCTGCAGCATCCGACATACCCCTACCACCGTTCCCTTCCGTTTCCTTTTTTATTCATTGGAATGCGTGGTTTATTGCCCAATCAAGCTGGTAACTAAATATACCCCTGCTTATTATTAACCCTTTCAAAACTGAAAAACAATGTACTACACTAATTCTGAGTAGTTTGTTCTCACATACGTGGGACCAGTTCTCAAGGGGTTGACAACACGTCCCTTCTACTCTCCTCCCTTCTCTACGCCTCCGCAATTGTAAATTTAACAGCCGTTATCCATTCTTAACATTACGGTTGATGTCCTCTTTTTGATGACAACTAGCAACCAACAGCCCCCTTCCCGGCCTTAAAATTGAGCATTATTTGGTTTTGCTCTTTCTGTTTCACCTTGCTCAGCGACGAACACCGTAGACGACGCTGGGACTGCCACCGCACCTGAGGTCACCGTCGCTCCCACCTCCGCCCCCACCACCGTACGCAAGCTTCAGGTATGATTGATTGAGACGCACTCAATTTACCACATTCCCAGGGATAGCAGCGTTTTGTTTCATAAGTTTTTATAGTTTTGAGTGACAGGGCTGTGCTTTGTTGAGCACCCGTCCGATTTTATCCCCGCCCGTGAATAAACGAATTGTTTGCTTTATACCTGCGCCATGGGTGAGCCTCCAATGGGGGACCTCGCACGTAAAAGGAGCTTACCACCTTAACAGAAACATCACTTTCGAAGACCGTCGGGTTCTCTCATTTGTCGCACGAAATAAGACGAGAACTGTTTGGGTGAATTTACATATGTTAAAAGAAACGTGTTGTCTCAAGACACTTGTTGCCGATGCGTTCTTGTGTGGCGTGATTTGATTTAAAAAACTCCCACATACATTGTCATCAATGCTGCCACCTTTGCAGGCTTTACTCTTGTTCAAATACCCACTAAACGCATCACGGACAGTTCTTGTCCTGCCAACCATGTTGTTTTGCTGGACTGATGTACTCTCGTGCTGCACCTTTTCATTTGAAGCATCCCAAGTCACCACCCCCAACGTTTTCCTTGCCGATATTGTTGCCTTATTACCTCCCCGCCCAGGCGCAGGCGTTGGTCTGCAGCACCCTCCAGTGCCCCGACCGCACCACCCCGATCCAGGACGCCAGCATCACCGAGTGCGGCGACGAGTGCGACGCGGACCTGTGTTGCGAGGCTAAGTGCTCCTACATCCAGTGCCCCGACGGAGAGACTCTTGTGGATGACGCCGATGAGATCGTGTGCCCCGGCCTTGAATGCGATGCCGAGACGTGCTGCAAAGTCCGTGAGTCTTCCAATCCAACTCTCGTAAGCTAGTATTGCCTTCGGCTGCGCCGTCGGGTAAACCTCTCACCACCTTCCCCTTCTGATTTCTCGTTTTGTGAATGCGTGGTTACTTTTTCAATATGAATGGTAACACAAACAGGCCCCCTTGCCCACACCACGCCTGAACACACCCCTCGCTCTCATCGGCTCCGCAATTGGGAGTTCAACCGCCGTCATCCAGCCTCCTAACGTTACCTGTTCATGTGCATTTTTTTATGGCAAACTAGCGACAAACAGCCTCCTCTCTGGCCCGGAATTTTTATCAATCTTTCGATTGGCTTTTCTTGTTTCACCTTGCGCAGCGACGAACACGGTAGACGACGCTGGGACCGCCACTCCACCGGACGTCACCGCCGCGCCAACTGCCGCCCCGACCGTCGTACGCAAGCTTCAGGTATGATCAACCGTGTGTCGTAAAACTGAGGGTTTTGTTTAAGGCCAACACCAATAAAACATCATACGCATGGCCGTCGAAATTAGGATTTTCGCCCGAACATTAAGACGGTCATTGTTTTGGTTAAAGCCCTGGTGTTGAAACGATTACTGTGGAAAATGTGTCCTACACTCGTAATTCCAAGCATTTCCCTCTCCGAAAACGTCGGACCAGTCCTTAGTGCACTTGTTGTCGATGCTATCTCGTGCGGTCCGTGCAATGCACCTGATTGCAACCCCTCGTTTGATTCAAGAAACTTCCACATCTTGTATGTTGTTTTTGCTGCCACCTCGGCAGGTTTCGAACCGATTGAATGGGAAACCCTGCGAAGGCACCCACACAAGTTTTCCTGACAAACCATGGTTGTTAGCTAGACTGCTGGATGTACCCTCGTTCTGTGCCTAGTCAATTGGAGCCTCCCAAGTCACCACAAACCTATTATCTACCTACCTTGTTTTGTTGCCTTTCTAAAATCGTTCTCGACCAGGCGCAGCCGTTGGTCTGCAGCACCCTCCAGTGCCCCGACCGCTCCACCCCGATCCAAGACGCCAGCATCACCGAGTGCGGCGATGAGTGCGACGCGGACCTGTGCTGCGAGGCCAAGTGCTCGTACCACCAGTGCCCCCAGCTCACTACGCCCGTGGAGGACGCCGACGAAATCGTGTGCTCCAACCTCACGTGCACGGACGACGTGTGCTGCGCGGCTCTCTGCTCGTACATCCAGTGCCCGGACGGGGAGACTCTTGTGGCTGACGCCGATGATATCGTGTGCCCCGGCCTTGCATGCGATGCCGGACTGTGCTGCGAAGTCCGTGAGTCTACACAGTTGTCAGCCATCAAGTTATGTTTTACTTCAACGCGCTTGCTTCTAGAGCCTCTTTTCTATTCCTCCCCCCACCCCCCCTCCCCTCCCCACCTACTTGCCCCGCCCTTGACCTATTTGCGTGTTCCCTTCATCTCCCTCTATGAAATACCACTCTAAACCTATCCTAACAATTACAGCCCCCCGAATGGAATACCACTCTCGACCTCCCCAAACAACTACAGCAGTACCCTACCATAAAAAACGAACAGCGTTGTTGCGCGTCTGCAGTATTGAAGAAAAGACACAGATTCCGAACTACACCCTTAACCCCCCCCCCCCCCGGACCTTGCAATACCCCGCCGCTTCGTTGTAATCGTTCTATCTTCTTGTGCAGCGATGAACGTCGTCGACACCCCCGCCACCACGGTCGACAGCACCACCGCCCCGATCGTCAGCACCGTCGCCCCTACGGAGAGCGCCACCCCCACCGACGGAACCGTCTGATGCCCTCACTTGCGGTAAGGGTACCACATGTATGCGTAACATCTATCATACCATGTTTCGTTTTTTAACGGAACTGGGGAACCGTGTAAAACGTGTGTACGTAAGTAAACACTGCTGTTGCCCCCCGCATTTGGCTGCATTTGTACACGTGAATCAAACCCAAAGTTTTGCACTGCTGTTGCGATTTGTAGGTATATACGTGTTAGCAGATTGTTCACTTGAACAAGTCATTTCAAATGCCTTGCAACCTCGGGACACACAGCCACGATCGAGATATCATAGCTATCATTTTTTGGTTAAATAGTGTCTGAATAGCGGTGCTCCTTAGTAATCCAAGAAACGTCGGAATGCCACATTTGGTTTGCATTTTTTGTTTTTTGCCAAGTCAATGGTGTTAAGATAAAATTAGAGGTCTCGCTATTATTTGTATTGCAACCAACTTCTTGACGGGATGTAGAGCTTTTCAAAGCGAGAATGTCCTCACGAAACACACGGTGTTTCTCTACCGTACTAGCACGCGTCTCAAATGCTCTTTTCATTATGAGCGAGGTCGAATTAAAACAATTCCCTGATTTTGAAACCAAAACCTTATGACAGTAAAAGCTGTACGTGTCTAGCTCTCTGCAGCGTCCATCCATACCTTCGCTGTTCACCAACGCAGTTACGAATACATACTGCGGCACGAGTACCTGTGTTATTGGCGACACCTGCTCTACACATATCTTCGTTTGATAAAATTACATATGTCTGTGTTTTGAGCGGTTAAACGTAGGCCCCGGTACACGGAAGATATTTTGGTCCATGCGACGGCAAGGAGACATGTACAAACCTTCACGCCTTCGAACAGCGGCAAACCTTCCGCATGCATGCATACCTGTCCCCCCTCTTTCTCTGTAACAGTAACAGCTGCTAACCTTCCGCATACATGCGTATCTGTTCACACTCTTTCCTTGCAACTTCAGTAACAGCTGCTAACCTTCCGCATACATGCATGCGTATCTGGCCCCCTTCTTCCCTTGTGACAGCAAAAACTGCTAACCTTCCGCATGCATGCATACCTGTCCCCCCTCTTTCTCTGTAACAGTAACATCTGCTAACCTTCCGCATACATGCTTATCTGTCCACACTTTCCTTGCAACTTCAGTAACAGCTGCTAACCTTCCGCATACATGCGCATCTGTCCCCCCCCTCTCTTTATTTTCCACCGCGACAACACAAATACCCATCCTATTACAGGCTAGGTAACAGGTGCGAGGTTTACCTACACTAAGGCTAGGCTGCCTGTTGGCCGACGACGACAGCACCAACAACCAAACACCCGAAGACGTCAAGATCTGGCCGGTGGTCACAGCACAACCATCGGCGACGAGACAAACGAGCTCCAATTTTTTAGAAACGACATCGGGTGAACGATGCGAAGAAGGCGTGCCTCCCAACAAATAAAAAGGGGGGGGGGGGGCAGCAACCGTAGTTTAGAACATTAGATAACATAGGTGTCGCCCGCTTCTGACTACCGAGGTGTCCAGGACGTTCCGCTGTAATATAGTCACAAACGGGATACGTTCACGGGGAAACAAGCTCTGCCGGCAGGTGGTCTGGAACAGTCAAACGCGTTTTGCGCGATCATCTGCTTGTTGTAAGCTGTTGGCCGTGTATCGAGCGGTTTTGCTAGCAGTATGGAAGCATGCCCGACCGAATGTGTTGGCCGTGTATGGAACGGTTTCGCTAGTGCTTTGAAGGCATGTCCGACCGAGAAAACATGCCGCGTGGAACACCAATCTCTGGAGAAAAGCTGACACGTGTGTTTTTTATCTATATATATTTGCCAACGTCATTTCACGTGTCGACCAGAGACCCAAGTCCCTGTGATTTGCATCCGAGGTATGGGTATGTCGTAGCCGAAGATCTATGGGCGATTCGTGACGTTGGTACGGTAGTACTTATTTGTTTACCTTTTTTTGTTTTTAGCGGCACCGGTAAAAATTGGACCGACAGGCAACCTGCTAATCTGACCCTACCTCAGTGCCAGGAATTTCGTCCGTCAGACGATATTAGTGCCAGCAGAATGTCTTGTGCCAGGATTTATGTCCCGTCATATTAAACGAGTGCCAGGATTTATGCCCGCCGGGAATAATAAGTGCAAGGATATCTGTCTTAGGTGCCAGGAGATATGTCGGTCGAGGATATCTTGTCTTAGTGCCAGGATTTATGTCGGTCGAATATAGCCACGTTCAAGGATGTGACGGTTACATTTGTTCTCTGGATTGGTCAGTCGCTGCCCGTCGGGTGCAAAACGGGGCCAGGATTTTGATTTATATCTTAAGTCATGGCTGCATGGGGTGATCACCGTAAAGTACAGGGGTTTGGCCGAACAGTACTCGCGGGATGGCGTAAGTAACACGTACGGGATTCGTGCCGTACTGTCAAGGCTAGGGCTGCTCCGAGGTGCTCAGAATACTGCATCCGACGCACGATAAATCGTACCAATCGTCCAATTAGCCCCAGAGTTGATGGGTTAGCGAGCCTTTTTCTTGGACGCCTGCCGATCAAGTGGAGTGACTGAACGGCATATGTTTGTCTCCTGCCGTATTGAGCGGTGCTGGTGTTCCGTCATTCTGTCGTTCGGGTATAGCGCACTGCGAGGTACTGGGAATGCTCCAACGACTGGAAAATAATAGACTTCTCTATGATACTTTTGCTCAGCGGCATTTGTCATCCTATGTGTCAACACGGTCGCCCCTGTATCGCACCGAGGTGCACACGCATGCAATACTTTGGAAATGGCGCGAAGAGGAAATACCTGGGTCCCTGTGTGTTCCATGGTATAATACTTCCATCAGTTTGTTGGCGAGAACGTGCTGTGAGGTCCAGGTCCCGATGAAGGACATACTTGACGTGGAGGCAAGAGAGTATGCCTCCCGTCGATGACACTGTTGTGAAAGCTATTATCCTCCTGCTCGTAGGGAAATTGTTTCAATAACATGTCCTCTTGTGTCCCCCGCGTGCTGTTCCCCCCTGACCTACCAGCTGTAGGTCAAGTGATGGGATTTGAATATTCTGCTGCAGCCCATCATCGCTTCTCCTGCTGCACATTCTCGACAAACGGCAATCATGCACGATAATAGCAGTGCTCTACTGAACAAACCCGAAGATCGTGGGCATCAAGTACATTTTTCTACTGCTTCTAGATATGGCGAAGACATGTTGGAAGCCGGAAAGTAATATTTTAAGGTTTACCGCCATCTCCTGGACCGAGCTTGTATGTAATTTGGACATCCGAACAAGATATGAGTCTGCTGCATAATTCCTGCCGTGTGCTTGGGAGTAAAACTACTGTACGTCTTTTCTCGTACCCACCGTGACTTATTTTGTCGAAACGTTCATTGACTCGATTCATAAATCTTGGAATAGGTTGATCGCCTCGAGCGAACCTGGCCCGCCAAAACTGAAGACACGGGATGGACCCTGACCGATTCAGACTATCCAACAGGCGCTCGTTCTTAGCTCGTACGCACGCGTCCACTCGTATGAAAGATGCGTTTGGTAAAAGCAGAAAATGAGCGTAATTCAGAAACAAAATATGAAGTCGGCGAGGAGTCCGCGTTGAACAGCCCGTCCGGCGTTTCCTCGCGGTCAACGCCTGCAATGTTTCTATAGTATTAATAAGAGCAAAGCCATTTCACAGTCACGTATGTACAGCACTACAGTACTTCCCGTGTATCACATACAGTTCCTGTACGTACAGTTTACACTATTACTACCGTTTGTAGTCCTATACCTACTGTCGTAGTACCCAGTCTTGGGGTGCAAAAATAATATCAGGCGTGAGACCTGGAACAACGTAGGCACCAGGCAACACACCCATGCCCAAACCCCCCCCAGCACTGTTGTAGCAAGAATTACGGCCACTACTCGTATATTGGCGGCGTAGTATGTGACGGTCTTTTGATACGTACGGCAGATGGAGGGGATATATCGCTTGGGGACGACTAGTTATTCTCTTGGGGCTCGTCGTAGTGTAGAGCAGCTGTTTGACGCGCTAGTTCGCAGCATACCTAGAGTAGTACCACCTACCAGAGGGCGGTCGTATTGTTTATTATGTATTCTCTTCTTGCACGTCATTATACCCCCCCCTTGTGTTTTCTCTCCTGCAGTAGTCTGGTATTTCGGATCCCGGATCAAATTGCTGGTTCTCCGCCCACCTCCCAACCACGGTTCTTGCCCTATTTTGCAACGCGAGAAGAACAACCGACAATTTCTCCCCGTAGTCGACTTGCACCTATATCTACATATGCACACACCACGCGCTGTCAGCAGTTGATTCCGTTCTCAATTTTTGCAAAAAAAAAAACTGATTATCAACACTATTAATAGCAACATTGGAGAGTATTGCATAACAATCCGGCCGGCCGGTGTTGGCATTGTTTTCGTTTTTGTTGTGTAATCTGGCAAGGGGAACAAAACCGAAAACGACGCAAAGAAGGCCAAATACCAAATACACAACTCGGCGTCTATGTGTGCAGGTGGTATAGTTTTTACGGCCGGGCACTGGCCAGTGAATCGCCAAACGGTTTTAGTACGCACGCCCAAGATACACGGCATAACGTGACACGGAAACTCACAATAAATAACCGCGCTTCAGGAAGCGAGCGTGGAGTGGAGAGACGGTCTTATGAGACAAGTATACTGAGACGGTATACTGCTCCGATCCAGTCTACTGGTTGATCTTAAAGTAATGAATTCGCGCCTGACTACGTCAGTCGGTGCCCAGCCCTAATCATTCTGCGTACACTGCATGAACCAGCAGCAAAAACACGCACGATGCTATATACGTCGTACAAAAACAACCAGCTGTACACGTTTTTTTTTAAACACGCAATGAAGTAAAATCTTCGGTGGGCGGCTACTCCTGCGTTTGATATCTAACGAACCCTGCGCGTCTAACCTTTCTCTACGAAAGAGGTAGTCCCAGTGACACTTTTTGGTTGAAACACTTTCTGAATGACGGCGGTCCTTTTACCCAAAATTGTCGCGATTCACTCATTGTGATGCAATACAAATAAAGGCCACCTAATAAGGGCCACATTCTTATCGGAGCCAAACATTTCTAAAATATTAAAATACAAAAACAATTTTGTATTTCGCGCAATTTTCTAGATTTCAATTTATTCTAAACAAATATTGGAAATTATGGAAAAAAGCTGCTCGATAAAAGAATGGCCCTAAGGAACAGGCAATCCCGTCCAGGGTGAAGTTTTTATTTCGGGGAGTGTGCTTTCTACACTACAGTACAGTTTCGAGACAACGACTCCAGAATTTCCTATTTTCCGCTCAATATCAGCCTCGCTTTCGTATTAGACCTGTTTTTTTTTATTGGGTGTCCTGCACTGCTGTAGGTTTCTTTGTATGCTTCTGCCATGGGATTATGCACATCGGGTAGCGATATGATTCCCCTCCAAAATCGTGTTTTGGGTGAGGCGCAGGGCTCTCTTCAAGTGACCACCCTCAGAAGGCAGAATGGGGTACCTTCGACGTGGCGCATACGTCGTCTAGATGAATACCTGGTATTAAAAACACTTCGCTAACCACTGACCCGTGCTACACGATGGAGAGGTTCAACGTTTTACTGAAACGTTTTCTGATTGGTCTGTCGCCTTAACCCAACATCGTCGAACCATCGTGTTTCCGTTGAGATATTTTTGAGAGTACTCTTTGGCCGTGAGATCGATCATCGGGGACGAGCACTTTTGTTTTGTTGCAAAATCCGTTTTTTTTTCCGTGAGGTATGTAGCTCTTCAAGTGAGGAGCTCAGAAAAAAACCGTGCAACTTTACTGTTTCATGCGTCCACAACCCCGGCACGGCATCACGTTGAACAACACTCACGAGAGAAAGGAGAAACATCTATCGAAGAACAGCACACCAATTTGCCAAGTGGCTACTACGCCTCGTGACGGTTGCCTCCCGCCGGTCGTTCCCCTCCGGGGTGTGGCCGCAAGCATGTATGTGTGACCGCGAGCACAATCTGGGGGCCGTCAATTCGTCCTTACGCGCGCGAGCTGCGCATGTCTCCATAAATATAACTCAACCGATACTTCACAAATTGCGCACACATGCGGCCTGGAATTGAGAATAAAGCACAACTATTAATAATATGCGCACAAGACCGGAACTTGTTGTCTTCGAGCGAATTGCGAAACGTATTCGATAACGGTGCAAATTGCGACTCCGCGACATGATCGATATTACGTCCTCCTTTTTGTCGAGTGCAACCTACTGTACTCCATCTCAAAGAGAGTAGCATTTCCCTGTGTGCGTGAGGGCTGTGTACTGTAGACTGCGACTAATTAGACAGATTGTACTCGTACATTACAGTAGTAGGATATGTACGACAGTGTTTCAACCTAAAATGTTAGCATCTCACGCAAAATATCATGACACGCTACAGTACCGGCCCGCTCATAAGAAACCAGAAATCGGGCTTAGGTTGCCTTTCTTACTTTAAACAGGGGTGTATTCCACACTAACTTCAGTATAATAGATGTCGTCTTTCCTATTTCCCCCTGTAATGTTTAGGCTGAGTTTCTTGTCGGGCATTTTTATATTAGAGGGCCGGTAGTGTTTATGCTCGCGTACAGAGCGGGGATGACACCCTAATCTCGGATGATATCCGATAATTAACAGTCGTCTACTGGCTACCGGCAAAGAACCGAGCACCCCGTGGCCGAGCCGAGAGGTGGAAGAAACGGTCTGTGGGGATCACCAACATGATGCACACGCGGTTCAAAGAAGAGGAAACGGAGCAGTATGAGTCGGACGCGTTTGGAAACAACGAATTGGAAACATTTGCTATTACGGGGTGGGCTAATGTAGTAAATAGGACCTACAGTACACACAAAGACCAATATATTTACCTACTTTTACCTACAAAATTTGATCCTACGTATTTCTATGGTCATCCGTAATATTAACCCTTTTAGAACTGCAGTCCCGTTTTGGGGACAAATTGCTTAGAATTAGAGTGGTTTGTCCCCAAAACGGGACTGCAGTTCTAAAAGGGTTAACAACGGCTTAGCGCCATGCATCAAGGTGAACCCATCAAGACGCATCAAGATGGAAACGCTGTACATTCCTCGCAAATAGGACGAAGACCCATGCCACAATAGAGCTGCATACCCCACCCAAATAGGACGGAGACGCAAATAAAAGAGCTATCTGATGAGCAATCCCATGACACTAAGCGTACTATGAAAAATATATTACAAACGCAAGAATGACAGTTACACACTTTTGGGTTAAGGAGGCCGATCGTTCAGAAAGCGTTTTAGCAAAAACGTGCTACCTCTGTCGTAGCTCGAGTCCGTCTGTTTGTCTGTTGGTCTGTCTGTCTGCCTGTCTGTCTGTCTGTCTGTCTGTTTGTCTGTTTGTCTGTCTGCCTGTCTGTCTGTCTGTCTGTCTGTCTGTCTGTCTGTCTGTTTGTCTGTCTGTCTGTCTGTCTGTCTGTCTGTTTGTCTGTCTGTCTGTCTGTCTGTCTGTCTGTCTGTCTGTCTGTCTGTCTGTCTGTCTGTCTGTCTGTCTGTCTGTCTGTCTGTCTGTCTGTCTGTCTGTCTGTCTGTCTGTCTGTCTGTCTGTCTGTCTGTCTGTCTGTCTGTCTTTCTGTCTGTCTGTATGTCTGTAATTGAGCAACGCTATCCAGAGCGGTTCAGCCCCACCTTGCCCCATGGGTAGGGAGGCTAGGCGCCACAGCCCGCAGAACACTGGGTCCCACGCCGCGCCTAGCCGTGGCCGTGGCGCAATCCCGATGCAGTTGTGGCAGCCATCTAGGCAGCCTACTTGCTGACTTACAATTTTTGAATTGCTATTCTGGCAGCTGATTGGCTGCCCGAATCCATGCCAGTGGCTGCTGGCTCTTTCTACTAGAACATCGGTGCTGAAAAAATCCGAGGTTCCGCCAAACCCGGGAGTATAGGATCCCATCCCTGGATTAGAAATCCCTCCATATCTTTACAACTCAGACCAACAGGCGACAAAAACGGCGTTTTCCCGGGTCGACACTGCCCCGCACGGTATGGAAACCCCGTCCCCTTCAGTTGGTCACTGATTGGCTGAGGCTCAGGGAGCCGACACCCGGGGACGATAAAGTTCCATCCCCGGATCAGATATACTTCCATACATATACAACTACATCGACCAGGGGATGCAAACAGACACCCCCCGGGTCGATACCGCCTCGCAAGGTGTGGAAACCCAAATACCACAGGAAACTTTCCGGTTGACTGGCCCTCATCAAGCCAGCGTGCAGGGAGAGTTGCCCCTCGGGGCAACGTCGAAATCCCGCCGCAACCGGAGATGAAAACTTCTTATCACCGGATCATGAAATCTTCCATTAATCTACAACTCCAACAACCCGGAAATGAAAACAGACATCCCCCGGGTCGATACCAAAGGTGTGGAACCCCCCCCACTACTGGCTGATTGCTGATTTTGCTGGGGCGCTGGAGTTCATAGAGCCAGTACCCAGCGAGAGTTGCCCCTCGGGGCAACGGCGGGGTCCCGCCGCACCCGGGGATGGTATGATCACACCCCCGGGTCACAAATTCTTCCATACATCTACAACTTCAACGACCCGGGGACGCAAACGGACATCCCCCGGATCGATACCGCTCTACAAGGTGTGGAAACCCCAATACCACGGGAACACTTACGGTTGCCTGACCCTCATAGAGCCAGCCTGCGGCGAAAGTTTCCCCTCGGGGACAAGTCGAAGTCCCGCCGCACCCGGGGATGATAACGTCTCACCCCCGGCTCAGGAATCTTTTAATACATCTACACCTCCAACAACCCGGGGACGAAAACGGATATGCCCCGGGTCGATACCGCCTCGCAAGGTGTGGAAACCCCAATACCACGGACAAATTTTCGGTTGACTGACCCTTATACAGCTAACGTGCGGCGAGAGTTGCCCCTCGGGGCTACGTCGAAGTCCCGCCGCACCCGAGGATGATAATGTCTCACCCCCGGCTCAAACATTATTCCATACATTTACAACTTCAACAACCCGGGGACGAAAACAGATATCCCCCGGGTGGATACCGGAGGTGTGGGAACCCCACCACTACTAGCTGATTGCTGATTTTGCTGGGGCGATGGAGTTCATAGAGCCAGCATGCAGCGAGACTTTCCCCTCGGGGCAACGGCGGGGTCCCGCCGCACCCTGGGATGATATGATCACATCCCCGGGTCATAAATCCTTCCATACATCTACAACTCCAACGAACCGGGGACGCAGACGGACATCTCCCGGATCGATACCGCTCCGCAGGTTGTGGAACCTCAATACCACGGGAACACTTACGGTTGCTTGACCCCCATACAGACAGCGTGCGACGAGAGTTGCCCCTCGGTCTAACGTCGAAGTCCCGCCGCTCCCGAGGATGATAACGTCCCACCCACGGCTTAGAAATCCTTCCATACATCTCCAACTCCAACAACCCGGGGACGAAAACAGACTCATCCCCCGGGTGGATACCGAAGGTGTGGAAACCCCACCACTACTGGCTGATTGCTGATTTTGCTGGGGCGCTGGAGTTCATATAGCAAGTACGCAGCGAAGGTTGCCCCTTACGGCGGGGTCCCGCCGCACCCGGGGATGATATGAAAACATCCCCGGGTCATAAATCCTTCCATACATCTACAAATCCAACGAACCGGGGACGCAAACGGACATCCCCCGGATCGATACCGCTCCACAAGGTGTGGAAACCCCAATACAACGGGAACACTTACGGTTGCTTGACCCTCATACAGACAGCGTGCCGCGAGAGTTGCCCCTCGGGGCAACGTCGAAGGCCAGCCGCACCCGCGGATGATGACGTACCACCCCCGGCTCAGAAATCCTTCCATACATCTACGACTTCAACGAGCCGCGGACAAAAAAAGACATCCCCCGGGTCGATACCGCCTCGCAAGGTGTGGAAACCCCACCACCACTGGCTGATTGCTGATTAGGCTGGGACGCTGGAGTTCATAGAGCCAGCACGCAACGAGGGTTGCCCCTCGGGGTAACGGTGAGGTCCCGCCGCAGCAGGGGATGATATGATCACATCTCCGGGTCACAAATCCTTCCATACATCTGCAACTCCAACGAGCCGGGGACGCAAACGGACATCGCCCGGTTCGATACCGCCTCACAAGGTGTGGAAACCCCAATACCACGGAACACTTTCTGTTGCCTGGCCCTCATGCAGCCAGCGTGCAGCGAGAGTTGCCCCTCGGGGCAACGTCGAAGTCCCACCGTAACCGGGGATGACAAATTCCTATCCCCGGGTCATGAATAATTCCATTCATCTACAACTCCAACAACCCGGGGACGAAACCGGACATTCCCCGGGTCGATACTGAACATGTGCAAACCCCACCACTACTGGCTGATTGCTGATTTTGCTGGGGCGCTGGAGTTCATAGAGCCAGCACGCAGCGAGAGTTGCCCCTCGGGGCAACGGCGGGGTCCTGCCGCACCCGGGGATGATATGATCACATCCCCGGGTCATAAATACTTCCATACATCTACAACTCCAACGACCCGGGGACGTAAACGGACATCCCCCGGATCGATACCACCCCACATGGTGTGGAAACCCTAATACCACGGGTAACCTTACGGTTGCCTGACCCTCATGGAGCCAGCGTGCGGCGAGAGTTGCCCCTCGGGGCAACGTCGGAGTCCCGCCGCACCCGGGGATGATAACGTCTCATCCCCGGGTCAAACGTCCTTCCATGTATTTACAAATCCAACAACCCGGGGACGAAAACGGAGATCCCCCGAATCGATACCGCCTCGCAAGGTGTAGAAACCCCCCCACTACTGGCTGATTGCTGATTTTGATGGGGCGCTGGAGTTCATGGAGCCAGCACGAAGCGAGGGTTGCCCCTCGGGGCAACCGCGAGGGCCCGCTGCACGCGGCGATGATATGATCCCATCCCCGGGTCAAAAGTCCTCCCATACATCTAGAACTCCAAAGACCCGGGGACACAAACGGACACCCCCCGTGTCAATACCGCGTCACATGGTGTGGAAACCCCAACCCCACGGGAGTTTTTTCGGTTGCCTGGCTCTCAGAGAGCCGGCGTGCAGCGATAGTTGCCCCGGGGCAACCTCGAAGTCCCGCCGCACCCGGGTATAACAACGTCCCATCCCCGTCTCAGAAATGTTTCCATACATCTACAAATCCAACAACCCGGGGACGAAAATGACATCCCCGGGCTCGATACCGCCCCGCAAACCCTACCACCATTGGCTGATCGCCGATTTGGATGAGGCACTGGACCCGAGATATCCAGCACGCAGCAAGGGTTACCCCTAGGGGCAACGGCGAGGTCCCGCCGCTCCAGGGGATAATATGATCCCACCCCCGGGTCAGAGGTCCTTCCAACGACCCGGGGACGACGCAAACACCCCCCGAGTCGATACCGCCCCACAAGGTGTGTAAACCCAACCCCACGGGCTAATGTTCGGTTGCCTGGCCCTCATAGAGCGAACGTGCGGCGAGAGTTGCCCCCCAGGGAAACGTCGAAGCCCCACCGCACCCGGGGCTGATAACGTCCCATCCCCAGGTCAGAAATTCTTCCAGAAATCTACAACTCCAACAACCCGGGGACGAAAACGGACATCCCCGGGGTCGATACCGCCCCACAAGGTGTGGAAAACCCAACCCCACGGGCTGATTTACGGTTGGCTGTCTCTCATGGAGCCAGAGCGCGGCGAGAGTTGCCCCTCGGGGCAACGGGGAGGTCCTACCGCACCCGGGGATGATAACGTCGCATCCCCGGTCCAGAAATCCTTGCGGACAACTACAACTCCAATAACCCGGGGACGAGCACAGGCACCACCTGGGTCGATACCACCCCGCATGGTGGTTACTGTTTTCCACTTCAGAGTCGTACGACACAGCACACTGTTAATGCGAGTACTATGGGCAACCCAAAGCTAGCGCTACGGGCGGAGCCGTGGCCGTACCGCTATTTTCTACCAATTCCTTCTGTCAAAGGGTTCCATAGGCCAGTGAAGTATGACCTATCGTAATGCAGACCCATTTAGGGCATGCCAAGCCGCCTTCCGCGATAGCGGCGGTCGCGTTACTCACTAAAAACTGGGGGGCATAGCGGGCACGGGGCAAGAGGGTGGGCGAGCTAGCGTCAGCAAACAGAAGGCTTCGGGAAACCTTGATTGTACGCCTTTCCACAACAAAAATATGAAGAGTTGGTTGTATTACACGGCACTCAAAACCCAACCAACAGTAGACGGTATCGTCTCGACGGCGCTGTTTATCTCGCTACCTCAATCCAATGGCTTCTACTGATGCGTGATACTATAAACGTCGCGGAGGGTTCGCCCTTAATACATTAGAGGATTAAGCTTCCGAACTGAGGAGCCACCACAATTATCCCATGTATTTGTGTTGTGCAATATTATTCGCTGCACACCTAGGCCACGAGGGTATTGTTTCATCAGGTTAAGGCTACCGTTGGGCTTTAAGTCGCGTTTGCGTGAGGTAGGGAGCTTCCTCAAGCAGGCAGGCTCAGAAGCATCGGGTGCTATCCCAATCGCAGCACGCGTCTACCGCGGCTACACCACAAAAAAAGCCGTACCCTCCGCACAATAACGTTACCTTGGATACCGTCACCGACGGCGCTGCGTTCGTTTTGCTGCTTGCGATGGCGCCAATATTCTATATTTACGCTGACTAACACCATTCCCGCCGCTATATACGATATTATCGCCAGCGGCTTCAGTGACGCTGCCGCCGCTGCCGCAATGTATAGTGTCTACTGCCGCTAGCGCTAATGGTTATCGTGATGCGTTTGGCGGTAGGAGTAGCTAGCACCATGTTCTTTCGAAGGCCCTTGTCTTGGGGAGCTCTGTATACACCGCACCCAAATACCGATCTTGAGAAACACCAAAAGTGCAATCGAATGAACGAAAAGTGCTACGCGTACGCCTATGCTACCAGACATACCATACAGTGCGGTTCACTAAGCTGTTCGACGATGCACAACGCGGGATATTCTTATTAATGTTATCAGTTTGTTTCCGATACAGTGCGGCTGAATCCACCTATGATATACACACAAGTGGTACTACTTCAGTGTTTCACGGTTTTCGTTGGCCTTCAAGACACACGGGCTCCGCCCCCTGAAAACGCTGAGACATCACGCGCGACGGTCAAATTTTGCCACCCTGAATGAATGGAGACACCAATCTACAAAAAAACGTGTTTCTAACCGCAACAGAGGCAAGTAGTACAGTTCTGTACATCATCTTTTGTGTAATGTTCTCCTTCGGCTGATGCTACACCTGTGCGTAGAGCGCAGCCCATCGGATGCCCTCCCGGAAGCGTGTGTTTCGTGCGCGCCGTACACGTCCGGAAAGCAATACCGTTCATCACCCTTGGTAGTAGAAGCTAAAATCAGGGTGGTGTTGTGGTGTGACATGTTCTGCGAATCAGATTTTGTTTTATTTTCTCCTTCGGCTGAGGCTATACCTGTGTGTAGAGCGCATCCCATCTGATGCCCAACCGGAAGCGTGTGTTTCGTGCGTGCGGTTCACGCCTGGAAAGCACTACCGTTCATTACCCTTGGTGGTAGACGCTACATTTAGGGTAGTGCTGTGGTGTGACATGATCGCGATGGTCGAAATCCCCAGGTGACAATCTGACGCTCCGAAAGCACAAGTTCAGAGCAAACCCTTAGTACTGTCGCACTATCGCGAGGATTAGCGCCTATGTAGATTACTGGTACACCGCCTATCAAGCGCAAAGTGACCGTGAAGACACGCAATAACCTTGTAATACCTAGAGACGCAAAAATTGACGTGGCTGAGGCTGTTGCTTTAACCAACACGTGTGCTAATACATTCAGTCAGTGTTGTTGAAAATGTACCTGGGAAACGGTTACACCAAAAACACTCAACTTTTTTTACTGCGTACAGGCGCAGCACCGTGGATGCAGCGTGCAGGTGTATGCGTCGAACGCCTACGCATGCTTGGTGTGGAAGGTATTTGGTTTGTTACGACGTTAATCGTTGATTATCATTCATGGCGTAATGGATGTCCGCATATACCAGCTAATGTTGCGGCATTCGTTGCTACCACACGGCGCACTGTTCACGATTAACACACGATTACGGCAATAGGACACTTGCGACAGCTTCAATCTCGACCTCCACACCTTAAACCGCGATACCTCGAGATATAATACTGCTGTCCCTCTTTACTGAACCAACATGTATGTGCAAACTATCTTCTCACTGAACGTCGTTCACGCCTTCTCTTTGGGCAACCGCGACGACCGAACCGGTATCACCGTATCCTGTGCTATTTCAGCCTGCCCCCCGTTGAGCGCCGATTGGGTTTTGAAGCGATATGAAGGCGAGCTCATGTCAAGATTAGGGCTGGCATAGGGGTGTACTATACCTACTGTAGTACGTCATTGAGAATCGTCACCCGAGGAGCCCTATACACACATAGACACGTGCTGTTTGCCCTACAGGGGTAGCGACTAATATAATGTTTCTGATGGTGGGTTCGCTTGAGAAACTCTATACCTCACATAAACACTGATTTGGGGAAACAAATGTCAAAAGTACTACTGTACTACCCGTCAATAACCACAAATACTAAGGTAAGGGTTATCACGAACAGTATCGGACACCACCGAAGGCATCGCGACCATTTCGAGTCAAGGGGGCCCGGAGACAGTCAGAAACGCTTTGGCCGAAACGCGCTACCCCCCCTATCGTCTCAAGCACGCCTCCATGCCCATGACCGCTAGGCAAACGGAAGTGCAACTGGATGAACGATTACATGGCTTCCGAGACATAACACCAACAGCACATACGTGCAAGGTCAGTGATTGAAGAAGGTGGGAATTCTAATGACTTGAGATACAGCAGTTATAGTGTAGACTGACATTACATCATGCATAACTATCCTTGTTATATAATACGCTTCGGTGGTGGCGCCGGTGATTATGTCGTTTGGGATCTTCAGAACTATGCCGGTTTCGGTATGCTCCGCGGGAGACGGGCTCTACCGTGCGCCACCCGACCCCGATCGGCCCCGCTCCACCGCCCCGGCCGCCCCACGCGTCGGTCCTCGGCGACCCCGGCGAGAGAACGGGCCCCGACGCCGAACTCGGCCAGAGGGGATTGGGGGAAGGCGGCCTCCCGGGAACGGCTCGCTCCGTCCCTGTAACGGGGCGGATCAGCGGCAAGTGAGAGTTCCCAGCGCATTACGAGGGCTTTGCGGCCCGGGGTCTAACACCCTGCACCCTCCACACTATCCACACTAATTGCAAGATAAAAATCTCCATACTAAAATCAAGTCTTAATACTAAAATCAAGTAACGTTTTTTGGCCATACTTAAATCAAGATTTTGTTTGAAGAGTCCCCCGGACGAGGGTGGTCGAATTTTGTGTTTTCGACATCTCACAGAATTTTTTGTTCGTGAGGGGGGGGGGGTGTACTCATGTCGTGCACGGCCGTAGTCATATGACCATAGACCCTCGCATCCCTACAATGCCGGGACGGAGCACGTAGGGTTTGTTATGGCTCAAGAATTCTGGATTGGTTTTTAACATGTAGACCCCTGGGTGGACTACCACCAATTCGTATAAAATGCAAAATGAAACCCAATGTGATACGAACGGTCACCTCCTAGGCTACGCCGTTCTTGTCCCCCCTGCTACTTCTTTATGAAACCCCCCTACACATATTTTTCTCATCAGGCTAACCCGCAACCCTGATTGGGCCCGCTCCATTTTTTCAGCGGGGCTATCTTACACTCCCGAAACCCAACAATCACACCGACTTGTTGCAACCTTATTCCCCCCCTCTCTTGAGCGACAGGGCGGGCGGGTGGGAAAGTCGATCAATTGTAATGGGCACAATGTCGTCCCCTGGGCTACGAGCTCTCGCCAGTGCTACGTACACCGACCGTCTATGACCGGGGCAGCAGGTCTCGAGGCTCGACGCTCTGAACATCTGCTGACCTCCCGTCTACCCCGCATCCCCGTTTTTTCGAATTCCGAAACGCCTTCACAAACTACACATCCCTTCGGGAGGTTACATTTTGTTATGGCTCAAGAATTCTGGATTAGTTGTTCACATGTAGACCCCTGGGTGGACTACCACCAATTCGTATAAAATGCAAAATGAAACCCAATATGATACGAACGGTCACCTCCTAGGCTACACCGTTCTTGTCCCCCCTGCTACTTCTTTATGAAACCCCCCCACACATATTTTTCTCATCAGGCTAACCCGCAACCCTGATTGGGCCCGCTCCATTTTTTCAGCGGGGCTATCTTACACTCCCACCATAGGGCCAGCCTGATACAACCCTCGTTATTCTCCACTTTTTTCAAGGGCAGTGGAGACCACTTCCGCTCCCTCCTCTGCCTCCCTCCCATACGTCATGAAAACCCGAGACTTCCATCTTCCTGCACGTTCGACTTGCAACTCCGAAAGGCCCTGCGCGGCCAACTGGATGCCCCCCCCGATTCTTCCCGAGTGCATTGCTAACTGCGTGGGGTCTCTACCGCTGCTTCCTACCATCAACCGCAACGCCGCTACCGCTTCAGTTCTAGTAAACACTTTCCATCCCGACGCCGTGCCCCTGGTCGTCAGCGGCGCCCCCCCCTGGCAGCTGGGGGTGCACGTTGAGCAGTTCCACCAGGGCCTCGAAGGCTCCCATTGCCTCGCCCTCCGTCTTCCCCGCGTTTTCAAGCCGAGTACGAGTAATGGTGCACCCTGCTCTCTTTCGGTCACTTTTGGACGCCAAAAATAAACCTGCACTGCTGAGGCAGCCGACCTGTTCTCGAGTGGGACCTGTATTCCTTCGTGCAAGAAAGTGGGGCAATTTCTTGTCAGGCAGAATTCGGCGCGAATCTGACCGTCTGCACAATGCTGGCGCTCTGCATAACGGGCAATAGGACACTGAAAGTCCGAGCCACATCACGGATCCCCCGTCTACCATGCCTGCCACCACTAGTCTCCCTTGCGAGAGCATGGCCCACGTCAACGGCAGTCTGATCCGCGCTTCATCAATCGACATGCCGCGCGCCCTATCTATTCCCTTTCCGATCGCCAATATCATGCAACGCGACGTCGTCAGTTCGCATCCTGCGAACAGCTTGTGAACAAAGTTGAAGGCCGCTAAGTATCCTCTGACAGTCGACTGTTGATTATTGCGCATGAAGCAGCGGGCGGCCATGAATTCAAGCAGATCAGTAAGCGTTTCATCGGGATCGTCACGGGCGCGCAACCAAGGCCTTTTACCCTGCGCATTTTTCTATTTTTCCCAAATGTTCCACTTCGCTCTGCCCAAACAAACCCCGCGCGAGCATTGCCATCAAGCGGGCAATTTCATCCTACGTTCCTCTCTTGTTTTTCCCTGTTCCTGCAGGGGCCGAAGGAGTACCGCGTGCACGCCGTATGTTGATCGAGTGACAGTACTTGGACAACACGACCCGGATATCTTACCGAGCGACGGCCATGCCTTAGTTATGCAGTATGTTGGGCGGCGAAAGACATGCGGTTGCAAGAGACGTGCATAGCGAGCGCGTGTGCCAATCAGTTGTGCATCATTCGTTCATCACGAGATTCCACAAAATATCATCATGCTTGGTTTGGACATTCTTCGTAAAAAGTACTCTATCGAAAATCCCCGATCCCCGCAACCCGATGTCTTGTTTTGACCATCCGTGGGAGTTGGTCAGCTCCCTGACTTGTCTGACAATATCCCTCGTGGTCAGCGCGAGATACCATCCGCTAGGGTGTTCTGCCCGCCGGGAGTATGTTTTGCCGTGGGGTTCCACCCCTTTTTGAGTTCGAGACGTCCAAGCATTCTCATGAGTAAGCACGCCCTTTCGTCCCTCGCTCCCCCGCATCGAGCCATCCACGACACAGCGGCCACGTTATCACCGCGCATCGGTATTGAATCCCCTTCGGCATAGAGGCTGTCTCCTACGAGTTCTAACAGGGCCCAAGCCGTCACAACCAACCCCAGAAACTCTATAAGGTCGATCGTGATGGTACAGGTCTCTCCAAGGGCGTTTTATTTTAGTTCTGAGGATAGCTCTTGCGGCGAATCATACCGCCAATATACCTTCTTCTCAACACAGAACCGCCCACCGCGTCGAGGCTGACGTCCGATAAGTAGTACCTCTTGGCGGGTCGTTTTAACGTCCTGTAGGAGGGGGAGCTAAGCGTCCCTCCTTCCGATAGTAGCTCGTTATCCATTGCCCACTTCCAGAAGAGGCGGTCAGCGTGAACCCCTCTCCCAGGTTCGACGGTGCGGTTCTGGTTTTCACTACCTGGTGAGTCGTGCCACCCCGACAGCCGCAGCAGTCTTCACACGAAGTATCTACCCGCCTGCCCTACGTACGTGAGGTTCCACAACCTCCCAGCCAAACTGAGGACCTCCCTAACCTTCGCGTGCCTACGCTTCAGGGGCCACCGCTCGCGCAGCAAACCCGTTTACGCGTCGACTTTTCCACTATGGAACGAGATTCTCATTGTGTGCGAGTTCATAGTGAACCCTAAGGCGTCGATTATGGTGTCCCAGTCCGTGCGTTTCTTGGGTGCTAGGATTGGCGTGACACCCTCCTTCCCCTGTCCGCACAACCCCACGTGATCAGAGGCTATTAATAGCGAAGCCGACGCGATAAGCGCGGTCGTATCGTCGTCCGAGCGTTGCACTTTTGTCAGTAAGTAATCGTCTACTTACACTGTCGGGAAAAAAACGGGTCGGCTATCTCTCCCCAAGTGTGTGTTCTGATTTTTGTGTCCGAGGAAATCGACGTGGGTTGTCCCTCTTCCCACCGGTCCACCACCTTAACGTGAGCCATCATTTATTTTTCTTTGTCCGAGAGCTGAGTTGAATCGTTCGTGGTGTTACAGTGCGCGTGCTCGGCCGCCGCCGACACGACACCCCAAAACCCCGGCGAATCGGACCACCCAAGTGTCAAGCGAACGCCACTCACTACCAACTCTTCTACTGTGTAGCAAAAATCGTGAACTTTTTCCGGGTCTACCGGACGTTGCGGAAAGCGTCGGAAACGTCGGCTTTGCACATCAGTTTTCTCTTGACCGGGAACTTTTTGCTGAGTGACATGAGTTCAGGAAGATAACTCCGGCAGCGTCAGAGCGCACAGGCATGGAAGGACGGTATCCGAGTCAGTGTCTCCGTTACCTCCTCCCTGCTTCTATCTGCTCTGCTCGTCGAACGACAAGCCATAGATTTTCCGGACCTGGTGTGTCCTGACTGCTGCAAACGGGGCGACGCTCAAATTCGAGATTTCGTGGGCGGCTGACTTTTGTATCACTAAACATTTCTGGCGTCTAAGGTCTTCCCCGATTGTTTTCCATACTGCTGGCAAGTGCTCGGTGACGCTGAGGTGATTTCGGTACCGTAACGCGCGCTCCAGACCAGCGCCCGTCGCGGCCGTGTTCACTGGTACGCCACCTGTGACTATCGACACTGGCTCGTCGACTGCTCCGAAGCCTTTTAAATCTCCGGAGAATCGCCGAATGTGTGTGGGATCGTGTGCCAGCTTATATATCAAACGTTTTTCTCTCTAGTGCATCAAGGTCGTGTTTTCCAAGTTTTGTTTTGCTTTTCTAGGTGCCATTGTTGTACCATGCGTTCTGTTCTATTTCAACTGAGCGACACACCATAAGGAAGCCGTAAACACGTGCTGACTCGCTACTCTCCCGCGGATCGACCGGAACAAGCATGCTAGTATTGGGCTGATTCTCGGACTTCTCAACTAGCCCGTCCCGTGCGTGCCCCTCTGTCTGCTTTTGCACTGTGCCCTGTGCTCCCACCGTATCGGTTGGGTTGGCGCCGCCCCCTGTTGGTGGGGGGGGCCCGACTGCATCTTCTGTACTGCTGTGGGGATTATGTTGTACTGAATGGGTGAACGGCCCTTCTGGTTTGCGCTATGGTGTGAGTCTTCGGTACCCTCGGTGGCATCTCCAACCCGATTCGACCCGAAGTCTTCCGTGCCCTCGGTGGCATCTCCAACCCGATTCGACAAGAAGTGGGGAACACAGCAAGCCCCCTGCTCACACCAAACCCGCTGTGCTGAACCTTCCGCGACCTCGGTGGCATCTCCAACCCGATTCGACGGCAAGTGGGGATGTTCAGGCTTATAGGTCGAGTTGCTCGTACTCTTCCCCTCGTCCCTTTTATCAAGTACTCCCTTCTTCTGATCTGTCACTGCTGGGTACTCGTACGTGGTACTGCGCTGACAATCTGAGTTCTGAGGTGTGGTGTCTTGCTGTTTTTGCGCACAATCTGCTTCAAACGTTCTGCTGTTTGACTCTCTGCATTTTGTTGCTCGGAACTTGACTCTCACCGTGAAACAGGGCCGGCGACACCGACCCAAAAGTGGGTGTATGGCAAATCTCCTCGGGCCTCCTGGCGTTTTCGAACACTATCTAACCTGCTCGCGCACCTGCCCTCCCCTTCGGCGGGCCCCGCCTGATGGCAGGGCCCCTATTGTCAGTTGCTGCGGACGTCCCGCGAGACTGTCAACAAGCAGAGAATATCATGTTAGGAAACGTGTGACTCGATTATCAACCCAAAACCGCAGGTATACCTGGATGGAAACACGCCTCCGGTACTATTAATATGTACAAACAAATCCTGCTCCGACCTGCGGCCTCCCGATGTCAACTTGGTGGGAGGTACTCGTACATAGATGGTGGTATGCTATCATAGCTTCGTTGTGGTTAACCTGTGACGCATGTGCATATGCTTGGCCTGGCCAGCTTGAGGCAATGAAACATAATGCCGTACTGCTGTCTATCCGCAGGCCATTCTGCCCACTGCCTGAATGGGCCAACGTTGCATGTGGTGCACCCGGGACATAGTATACAGCAGTACAGGACTAACAGGCTAATAAGAAAAACAGGCTGACATTAACAGGCGAAACAAGAGACAATCTTTGTCTTGAAAATAGCGTAGAAGGACCCTCCTCGAATAAGAAATCCAGCCTGGGCCAGCTTTCCTGTTTCTTATTATCATCGGCGTCCTGTACTTGTACTTACTTGTATAAATACGTGCACCTCGTCTGCTTCGAGCTCGATCACAATCTTCGAAAAATCTACGTATACCAGCTGCTGGTGCTGTTCTACGTTTTACAGCTCTGGTATGAAATGTACAGCAGTTCACGAATGTACGTGCAACAATCCTGGGCACGCAAGAAGCGGAGGTTCAAGGGTTCGTAGGACGTTTTTAGAGACACACCAGCAGACGTACCTCGCTAAAGTGGATGTCGATGCAAGGAAAGTTCATAAGAGGGACGAAGCCGATATATCCTCGACAATGCTTCCGCCCAGCTCCTCTGGCTGCGGCATGAAAGTCGATCTCAAAGCCGATCAATTGTAATGGGCACAATTTCGTCCCCTTGGCTACGAGCTCTCGCCAGTGCTACGTACACCGACCGTCTATGACCGGGGCAGCAGGTCTGGAGGCTCGACGCTCTGACCGTCTGCTGTCCTCCCGTCTACTCCACATCCCCGTTTTATCGAATTCCGAAACGCCTTCACAAACTACACATCCCTTCGGGAGGTTACATTTTGGTCGAAATAATGAAAGCGGGGAATAGGGGGTGGTGACGAGCCAGCGTCACCTTAACGCGAGCAAACTATGTTCAGGTCCAATTGTCTGTTAGCTTCGGAGCCACTTGGTCCGAGTGGCCAAAACCCGGTGTTAACAGTGAAAATGTGGGTACCCTCCCTATCGTAGCACCACCCCCTTGCTGCTGTTAGAGCGTTCATCTCGCAAAATGTTTCGCCGAGTGTATACTTCCAAGCCGTCTAGCTGCCCTAACTCCTGCGGCGTCGTTCACATGCCTTTCTACGCTATGTTAGAGTGTCATAGTGTCATGTTTCTGTATCTCGCTGGGTGCGGGCCGATTTCATTATTAATAGCAAGGGATAAGGTTTTAATAATATGTTAAATATTACATTTCGTCTCTGCGTTTTCCGAGCTCGACACCCGTTGGTCGAGGGGGGGGGCCGGCCCGCCATCCGCCAATCAGAGGCTGCGGCGCGCGCGGCGAGATTTAACCCTCGTGGGAACCCCCCAATCCTGCCACACCCGGGGACGACAGGGCCCCATCCCCCGTTCGGAAACGCCTCCGTATCTCTACAAATCCAACCATCCGGGGACGTAAAAATCGACTCCCCGGCTCAAACCCGCTCCGCCCGGTGTGGAAACCCCAGCCACGCCGGCCGATCGCTGATTGGCTGACGCTCCGATACAAAGCCAGAACCACCCGGGGACGATAGGTAATAATCTCAGGGTCGGAAATGCTTCCATACATGTACAACTCCAACAGCCCGGAGACAAACACCGAGATCTCCCGGGTCGACACCGCCGAGCACGGTGCGGAAACCCCAGGCACGTGAAAGAATGATGCGTGTGTCGAGGCTCTGTCTCTGTGGAGGGAGATCGTAGAGGTGGTGTAAATATCACTTGTGAAGAAGAAGAAAAATCATAGTTTGAAAAGGCGCTTATTTGGCCATATCGGAAAGAAGATTGACCGCAGGGAGATCAATGGAAAAGTCAGAAGAGAAGAGAAGAAGAGAAGAGAAGAAGAGAAGTATAGCTCGCTGGTCATCACCACAGCACCACGAGTCTATTTTCTAGCAAACAAAGCGTAAAAACGTATCTACTGTACCTATGCTACGTCCCCCTCCAATGGATCCTAGGACTAAGAAATCGAACGAAATCGAAAAGAAAACGTGGACACAGGTATGTATGTGTCCAGCTACACTGAGATGTGTGAAGCACAAATCAGCATGGTGAGTGTGTATTTAGGATACGTAACACAAAGAAAAGCTGTGGAAAGCTAAAAAAATAACTGATAACAAGGCAGATGTGTATCCGTGACGGCATACAGCAGTGCGCATCATGTTGGATCCGGCCGATTGCTGATTGGCTGACGCTCCGATACAAAGCCCGGGGACGACAGAGTATCATCCCCGGATCAGAAATTCCGCCATGGATTGACAACGCCTTACCCACGGACGATTTGTCCCCGTCGCCGGTTTAGAAATCCCTCCGGAACCCTACAACTCCGACCACCCAGAGACGAAAAACAATCCCCCGGGTCAAAACCGGCCCGCACGGTGTGGAAAACCCAGCCTCACCGACCGCTCGCTGATTGGGTGGGACTCGAAAAGAAAGCAAGCGCCACCAGGGGACGATACGGCCCCATCCCCGGTTCGGAAATAATTTCAAGCATGTACAACTCGAACAACTCTGGGACGAAAACCGAGGTCTCCCGTGTCGACACCGCCACGCACGGTGTGGAAATCACAGCCTCACCGGCCGATCACACATACATGTGTATAGTTATGTTTGTGAAATTTTCGCACTTTTCGCAACTTTTCTCTTCGTACGAGCACTTTTCGGCAAAGCGCTAAGTACCCCGACACAGCAAGCCCGGCCGGACACATTGGTCGAGGTTTGGGCTCGATCCGAGCTCTGTGGCTCGCGTGGCGGGCGCTCGAAGTTTTTTTTCCCGCGGGAGTGGATAAGCCGATTTCCCGGGTTTCGCTGCGTGAGGCCCTGTTTATGTTCAGTCGTGCGTTTTTTGTGCGTTTCTTGCCGAGAGCACGGGGAGCACACACGAACAACAGCAGCACCACAGAGAGCGTGTTACAAACAGTACAACCTCAATGTTACAAACCTGCTGCCCAGCAGCAGCAGCAGCAGCAGCAGCAGCAGCAGCAGCAGCCATTACATCATGCATGCGCGTGCCTCAGATCCGTGCTGTACCGTGACGAGTTGCTTTTGTCGAAGCCTGCGATTTTCCGAGTCATGGTATAATACCTGCAGATCGATGCTCATGTACGAATCTCTCCGCTGTCCCGAAATGTAAGAAACTTTTGTTCATTAAAACTATATATAAACTGTCGTTACTTTTCCGGGCAGAGTGATACAACACTGTGCGCCTCGAAGGCAGATCTGTGATGTGCTCTGTTGTTGCTACGAGCTACGAGTAGTTTTGCTTTCATAGGAGCCAGCAATCCGTCACCAAACGACACCACCACCACCACTCTTCTACCCGCTGCTGCTGTTGATGTTGCTGTAGTGCTGTGGCTAGCTGTGTCTATCGGAGCCTACCGTCCATAATCCACACCATCTATCTACCCTTTTCTGTTCTGCTGCTGTGTGTGTAACAGAGCCACGCCCACTCTGACCGGAAATTAATGACCGCTTTTGAATACCACGATACATCACACAACATGCAACGAACACAAGCAACGCCACAGCCCCGGCTAGAAGCACAAGCAGCAGACGTGACTGTGGCGGATCCACCGTATACTGCTGTGGCTATTAATTAGTGGTTGCTTCATCGCAGCAGGCTTGCATCCGTCATCAGGCACCACCATCTCTCTCTCTTCTGCTGCTGTTCTGTTGTTGCTTGCTGCTGTGCTTGCATCATGTATGTGCGACCTGTCGTGTGGCTGACGCGGGCCGCGACAAATAATCGTGTAGTACAGGAAAATGTATCTTTGAAAGTATAGGCAAACGGTCACCATGCACGATTTTATGCTTGAAGGCTTGAGTTCGATCCTTGGCGATGACTCTGGATACTTTTTTTTTGTTTTGTTTTGTACGTAACCCAGACCCCCATAATATACGACAGGAAGCACACAAAAACTAAGTGGATATGCGTATGATACAATATCGCATGCTGTTGTTTTGATATTATTAGTAGGTTTTCGATTCGCCCTTGCGCCACTCCCCCAGGCACGTCCCGGAGGGGAACCTTGTATTGTATATAATTATGCATGCGCGTTGTGAGCTTAGCTTTGCTAGCAATGATGCGCTCATTCCAGCCACCGCTGCCAAGGGGGATAATGAACGGGGATTTAGATCGAGGCTGGGATTAGCCCAGGCGATAATGTCATTTAACATACCCACCACCGAATACTGATGCTGCTGAATGTGAAGGCGACGGAGTAGAGGTTGATTTCCGTGTCTAATCGGGATGAAGTCATTGTTTTTCGTTTCGGGTAGTAAGACTCGAACAAAACATTAGTGCCACATAGTAAATGGGTTGACAGGAGAGCAAAATTCAGAGGAAAGCAGTAAGAATTGCGCGGAATGCCCTGTGAGGCGTGGATCGCTCTAAACTACTGTAATGTCGAGACCCTCTCCCACGACTCCGAAATAAATTGATGCCGGTTTTCGTAAAAGCACACATCAAATGTGGTGCATGTGCGTCTTACCCGTGGGCACTTCAAATATTTGATCGCCGTGAAACACGTTGGCCTACTACGATCTACCCGCCATGTATCACAGTGTGAACGATTCAGCCACCCAGGGATGTCTAATCCGTGGCTCTGTGAGAGATTTCAATCATACACACATTCGAAAGTTGGTGCCGTACAGAGCATCCGCCCAGAAACAACTGACACGAGGGTAGGCACTGTAGTTTGGATCAGCGAATGGTGATCGCGAGCAGGCATGCAAACTGAGCACGTCCGAGCCGGGAGTGGCCGGTGAGCGCGTCCAAGAACTTTACGACGCTGCTGGTGAAGGGTGTTCCCATGTTAGTAATATCGGCGTGTGTCACCGGCACCCACGTTGACCAAACGGTGGTTCGCTTGGGTCGCTGCGAAGGGGCAGGGTGGCTCGCTGCATTCCTGCGCGGAGCC
Organism: Saccharina japonica; assembly: GCA_008828725.1. Taxonomy (NCBI): domain Eukaryota; class Phaeophyceae; order Laminariales; family Laminariaceae; genus Saccharina; species Saccharina japonica. Next base: position 378,943 of record MEHQ01001395.1, read on the forward strand.
CACGAAAAGGGGCACCGAACGATCTCAATGCGATGTTTCTTGCAATATGTTGGGTCCGCAGGCCCTCGTTCGAACGAATCGAACACTAATCCAGCCATTTTCGTAACTTCCTGACCTTACTGTCACGTATAATACGTTTGGTATATATCATAGCAAGCATAAATGTCTGAGTTAAGTCTGACGGCGCGAACGCTTCCAACCTAGACGTAGGTAGGCCACCGGATCATTTGTGACGCTCGCCAGTTATGATTGTGTCGCAATGTCGGTCCAGGTACGGGGCACAGACGAGATACCAGGCGTAGCGCGCACACTGTCACCATAGTCGACTCGATATAGACAACTAACGTTTCCTTTAGGAATTCAGTAGGAGGCTACACACCGCCTCAGGGGTGGGGAGGGCATCACCAACTGAACACAAAGAACCTATCGCGGTATTCCTTGTCGTTGTATCAAGACACCCTCTCTCTGGAGATGGAACTTATGTGCCAGCATAACCAAATATATGGCGAACAATATACCAATTGCAGCGCCAAAATCTGACACCAATATACACTATCAACGTAGTTTATTCGAGTATTACCTTTATATGCTGTACGTACCAATATATCGTGTCCTTCGAAGGTGAAAACTAATTAATGACTTGAAATAGTATTAATTAATTAAAAAAATGGCGTTGTATCTTTAGATAATGTACGAAACGGGGGCCGGGTGTCGCAGAAAATACAATGATTTGTCCCCGCAGGAAAATATTGTGTTGATCTGAAGGGGTCGCGGAAAGTTTGGTCCAGTATGCTTTACTGCTTGCCCTGGCGGCAGAGTTGCGTGAATGCCAAAACATAATATTCTGGAGGTATGAATACACCGAAATTATGTACATGATAGGGAGTCACACTACTGGCATCGCGACGCGTGCCTCCGCAAGTACTACAAATAAATAGGCACTTACCTGGAGAACTCAGACTAGTATACACAATGGACAAAACAGCCTAGCGCTCCAGTACGTGCTCTTATTAGTAGCACGCGGGTGTCTAGATAAACAGGATGAACACGATAATAATAGCAGGTATTAGCGTTGCGAGATAACTACGTACCTGGTAGAGTACTTGTCAACAATTATGTACTATTAATATTGTGGGTTATATTGATGAACTCATACCTTGTGTTGTGTTGCGTCATGGATGTCATGTTATGATTTGCTCTCGCTGGGTCGAGGTCGACAGCAGTAATATGGTTCAATTGTGATGAGACGGCATTATTATTCATGATGTCTTACGCAGAGTCTTTGTCGGGCATTTTTCGGTGCATTATTTGGCGTTCCGAGAGGCCTGGCATGATTGCTCACCTGTGATAGACCATGCCCATACATATTTAACTGCGAAGGGGACATGGCTAGTGCAAATAGTTTCCTGTTGTCGACAACAAGAAGAGCGAACGAACGGTGTTCTAGGGAAGAGGCAAGAAAACATCCTACCCGCTATTTCGGCAACAATCGATGTGTCGACATATTCATACATGCTGTCATGCGTTGTGAGTTCAGCCTGGTTGGTGTTATTGTTGCCTAGTGGCTGTTCCCCAGTGTAATGTGATGTGCTAATGACGACTACTACAGCAGGCAATTCGTTGAGTTATTTGGGCCTCGCATTTATTTGCCGTATTTTGCTGCGACCTGAATTTGGTGTCATTTTATTATGCGGCTGATGACTGGAGACCACTACGTACTTATTACAACAATGCGTCAGTCAGCGAAAACAATGGAGATCACCACTACGACTATGGGAGAGGCAGAGCAAGCATACGATTCACAAAGGTGACATGTACGCAAGAGAAGACACGGTGACACATTCCCAACTGTTGTTTGCGGTCGATCGGGATCTAGCGGTATTGCTCGCTTCTTGTGATTGGCCCGATTGAGGATAATATCTGTCCCTAGCAGTGATTGGCCATGTATGGATGTTTACTTGCTGGACGATTGTGGAAGGCACCACCCACCCCCCCCCTCCCATCTGTCACTCTGTTTTGACTTCCTCCACCACAACAAGCCTGACGCCTTCATCCACACCTCCCAGCCAAAGCTCGCCCACCACCGACTGCCTACACCTAAAGCGAATGGTACGTCAAGGCGCCATCGCCTTCAACGTCTTGCAGGGTAGCCGGTCGCCCCGGTAGGCTAGCAGGTAACCACGAAGCCTGTGGAAGTCGAGATCGTGAGTTCGAGCCCCCCCGAGTGCATGCTCGTAGGGACTTTTTCTCGCAAAAAACAAAATCTTGACTAGCCGAAAGCGCGAGAGCGTGAGTTGGCAAAATTCGATGAAAGTCGACGAGCGTTGGGAATGCTGAACCCTCTGCGCGATAAAAACCAAGGCAAGAACCGTAGTGGGGGAGGAGGGAGAGGAGCCTACTTTGTGACCCCGGATCTGAGTTACGACTAGGGAGGGAGAAAGACGGAAGTGCGAAGATAATAAATGGGATCAGAAAAAAAGGGGACCGGCATCGTTGCCATCGAAAACAGCTACGGAATCCGTGAAGCGGCCAAGGCACACGGGGCGAAGCGTCAGTTGGGTGGAGTGGGGGAAGTAATTTAGCCGAAGTCATGGGTGATTTCTACCACGAACGAAGAGCACGTTGGCGGAAAATTACAGGACGTACGTAACCGTGCAAGCCGGCGACGTCGGTCGACGACTCAATTAATAAATACTTCCTGCCCCTTTTGCAGAATTAATTAATTAAAAGCACCTCCATATTCTTTTCCCTCTTTCGCTAAATTAATTAATTGTACCCCCCCCATACCACGAACAACCTACTTATCATTTCATTTTAATTCGTCATACCTGGTATTGTATGTACCAGAGTATACATTAATGTCAATAATAGAAGAAGTATATCATAGTAACGAAACAACACACCACACACCGTATAAGTGTATACATGTACTCGTTAGGTACGTATAGCCTCGATATACGCAGTACGTGTTTTACAGCAAAACAAGGTATTGCAAAGGAACAGCAAACCCAACCAAACGAATACTCGAAACAAAACGATAGCTCGGAGAACGATACATACGCGCGGACCATGAACTGAGCAATCAAGTCGGGTACCAAAATTCCATTGTGTTTGTATCGCAATCGAATGAGTATCATTCGCGTTGCTAGTCTCCAGTCTTGAAAAAAAATGCAAGTACTCGTATCTATCCGGCGTTTTTTCAGCGGGCTCAGGGGTAGTCCCTCGTTGTGTTCAATGTTGCACAGATGCTCCGAGTACCTTGGAGTAAAGTAAGGAGTATATTTGAGATAAACTATCTCAGGCGCTTCGTGTACTCGGAGTATTTCGGGGTTCGATACTCCGGGGTACTGCTCGTACTCGGAGTATTTCGGGTATGAACACTCTCGATATATCGTGTCCTTGGAGTATGTCGGGTTTTTGGGGCTTCAGTACTGCTCATACTCCAAGTACTCCGAGTATTCAGGCCGCCAGTACTCTAACTCGGAGTACGAAATGTACTCGGACTCGGAGTATACTCGGAGTGTGAAGTACGTTAGGAGCATCTTTACATCATTAACAAGACTGGCGTTTATAGCATTTCAAAATTCACAGAAGCTCTCATTACCTCGGAGTATATTTGGAGTTTTCTCGAGAAAAAATACTTCAGGTACTTTGTGTACTCGCAATATTTCGGTGTCCAATCCTCTCGATACTCGGAGTACTCCGAGCAATTTACATGTTTTTACTCTGAGTACTACTGCCTGTATTCGAGTATAACTACTGCTCATCCTCCCAGTATACTCGGAGTATTTGGGCCTTCAGTATACTGCTTATACTCCAAGTACTCGGAGTATTTAGGCCACCAGTACTCTAATACTCTCAGTACTCGGAGTACCAAAAATACCCGATACTCCGAGTATACTACGTAAGAGTATCGAGTATACAGCAGTATAGAAACAGCCGTAAAATAATAAGGCTGCCGCTGCTGCTGCTGCTGTAAAGTCTGTGAGTATATACGGAGAGGCCAAAATCTGACGACTTGGGCCATCTGATTATCAAATCGAAAATTTTCCAGTCGGATCTTGCACAATCGGACTGCATATATAGATAGGACGGTTCTTTCGTTTTTTACATCGAACAATACAAATCTGAAGCTCGATATCGAACCGCATAAAAAAACGGCCTTTTGAGAATCCGATTTTCAAATCGAAAAATGGAATGGTCTCAACATTCAAGATATTATCCCTGCTGCTGCTGCTGCTGTACCGATTTACAGTAGTCATGGTTGCTGTTGCGAAGTATCGAGTATACAGCAGTATAGAAACAGTCGTCAAATAATAAGGCTGTGCTGCTGCTGCTGCTGTTGCGTCTATGAGTATACGGAGAGGCCAAAATCTGACGGCTTGGGCCATCTGATTCTCTAATCGAAAGTTTTCTGGTCAGATTTTGCACAATCGGACTGCTTCTGAGAATCCGATTTTCAAATCGAAAATGGAATGGTCTCAACATTCAATATGATATCCCTGCTGCTGCTGCTGCTGCTGCTGTACCGATTCAGAGTCATGGTTGCTGTTGCGAAGTATCGAGTATACAGCAGTCAGTATAGCAACAGCCGTAAAATAATAAGGTTGTGCTGCTGCTGATGTTGTTACGTCTATGAGTATACGGAAAGGCCAAAATCTGACGACTTGGGCCACGCAGTCCGGTTACAATGCAAAATCTGACCGGATTTTTTCGATTTGAGAATCCAATGACCCAAGTCGTCAGATTTTGGCGACGGCTTGGGTCATCAGATTTTCAAATCGAAAAATGGCATGGTCTCTAAATGCAAGATATTATCCATGCAGCAAGCAGGCAGCAGCAGCACGATCGATGGGTTGGATGGTGACACAGCGACGTTGCTTCGCGCCCGACGCGCAGCCGACGATCGGTGGGCCTCTCCGTCGCCAAACTACATTCGGCTGGCGCGGGCTGGGCCTAGAGACGAAGGGGAGCGCACACGGCGCGCGCCTCTCCGTACTCGTAGACTTTACAGCAGCAGCAGTAAAGTGTACAGCAGTAGGTATGCAGCAGTCACAGTCAATGCTCGGATGCTCCGTTGTGTCCAAATCCCAAATACCAAGACAGGTCGACTCGAGCGCACTCGGCGCGTCGCCGCCAGACCAGAGGCAGCCAGCGTGGCTTCGGACGCTTGGGTTCTACGCCCAGTACAGCGCACTCGGCGTGTCTCTTCGCGGCGCCAGACCACAACAACAGCAGTTGGTCTTGCCGTTTGCTCAAATATCTGCACGTATCTGATACAACAAATCGTGTTTACGAAGACTGTTTCGATTTCCGAACTCGGTCGCTGAAAATCGATCGGACCATAATCTGAAGCTCAAGAATCGAACCGCATAGAAAACGACCATTTTGGGAAGCTGCTGTTGCTGCTGCTGCTGCTGTACCGATTCAGAGTCACAGTTGCTGTTGCGAGCTGACGAGGCGGTCTTTAGTGCCTCGTCGCTGATGCGGCGTGGTATGTGCTGAGACTCATCACAACCCCCCTTCCCCTTGTTAAAAGTATCAATCATAGATGTGGAACTCCCAAGGTCAGTCAGTGCTCGGCGTGTTTGCGTGTTGATCTGCTCGGTGCTTGCTGCTGTTCTCGGCGTGTCGCATACACCCCACCTCTGATGCTGATACTCCGCAGGGGCGCATGGTTTGTGCTAGGCTGTCGAGGCGTACAAAAACTAGCGCGACGCTGCTGCTGTACGCCAAGAACAGGCTTTGAGGGTCGAGCGGACGAGGGGGTACCCGGGGTATGATATATGGGGGTCACCTATTCACTTGATTATCTTGGTCACTTTTTGGGGGTCACCTATTCACCTGATTATCTCGGCCACTTTTTTCACGGGAAATCTGTCACGCTTTTTGAATTTCCAAATGACCACTCCAGTCACAGACTGGAGAATAGCACCAAATCTCGAACGCTTGTTTTGGTTCGCCCTACCTGGTACATCACAAATTTCAGGCCAGCTGTTTGGACCTACTGGAAACGCTCGGGGGTATGACCCAGGTATAGGCGCAGGGCGAAACCTGAACGCAAAGGGAATACAAATCGACTAAATCTCGGTCCCTTGGCATCGTAAACTACCTGATGTATTGCGGGCCTTATTCCTCCTTCGCTTCGCCGGCGGCCTGGGCCGGCGGCGAAGCCCCCTTGTATATATGTATATTTATATGGCGTTGCCTAGACTAACGTGAATGTCTCTTCTCCTGTGGATTAGGCTACGTGATCGGCTTGGGCTGGACGTCATCGATGCTCCAGTTTACGATGCCAAGGGACCGTTGAAGAGACCCAGTTTGTATTTTTGATTCCTGACGTAATGAATGATGCAAAAACGGCCATAACATCGAAAGAAGTCCCGTTAAAATATTGTCGATTATTGATCCCTGACGCAATAAATGAGCCCCAATCTAAGGCACACTGTCCAGCAAGAAAACACATAGAGCAACGCAATGAGGCAAGCAAAGCCTAACCATGGAATAAAATCGACGGACTCTAGAATATGGTATACCCAAGCCACTTTCCCACAACGCACGACAGACAACGAAAGGAGTGACGCGAAAGAAGCCCAACCCATCCATGTAAAAATAGCACAAAACATCAAAATAAAGGGTGTTTTTCCGTGCAACACCATGCAACACCATGCAACACACGCTAGACCAACGCCACATCCATCTACGCTCTCGTGTCCGGCAATGGTGCCCAAGAAGCCAAAGCCATGAAAAATCCACGAATGCCACGAATGGAATATTCCACTCAACCGCTACTACCGTGGGATAAAACGAAAACGATTTCCCGTGCTGCACACGACAGTCAACCGCCTAACAAATCGAGAAATCGACAAAACAATTAAAATATAAAAAGCGTTTTCCAGTGCAACACACGCCGGACAACCGCCACGAACAGAATATACCACCCCACCGCAATACCGTGGGATAAAATCAAAACCAAATTCCCGTGCGACACACGACAGACAACCGCCACATCCATCTACGCTCATGTGTCTACATAGTGGTGCCCAAGAAACCAAGCACATGAACAAAGTAATCCACGAACAGAATACTCCACTCTACCTGCTCTACCGCAATACCGTGGGAAAAAACGAAAATGATTAAACGTGCGACACCCGACAGACAACCGTCGCATCCATCTACGCTCATGTGTCTACGGCAGTGATGTCCAAGAAGACAACTCGAGAATTCGACGAAACAATCAAAATAGAAAAAGCACTCTCCCGTGCAACACACGCCGGACAACCGCCACTAACAGAACGTACCACCCTACCGCAATACCGTGGGATAAAACAAAAACGATTTCCCGTGCGACACACGGCAGACACCCGCCACATCCATCTACTCCCATGTGTCTACGGCAGTCCTAACCAAAGAAGCCGCACCATGAAAAAAATAATCCACGAACAGAATATACCACTCTACCGCAATACCGTGGGATAAAACGAAAACTATTTCCCGTACGACACACGACGGACAACGCCACATCCATCTACGCTCTCGTGTCCGGCAGCCATGAAATGAAATCCACGAACAGAATATTTTTTTTTCACTCTACCGCTATACCGGTACCGTTTTCACCTGCGACACACGACAGACAACCGCCACACCCATATACGAAAATCGACACAACAATCAAAATATAATAAACGTTTACTACCAGTACAACACACGACGTACAACTGCCATATCCATCTACGCTCATGCGTCTAAAATACGGCAGGGATACCCAAGAAGCATAAAAACGTTTTTTTCTCGTGCGACACGCGACAGACAACAGCCACATCCATTTACGATCTCGTGTTTCCGGGAGTTATGCCCAAGAAGCCAAAGCCATGGAGAAAAAGGAACATGACATCCCTCTACAAACCGAAGCGAAAATTGAAAAGCTCAACAACAACAACAACAACAACAACAGCAACAACAGCAACAACAGCAACAACAACAACAACAACAACAACAACAACAACAACAACAACAACAACACATTAAATGGGCAACATACACACATATAATACCTGGTACAAAAAGTCTACGTCTGTAATATATTAAAAGTAATAATACCTGTTTACTTGAAAAAATAATAATTGGTATCACTACGTCTATACGTAAAGGGGTACTTCAAATAATAACCTGGTATAGCGACACAAAAAAATACCTAACATACGAAAACACGAACTCGTAGTCGAACTCGTACGTAGCGACACTAAAAAACAAAAACATTACGTAACAACAACAACGTAAACAACGTACCAACAACAACAGCAACAACTTAACCCTTATAGGACTGGAGTCCCGTTATGGGGACAAATTGCTTAGAATTAGAGTGGTTTGTCCACCAATCGGGACTGCAGTCCTGAAAGGGTTAAAATGGGCAAAACAAATAACACGACGACAACATCTATCTATCAATACAATATCAATACCCGTACTCATACATTCATATCATACCATCCAGTATAGGAACACTGTTTTTATGAACTCGTAGTCGAACTCGTACTAAGCGACACTAAAAAAAAAAAACATTACGTAACAACAACGTAAACAACGTATCAACAACAACAGCAACAACAACTTAGCCGTCCTGAAAGGGTTAAAATGGGCAAACAAAATAACACGACGACAACATCTATCTATCAATACAATATCAATACCCGTACTCATACATGCATATCATTCCATCCAGTATATGAACACTGTTTTTATGATACGCTGCACGCGTATTGTTATGTGCATGTGTATTAATATTAATACTGATAATATTATCAACATAATTTGATCATATTTTCCTCTATCCAGATTAATTAATGTCTTCTTCAGGTGATAATATATTAATAGCAGCAAAATTAGTACTCGTACGAAGACATAAATAATAATATTGTTAAGTACCATATATATCATATATATCATGCACATACTCGTACTATATACGCATACATACGTAGGGTGGTACCCAATACCTGGTATAATGCCATACCATGTACCATACCTGATATACCATACCTGGTATCAAGTAAATGACTGGTATCGTATATACGTAGAGGGGTGCTAAATTTTCATCCTCACACAAACTCCATCATAAAAGTGGATAAACATATTAATAGAACTTGGATAGAAAAATTCGAAAATTCATCAGGACGGGGGGAAAAAAATCGAACTTAGATAAAAAAATATCGAAAACTCATGAGGGCGGGGGGAAAGAAAATCTCATCACTGTAAGAGTCCAGAGATACGGAGCGGAGCATCATCAGGGCGGGGGGTGAAAAAATCCAAATTTCATCACGGCAGGGGGTAAGAGTGTAAGAGTACGGAGCGCGAGGCACGAGCGTCGAGAGGTCAGGTTTTCCTGAGATATGAAATGGCACGAGCGTGGAGAACTGACGGTTTGCTGAGCTCAGTCAATAATACTAATATGGTATACAACCAACAGCTGTGCACTCGTCTTGTCCTATACATCCAATAGCTCCGCGACGCAGAGTAGGTTTCATCCAAAGAGCGTCTGACCGTACCGCACGCATGGAAACCTGGTTAACAACGCCAGTCAGCGGTCCAGCGTTTTGGTGCCTCGCCTCCGATAAATAGCACGCGTCGCACGCAAGCCCGCCCATCCATACCCCGCACCGTGCAATACGCCTGTTGCCAGCAAACGATCGACCGTCGCGAGTACCACCATCGCCAATCAGTTGCGAGGTGTTCTGGCCGTTTAAGGGCGAACAGGTGTGGCGCGATCGCCAAGTGTACGACTACGCCACGGACGTTGAATTACGGCCAAACCACATATACCCTGCAGGTGCTGACCGCACCATCTGCCCGGTGGCGGACAGCCAAGACACATGTTTCCCGGGAAGGAGGTGTACCGACGCTCGTTTGATGCGTGGGCTGAGCGCACAACCGGTCTGCGGTGACCGGTGTACTGGGTGACGGCATTCGCCACATACATTTAGATATGCCCATGAAACCCATATTATCGCCAAATACAAACCTCATATGTGGCCCCATTATACATTGTGCATATCACGATCCCAAGTGCTCCTCACTCTAAGTCAGTCTACAGGATTAACCTTATACGCAACCAATCATTCGTTACTATCATGTTTCCCTGCGAAAGGGGCCTGAAGCATATTCTCCAGCCCAGCGACGCATGTTTAAACAAAGCAAAAAAACGTGCCTACTAGGAAAACAACACACGCACTCCTATAAGTACGATTGCTCAACGTTGGCGATACAAGAACCCGACAAAATCGCGGCAGTGCTCGTAGTGATGCATCATGTGCCTCCGGCCGCGCCGAGAAACGCCAACTAGCAGATACTAACCACCCGGGGTCAGCATGATGGTTCGAAGAATGGAACATCCCGGCGGTTAGCAGGCCTGTCGGCTGTTCGATTTTCATCCTCGCTCAAGTTGATGATGGAAGGTGCCTCCATAGTGTCGCTGCACATCACGCCGCTGAGCTTGACAGTGCCAGTGCAGCAGCCGTCCTGTCCATAAGGGAAGGTCCGAAGTATGCGTTCGTCAGAGCGGCTGATGTTAAGGGCCAACACGCAATGTCACTCGCCAACCCGGTCCCACAGATTCGAAAACAAAATCTGGTGTGCGAGCCCTGATCATTTGTGAACGAGAAAGGCCTTTTTCGGCAACAGCGCTTGGCACGAGACGGGAAATTTTGACAACAGACGCCAACGTACCGAGCCTCCCGGGCGCTTCCAGCAATCGGCTCCACCGCATTGCACGCATTGGGCTTCGCAGCAGACGTCGGAGTTTTCCACACCAGGGACACCGTTGTTGCAATACACCTCTGATATTTCGATGATGTTGTCAAGGGTATAAGGGGAACGCAGCCATGGCGACAAAGAGAGGTATCAGTATAGTGTACGCCATAGGTTGAATTGTTACGACACAAATTTCGTCCTCTAATAAGATTTTCCATTGGCACTAGAACACGATGAGAAACTTGAAGACTCATTCTGCCAGTGCGCTCAACACTCACAAACGACAACACCTTTGTCCGTTGAGTAGAAACTCTCGATGACGCTGGGATTGCATCTTAATGGCTACACAGAGTCAGCGCCGGAACGTTTGGTTGCAGAGTTCACCGAGCCCGAGCTCAAGCCAATTGCAGTGGCAACGACTGTCCACCGACCAACAACTCAGCCGCGAAATGCCTTTCATCCCCTCGTATTGCTCAGCAGGGATATTGACGGCGACAGGTGTCGGTGCCGACGTCCGAGTACAGACCCACTGCGAAATAGTGACCGCCGAGCGTGCAGCTACGTTCCACCACCAACACTTAATGGGGCATTTCGACCTTCCTGGCAAGACCTACTCTAGTGAAACGCATTGATAGTCAGTACTGGCCTTTTAATAGCTCAACAAGACCGACCTTCGGCGAGGCATGACGCCTCCTTGGTGTCGCTGCACATTTCGCCGTTCCCGCGGATAGTGCCAACGCAGCACGAGTTCTGTGAACACGAGAACAGTCGGCGCTTGGTTTCGTTAGACCGATTGATATTGGGACTGATAACCACTAACATAGAGGTCTGCCCAATCAAACAAGTTGGGAGGCAAACCCTTTCTGCGTGCAAGCCCTCCTTGTATGTGAACGCAACGTACACGCATGAGTAAAAGCTCGTGTCAAAGCAGGACAAAATTGGGCATAAGACACGAACGTACATCGCCGCCGGGCCGGGTTTTGCAGCCAAACCCTCCGCAGGTCTCGCACTTACTTGGTATCGCAGCACACGCCTCCGCTTTGCAGGCCGGTGATACCGTTACTGCAAGTTGCTGGGCCTGGCCTAGCCGAGGGTCCAAGAGGAACGCAGTGACAGCGACGATACGGTAAATCAACATTAGGTCCAAGAAAGAGCGAAGGTTCTCGCATACAATTCAGCCAGAAATTCCGCTCTCCAATCGCACAGGAACAGCATATTGGCAACACACAACATAATCCTTGGCCACCGAGTTGGACACCAGCCAGGACAACTAACAGTGTTTGCATTGCGCTCAAGCTTCAGACGCTGGTGGATTACAACCACTGCTTTCCTACACTGAATAATCAGAGGACAAAATATGCCGACCCCCCCGAGCTGAAGACGTTTCCAGTTGCAACTACTGTTGTCCACCGACCTACCCTAGGTTTAAGACGAGAAACACGGTATTTTGTCCTCGCAATATACAGAAGAGACGAGGCTATCGACAGGTTTGCATTCGCTGGGCTACACAGGGTAGATAAGAGCTGACATCGCAAGTTGTATAATAGGTGTAGATGCTCCTAAATACGACCACTGTCCACCGACCTAGACTTTAACGGTAGGCACGCATATCGTGGTGCTCGTCTTCGTGTGACGCCTTTAATACCAGGGAAAGACACGACGACAGTGCAGTGGACGACGTCGAACCTACGATCTCACTTAGCCCACTGTGTATTCGTATCTTACACCAGACATACCGCTGGTGCAAACCATGGCTGGACTTGCATTGGCTTTGTCGAGGTTGGAATAAGGCCAATTTCGACAACGACGATTGCGGAATTACATTACTACAATTTCGAAAGGCAACACATCATGCCAAGCTCCGGGGGCGCCTGAAAACACATTTTTCCGATACTGCTGTAATAGGACACGAGGAGCAATTCATTTCCAGTGTGCCAAAATAGCTCGAACATGCCCATACAGAGCCATACACAGCTCAAAACCTGTTTGCGGCCGCCAAGTACCAACTGTCCCCTAGCACCAGAGGCGTGGTAGGATAGAGGTATACCAAGGTATACCTTTTTTTGGCTGAAACGGTTTCTAAATGATGTATTAAAGGCTAATCCTCGGACTTTGATTCTTGTGTTGAAATAAGTTTCCTTGTACGGTATAGGTAGGCCATGGGGTGTTTGATCGAGTAGCGCTTCAATTTTCCTCCAAAAAGCAAGGTGGAGTGAGGCATAAAGCTCCTCAAGTGACTACCACCCTCAGACAAAACATGGTGCACCTGCATGCAGGCTATCGTAGCATGCGTCACCAGTCGGAAAGACTGCACATCCTAAGGTAGAGGCACAAAGCCCTGATCTAGAAAACGTTTTACACGACGTACCGTTGTCGATGGTGCCCGGCGCCTCTCCCTTATCGCCGAAGTTGGGATTGATCGTATCAGCGCAGCATTCTGCCTGCGGACATAGAGAGGGCAGAGACACGTTCGTCAGACCGGCTGATGCTATCGAGTTCAGAAACGTAAACCTATGCCAGGGATAAGGTGCTAGTGGACCAATTCTTACGTGTTGTGCTTTCGCCCGTTGCGGAGGTGCGTGGCAATCAAAATGCATGCTTCCTACGAGGCGATGTAGCACAGCAAGGCAGGCTTCGACCATATAGACACCGACGTACCATAAAACTAAAGAAGTAGCAGTAAGTTTGCGAGCATTGGGAGCACCATTCCGCGCAGCAGACGTCGCCGCCTTGTACGCGGGGCAAACCGTTGCTGCAAGTGGAACCTCCAGGGAGGGATGTGCCATAGCGCGCGCGCGTACAAGGTCGTGTGCGTTGGTTGTCAAAAACTTCATTTATAATTAAGTTATGGTTAACAAGGAGTAGTGCACGTAGCAGGCTGATGTTGGGGAGGCCTTCAAGTGGTTATATCCAGGGTTATTTACGGTGCGGTTTTTCCTATCGGCTCGGCGCGGTTCGATGCGGTTAACCGCACCGAACCGCACCGTAGGACTTTTTCCCTCTTCAAAACCACACCACACCGCACCGTAGGTTTTGCGATATCGTAAAACCGCACCGAACCGCACCGTAGAGAAAACAATATATCCGAACCGCACCGTACGTAGCGTTCACGAGATCTGAAAACCGTATCGAACCGCACCGTAGCATTCCCGATTTATGAAGACCGCACCGAATCGCACAGTGGGAAATATCACAGCACCGAACCGCACCGTAGGATTTTCAATATCTGAAAACCGCACCGAACCGCACCGTAACATTCCCGATATCTGAAAACCGCACCAAACCGCACCGTAGGTATGTCATAAAAACCGCACCGCACCGTTTGCATCAATATATGGTACCAAAAACCATTAGATCGGTCATTTAACGGTGCGGTTTACTTGAAACCGTATACAAACCACGGTTCCATCGACCGCGGAACGGTGCTATAGGGTCACGGTTTCGCACGGTTCACGGCGGTGTCTGCTCGGTTTCGTGTCAAACGTGCTCCCGCTGGCTTGGTTGATCCTATGGTATTTCAGTTTTGATTATTTATCATTTTTATTGTTGAAATGCAAAAAAGTTGGATTATACGTGGTATATTTTAATAATTTTATATTCGGAGTATAGGTCGTATACGTATTTCATATTTCATATTAATGTATATTTCTTATTTTTCGTCAGCTGATCTGTAAATTTATTAAACGGTCGTATCGTTGTTTTTTTTTTTTTCTAGGACTTTCTTCGGTTGCTTAGCTATGTACGTATTCATTTTGTTTTTGTTATTCCCCGTTCTCTTTCCGGGACTCTCGTGTGTTACACGAAAACGAACCACGTACCCGTTGTATGAGTGGCGCCCAAGGGAATGGAGACGGAGGGTGGGGGGGGTCGTAGGGACACCACGGCGGAAGGAAGCAGGAAAGAGACGGCAAGCAGAGTAGGTACCAGACCGACTAGCTCGTAGAACCTGTCTGTACTACGGGCAAAAACCTGCCTCGGCTGGCTGGAAGGTGCCTTTGGTGTGCTCCGGCTGGCTTTCCTTTCCTGTCGTTCTTAGTCTTGCTCTGTTGGCGCTGTTTCGGTCCATTTCATTTCGTTTCATTTCATTTGGTTTTTTATTGGAGGTCGCATCTCCTCTGAGAGAATGACGACACTTTCTTTCTTTTATTTCGTCATGCTTTTGGTTTGGTTGCTTGATTGTTGATTTGCTTGAGTATATTTACCTTTTATTATTTTTTCCTTTTCGCTTTTTTTCCTTTTTTCTCTTTTTTCTCTTGCATGCACCTGGATTGCTAGCAGGGTAGGCCTTGCCTGTCGTATATGGCATTGCAATGTCTGCTCTGCTTACTGCGCTGACCGTAGTATCTCTGTGTCGTAGTTATGTGACCACAGAACTGGTACCTTTTTAGGATGAAGAATCGGCACGGACACTGGGTGTGCTGGATGTCGACGGGTAGAAAGGAAGGTTTAATGTGAAGAACACACACTACACGGTTTGCTTATGTTTGTATCACCTTTGACAATAATTATTTTTTTATTGTTAAAAATACAGTACATATATTTCGAACGCACACTGTCGCCTGCCCGGGGGGGGGTTCGGGGGGGGCGCGTTCGCCCCCCCCCCGACACTGGTATTGCATCCAAGCTCTGTTCGCTGCCGTGCCAACCTAGCACTACACTGCTATTTGCGTCCAAGTCTGATACTGGGTTCGAACGCACACTGTCGCCTGCCGCGGGGGGGGGCGTTCGGGGGGGGCGGCGACACTGGTATTGCATCAAGCTCGTGTTCCGGCTGCGTGCCCAACCTAGCACTACACGCTATTTGCCGTCCAGTTCTTGTGCTAGGATTTGAACTGTAACTCGTCGCTTTCCTTCTTTGCTGTGCTGCTTGCTGCTGACACAACTCTCTAAGCGCATCATTTCATTTTTAGGTGCTGCTTGCAAGCTTGCTCGCCGTTTTCCTGTCTCTGCTGCACGCTTGCCAGCAGCACTGACGTAGTACTTACTTGCGCTGTGGGTGTGTGCTATGAACCATCGTATGTTTCCTCGTTGCTTGTCTCTGGGCGACGCTTTACGCAACATATTGGTCTTCCGTTGTGCCCAGTCCACTTCCTGTCTTCTGCTGCTGCTGCTGCACAACTCTCTAACGCCATCATTCATTAGGCTGCTGTTACGAGCTGTACTCGCCGTTTTCCTGTCTCTGCTGCTGCTGCTGCAGCACTTATGACGTACCAGTACTTTACTGCTGCTGTGGGTGTGTTGCTATTGAACCATCGTATGTTTCCTCGTTGCTGGTCTCTGGGCGACGCTTTACGCAAACATATTGGTCTTCGTTGTGCCCTGGGCCACGTAAAAAAAAGCCCTCTGCAAAAACGCCGCTTACTAGAATATAAACCACCATTTCACCTGCTGTTGCGGGCGAGCAGTACTCATCGTCTTCCTGTCTTCTCTTGCTGCTGCTGCCAGTAGTACTGTCCAACACATCATTCATTCGGCTGCTTTTGCGAGCTGTAATCATCTCTTCCTGTCTCTTGCTGCTGCTGCTGGGGCACTCATTGCTGCTCTGCTGTGGGTGTGTGCTATGAATCTTTCGTATGTTTCCTCGTTGCTGGTATTGTGGGGCACGCTATACGGAAATATTTTTCTCTTCGTTGTGCCCTGGGCCACTTAAATAACAAATCCCGCTCTGAAAAACGCCACTACTGAAAGATAAACCCCAAATTTTAACATTTTGTCAGCAACATACATCCTCTCGCCCTCGGCACATACATCCACTCGCACGCGCACACCGCACGCCCACTACCTCTGTCCCAGTTGGGCACCTCGTCTGGTGTGTGTTCTGTTGCGTGTAACTACTCCCTTCTTCGTGACCTTCGACTTGATCTGTCCGTGGTATCCCGTGTGTGTATCGGCGGCGCAGCGGGCCGGCGAGTGTATGATTTATACAGCAGCTGCCTTTCTTCTCTACTGCCGCTGCCGCCTCGGTGCTGTGCTGCCCCTCTCTTGCGACTGCTGTGGGCGATCTGCTATGACCTTCGTGTGGTTGCTCGTACTAGACTTCTGTGGTCTTCGGCTGCGGTTCTTCGCAGGCTTCAAACTTTCTGGCGTACCACCTCCTGGTGCTGAGTCGGGATATTGCCCTGCAATGCAGCAAGCGTACCCCCAGAGCGGTACCTCGATGACTGCGGAGACCACCTCTTCAATCACACTTTACACGGCTCACCCAGCGTCTTCGTTTGGGGGCTTTGCTGCATCTGCAACCTTGCGAGGACAACTGCACGCAATTCAGAGAACTTACTGCTCAAGCGGCCTCGTCCAACACACTCCGTGAACATCTCAACTGCTTTGATGCAAAGAGGAACGGCAAGCTGCGCTGGCCTCTCTGCTGAACGGAGAACTGCCAGCTTCTTGGCGACTAAGGTGGGTGCACCACTAACACTGTTTTATACACTGGCGCACATAATCTACTCAAACTGCACACTAAGCACTGTCCATACAATGGCGCAGATATTCTACTCTAAACGCTAGGTTCCTGCCTCCGTCACGTGTCGTGGAGGGCAGTCATGCACATACAGCAGTAGTGAGTGTGTGCGTAAACGTGTTACGTTTTGGTGTGTGCATGTGTTTCTGGGCGTGTCGTGGCTGTGTGTCCTCGCCTTTGCAGAGCGTATAATCGAGGCACTAATGCACATACAGCAGTAGCACGTAAGTGATGTTTGTAATATTTGTGTGTTACATTTTGTGTTGTTATGAGCGTGTCATGGTCGTGTGTCCTCCTCCTTTGGCCAAACGTATTGACGAAATTCACCTTCCTCCAGCGTTCTATATGTCTAGTGGTTTACGTGGCTTCGCGTGTGTTTTGCGTGGCGCATCTGTGGCGTGCCCTATGAGTGTGTTCGTGTGGTTTAACAGCAGCAGTCGCCGCCCTTCGTCTTTGTAGCACAGGTTACCATACACACATCGCGTACACACTTTCCTCATCATTACCGTCCGCACCTCCTCTCCCAATGATTCTCTTCGCGTTGCAAGAGCACTTAAGTTTACGAACATCCGATTGCTGACATTCGCCGCCTCAAAGCGAAATTCGCCGGACAAACATCGTTCACCACGTCACGGCCGGCCGCGCCTTGTCCGTCGCCGACTTGCAACAGCAATGTGCAGTCCCCGGAGTAAGCCCGCCTCTTCGTCTCTTCATGGGACAGCGGGCGCGCACGATGGGTTTCGAGCTTTCTGACAGCATAGACAGACTCAAGCGGTTCTCGGACTTCGAGGTTCTTCTTCAACATAACTTCTTGGCAGATCGGCGGTACCTATCGCTGGGCGTGCTAAGCGTGGGAATTATAATTGACCTGCCTTTGGTCTTCCGGCCGAAACTTTTCACCTTTCCTAATAACATGTCGCTCGAATCAGAACAACACCTGGCGTGTGGCAGTACGACAGAGGTGTTTCCCCCCCCGCGGATCCGATTATACAACACCACGACCCACGACACACAAGTGTATTGGCAAGACACCAACCTGGCAAAGCACAGGACACCAGGAACGTACTGCTGTAGTGAGACAGTATTCCAGAAATACTGGAATTTGTGAATCTGTCCTGTGACCCAAGTGTGACTTCGCTCCCACCAACACACGACTCCCGCAAACCAATTTCTCGCCAAAGCGAGCCACCAAAGCACTGTAACTTCGCTCCCACCAACCCACGACTCCGGCAAACCAATTTCTCGCCAAAGCGAGCCACCAAAACACTGTGATTTCGCTCCCACCAACACACGACTCCCGCAAACCAATTTCTCGCCAAAGCGAGCCACCAAAACACTGTGACTTCGCTCCCACCAACACACGACTCCCGCAAACCAATTTCTCGC
This sequence comes from Saccharina japonica, assembly GCA_008828725.1. NCBI lineage: Eukaryota > Phaeophyceae > Laminariales > Laminariaceae > Saccharina > Saccharina japonica. The sequence continues at coordinate 397,535 of MEHQ01001395.1, forward strand.
CAAAGCGAGCAACCGAAAAACTGTGACATGACACTAACAGTTGACCCTTCTCGGCCTATGTACTTTTGTCGGATGTCGAGAATACCTACGATTATTTGGGCAAAAATATCGAAGGATTGCTTATTTCTGTCTCAAGGCGGGATAATCGTCATAATGTAGCAGTTGCAAACAAGGACATTATATGGAGAGGGGGGAGTTGTTCGACGCTTGCTCGGAAGTCAACGGGGAGGAGGTTGAAGGTGTAGGGCTAATTGAAGACACCTAGTTTTCGTAGTGTCGGCGGTTGCAAATCACCGTTTAGGTGTAGACTTATTGGGGCCTGGGTGAATTAAATATGTGAGATTTCATCATGTTGGCACAGCAACAGTAATTTTCACTGATACTATCGCTACACATTGTCGGGTGGGGTTAGGATTACGCTGGGCTGGGAAATTGATCGGTATTTTACCCCTATAGCTAAGTATAGGTAATACCCTCACATTTGACGTCGTCGAGGACACGGGTTCGAATCTCACTTCGAAAGTTTCTTTTACAGAAACGCTTGAGCGTGCGTCCCTAAAAAACATGTCTCGTTGGTTCCCCGGCTATCGAAACGAAGCGGGTAGGTCAACGTACGGCCGTATACGGTACCGACGTCCCAAAGATTCCGCCGTTCAGAGGGGGGGGGGGGTTGGGGGGGGTGTACTCATGTCGTGCACGGCCGTAGTCATATGACCATAGACCCTCGCATCCCTACAATGCCGGGACGGAGCACGTTGGGTTTTCACCAACCAGGCAGACATTGCTTGCACCAAGCGCGAAGCGCCGTGAGGTATTGGGCGAGTCGCATGGAGGGTGAGCTGCATCCTGCTAAGAACCGCCTCTGAGGCGGACTTGCATATGGACGACAGCTTTAATTTCTGGTGTGGCCACTTCCGGAGACAGCAATGGGTTTTACTATGTAACTGCCGCGCGGATGCCTTACCATATTAACACTACGTGATACGACCATTCCCCTTGTGCGGAGTAAAGGTTCTCCACCCCGCACAAATGATCTACTCGACCGCCAGCTTTGGTGACCGCCAAAAAACAAAAAACGGCACCCTGGTTGTCTAGCTCACGCAGCGAGTGGCGTGTTTCATAGCGTCGTTGCCAACCGACGCCAACCCAACCTATAAATATATCATATATTTATAGGGGGAATATTAAAACCAAGTGAAAAAAAATGTAAATAAAGATTTGTTTTTTCCATTTTCTTATTTAATCATGTGATCACAACGGTTGCAACGGTTTTCTATTCCGACCTCTGGGGGCGTGGTGTGTCGTTTTCTCTTTTTTCTGGACGCCCCTGCCCCAGATGTGAAAATATTGATCTCCAGAACTTCTGTCAGAATCGAAATCGGCCCATAACTTCGCGAGTTAGCGGCCTTTGCACTATTTTCAAGATAAAAGTCCAGACGTGAAAAAATCGAAAAAAAGGACAAAAAAAAACACTGCTGTACGTACAAGGGCTGCGCATCCATGCCGGCGTTTTGACTGGCGCTTTGTTTGTGTCCGCTGTACACATGTACGTACGTGCGAGTATGTGCTGTTACTTTCTAGACTGCTGTTGCTGCTCTTATTGCTGCTATAGATGGGTTATATAAGGACTACTACTATTGTTGTAGGTACTGGTTCTGCCGTATACTGATTTTACTCTGCGGTTGTTGTTGCAGATTGTGGGTGGATGGATCGGTTGGTGCGTGTGTGTGTCGATCGGTTGTTGGGTACGTACGTGGTTGGGTGGGTGGGTCGGTGGTTGGGTGGATGGGTGTGAGTGAGTGGATGTCGGTAAGTACGTAAGGGTGGGTGTGCGGGTGGGTGGGTGTCGGTGGGTTGTTTTGATGCGTCGTTGACTGCGTGTGTGTGTGGATCGTCACCCAGTTCTTAGTTTGTACTTTTGTTTCTGTCCGCTATTACACCGGCCCCGCCCTGGTTCTGGACTGCTGTTGCTGCTCCTATTGCTGCTATAGATGGGTTATATAAGGACTACTACTATTGTTGTACGTACTGGTGCTGCTGTATACTGAATTTACTCTGTTGTTGTAGATTGTGGCTGGATGGGTCGGTTGGTACGTGTGCGTCGATCGGTTGTTGCGCACGTACGTGGTTGGGTGGGTGGGTCGGTTGTTTGGTGGGTGTGAGTGAGTGGATGTCGGTAAGTACGTGAGAGTGGGTGGGTGTGTGGGTGGGTGGGTGTAGGTGGGTCGGTTGATACGTCGTTGACTGCGTGTGTGTGTATCGTGACCCAGTTCTTATTGTGTATTTTTGTTTCTGTCCGCTATTATTCCGGCCCCGCCAGGGCATGGTTCGGGGTACCACTACTGTAGTATATTATAAAGCGTTAACTAGTTTACACATCCCTAGGCCCACGGTATCGAAAAGTAGGGAAAAAACATAAATGCTTTCCAGTGACACAATGGTTGGGTAATCCCTCGGTCGAGCAGAGCCTGTCGCTCGCTCGGGTTAGGATAATTGTCGCAGTTAGGGGACCCTTATCGTCCTTGGGAACCCGTTCCCGACTTAGGGGAAGGTACCGATCCCTTGCGGGTCACCTACCCGCCTTGTGGGACGTACATCCGGCCTGCGGGACACCTAGACGCCTCGTAGGCACCCCAGCCCACCTTACGGGAACTATTTCGTGCCTGGTGTACGTTTGGATAGGGGACTCAATACAAGTGCTTTTTCGTGCCCGTCAGACGAATGCTACGATATAGAGGTACGTACACATTTTTTGGTTTTTTGAGCTCCTCTCTTCAAGATCACACTAATAGTGAGTAAAAACACGATTTTGGAGGAAACAAAAGTTGCTACCCGGTGATTCATCTCATGGATCCGAAAAAAAAATAATCACATAGCAAAAACAAAAAAAATGAAATGCGACCATTTCGGAGCCCGATCATTCGAAAACTATTTCAGCAAAAATGTGCACTGTCCATATCGTGACACGCGCCTCGCCCTTCAGTCCAGGTGTCTGCCGCTTGTCCGATGCTTTCGGGCTCTAAGCTCGTGTCTGAACAAGTACGCCTCACCACCATCGCCGACGACGGTCTGCATAAAGTTAAAGATTATCGGACAAAGCCCCACCACAGCGATAGGTCCTTCGTGTACGTACATAGCATACTCCACTGGCGGAGACGTCAACGCCAACCTACATGATAGCACCGTATGGTACAGCTGAGGACTACTATTGGCGGGCCATATCTTCGCTATACGCTAGCTAATGACCGCCTGAATATCCCGACGACAAATATTGACAGCAAGCGTTCAGGAATTCGCACGGCAAGCAGTTCAAAATTTGCACTCAGCCTTAACATGCCAGGGTGGGCCTCCTATGGAGTCGTACGATGAACTATTGGGTAGAGCGTTCTCGCTTCGATCACCTTTCGCTGTGATAGCGAGACCGGCCACAAGCGGGCCGTGATCGCGGCAGTGGGAAGACTGTTTCCCCCTGAGTCCCCAAGTCGCCAACATAGGACAACTCGCTACCTTACACGGAGCTATACGGTTGATCAACGGACCGTCCACGACATTGCTCATATGGCTGCCGTCTGCAGCTCCCGCTCCGTCAGCCGTTCTATCTAACAGCGCTAGGGTAGTTGAAGTGTTTTGTGCGCGAACGTTGCGATGGATATTGACCATGCCGTGCTCGGCATGTTCCTTGCAGTACGCTGCCGTCATACTGCCTTCGACATTGAACGAAGGTCGTTTCGTGCAGGCACCATGTGCGCAAACCTTGCTGCGAACGTTAATCATGCCGTCCTCAGCATGCTGCTTGCAGTACGCCGCTGTATTGCAACCCTCGACATTGAACGAAGGCTGCTTCGTGCAGGAACCGTGTGTGCAACGCTTGCTGCGAACGTTGATCATGCCGTCCTCAGAATGCTGCTTGCAGTACGTCGCTGTTTTGCTGCCCTCGACATTGAACAAAGGCCGCTTCGTGCAGGAACCATGTTCGCAACGCTTACTGTGGACATTGACCATGCCGTCCTCTGCATGTTGATTGCAGTACGTCGTTGTTTTGCTGCCCTTGACATTGTGGGAAGCTATTTTCGTGCAAGTGATGTTTGCACAAAGCTTGCTGCGAACGTTAATCATGCCGTCCTCAGCATGTTGCTTGCAGTACGCCGATGTTTTGCTGCCCTCGACATTGAACGAAGGATGCTTCGTGCAGGAGCCATGTGTGCAAGGCTTGATGCGAACGTTAATCATGCCGTCCTTAGCATGCTGCTTGCAATACACGGCTGTCTTGCTGCCCTTGATGTTGTAGGATGGTATCCTCGTGCAGGTGATGTTTGCACAAACCTCGCAGCGAACGTTAACCATGCCGTCGTGAGCATGCTGCTTGCAGTACACGGCTGTGCTCCTGCCCTTGGCGTTGTAGGATGGTATTCTCGTGCAAGTGACGTTTGCACAAAGCTTGCTGCGAACGTCAATCATGCCGTCCTTAGCATGCTGCTTGCAGAACGCGGCTGATTTGCTACCCTTGACGTTGTAGCGTGGTATCCTCGTGCAAGTGGTGTTTGCGCATAGCTTGTTGAGCTTATTGACAATGCCGTCCTGAGCATGCTGCTTGCACAAAATCGATGTCTTACTTCTAAAGCAAGGGATCTTCGTGCAAGTGGTGTTCGAGCAAGGCTTGTGGCGGATGTCGACCATACTGTCGTCAGCATGCTCCTTAGAGTACGCTGCGGCCTCGCTGCCCTCGACATCGAAGGAAGGCCTCTCCGTGCAGGTGTCGTGTGCGCCATGCTTGCAGCGAGCGATATGGACTATGCCGTCGTTGGCATGCTCCTTGCAGTACGCCGGAATCTCGCTGCCCTCGACATTGTGGGAAGGTGCCCTCGAGCAGGTGGAATTCAAGCAACGCTTGACGTGTGCGTAGATCCGTAACTCTTCCGCATGTTGCTTGCAGTATACAGCTCGCTTGCTGCCTTGGACACTATAGGCCGCCGACGCTGTGCAAAACGGATTGGAACAACGCCCCATTTTCCTTTATGAGTTGAGGCAGCCGATCACCTTGCAAGGAAAGTGCGGGAAAAGTTGGAGGATTTTAGAACCACGGTCAGGACGCGCAAACGCCATGCGTCTAGAAATCGATGTGTATTGCGCTAATTGTAGAACGTCTACCGTCTGTTGAATTATGGCAAGTTAATGTATGGTACAACTTTCTGCCTTGGTGTATATTGTGTGACACAGCATCGATAGGCCAAGCTCCTTACTCCCGAACGTTGTGTGTTGATGTTTACGTTTACGGTATCTGACGATACAAGCAAAACGGTGGGAGTAGCACCTGACATCTAGCGTACGTAGGATGACTCTCGATGAAGAAGATTTATTCCCCGCATAACAACCGACTTTGTCCCCAGGTACAGTAGTAAGCTATAAGCACGACTCATATTCTCACGGGTTAGTTACATGTGACGAAAATAATTGGAAATAAACATCGGACCCAAAGATGTTGGGCAGGTTGAGAGTCGACGGGCGCTGTCAGCGAAAACTATTTGGGCTTAAAAGTGCAGCCCCAGTATCTACCGCAGCACGGCTTTGGTGGGGAGGGACTATGGGAGCGTTCGAGGAGTGCAGGGCCAGGGGCACGTGCAGAGCCCCTCTTCGGAGAGCTAGGCTGCGAACGTTTGTTGGTAGTGAACCTCGCACCACCCCACGTATTAAAAGGGGGACAATCTATGTTGGACAGGAGAGACGTAGGTAAATATTTCGCTGCAGGGGTCAGGCTTTCAGCCAGGACAACCAAAGGCTTCTGCCCAACGTCGGCGAGTGCAGCGCTTCAGACGGAGGGTCGGGAGAGTAGCCTGTTTGTTTTGAGGGGGGGGCTAAGTCAGTCTCAGTTCGACACTCCAGGTTAAAACGATGTACGCGTAACGGGAGGGGGAAGTACCCGAGGTAAAAATCGTTGCGAGTTTAATACTACAGTAGGTATACGGGTATCACATAACAAGCCTTGGAGCAAACACAGTCTTCAAACTACAAGATATATCACAGCCGTGACGGAAAATGTCCCACCTCATATGTTTGCCTGCTCGAAGCGGCGGCATGCCACCCACTGTACCCGACCTGGGTCCCAAATAGATATTCCACACGTCATGCACACGGTCACTGCTGTATAAAGGAGAAATCACGTTCTAAACCATCTCCTATTAAATAGTCATATTTATAAGTCGGGTTTGTTACGGTAATGCCCCCGAGGGTTGTTGAGGGCGGATGTATATTATCTCGAAGGGAAGCAATTGTGGGATATTACTTGCAGGTACATCATGTGGACAGGGCAAAAGAGAAGGTGGATCAGGCCCCGTCTCTTTACAGTAGTAGTGCTCGATACAACACTATGGGCGCGGACGAAGGATCACCAACAACGGCCGCGTTGATAAGGCGGACTGGCCCTGGCGTTGATTGGGGATGGCCGTAGCATGTCTGCCCGTACCAGTCTACGGTAGTCGGTCAATAAACCGGTAGCTAATATGTTATGTACTTGCTGACGTGTAAGTAGATGTACGGTGGGTTTACAGCAGTAAGTAGGGTTGTGTCTTTGCTGGTCCCGTTGGTACTGCGTGATACTCTAAAGGAATTATGGCGGAAAACCCGGGTAAGGATGAGTAAGTGGCGTGGGAACAAGACAGTTCTTTGTGGGTCTTGCCAGAGACGCCAAAGTTATGCACCCTAATGGCCAGATTACATGGCCTAGATCAGGGGAGGAATCAGGTCCGCGTTGGGCCAGGGTTCTCGGTGGCAAGTAGCAGGGTCGGTAATAGTGTCGACCTGCCAATTTCCCTGTCAGTTTTTGTTTGTGTTTTCATCAACCATAGTACAAATAATAACTCTTGTGCAACTGTTCCAACCGTACAGCATTACAACAACGATATATTTAACGATGCTGGAATGCTTTTCAACTTGTGCGTAGCAACAACGCCACCAATACGCAACGGGCACGGTTACGGTTTGTTCCCTGGGAATCGCTCGAGTCTATCCCCGGTGCCAGACGTGTTTTCACGTACGAACCCAAAGTAGCTCATTGTTCGAAGCTGTGCGTGAGTAAAACACTGTACCTGGTAGTTGCGTTCACTGCATGTATGTCCCGTAGTTCAAAGAATACGACGCATATGTACGCTTTTCCAATTCAACATTGTACGTGTTCACCGACGATCGGGTGCGGCCGGAATCAGTGCGTAGGTGTGGGGCATAAAAGTATTGTTCCAAGGAACACAGTAGAGTGCGATGGCGCCAGGACGACAAGCACGGAGCATGACCCTTCTGGTCCGCCTGCGGCGGTCTTCCAATCCTCGTAGACTGGGGGAAAGGCCAAACTTGCCTGTTCTTAAGTCTCATTATTACTACCAGGTATACAGTATTTATGGGTCCCACCTTGGTTCCGAAAGAGGCTTCTAACGCGAACCATCTGCCATAGAACGTTGTCTCAAAATCAGCCTACCGGTATACAAGGTACGAAGTACCAGGTGTATTGGAGTTCTTTGTGTGCTTGTCACCCAGATCGTGAGCTACACGAGGGTACCATACGGCAGTATCCGGTATAGCTTACAAAAGCGTTTAGCATCGTGCTTCCCATGGGCGTTGGATATTATAACGCTTGTAAATTACTTTGTTTCCCCCCCATCCCCTCTATCGTCTTCGTCCAGTATTATTCTCTCCTTTCTACCCCGTAGTCGTAACTCAGATTCGGGGTCACAAAGTAGGCGCCTCTTCCTCCTCCTCACCACGACGGTTTGTGCATTAAATTTGTATCGCGATAGTAGGTCAGCTTTTTGCCCCCCTCGCTGACTCGCATCGAATGGCTATACAGCACCGTAGAGTAGTACCAGGTGTACGTTGCTGCTGCTGTCGTCAAGCAACCTATGGTACCGAGCTTCCGACGCGGAAAATACATCAACGCATCAGTGTAAGGATATTAGTGTAGGATGCCATATGAAGATGTCTGCGGCTGCTTCTGCTGAGGCCAACGCAAATATATATATATATATCTACTCCTACTGCTGATTTCAAGGTTGCTTCGAGATTGGGCGAGGCACGTAGCGTGCTACATTGTACTGTGAGCATTCGTGCGGATATCTACTGTACTGATGATGTAACAGTTACTGGAACGAACTATGCTGTGATTGAGCACGCACGTACTCGTAACACGGGCCAGGGCACATCTCGCCACCTATAACAATATGCAGAGCCCAAACTGAAAACTGAACACGATGCGACGACCAGACGCCCTGTAGCACTGAGTACAGACATATTATACCACAGTACGACAATCAGTCGAACTGCAGCCCCTACGCTTTTATTTCCTATACGTAGTCAGGTGGACTCCAGTATCCGAAAACCCAGAGCAAAACTTTGCAAAGGAATATTTGGTAGGGTATACCGGTACCGTGGGTATATTTATCTCGCGTGCCTAACTTACCGAAGTGTCGCGTATCGGTATTGAAAAAGCACCGTACTTACTGAAATGTCGGGTACCGGTATTGAAAAAGTACCGAACTTACCGAAGTGTCGGGTATCGGTATTGAAAAAATACCGAACACACCGAAATGTCGGGTACCGGTATTGAAAAATTACCGACCTTACCGAAGTGTTGTCTGGTACCGGTATTGAAAAAGTACCGAACTTACCCCAAGTGTTCGGTAGGGTATTAAGCCAACTACCGAGAAAATACCGGTTCCACCGGTATTGCGGCCGACGGTATATCGATACCTGGGATATATTTAAGTGAGCGTACCGAACTTACCAAAGTGTCGGGTGCCGGCATTGAAATAGTGCCGAACTTACCGAAGTGCCGTGTACCGGTAATGAAACAAATTCGAACTTTCGAAGTGTCGGGTACCGTTATCGAGGCCATACCGAACTTGCGGAAGTGCCCGGTACCGCTGTTTAACGAGAAAATACCAGCAGGATATGTTCGATACGTGCCCTACCGAACATACCCTTGAAACATTGCAGCAGTGCGAGTAACGGATCATATGATGTAGGGATACCTGCTGCTGCTCCTACTGCTGATGATGTCAGCGTTGAACTGATTGCGCACACAAAACAGAACAAATCACCCAAATCATAACCACCACCCGATGATGCAGATCGCGACACGACGACTCCGAACGGAGCGCATGACAGACCCTCTGACCCTCCAGCGATTGTACTGCTGTACGAGTATTGGCTCGTAGTGGGTTTCATCTATTAACAGGGCGCGACTCCCAGCAAAAAAGTGATTATAATCCAATGGTCTGATCACTGAAATGGGATTTACGGTGCCTGGCAAGGAAAATAGGAACGCCATCTAGTCGGTCGTACTCACAGCTACTGTAATATATTTCGTAGCATCCTCTTTATACTGCGTACGAGTACATACGCACGATGCAGTAAAATACCTGGTAGGGGTACGCCGAACTATGCCAGAGCGGGGCCGGGGGAGAGTTTAGCCGGCAAAAAACAAAACGAAAAACCATCTGTGTCGGATTGCCCACACAAACAAACAAAAAACTCGTGACACAGAGACACCGGAACCACACCTGCCCATATTTGTTTTCCTGTAGGACAGTCCGCAGTTCTGCTCTACGCGTAGCTCCGAACATTCCACAGATGCTCCGAGTACCTTGGAGTAAAGTAAGGAGTATTGAAGCTAAAGTACTTCAGGTACTTTGTGTACTCGGAGTATTTCAGGATTTGATACTCCGGGATACTGCTCATACTCGGAGTATTTCGGGAATGAACGCTCTCGATACTGTTTGTACTCGGAGTATTTAGGGGTCCGATACTGCGGATATACTCCTTGTACCCCGAGTAATTGGGGCTTCAGTACTGTGCTCATACTCCAAGTACTCCGAGTATTTAGGCCGCCAGTACACTAATATTCTGAAGTACTCGGAGTACGAAATGAACTCGATACTCGGAGTGTGAAGTACGTTAGGAGCACCTTTGAATCATTTTAAAGACTCGGTCGTTATTCCTTCCAGGTTCTGGGAGCATGTGACTGGCGTTTAGAGTATTTCAAAATCCACAGATGCTCCCATTACCTGGAAGTATAATTAGAGTATTTCAGAGAAAATATACTTCAAGTACTTTATGTACTCGCAGTATTTCGGTGTTCAATACTCTCGATACTCGGAGTACTCCGAGTAATTCATATGTTTTTAATCCGAGTACTGCTTGTACTCGAGTATAGGAACTGCTCATACTCCCAGTACTCGGAATATTTGGGACTTCAGTACTCCGAGTATTTAGGCCACCAGTACTCTAATACTCTCAGTACTCGGAGTACGAAAAATACTCGATACTCCGAGTATACTCGGAGTATCGAGTATACTCAGAGACATCCCATTAATCCATTATTTGGCAAGGCGGATATGAGTCCTTGGTGCACTCCCGTGAGTGTGTTTTAGCGACAGCAATTTCCGTGCCCTCCTTCGATGTGGACCTCGTCGCTGAAATTTGATAATAAAGTGGTTCCAGGCGCTTGAATTTGTGGATTCTACTGCAGTACTGTAGCCAAGTATTTTTGTTTCCTGCCGTAGAACGAGCTCGTGCTCGTTCGACAGTAGAAAAAACACTGAAAAAAATACCTTGTGCTCGTTCTATAGCAGAAAAAAAATACTTGAATAGATTACGAGAAACAGCATATTCAAGCGACTGGAACCACATTTGAAAACGTCAACGACAAGGTCCGCAGCAAAGGAGGCCACCGCATCTGCTGCCGCTTTGTCACACACTAACGGGAGTGTACGCAGGAGCTTATATCTGCCTTGCCAAGTTATGTGTTAATGGGAAGTTCGGATATAGGGCAGGATTACGAGAAGTCCTACAGGAAAAACAACTAGGGCAGATGTGGTTCCAGTGTCTCTTTGTAAAGAGCTTTGATAAAATCATGTTTTTTTTTGTGGGCACTGCAACACTGGTGAAAACACACACACAGGTACGGAAGCAGTCACCCACGTACCAACCGACATGCCGATCAACCCACCCACACTCTTCCACCAGGCCACGGACACACGCACTAACCGATTAACCCACTAGCCATGTACTACAGCAGCAGCAGCGCAGCACCACCTACACGATGAGTAGTACAGCGGCAGCAGTAGATGCGAGGACAGCAGTCGTACACAGCAGCAGCAGCAGCAGTACACAAAACAAAGTTGCAAAACAGGCCAACTACCAAAGTCACGAACCCACTGGCTCACCCACACACGAACCCACCCACCCATCCACTCACCTACAGCAGCACAGCAGTATGCACAGCAGTATGCACAGAAGACCGTGTGCTGATTCAAGCAGTGTTGCACCAGGGGTTAGGTTCCATAAAACATACCAGAGGTAGAAACTACAGTACCAGAAAAAAGCTTCAACCGGGAAACAGGGGTTCGTGGAAACCCCTATATTTCCTCCTACCCACGTACCAGGTAGAGTTTAGAGTTGCGTATGGAACACACATACCAGCAAGGGCTCTTCACGTCGCAGGGAAAGCGCGGAGAGGCTCAAACTGCAGAAGGTATATCGCATACCTATTGAGGAGTGATGCTAGCATTGCATTTTGTGCAAGTAGGCGTGGTGGGAAACGTTATACCTAGTTTTGCCCGTGCTATTAATAGGTGAGACGCCGTTTTCGTGACGTTAATGTTCTTCTGGATCAACAACGATCACAGCAGTGTGGTGTACTTGTGTTTCGAATCCAATGCAAAAGTTTGCATTTTGCTTTGTGTTTCGAAGTTGCATAATATTACGCAGTGCGCACCCCCCGCTCGGAGCAAGGGGGGGGGGGGGAGGGGAAGAACCCCGGGGTTGCTCCAAGCGCAAACCCCCCGATAGCATCCGTTAACTCGAGCCAACTCCAATTCCCAACTGGCATGTATGTCGACTCTCGACTCCAGCCGGCCACCATGAAGGACTCTTTAAAAAACAATAAAATGCAAAGACGACACCATATACGTTCCCACACGAAAAAAAAGCATGTATATACAAACGAACATAAAAACATAAATTATAAGCCACATCGTGTATATAAAGCCAAAGCATCACTGCGGATGACCTCTCTCATTACGGTTTCAGATTGCGCACTACACCCGAGCTGATGATACAGCAGAAGCCAAATTTATATATACAATTCATGAACAGAGCATCTGCATTTAACAACGCAGTTCCCGGCAAGGGAAAACGCACCCCCATCCTGAGGACACACGCATACCGTTCATGAAATACAGAACCGCGTAAGGCAATCACCCTATACACCAAAAACATCAAGGATGCACCCAACGGTGTCCACTGTACACTAGTTATAACGAAAATGTCCCGCGCAAACCTCCCAGGAAGAGACACACGCAACATGATAAATGTCACGACCAGCGGTACCCCGAGCATCATAACGGCAAAAACATAAACCGACGCGGCTAGCCCTCACCACAATTGCGCAATGTACGACACCCGGGCGCCTAAACCGCGCCCACCAAGTACGGCACACGAATAGCAACAAAAACGCAACGTTGTCGCAACCAGTTTAAACCCCCCTCCACTGACTTCCTCAAAAACACGGCCGGGTGGGTGTGAATTCAAACTAGTCCGTACCCCACATTGTACCTGTATCGTTACCGTGCTTCGCTGCGTGCTTCGCTCGCGCGTCGACGATTTAAACTATCCCAGGTGGGTACGACGAAGAAGCTACTCAAGTACAGATAAACCGCCCTCGTTTGATTGGTTAAACGTATCCCGTACATGCAAAACACATATTCTCTCGTACCTCGAAAATATTACATTTTGCTTTCGAAGTTGCATAATATTACGTAGTGCGCACCCCCCACTCGGAGCAAGGAGGGCAAGACCCCCGGGATTGCTTAAAGCGCAACCCCCCACTAGCATCCGTAAACTGGAGCCAACTCTAAACCCTAACTGGCATGTCGACTCTCAACACCAGCCTCCAACCTAGGGTTGGTTCTATTTACTGACGCCTCCCTGCGGCCTCACCCCCCCTTTGGTACCCCACGGGATACGCACAACAACCCAACTGCTCTTTACATCCCCCTTGTCCCAAAACGACGCTTGCCGCCACGAGTTACGGCTACTTGCTCCCAACCGGTGTTTTGGGAGAGTTGACTCATCCCCACTCTGTACCCTGCCCCGGCTGGGTACCGTTACTCGGCCGTTCCCGGGCCATAGCATCAGCTATCCAACTGGCATCCTTCCCGTGCGGCGTGTGGGTGGCGGGAGGGGGTGATACTCAACAAACAACGGTCAAATGTCGACACTAGAGTCTCACGTTTTTCATCGGTCGCATACACTCCAGGCCAGCAGTAAGAACTTTGAGTACCAGGTTTGCGCGAGCATCACGTGCTGGCTGGTGTTGACGGTGTTGGTATTTGTGACGATTATGGTGGCGGTGGTGGTGGTAGGCCTCACTTTGTTGTTGTCCGCGTAAATTATCAAATACAGGTGCTTGGTGATTGTTGAACGGGAATTCTTTATGCTTCTGCCTAATGCATGGTGTGCCGCTGTGTAGCAGGTGGTTGTGGAGGGCGGTAGTCCGAGCTTATCACACCCGCAGCTGCAACGCCTCCGAGATGAAGCAAGGGACGGAACCTCGACTTAACGCATAACTTTCCAGTTTGGGAATTGCCTTTCCGATGGGATTGACAACCGAGATCTGTCAATAGGGGTGTCTGACGAAATCCGTAGGCATATGTACGTCAGTCGACTATTTCAGGCATTTACGGTGCGGCTCCCAGGTATCACATTGAGTGATGTCAAGACGATGTATACCTTCATGTTTTCGGAGTAAACACGAACACGAACAAACGCACTGGCTGTGGTCATCGACGCCCAACCCGCCATCACACAAAACGTGCGTCCATTTTACTAATTCGTAGTTTTCTCCAACCAGGCCCGGCACGGCGTCGTCCTGTCTGGTTGTTTGGACGGGTGGACCGGACTCTCCCTCCCTTGCGACACTGTAATAGACGATAGACGAACGACGGGCGTTCTAAGCACGTTATGGAGCGTATTTAGTACAGCACAGTCCCCAACACGTTGGCCAATACAACCGAGGGACCTTTAAAACTGGTTTCGCGACGTAGAAGGAGAGGCATCGTCCACATAACGTAGGAAAACAAGCACCTTGCGAGGGTGTTGTGACTTGCCTAAAGGTGCGTAGGACGCCTGTGTGTCTTGTGCCCACGTTTTATTGGGATGTTATTGGAGGGGGGGCGGCATTCATGTGGTGATATTCCATCTAAATGGTGTCTGTACCGGTACAATGTGTTCGTCTCTGTGATTGTGTCGTGCGGTACATGACTCTGTGGTCTAAAATTGTTGGAACTTTTGTGATTTTTTCCAGATGCTTTCCTATCCATCGCGATTGAGTTCACACAGCCCACCACCTCGCGACGAGTTTTGTTGTTGTTCACCCAACCGTTCAAGACAACGAATGAATATATAGATATATTGCTGCAGGGGAAACGCAGTCAGTGAGAGATCAAGCGGAGGCTTTTGCAAAATGGTGATGAGTGCAGCACGCACCGGCATGTCGACCGGCAGAGTGTAATTTGCTTGTCCCGGAGGAGCAGTACACTGTACACTACTTCGTATTCACATTACAAAATAATAAATATTGGCCAACTGATCCTACTGTACAGAAAGCATATATATTCCACGATACATGGTATATAGTGTTTTGTGTGCGAGAACAGCATGACGTATATATGCAAAAGGGCACGGTGAAGGTCCTTCCTCGCGGATGACTTGATGTTTTCCTCGGTGGTAGGCGTGGTTACTTGTACGAAAACGAAACGCGGTAGTCTCATGGTCCGAACGTATGCGCGAGTACTACTGTACTGCGGTATTTGCTACAAGTTGAAATCGTATGAAACATACACCAGTCCAACACCAAGAAACTAATAGTGATTTCAGCCACCATTCGCTCTGACAGGGACGGGTGATTGCTTGTGATAACTGTAGAAGTATAATTCGCATACTAAACTGAGATCGTATCAGGACGATAAGCTCGCGGGATTGCGGCTCCTCGGTTGCGAGGAAAACAGTCACTAACATGCAGACCTTCCTCAGGTGTGCGGGCTTAGAAGCAGAATCATTGGGTGCTGCCCCAATCGTAGCACGCGTCTACCGCGACTACCGCCCAAATGCCGCTACCCTCCGCACACAACGTTACTATGAATACCGTTACCGAAGATGCTGCGCTTTTTTTATGATTGCGATAGCACAAATACTGTATGGCTACGTGACTATTAATAACATCATTGGCGCCGCTGTCGGTGCTATTGGCGTAATTATCGTCAGAGGCTTCAGTGACGCCACCAATGCTGCACGTATAGTGTCTACTGCCGCTAGTGCTAACAGTATCGTGACACGTTTGACGGTAGGAGTAGCACCATGTTCGTTCGAAGGCTGCTCCTCGTTGCACAACGCGGGATAGTACTGTTCCTGTTACAAGTTGTTTCCGATACAGTGCAGCTGATGTCACATATTTACACAAGTTGTACTGCAGTACGTCTGTGTTTCACGGCCTTTGTTTTACTTCCGTACAGACAGGTTCCGTCCCCTGAACACACTGAGACATTACGCGCGACGGTCGAATTTTTCACCATCTGGATAAACGGAGACATCACCGTACTTAAAACGTGTTTCTGAGCGCAACTGCAGCAATTCGTACAGTTCTGTACTACATCATCTTTGTTGAATTTGCTCATTCGGCTGAGCCTACACCTGTGCGTAGAACAGAGCAAATCTGACCCCCCTCCGGAAGCGTGTTTTTCGTGCATGTGGGCCACGTCTGCAAAGCAATACCGTCCATTACCATTGGTACTAGAAGCCGAGATTAGGGGTGTGTGGGGGTACGAGACGATCGCGATGGCCCCAAAGTGACAACCTGACGCTCCAAAAACACAAATCGAGGATAAACCCTCGGTACGTCGCATTATCGCGAAGAGCAACACCTTTGTAGAGTACTGAAACATCACACAACCTACCAAGCGCAAAATGATCACGATGACACGCAATAATCTTGCCATATCAAAAGACGGAAAAGGTTACGTGGCTGTGGCTCTTTCTATCACCAACACGTGTGTTACTATATTTTGTTCGCTTGAAAATGTAGTTTAGAGACGACTATACCTAAAACAAACACACTATGTTACTTGCGTACAGGCGCAGAGAAATGTGGATGCAGCGTGCAGGGGTATGCATCGAACGCGCACACATGCTTGGTGTGGAAAGTATTTGGTTCGTTACGACGCCAATAGTTGATCAGCATTCACGCCGCGATGGATGTCTGCATATACCAGCTGATATTAACGCACCCAATGCTACTACGCGGCGCAGTGTTCACAATTAGCACACGACTACGGCAATAGGACACTGACGACAGGTTCAATCTCGACCTCCACACCTTCAACCGCGACACCTTGAGATATATACTGCCCCTCTTCACTGAACCAACATGTGCCAACTATGTTATCACTGAACGTCCTTCACGCCTTCTCTTTGAGCCACCGCGACGACCGAACCGGGATCAGCGTATCCTGTGCTCTCCTAACCCCCCCCCCCGTCGAGCGCCGATGGTTTTTGAAGAGATATGAAGGCCAGCTCAGGTCAAGATCAGTGCTACCATAGGAGTGTACTGTACCCACTGTACCTACTGTACTATTTCACGAGACTCGTCACCTGAGCAGCCCTTTGCGTACACAAATTCGTGCTAGTTGTCCTACAGGGGTAGCGACTAATCTAATGTTTCTGAGGGTGGGGTCGCCTGAGTAACTGTATACCTCATCCAGACACCGATTTGGAGGGAACACAAAGTCGAAATGACACCTCGGTTTTTAAACCACAAATACTACAGTAAGCGTTATCACGAACAGTATCGTAGACCACTAAAGGCATTGCGACGATATTGACTCAAGGGAGCCCGTAGCAAGCACGCCTCCAGACCCCCACCCAAAACTTGATCGCCAGGCGCACGGAATTGCGACCGGATGAACGATTTCATGGCTTCCGAGAAATAACAACAACAGTACATACGTGCAAGGCCAGTGGTTGAACAAGGTGGGGATTCTAATGACTCGAGCTACAGCAGTGTAGTCTGACATTACATAATGCATACCCTTTTCTGAAACGTTTACTAGTTTACACCTCGCCAGGCCCACGACATCGAACAGTAGCGAAAAACGAAAAGTGTCTTCCAGTGACACAAGGGTTGGGTAATCCCTCGGTCGAGCAGGGCCTGTCGCTCGCTCGAGTTAGGGGACTATGTTCGTCCTCTGGGACCCGTACTTGGCGTAAAGGATATTGCCGATTCCTTGTGGGACACATACCCGCCTTGCGGGACGTACATCCGGTCTGCGGGACACCTAGCCGCCTCGCAGGCACCCCAGCCCACCTTGCGGGAACCATTTCGTGCCTGGTTTACGTTTGGATACGGGACTCAATATAAGCGCTTTTTCGAGCCCGTCAGACGAATGCTACGATAGAGGTACACCTTTTGGTTTTTCCTGAGCTCCTCTCTTCAAGACCTCCATACTGATAGTGAGTAAAAACACGACTTTGGAGGAAACGAAAGTTGCTACCCGATGATCCATCCCATGAATTAGATATACAAATCATCATATAGCAAAACCAAAAAAACATCCAACCATTCTGGGTTAAGGAGCCCGATCATTCGAAAACTATTTCAGCAAAAATGTGCACTGTCCATATCGTGACACGGGCCTCGCCCTTCAGTCCAGGTGTCTGCCGCTTGTCCGATGCACTCGGGCTCTAAGCTCGTGTCTGAACAAGTACGCCTCACCACTATCGCCGACGACGGTTTGCATAAAACCAAAGGCTATCGGACAAAGCCCCACCACAGCGATAGGTCCTTCGTGTACGTACATAGCATACTCCACTGGCGGAGCCATCAACGCTAACCTACAGTAGCACCGTATGGTAAAGCTGAGGACTACTATTGACAGGCGCTTTCTTCGCTATACACTAGCTAATGACCGCCTGAATATCCCAACAACAAATATTGATAGCAAGCGTTCGAGAATTCGCACGGCAAGCATTTCAAAATTTGCACTCAGCCTTAATATGCCAGGGTCGGCCTCCTATGGAGTCGTAGGATGAGCTATTTGTAGGAGCGTTCTCGCTTCGATCACCTTTCACTGTGATAGCGAAACCGTTTGCGAGCGGGCCGTGATCGCGGCAGTGGGAAGGATGATTTCCCCTGAGTCGCCACGTCGCCAACATAGGACAACCCGCTACCTTACACGGAGCTTTACGGTTGATCAACGTGCCGTCAACGATATTGCCTTTATGGCTAGCATCTGTAGCGTCCACTCCGCCAGCCGTTCTATCCATCAGCGCTAGGATAGTTGATGTTTTTCTTGCGCGAACATTGCGGCGGGTAATAACCATGCTGTCCTCGGCATGTTCCTTGCAGAACACCGCCGTCTTACTGCCTTCGACATTGAACAAAGGTCGCTTCGTGCAGGAACCGTGTGAGCAACGCATATTGTAGACATCGACCATGCCGTCCTCAGCATGCTTCTTGCAGTACGTCGCTGATTTGCTACCCTTGACATTGAACGAAGGTCGCTTCGCGCAGGAGGCATGTATGCAACGCTTGCTGCAAACGTTGACCATGCCGTCCTCAGCATGTTGCTTGCAGTACGCCGCTGTTTTGCTGCCCTGGGCATTGAACGAAGGTTGCTTCGCGCAGGAGCCATGTGCGCAACGCTTTCTAATATTGAGAACGTCAATCATGCCGTCCTCAGCATGTTGCTTGCAGTACGCGGCCGCCTTACTGCCTTCAACATTGAACGAAGGTCTCTTCGTGCAGGAATCATGCGCGCAAAGCTTATTGTAAACATCGACCATGCCCTCCTCCGCATGCTGCCTGCAGTACCCGGCTGTTTTGCTTCCTTCGGCATTGAACGAAGGTCGCTTCGTGCAGGAACCGTGTGTGCAATGCATGCTGCGAACGTTGATCATGCCGTTTTCAGCATGTTGCTTGCAGTACGCCGCTGATTTGCTACCCTTGACATTGTAGCATGGTACCTTCGTGCAAGTGGTGTTTGCGCATAGCTTGTTGCGCTTGTTGCCCATGCCGTCCTTAGCATGTTGGTTGCAAAATATCGCTGTCTTACTTCTAAAGCACGGGATTATCGTGCAAGTGGTGTTTGAACAACGCTTATGGCGGATGTCGACTATGCCGTCGTCAGCATGCACCTTGCTGTACGCTGCAGCCTCGCTACCCTCGACATCGATGGAATGCTTCTTCGGGAAGCAGTCGTGTGCGCGATGCTTGTAGCGAGCGACATGGACCATGCCGTCGTTGGCATGCTCCTTGCAGTACACCGCTACCTTGCTGCCCTCGACGCTATGGGAAGGTTCCCTCGAGCAAGTGGGATTCAGGCAACGCTTGCCGTGTGCGTAGATCCGTAACTCTTCCGCATTTGTATTGCAGTATGCCGTTCGGTTCCTGCCTTGGACACTATAGGCCGCCGGCGTTGTGCAACACGGATTGGAACAACGCTCCATTTTCCTTTTTGGGTCGAGGCTTCCAATCACCTTGCAAGGAAAATGCGGGAAGAGTGGAAGGATAGCAACAACAGATCACGCAAAGGCCATACGTCTGAAAATCGCTGTGTATTGCGCTATTTGTAGAACATCTGTCATCCGTTTACTTCTCGAGAGTTGACGTATTGTACAACTTCATTCCTTTGCAAAAATTGTGTGACTCAGCATCGACAGGCCAAGCTTCATACGGTGTTTGGCGATGCGAGCTAAACGGTGGGAGTATCACCTTACTTCAAGTATATGTTGGATGACTCTCTATGAAGAAGCAACCACACCCAGCAACCGACTTTGACAAAAATACAGTAGTAAGCCATAAGTACGACTCACATTCCCACGGGCTACTACATTAAACGAAAAATACTGGAAAAATACAAATCGAACCCGACAATGTTGGGTACGTTGACAGTCGACGAGCCCTGTCAGCGATAAATAGTTGGGCTTGAACGTTCAGTCCCAAGACCTACCGTAGCACGGCGCTGGTGGGGAGGGACTATGGGAGCGTTCGAGGGGTGCAGGCGCAGGGGTACGTGCAGAGCCCGAGTGCAGAGAGCTAAGCGGCGTACCTTTGTTCGGGGTGACTTTCGCACCACTCCACGCATTAACAGAGGAACAGTCGATGTTGGGCAGGAGAGACATTGGTATATATCTTGCTGCAGGGGTCAGGCGTTTAGAGAGGCCTATCAGAGGGTTTTGTAAAACGTCGGCGAGTGAAACGCATCAGAAGGCGCATCAGGAGAGTAGCCTTTTCCTTTTGCGGGGTAAGAAGTCTGTCTCAAATCGATATTCCAGGTTCACACGACGTACACGTAGCGGGGAAAAATGTACCCGTGCTCAAAAGCATTGCCAATTTACTACCAGGTATACCGGCATCACATACCATGCCTTCGGGCGAACACAGTCCTGAGACTTTAAGACAGAGATCAGCCGCGGCGGAAAATGGACCTCCTTAAATGTTTGTCTGCTCGAGGCGGCGACGTGCCCCCCACTACACCCGACCTCGGTTCCAGAGAAACATTATGTACGACATTCACACGACCGCCACGAGTAGTGCATAAAGGAGCGATCGCGGTCTGAAGCATATCACTTTCGTATTTCCAGATTGGGTTCGTCACGTCACTTCCCGGGGGCTTGTTATGGGCGGATTTTCACGCTTTCTAAGGGAAACAATAGTGGGATAATACTTTTAGATACATATTTTGGACAGGGCGGAAGAGGAGATGGACCAGGTCGTCTCTTCACAGTAGTGAAGCTCGAGGCGCCACCGTGAAGCGGAATGGACAGTAGCCTTTGCCAGTGCTCTCGACCCACAAATTGTACCAGGAAAACTACAAAATATATTTGATTTATGTGGTGGTCCGCACATTGTTTTTTCAGATGGTCCAAAACGCGCGGCGAAGCCGGGCACGGCTGGGGCTTTAGCCTGGACTATGATTGTAGTTAGGGTTAGGGTTATGGTTATGGTTAGGGTGAGGTTGGGTCGACGGCTTCTCATGATTTGATTTATAACAAAACACCCAAAAACGCATAAAACAGCAAGGAATCATAATATATTTGGTACTTTATCTGGTACGATTTGTGGGTCGAGAGCGGTAAAGGCGCCTCGGAAAGAAGGATCAACAACAACGGCCATGTTGATAAGGCGGACTGGCCCTGGCCTTCTTTGGGGATGGCCGTATCATGTCTGCCGGTACCAGTCTACCTTAGTCGGTCAACAAACCGGCAAACAATATTGTATGTACGTGCTGAGTTGAGGTAGATGCACAGTGGGTTTACAGCAGTAGTGTGGTGTGTTTGTTGTTCAAATTATTTCTGTGTGGTACTCTACGGTACTGCTGGCAGAAACCCCGGGTAAGTGTGAGAAAGTGGTGTAAGATCAAGACCCTTCTTGGTGGGTCTTGCCGGCGACGCCAAACTAACGCACCCAAAAAGCCAGTTCGGATGCCCTAGGTCAGGTGGGGGGGGGTCAGGTCGACTTTGGGCCAGAGTGCCCGGTGGTAAGGGGGTAATGTAGGAGGATCCGTATAAATGTCGGTCTGCCATTTGCACTGTCCGCCTCTTGTGTCTAAAGTATCCATGCTACTCATATTAGGAGGTCCCGTCTACCTGGTTCAACCGTACACCATAGCAACAGCGATCTGTCCAACGAAGCTGGGAAGTTTGTTCAACTTGTGTGCGACGACAACGCCACGTATACGCCAAGAGCACGGTTCATTTGTTTTTCCGGGGACAGTTCGATTCAATCCCCGGTGCTAGACGTGTCTTTGCGTATGAACTCACAGTAGCTCATTGTCCGAAGCTGTGCGTGAGTAACTACTGTACCTGTACTGTGCGTAGGTGCTTCCACTATCGTACATGTACGGCCGTTCAAATAATAAGAAGCATACTCCTTTCCCATACAACATTTTTCATGTTTAGCAACGATCTCCCCTGTCACGAATCAATGCTTATTGTGGTGCATACAAATATTGTTCCCGAACTAGAGTGAGATGGCGCCTGGACGAGACGCGCGCAGTATGATCGTTCTGGTCCGCCAGCGTCACCCTTCCAATTTTCGTAGACTGGGAAAGAGGCCAAACGTGCCTGTCTCGATTCTCCTTATCTCTATACCAGATACAGTATTTCTGGGTTCCTCCTTGGTTGCTAAAGAAGGCTTCTAACGCGAACCGTCTGCCATAGAACGCTGTGGCAAAGACAGCCTACCGGATTGCAAGGTACGAGGTACCAGGTGTGTTTATGTGCGTTATGTGCTTGTCGCCCTAACCATGAGCTATACGAGGCTATCATACGGCAGTATGCGGTATCGCTTTCAAAACCATTCAGCCTCGTGCTTCCCATGGCCGTTGGATCTTCAACAGCGCTTGTACGTTTTTTTTCGCCATCCCATTTATTATGTCCACCCTCCCTTTTTGTCTCCTTCTTACCCTGTAGTCGTAGCTCTAATGCGGGGTCACGAGGTAGGCGTTCCTCCCTCCTCCCTACTACGGTTCGTGCCGTACATTTGTATCGCGAGAAGGCTTCAGCCCTTTCTTCCCCTTGTCGGCTAGCATCGAATTGCTATTCAGCACCGTACAGCGGTAGTATCAGGTGTACGTTGCTGCTGCTGTCGCCAACCTGCCTATGATACCGGGCGTCGGGTGTCGATGATACATCAACTCATCAGTGTGAGGATGTGAATGGAGGATAATATACGAAGATGTCTGCGGCCGCCACTGCTGAGGTCAACGCATACAAGGATATCTACTCGTACGGCTGATTCCAAGCCTGCTTCTAGATTGGGCGAGGTACGTTGCGTGCCACATTGTACTATAAAATTATGTGAGGACATCTACTGTATTAATGTGACTGGAACCAAAGATGCTGTGATTAACCACGCACGTACCACCGCGCAGGGCACATCTCGCAACCTATAAAATATAGGAGATGATGAATGTGCCCCCGGGGGCACTTTCGTTAACGACGCCCCCGGAGGCACTTTAGCATATTGTGCCCCCGGTTCCGGGGGCACGATAAGCTAAAGCGCCCCTGGAATATAAACTTTAAAACCACGCGCGATGTCACCGACCGTAGGATACAAGACCCCTCTAGAGGTTGTATACGGTACGTGCTGGTGTGGTGTGTTCAGTAGTTGCCCCGGCCATCGCTGCTCACCCTATGTACAGACAGACGGCTTCTTGTTCTCGATATCCAGGACATCTCCAGGCATTGTTTTGGGGCGCACGAAGCCAAAGGTGACACCGGAAAAAGGTTGCATGAAGCACCCCACCACGACCACTTGCGACGACCGTACGGCACCAGACCTGTCTGGGGATTGTCTACGGCATGTGCTGCTGTGGTATATTCAGTACTGTAGTTACACCGGTCATCGCGTTTCGCACGATACACAAGACAGGTTGTTCGGGTTTTCGATACTCACGATCTTTCCAGGCGCTGTTTTGGGGGCACACCTAGCTAGCTAAAAGTGCCTCCGAAAATAAACTACATGGAGCATTCTATTACGAGCGATAAGCGATGGCCGGCGGAACTACTACACACCACCACCGCAGCACATGCCGTGTACAATCTCCAAAAGGGTATGTTGCGGTCGTCGCCATTGGTCGTGGTGGCGTGCTTCATGTAGTCAATTTTCGGAGGCAATATTTGCTTGATGCGCCCCCGAAAAATGCCTGTATTGATGTGAGTATCTAGAACACGAAGCCTTCTGTCTGTATATCGAGCGAGAAGCGATGACTGGTTGAGTTACTGCACGCATCACCGCAGCACATGTCATACACCATCCACAGACAGGACGTCTGATGGTGCCCTGCGGTCGTCGTGATCGCTCATAGTGCATGTTTCATGTAATCTATTTTCGGAGGCACTTTTAGTTTGATGTCCCCCCCCCAAAAAGCCTGGAAAAATACTGAGTATCGAGAACACGAAGCCGTCTGTATGTCGGGTGATACGCGATGACTGGCAGGATTACTGCACACTCCACAGCAGCACATGTCATGGCCAATCCCCAGACAGCTCTGGTGCCCTGCGGTCGTCATAAGCGCTCGTGGCGGCGTGCTTTATATTCCGCCCCAATTCTGGGGGCGCAACAAGCTGAAGTTCCCCCGGGGGCGTTGTTAGCAAAAGTGTCCCCGGGGGAACATTTATCATCTCCCGTCAAACCAACAGAGCGAAAACTGGATACAGAACACGATTGGACGACCAGATGCACTGTAGCACTGGATACAGATAGCGATACCACAGCACGACGACAAGTACGTGGACCAGTCGAACTGTAGCCCTACGCTTCTATTTCCTGTAGCCAGGTGGACTCCGGTATCCGAAAACCAAGATCAAAACACTGCAGCAGTGCGAGTAACGCATCATGTGGGGTAAGGATACCTGCTGCTGCTGATGGTGATGTCAACGTTGCTCTGATTGCGCACAAGAACTCACGAAACGGAACAGATCACCCAAACCGGAACCACCACACGACGATGTAGATCGCGACACGACGACTCTGAACGGAGCGCAGCACAGACGCTCTAACCCTCCGGCGGTTGTACTGCTGTACGAGCAGTGGTTCGCAGTGGATTTACTCTAAAACTCGGCTCCCAGCAATAACGTGAATATAACCCAGTGGCCTAATCAATGAGATGATATTCACTTAGGGGTGGACAACCCTTGATAGTAGATATTTACGGGGGTTTAGTGCTTGATGCCTGAAGCCGATCCTCCGACCCGAACCCTACCTCTAACCCGAACCCTATGCCAGTGGTCAGTGCTGGGATGCTGTGCTTAGTAAGAGTCTAGGTTGACTCGGCCGGCGTGGATGCTGAGCTTGGAAATACTCTAGGGTGACTTGGGATGCTGTGACTGGGAAAGACTCCACGTTTATTGAGCCGCGTAAAACATACCCTTAGCAAATCACAGTGACCCGAACCCTAACCCTAACCCTATGCCAGTGGTCAGTGCTGGGATGCTGTGCTAGGTAAGCCACTAGATTGGCTCGGCCGGCGTGCATGCAGAGCTTGGAAATTCTCTAGGGTGGCTTGGGATGGTGAGGCTGGGAGTGCCTCCAAGTTGATTGAGCCGCGTAAAACATACCCTTATATAATCACAGTGACCTTCGTCTACTATTAATATCATGCTTCGTCCAGTACTGATGTACGGTGCCTGGCAAGGAAAGCAGGAACACCATCCAATCGGTCCTCCTTACGGCTGACGTATTATGTAGCCTTTTCTTTATCATGATGGTGTACGCCGAACTACGAGAATGCCAGAGCGGGGCCGCAGCAGCCGACGAAAAGAAATAACCAAACAATAACACCCACACCACAGGTACGAAAGCAGCCGACCAAGTACCAACCGACAGACCGACGCACCCACTGATGCACCAAGCCACGGACACACGCACCAACCGATCAACCTACTCACCATGTACTACAGCAGCAGTAAATGCGAGGACAAGAACAGTCGTACACAACCGCACCAGTCCACGACACAAAGCTGCAGAACAGGCCATCCACCCAGAGCTACGAACCCATTCGCTCACCCACCCACCCACTCACCTACAACAGCACAACAGTATGCACAGCAACACGTGTGTTGGTTCAAGGCTGTGTTCAACGGGGTTGATTATAGGTCGGGCACAGGGGACATTCAAGCCCATCCCCTGGTTCCACGACGTGAAAAAATGGAGTTCGTTTTCTGTAGGCGTTTTGAACCGAGGTGACTACTGTAGTACTGCAGGATCCAACTCACCTGTGTTGCAGTTTGTTTTGTTTTGTTTTTCTTCACATTAAACTCGTTTCAGTTGCTAATCCCTATAGTCTGATCTAGCAAGATCACGGCCCGTGGTCACAAAAGTGCTAGAGCCATAAGAGAATCCTAAAGAACACGTACACTTAGCAGGGAAAGGATACACAAGTCCGAAGAGGTACACCTAAAATCCCTACAGCATGTTATGCGTGTCCAAAACTGAACTACACGCCCGCAATCTCCATTCGACTACAGCAGCATCGTCCCCCCCCCCCCCCTCCCACTCTTTACCAATGAATTTGCCGACTACAGCGTAACTACTGTCTGAAGTGCTGTCTGTACAAAAACAAACGGTAGGCGTGGGAACAAGATGGAGCACGCAGCTGCTGTCTGAAGTGCTGCCAGAATGACAGTCCGCGGGCACACAGTGAAAAAGAACAGCCAACCAAAGCCATCACGTCAATTGACAATTGCCCGAATCTATCCTGAACGTCTGTGTTAGGCACAGCATTATAAACATCGACACTGATTAGGAATCGTTCCACATTGAAGGGGTCTTCCACGATCAGGCACACAATGAAGGCACCCGGGGTGTCCGCGCCATCTCTGCCGCGTCTCTCTACAAAACCAGTGACGTCATCCACACCGACCCAACAACAACATTCGGGGGAAAAAGCGAAGAATTTGTCAACAGAAAAACAAAAATGTTCGTCCGTCACGGGTCGATGTCGTCCGTGCTCCGGATCGCTTCTCCTGTGCGCTGCTGTGCTGCTGCGCCGGCGCGCTGCTGTGCTGCTGCTCAGGCGCGCCGCTCCGGTGCCGCTCGGCCAGTCCTAGCACAACCACACTCGACCCGCTCCGTCCGTACACGCTCTCGTTGCTGTCCTTCCCAGTCGGCTCCTCGCTTTCTCTCTCGTTGCACTCAGGGTGCTTGGTCTGAAAAATAAAAATTCTCGCGCTGAAGGGATTGACCAGTCCAACAGCAGCTCGTCGCCACACGCTCCCTCCTCCTTTGATGGCGAAGCCAGGTTACTGAGACAGTACAGCTCCCTCTAGCAAACATACCTAGGGCTGTGTACGTAGTGTCCGTCCACCTTTCTGATGGCGTCTGCCTCCGCGCACAAAAGTGAGATGGACATTGCTGTCTACACCGACGGCCAAAAAGGCCCGTGCATCTGGACTTTTGCGCCTGACGCACCAGTGCCGATCCAACTCTACCGCTGCACACGCTTCGCGGCGGGTGCGCAGCAGCAAGAAGGTATCGGTCCGCTTGAGGGTGAGCCTAGCCTTGCTCGCTAGAAAGACCCCCCCCCTCGCTATGGGCCATGCCAAAGCAAAGACCTTGCCGAGGCAGCGAGGGGAAAAAGGGAAGTAGTGCCCACCAAAAAAACACGATTTTACAAAAAAAAATCTTGACAAAGAGATGATGGAACCACGCCTACCCCTGGTGTTTTTCCTGTAGGACTTTTCGTAATTCTGCCGTAGCTCCGAACTTTCCCATTAATACAAAACTTGGCAAGGCAGATATAAGCTCCTTGGTACACTCCCGTCAGTGTGCCAAAGCGACAGCAGATTGCGTGGCCTCCTTCGATGCGGACCTCGCCGTTGAAATTTGAAAATGTGGTTCCAGTCGCTTGAATATGCGGTTTCCCGTACTGTATTCAAGTATTTTTTTTCCTGCTGTAAAACGAGCACGGGGTACTTTTCGAAAAAAAAATCTGCTGTAGAACGAGCACGAGCTCGTTCTACGGCAGGGAAAAAAAATACTTGGCTACAGTACTGAAATCCACAAATTCAAGCTCCTGGAACCACATTTTCAATTTTCAGCGACGAGGTCCGCATCGAAGGAGGACGCGGAAACTGCTGTCGCTTTGGCACACTCACGGGAGTGCACCAAGGAGCTCATATCTGCCTTGCCAAATATTGGATTAATGGGAAAGTTCGGAGCTAGAGCAGAACTACGGAATGTCCTGCAGCAAAAAAAAATGGGGAGGTGTGGTTCCAGTGTCTCTGTGTCAAGAGTTTTTTTTTGGTTTTGTGGGCACTGCAACACAGGTGAACTCCTCTTCACGTGGGGACTGGAGACCTAGCCTCATCTCCACAGGCGCCCATGCTTGTTTCTGGGAGAGTTGCCGCCTCCTCCTGGTGAGGCCACCAAATCAAGCTCTGAAAGGTTCGTCCGCCGAAAGTCGAGAGCATTTCGTACACCATGTCCCGCAACATCGAAGAGTGGTGCATTTTGCGTAGTCGCTGCTGTTGCAATCTTAGCCGCGCGTGCTACATCCCATCCCGTTCGCCATTTCTTCGCGTGCTCACAGCCAGGTCGTCGTGTTCATCGGCGCAAGTTTCCGTCTTAAAATCGATGCTCCACACGATGCAAACTGGGTGTCTGCTGCAACATTGTTTTCGAAATCCCGAACTCTTCTTCCCTGAAATGCGGCCCAATCTGGCCCAACACGTAGTCAAAATGTCCGTTTCATAAGTGATCAGGTCCAAACGACGAGGGTATATCTCATACCTCGTGGCCAATCGGACTGAACGGTTGGGTAGCGTCTGGCCCGGTGTCCGTTGTCTCGTTCACGGAATAACAGCAGTACTCGTGGTGTACCTCAACCATTTTCTCTAATAAGTGGTAAGCATTATACAGCACTAGGTAATAAAAGGTTCTCCCGCTCCCACGGCGGTAGAGCCATATTGATGCATGCAGAATATTAAGATGATATAGGTCGGTGACACAACATTCTGATACTGGTTCCGTTAATTTTAGGGACCATGGTGGCGAGCATATAGTATTGTCAACCCCTATAGGGTGGCGTACAAATATGACGGGATATATACCAAAATGTACATGCATGCATATGTTTGGTCGATGAGAGACTGTTCCGTTGTACAGACATACATCCAATCATCGCGTAAACGTAGCACGCCCACTAGGCGAAGCTTTAAACACTACGGGGACGGAGGTTGAAGACCCACTCATGCCACCTCACACCATTGAAAACACGTCGGTGACCCCCTGTCACCTCACCCCCCTTGGTCGCCGCCGCCTGCACCCACCGAGCGTGTTTCACTGGCGTAAATCGGCAGCGGGTGTACGCGAGCTACAATCTGACCGGTGACTGCTACGAGTGGACGGAGGTTCACGGCTGTCGGTTCAGACGCCGAAACTTCCTACGGCCGCACCTTGCGCTCTTGGAGAGGGGAGCGCGTTCTGTCGGTCAGCGAGGACCGGAGCAAAGGTCAGGAACAATGCCTCGGCGGGGGGAGGGGGGGATCTCTGAACCTACATCATAACCGGTGGTTCAGTTTCGAGCTCCGCTAGGTGCACATTCGCGTATGGTCGGCCGTTACGGAGTACGTTTCGTGAGATGACGCTTTGTCAGGAGGTTTGTCATTATTTTCGGCGTCGATTGACTCGGACAGTCGCAAGCCCTGGTTGTTGAACGGGCTCGCCTGTTGTTGTGGCACGTCGAATACGAATTTTAGTAAATTGGCGACGGTGTCGCATTTCTATCGACTGCACGGAGAACTGGAGCTACCGGCCTCGGCTCCCGTGGCCCCGGGGGCGTTCAGAGATACTTCAGACGTCCACGTAGTGGCTGGAACGCCTCGCCAGGCCCGCCTACCGGTTTCGTTCAGTATGTATTGTCTCTGAGGAAACCCTCATGCCCTCATGGGGCCTGGAGAGGTTTTAGGGATGAGTTTACTCCTCGTTGTGCGATCGAAGGAACTGTTCGCCGCCGATTCGGTGGTGGCACACACCATGCACTGCCTCGCGCGGGTTGACGTGGCGGTTTAGCCCAACGGCACATAGATGGGATCATGCCATGGAAACCGGCCCGACAAGGTAGCGGTGCGTTCTTAGGGCCATAAGGGTGATCAGGAATGTATTGGTACTGTGCGCGTGCGGACTTGAACGAGGCTCGTGGGCCGAGATCGTCCTTTAGTGCGGTCGGCAGAGCCGCCGCCCTTGTGCTGGAGTTTGTGTGATGCTCCCCTAGTTTCTCGACCATGCTTCGCTTCCCTCGTAGCGTTGTGATAACAGCCAGGGGGAAGGGACAATTTGAGTTAGGAAATAACGAAGAGTACAAAACAGTAGTATCACATTTTCTCGGTGTTGGAGAAGTCGAATGGTACCGCGACATTCGGAGGCCTGGTCATCGGAGGCGACTGTGAGCCGTACTACTGTAGTTAGGAACCCGGCCAATATTATAGTGGGGAGAAAGAGATGGTATGTTTAGGTGGTCGAGATACTTAGGAGGTTGCAACAGGCTGCGATACAGAGTTTTCGCCGAGGGGGGGAATATCTCTCCCCCACGACTCAGAAAACGATGTTGACAATGCAATTCGAAAGATATACAATACGGAGTATTTTTGTTACGTAGACGACTTAACGGCCTCCGCTACCGGAGTAACGAACAAAACGGGTTTAATTGGTAGAGAGAATGAGGCTTGCCTGTATCGGGGACTGGGATGGAGAATGGTTGGTTTTGGATGATTCGAGGGACCTTCATGTAGCTATTCCTTTTAGGCACCACGTGCAGGTCTGCATCCCCACGTCGAACGCCACCAAGCACGAGGTTCCTGCTGTAAGTGGGAGCCCATGTCGGGTAGTCGCTGGTTGGGTTAGTCAAGCCAGCAACTTGTGCCCTTTATCTTCCGCTTCATTCTCCACTTGCTTCTTTGGAAGGTGGGGGGGAGGGTAAAAGTAGCCGGTGTCCCGGAATATGATTTGTTCCTTTTTGTTTCTCACTTGAGTTGGATCGGAAGAGTCAAGTGGTACTGTACCATTCGGAGCCTTGGTCATCCCAGACAACAATAGGCCCTACTAGTTGGTAACCCGGCCAATATTTATTGTGGGGAGAAAGAGACGGTAAACTTAGGTGATCGAGATACTTAGGAGGTCGCAGCGAGCTGCGATACAGATATCTCGCCGAGGGGGGGAATCCCTCACTCCCACGACTCAGAAAACGATCATGACAATGCATTTCGAAACATATGCGTTGGTATTCGTGGTGGCGGTGGTGGTGGTGGTGCTAATAAGCCCCACGTTGTTGTTGTCCGCGCACATGGCCAACGTCGGTGGCGATATTGTATTTATAACGGGAAACATGCACACTGGTGCCTAGTGCCTGGTGTGCCGCCGTGCAGCAGGTGGTGATGGAGGGCGGCAGTCCGAGCTTATCACACCCGTAGCGGTAGCGCCACCAAGCGGAAGCAAGGGACGGAAGATTTACTAAGCACACAAGTTTCCAGTTTGAGAATTTCCATCCCGACTTGATTGATAACGGAAACTAGTAATTTGAGTGTCTGAATAAATATGTATTTATACTTACGTTAGTCCACTGTTGCAGGCGTTTATGGTGCGGATCTCAAGCACCACAGCGAGTAGATGTCAAGACGCTCTATATGTTATAAACAGACCCGAGCGATGACGCGAACAAACGTACTGGCTGCGGCCATCAACTTGTCCGAACCGCGGCACCTCGCCATGACTAACACCGGGCGTTATTTATATTGTTCCTTTGTTTTAACCAATCAGGCATGGCACGATGTCGTCGCGCCGTCTTCGTTTGTTGTTTGGACGGGTGGACGGGACTGCACCCCGTCTCCTTTCGACAGCTCAGAAAACAGTAGATGAACGATAGCCATTCTGAGTACGTTTTGGAGCGTGTTCAACACCGCACAGTTCACAGCACGCTGACCGAACCAACCGCGAGACCTTTGAAACTAGTTTGAGGGCATCTCATAGGAGGCAGCGCTCACGTATCGTAGGGAAACCAGCACCTTGCGGCATTGCTATTATGTGCCAAAAAAAAACGCAGAACGCTGGTGTGCCTTTTGACCACGTTAAATTAGGGTTTCAGGGGGGGGGGGGTGCTTGTGTCGGTACAGTGTACTTCGCTCTGTAATCATATCGTGCGGGTCATGACTCTGTGTGGTCTAAACATCACGGAACATATATATTTTTCTTTTGTTTTCCTGTTCGGCACCGTTGAGTTCACAAGTTTAAACACACATGTCGTACTACATGTAACTGTAGTGTTTCAAGGTTGATGTCGGACTACAGAACACATAATTCCGGCCGTGAACGCTCTGAGACATATATAACTCAACGATCGAGGTTTCCACCTCAAGGAGACATCCACGCACTTCAAACGTGTTTCAAATGCGACTACTATAGTATGTAAAGTACTTCATCCATATTTGTTGTTCCTGTCCGGCTGATATTTCACTTGTATAGCGGAGCACACCCGATGCGCCCCCGACAAGCGTGAACGTCGCGACATACGTGCAACCCCTGGAAAATCAATACGTTTGTATTTCGTGATAGGTTTGTGTTCTGGTATGCTACTATCGCGTTTCTCGACGACATCATTGTATATACGTGTACTGTAGCTCATGCTCGGAACACCTACGCTAACACGTTACGCCCCGTAGCTAATATTCCAGAACGAGAGTACGGTAAGTCAAGCGGAACACCTACGATCACACCCTATTCTAACTGAACATCGCTACGTCATCTGCACCTTATCGTCGGACAACATGAACGTCCGAAACAAAACGGGGTAACCATCCTCTGCCCCCCCCCCCCCCCCCCCCCCCCCCCCCCCCCCCCCCCCCCCCCCCCTCTCTCCCCCCCCCCCCCCCCCCCCCCCCCCTCCCCCCCCCCCCCCCCCCCCCCCCCCCCCCCCGCCCCCCCCGCCGTGGTAAATGATCCTTGACGGAGTCAGAAATAGGCCAGCTTAAGTGAAACGATGAGCCGCGTGTGGTTTCTGCAGCGGGAAGGTATTGAGCA
This sequence comes from Saccharina japonica, assembly GCA_008828725.1. Taxonomy (NCBI): domain Eukaryota; class Phaeophyceae; order Laminariales; family Laminariaceae; genus Saccharina; species Saccharina japonica. Next base: position 430,149 of record MEHQ01001395.1, read on the forward strand.
ATTCCGGATCGTCGCTACAGTACGGTAGCGGTGACACCTATAGCTTATGAGCTATCTCATTGGAAGAGCTCTATATGTACCTCACGTTAGGAGTGTCGCTTAGCCATAGCCTCGATGCAAAAGGTTGAATGCTGGCTATAGGTACCTATCGAACATTCTACTGATGTGCATCATCTTCGGTACACACCCGCAGTCACTCAGTTGTTGAACAGGCCGGTCACTGAAAATAGTTTTGGCCCAACGTACTGCTACTACCGTAGCACGGGTGTACTCACGCCATAACCAGCACGCTTCAAATATTGGCGATGACGGTTCCGTTTGCCACTACAGCAATCGGTCAAAGTCATATCACCACAGACGCACGCTACGATAGAGATGCGCCATATTGGTAATGAGGGTGGTCACTTCGGGAGCTCTCGACCTTGCCCTAGACCCAATCCTGCATGGAAATGAAAGTACTAAGCGATGAACAATCTCATTCCCTAAGTATGCAAAAAAAACTGTTGCAGTCCGGATATTTTGGTTTAAGACCACGTTCGACCCACAACGTGCTCCCCTTATCGTAGCATGCCTCCAAATCACCGGCTCATTGTTTCGAAGCATGTCCCCCTGAGGGGGAACGTCAATGCTTTCCATATACCGCGATCGCGTACATCGGCATCAAACTCGAGAATATATTGTCACCACGGTACGAGTACGAACCGAGGCTTACTCTTGAATGGACCCTTCATCGCCAGGCACAGGCCAATGACCGCCTTCAGAAACCACCGAACGGTAGCTATAGCGCTATGCTACGGTAGCGGGAATGGGGGAAGTCTGCCAAATGTGTTCCTGGCTGTCCGGACGGCCCCCTTAACTGACGAACTACCCAAACCATGTACCTTTGTGATATCTCAAAAATATGTTTTGCAAGTCTGTTTCGTGTTCGGGGCGTGCGCGAACGATCGATCTCAAGGCAACACGGCACCAGGCAAGGTTGAAAGCTCGTCATCGCCGATGCCCGAACAAAGGTTGGCACTTCCTCTCCCCTATCCGGACCATGACCCTATCCTATGAGTCACATCGCAGAACAAACATTTTCAAAACATGCACTCAACCTTAACATCCCAAGCTTGGCCTCCTATGGCGCTACGGGATGAGCTACTGGTTGGAGCGTCCTCCCTCCGCTCGCTTGTTGCTATGATAGCAAGGCCGTCGACGAGCGGGTCGTGATCGCGGCAGCGGGAAGGCTGTGTTCCGTTGCGCCCCCACGTTGGAGCCATCCCCCAACCCGTCACCTTGCACTGAGTTTTTTTGTTGTTCACCGGGCCGTTCAATACATTGGCCAGATGCCCAGCGTCTGCATTTCCCGCTCCGTCAGTCATTCCACTAAATGACGCGAAGGTTGTGGAAGGGTTTCGTTCGGGGCATTTGTGGCGGACGTTGACCATGCTGTGCTGGGCATGTTGCTTGCAGTACGCCGCTGTTTTGCTGCCCTCGACATTGAACGAAGGCCTCTTCGTGCAGGAACCATGCCTTCAGGGCTTGCTGCGGACATCGACCATGCTGTCCTCGGCATGTCGCTTGCAGAATGCCGCCCTCTTGCTACCCGCGACGTTAAAGGACGGAGTCGTCATGCAGGAAGCACGTGTGCAACGCTTGCTGCGAACGTTAATCATGCCGGCCTCAGCATGCGTCCCGCATAATACCGCCTTCTTGCTGCCCTCGACACTGAAGTATGGTCTCTTTGTGCAAGAGTCATATACGCAACGCTCGCTGCGAACGTTAACCATGCCTTCTTCAGCATGCCGTTTGCAATACGTTGCTCGCTTGCTGCCCTCGACATTGAACGAAGACGTCGTCGTGCAGAAGGCATGTGCGCAGCGATTGCCGCGGACATCGACCGTGCTGTCCTCAACATGCTGCTTACAGAATGTCGCACTCTCGCTGTCTTCCATTTTAAAGTACGGTCTCCTCGTGCAGGACACGTGAGCGCATCGTTTAACGCGGACGTTGACCATGCCATCTTCCGCATGCTCCTTGCAGTACGCTGCCCCTTTTCTACCTTCAACATTGAAGGAAGGATATTCAATGCAGGAGCCATGTGCGCAACGCATGCTGCGAACGTTAACCATACCGTCCTCGGCATGCTGCTTGCAGTGCGTTGCTTGCTTGCTGCCTTCGGCATTGAAGAAAGGCATCGTGGTGCAGAAGGCATGGGCGCATCGCTTGTGGCGGATATTAACTATGCTGTCCTCGGCGTGCTGCTTGCAGAATCCGGCGTTCTTGCTGCCCTCGACATTGAACGAAGGTAGTTTTGTGCAGGAGCCATGAGCGCAAAGCTTGTGACGGACATCGACCATGCCGTCCTCAGCATGTGTCCTGCATAATACCACCGTCTTGCTGCCCTCGACATTGAAGCATGGTGTCTTCATGCAGGAGTCGCGTGGACAACGATTTCTGCGGACGTTGGCCGTACCATGCTCCGCATTTGTCCCGCTGTACATCGCTGTCTTCCAGCCCTCGACATTGAGGCATGCTATCTTCGTGCAGCTGGAGTTTGGACAGTGCATGTCACGGGTGTCGACCATGCCGTCCTCAGCATGCTGTTCGCAATACGCCTCCGCGTCGACGCCCTCGGTGTAAGGCATCTTCGCGCCGGAGTCCCGAGAGGAATGCTTATCGAGGACGACTTCGACCATGCCGTCGCTAGCATGTTGCTTGCAGTACAACGCGAGCTTCCTGCCCTCGAAATTGTGAGAAGGTGCCCTCATGCAGGCGGAAGAGTCCAAGCAGCGCTTGCCGTGTAGGTAGAGCAGCATCTCTTTCCCATGCTGGTCGCAGTATGCCTCTGGTTTCCTGCCTTTAACCTTGTTGGCCGCCGGCTTGGGGCAACAGGGATATGAACAACGCCCCATTCTCCTTCTGGGTTGAGGCAGCCGAACGCTAACATGGCAAGGGCGAAGAAAGCGAAAATGGGGTTGTCCTCATTACATGCATAGCCGTAGGCATGGAGTCATAGACCCTCGCGTCGCTAAACTCCCGGAAAGGGGGGCGCCGGGTTTTCATCGACCAGGCAGACATTTCTTGCACCAATCCCGGGGGCCCGTCACGTGTTTCGCGAGTCATAGAAAGGGTGGAGTGAATCCTACTACAGTAATAAGAGCTTGTGAACGGGGCTTTCATGCATGTGAGTGGCAGCGGCGAAACCTTCGGCTTGGTTTCTGGTGGGGGGGGGGGGTATGGGAGCGTTCTTGGGGTGCAAGCTCAAGGGTACGCGCAGAGCCCTGCAGTAGCACGGAGACCTCCGTGGCTTGCGTCCGTTCGTGCCAAACCTCACACAACTCTACCTAATGAGAGGAGCAACCGATGTTGGGTGGCAGGGACATTTGATATATACCTGGTGTATATATGTAGCTGAAGGGGTCAATCTTTCTGTGAGAGATGTTTTTGCCAAATGTCGGCGAGTGCAGCGGGCACCAGCATGTCGACCAGGAGAGTATCGTTATCTGTTCGTAAAGGTGCAATACATCAATATCAGGTCGATGCTCCAGCTGCATACAACGTAGCGGGGGAGAATGCGCCGTGCACATAAGCATGCCAGTTGCAGTGGTTCTAGTGTCACGTGACTTGGAGCGAACATAGCCGTCACCTTAGGCTCGTTGCGCGGTAATCATATTTGGTCGTTCAGGGGGTGGGGGGGGGTTGGAGTTTTGCTACCATCTGCCCAATAAGGTGAACTCTGATTTTTCCCAATGCCGTTTCACAGTTACAATACTCAGATATGGAATGGTCAAGCCTTTTCCACCGTGAGGTGTTCTCTGATTGAATTTCCGAGTGCGACTACCACCACTATCCCGACTAAGCGGAATAGAGCGGCGAGGAGCTGAAATACAAAAACAAAATCGAGTAATATTTAATGTTACAAACCAGAAGTTGCGGACTTGATGAGCTCAGCCGGTCAGAAACTACGGCCTCAGAAAGAAAATACTAACTACGACCCCAACCACTCTGTGGGATGTGTTTATTATTTGTTTTGCTATTTTTTCAACCTCATTTGTTTGTGTTTCGGGGAAAATGAAACGCTAAGAACATTTGCGATCAAGTGAGGAAAACAAATAATAAAACAACATAGTCGGAGGAGCAAGACAATATTTCCGCGAAACGCTCGACGATATATAACAGAGTGTACCACCGTGGCAGAAACTACCCGCGAACCGCATATTGATTGCGCGGAGTGGCAACGTGCGAGTATACCCGAGGAGTCCGGCTTATACCGGATCTGTTAACATTTTCGTTATGTGCTGACATTTCCGTTAAATAAAAAAATATAACCATTCCTACAGAGGCAAGGAGTCTAGCGTGGGCCACCATTCTAGCACTGTTGTTTTGAGTCGTCCTTACGATCACTACCGTCAACGAACAGGAACATTCTCCGCAAACGCTTCCCCCTGTTCGTTCTGGATGGGGTTTCGCTAAGCGTAAAAGCCGGGAGGGGTTGCTAGGGACCGAGCTACAGTGTATAATCTCGAAGGACCTCGTCTGCGGGGCACAATCGAAGCGTTACTGCCGGGCAGGGCGTAACTGGAGCTGGACCAGACCGCTTGTAGCGAAGACTATGTGCGCGACTTACATACCGCCATGGACGGGATCGATAGGACTCGATCGTCTACGTTGACGTATGCAAGGCTGCCACCTTATTGTTATGGAAGGGACCCTACGTTACATGTAATACAGCAGTTGTTTACGTACCGGTTGATTTTTAAATCCGTGCCTGTAATACAATGTGCTACGTACGTACAGGCGATTACTGTACGTGTACAGCAGTGTTGGGTTATTGTTTTTCTCGTTTGTGCTGTGTAGTACTGTACTGAAGCTCTAGTGGAAACCCTGGGTAATGTGGACAGAGTGGCGTGATATCATGGCACTTGGTGGGTCCTACCGGCGGCCAATGATGTACCCAGCACGGTCAGTTCGGGGAGGTGCTCAGGCCAAGGTGAGACCAGGTCGGCTTGGGACAATAAGGGTGCGCGGTGGTACGTAGCAGGGCCGGTATAATTGTCGACCTTCGGCATTCCGGAACAGGCTCTTGTATCTACACTATTCGCACAGTAGTACAAATAATAAGGCCCGGCCAACCGATCCAACCTCACAGCAACCACTATCTGTTCAACGATCCTTGGAAAATAGTGTCATTTTTAGGTTTGCGTGAGTACAGCATAACGTATATCCCCCGGCATGTGCAAAGGGTATTTCCTCGGGGATGAGTCGATTGTATCCCCGGCGCCAGGCTTGGTTACGTGTACAAACACAACATGCGGTAGCTCATTTTCCGAACTGGTGCGGGAGTATTGCTCTACTGCTGTAGTTGACCCCAGTTCGAGTCCTATGAAGCATACTCGTACACCCATCCAATACCAAAAAACTAATTGCGTTTTCAGCAACGATCCGCTCTGGCACGGATGGGTGCTTGGTTGTGGCCTAAAGAGATAGTATTCCCTTGCTATAATGCGATGGTGTCAGGACGACACGCCCGCAGCATGCTATTTTCTGGCCCACCTGTGGTGCTCTTCCACTTATTGCATGAATAATGTGCGCATGATCAAACTACAGTACAGGTATTGTACTCGTCACTGTTATTGGTCGCTATTACAAGTAAGTCGTATCTCTTGGTTCCAGAAGAGGTACCACGGTTCCAAAAATAGGCCTCTCGTATGCAAACGGTATTCCTTTTACCCCACTGTGCTGTAAACCAGGATACCAGCATACCAGGTACCGTGTTGGATGATTGTCACAACCAACCGTGAGCGCCAGTACGAGGTAGTAGGTGAGAGTCACCCCGTCGTCCACACGAGGGCACCGTCAGTACCCAGCATGGCTTACAAAAGCTGTTCGATATAGGTTATATCCACTAACAGAGTGGCGGATCGGCCGCTCCGCTTGCGGCAGTACGGGATTTACAGTAGCCCATAAACATTACCTGGTATGTGGAAAGTCCATTGACTATAGGGAATGGGACATTGCGGGCTATTCTCGAAGTGAGAATTGTTGATTTGTGGCCCGTATTGGACCTCGGTTTGTGGTTCGGGAACGTGCGAGGGATTGTGGTTGGTGGGCAATCGTGATGGGTAGGAGCTCGCGCTCCCACCTCATCTCACTCCAACCTGCACCCACTCCAAACCCTCTTCTCCTCGTGTTCCCTTGGGTACTGCTGTAATATTCAAGACATAAACACATCGTCTTCTTTTCTCTGGGACAGACTGCATAGGGCAGTACTTGTCTGGGCTCACAGCTCGGGGCTGTTGGTGCCACTTCGTCTCCTGATCATCACTGTCAATTGAATAAAAGCGTCAGGTTTTGCTTCCGGTGACCGTTGGATCTTCAGAGTCGTATGCATGTACGAGTATACGTACGGTACGTACTGCTGTAGTATCTGGTATACGTTTCTGCTGTTTGTTGATGTCAAACACCGTACTATGATGTCGAGCTTCCGACACCATGAAAAGGTCAGAGTGAGGATGTGGGGATAGGATGCCATATGAAGATATATGTATTGCTGCTGCTGCTGCCGGGGCCAATGCGTGAGAGGATATTGACTCGTGTGCTGATTCCAAGGTTGCCTCGAGATTGTGTGAGGCTGTGAGGTATAGTGGCGTGTCATGCTGTTGTATGAAAAGGCTTACAGATTATACTGGTACCAACGATGCTGCGATTGCACAGACACACTCAACACAAGACACGGCACAACCCGTCACCTACTGATTAAGAACCTCGACCGGATGTAGACAAAGACACGACGACGAGAACTACTACAGTAACTGCACTGGATACAGATCGCGATACGACGACATATACGACGATACGACGACCAGGCGAACTGAAGCCCCGACATCCTCTATTCTCCTATGCCCAGGTCGATTCGTGTATCCGAAAGCAAACATCGAAACAACTCGTACAGCAGTACTGTACGACGAGGATAACATCATGCCATATGAGGATACACCTGCTTCTGCTCGTGTCAACGTTCTCTGGCTACGCACAGGAAACATTTCCAGCTCACCTACTGTAACTCAGAACCACCACTGCCACAACAGTAGATACAGGCCACTAGACGGACCGCAGACCAGGCGCTCCGACCCTCCGGCGATTTCGTGCTGTACGAGTACGAGAAGTGGTTCCGAGTGACGTCGGGACTCAGTTTTCAGTGATATGATCGGGATTATCGCTTGGGAGTTTTGTTTTTTGTGACTGGCAAGGAAAATAGGAAAACACGGGGAAAGAGATATTTTTCCTTTTTTTTTTCTCGGTATATATAAGTGAGCATCGTTGGAAACTAAGATGGCGGACGAATTGGTGTCTTGGCTCGTTCAACACAAGCATTACCGGCACCCTGGTCACAGCTTTTTTATTTTTATTTTTATCCTCCGGCGGATGGGTAAATATAAAGCTTACGCCCTCCACACTTCCACGTCTCACTTCAGCATGGCATGCACACATGTTGAACCCAGCAAGACATCTACACATGGATGGACTCCGGTAGTATCCGGTACAGTATGAAGTATTATGACACCACAGACGAGTGCTACGATAGAGGTGCACCGTGATTTCTCTGAGCTCCTCACTCGAGGAGCTCCATACCTTACCCGAAAAACGTTTTTCGAGGAAACCAAAAGTATTACCCCACCAGCCATCCTATGAGATAGGTATACCATGGAAAATATGGCAACAAAATAATGAAAGTCCGACGAGTTTGGGTTAAGGAGCCCGATCATTCAGAAACAAAAACAGCAAAAAGTGTCACTGGGGCTACCTCTATCGTAGTACGCGTCCACAAGCAACATGGAAGATCTTGCTTCTAGAGAGAGGGGGGGTCTACTTCATTTTCACGCATGGCCGTAGTCGTATGAACATAGACCCTCGCATCCCTATAATGCCGGGGCGGAGCATGTCGGGTTTTCACCGACCAGGATAATACATTGTTGCACCAATCGCGAAGTGCCGTGAGGTGTTCGGCGAGTCGCGTGAAGTGTGAGTTGCATCCTACTATAAACCGCTTGTGAGGCGGACTTGCATATGGATGACAGCTTCAATGGGTAAATTCAATTCCGGTGTGGCCAATTGGGGGGTCCCTAGGTTGAAGTCTTGTTTCAAAATATTCTCCGTGGTAAGCGGAAGGGGAAGGAGTCGGATATCCCTCACTGTCTTGTCGAGAGCCTCCGCGTCGAAAACGATCCGTGCACCGGCGAAGCTACCAAAAACCTTTTACCAGGTACTGCCGTACGTGTTCCACCTAAGGTCGAGATGTCTTCACATGGCGATTCTCTTCTTGCGGCGTTCATCACCACCAGTTGACAAACCTCATGTCCATGCAGTCGTCCTCGATGCTGCAGGGGTCCCGTCCCCGCTTACCGTGGCCCACGAAATCGTCGACCTAGCCGGAGTGTTCCATTCTGAGTGTGGAGGGGTGGCGTACTCATGTGATGCATGGCCATAGTCGATGCACCATGATCCCTTCGCACCCCTAGAATACCGGGACAAGGAACACCTCAGGGTTTTCACTGTGGGAAGCCGACCATGGCGTCCACCATGTGCGGGATGGGCTGTGACGTGTTGTTGGGGGAGTCGCACGAAAGACGAGCAGCCTCCTACTGCGACGCACTCCTTGTGAGCCGGAAGCATGCGACGATAGGGGTGCAAAGCACGTGTTGTTTCTTCGAATATATCCTACGACAGAGGTAGCACTCTTCGGTAAAATTAATTATGGCTGGCGAGGGCTTCCAAGACCGAGGTACTACATACAGGGTATCGGTGCAATTGATTGTTTTTCCCATTTTTCGCTGATTATATTTCGATACTTACCTGAGCAATCACAGTGTACCGGTGTAGATCGGGTTGCACTTTTGGTTTCCTCGAGGCCAAGTTTCGGGGCGGGGAAAAGTGAGAAGGGGGGGGGGGGGCAGCATCCAGCTCGTCAACTGAGGTGCTTGGAAAATGTTTGGATAATCTCTGTAGCAGGAACCACCCATTTTACCCTAAACCTGACGGCGAGAAAAAAAATGAAAAATGAAACGCGTTCGACAATATCATGGCCTAGGTATGATACCGTAAAATACACAAATGAATGGTATTCCGACACATGCTGGGGTAGAGGTACGTACACTACGAAATTCGTTGCAGAACTTGCTCATTCGAGGAGCTCTATACTATGTTAATAGTGAGTTGATAGTTAATCACCCGAAACCGATTTAGAGCTAAAACATAGGTGTAACTTCAGGAACAATTCCCAAGGTCTAGCAATACGGAAAACTCGAATTGCAAGAAAGGTTATCGGCGGAGCTCTGAGACGCGGAGCAGGCCGACACAGGGAGGAACACTTGGTGGTACCCCTTGACGGAAGCTCGTGTCCTCGCCGAACCCTCGCCCCATAAACCAACAATCTCACGTTAACCGCATCTCGCCAGGGGGCTTATGGGCTGTACTACCCGAGTCACCCAACTGACCCGGCCCATTCATGCTGCATTGGCATGCGGACCGGGATTCATAACACCGCTCCCAACGTTTAATTACGGAGTCGGTGATGGGGAATGCATCCGGCTTCGACATCGCAGCGAATGCTCGCTTAAGGACGATGTGAGTCATAGCGCTGTTGTATGATATTGAGTTGCGGTGGGCAATGACCTTGTTGTACACTTAATTCACTCTCAAACACCTTGAGTGTAACGGTCATGCTTTACGACGGCATCCACGTCAGCGGAAGCAAACCCGTTGGGCACCTGGATGTTCATGATAGCGGAGAGGACTAGTGAAGGCAAAAAATACACAACCAACAAATATATTCGCCGATAAACACGACTACAGTGGTTGCAGTTAATCTACAGTAACCGTTAGCGCGAAGGATCCGGCCGCTATTGACACGGTGATATGAACTAGGGCGGGGGGGGGCTATTGTGCGTTTTGTCCTTACACTGCGGACAAGGGACATTACGAACGGGCCGTGATCGCGGCGGCAGGAAGCCTGTTCCACGCCGATCTTGACACACCCGGTCACCTTACTGCAGTGTGCTGACCAGGGTCATAAACTGGGCCCCATTGGCATTATTACTGCTGCACACGGTGCTCGCATCGTGCAAGAGATACGCGAGCATTGTATGTTGCCAACGTCAACCACACCGTCCTTAACACGATCCCTTCGTGCAGTACGATGCCGTCTTCTTGGCTTCGAAGTTACCGTAATATTTCTCTGCCGAAGGCGTTTCTAAGAATTGCTTGCTGCGGACCTACAGATACTATGGTCTTCAGCGTGTTACTTACCGTTCTGAGCGAATTGTCTGCTCTCGACCTTCACCGAGGGGAATCGTGGTGCACGTGACAGGTCACCAACGCCCGTTACGGAATATAATTAGGCCGTATGCGGCATGTTGCCTGCGGTTTACCGGTGTATAGTGGTCCTAGACACTGAAGTAGGCCATGCCCGCACATGTGATATGTGAGCAGCGCGTATTGGCGATTTGACCATGGCGCTTTCGGTATGCTGCTTGCAGTATATCGCTATCTTGGAGCCTTCATACAATCATGGTGGCCTCTCGGTGTACCAGGAAGCATGGGGTCAGTTCTCGTGGGGAAGGTTGGCCAAGCCCGCTTCCGCATGACCCCCCGAAGTACACCGCTGTCTCGTTGCCTGGGATATTGAAGAAAGGTAAAATCGTTCAGCTGCTTGTTGATCAACCCTTGTTCACGACTTTGACTAGACCGTCATCCTAATGTGGTTTGCAGTAAGCCACCGCTTTTCTTGCCTCGACAACATAGAAAGGTATCTCCGTGCTGGTGTCATGCGCACAATGTTTGTCATAAAGGTTGGCCGTGCTGTCCTCAGCATATCGTTTGTAGTACACCGCTACTTGGTTTCCCTCGACCTAAAAGGAAGGGTTCGTCGTGCAGGTGTCACATGCGCAGTGCTTGCCGTGGTCGCTGTGGACGTCTAGTGTGTCGTCCACTGCGTGCCGCTCGCAGTACCGGTGAAACGTGTCCTGGTGCAGGAGTCATGCGCACAGTGCTTGCTGCAAACACCGACAATGCCGTCTTCATCACCCTGCTTGGAGTACCCACCGGCACTGCCTCTCTCTTCAGCGCATCCTTCCTCGGTTACACCGCAGCCTCGTGGCCCTGTCCAGCATGCTCCTCGCAGTATGCCACGGTCTTGCTACCGTCGGCATTGAAACGTGTTGTTTTCTCGCAGGAGTCGCGAGAGCAGTGTATGTTGCGCACGTCGATCATGCCCGTTTCAACATGCAGCGTGCGGTCCTGCTCCTCCTTCAGGCCCTCCGTATTAAACGAAGCGGGCTTGGTGCAGGTGTCGTGATACTAATGCCTGCCGCGTATGCGGACAATGCCATCCTAAGCAAGATATTTGCAGTACGCCTCTTTCTCCCTGCCTTCGAAGGCTGGGTACCTAGGGCATTAGTGTATTTCACAAGGCGCCATCTTCTCCTGGGATAATAACGAGCGAGCGAAATGCCTGCTGGCAAGACCAGAGGGGGAGAGGGGTGCACTCATGTATCATGCATGGCCCTAGTCGTATGACTGGAGGGAGGTACTCGATATTCATGTGTGGCCGTACTCGTGTGACCATAGACCCTTGAATCCCTCTATTGTTCCAAGACGGAGCATGTGGAATTATGTACCAACCAGGCAAACATATCTTGTACCAAGGGTGAAGGGCCGTGAAGTGTACCGCCAGTGGCATAAGAGGAAGGGTGGGGGGGGCACCATCAACGCCTACATAGCGCCATTTTCCACATTGTAGGTAACCTATTGCATGTACAGCCTATGCGCCCGCCATTGAATAGGTCGAGAAAACTGCAAGCGCTTCTGCGGTATAATTAAACACTGCGAGACCAACGACAATATGCCCAGCTTCAGTTTCATGAAGGTGAAGCTGGTACTGTAGTATCCTTACCACGTATGGTGCCTAGGGGTAGAAGTGGAGTGTGTGCTCGGTGGTATGTATCCAGGAGCACGCATACAGTACTGAAACCAGCATAAAGATGTAATATTTTTTCTCGTTAGGAGCATATCGGAACCACTGAGCGACGGTCAATGTACATTGATTTAGGGGTCCGGTTTCCGTGACAACAAAAATAGAGGCTTGCCAACAGGCGGAGAGTGCGACTTACCGGTAAGTGGGCCAGCCGAATGACCCCATGCCTTGCCGGAGTGGGAAAGCCTGTGCCTCCTCGATACCAGTTAGCTTCACCCTTGCGGGAGAAGTCGTACCGCATATATATCGTCGGCACAGTTGTGATGTTTATGGCACCACACATGCATGCTATACCAAGCACAAGCATCGCGTCGATGGAAGACTGAATTCGATCGCTGCGGAAAGGGCCCACCCCACGTTAAATATTGGTAGACTCTGCTGAAGTGCTCGGCGAGACGATGTGGCACTACATACACGGGATATCCGAACCGCTTTGGGTAGGCGGGTGCGCACCCTACCTATAGTGCGAGTAGGAAGTGTGATAGTATCCTAAACCATTTGACGGTCTACGAGCCGTGCAAGCGCGCAGCAATAAACAGTAAAAGCATTCAGATAACTACTGCGCCAGTCGCGTTGGACTCATTTCATTGAGTATTCTGTACCCCAGCTCGGATAACAAATCGTAGCAGTTAATACGAAAAAACAGTAGCTGTGACGGGTGCTGAAATGGTCGGTGCTAATCGTGAATGTCTCTCTCTGATATATCACAGGGAGGTTGAACGGAGCACCTCATACTACAAGGTCTCCGCAAAACACACAGAACCATTTAGTTTTGCTTTACCGTAGTTTCGAAACTCGTCATTATCGGGAGGGTTGTAAGGCGCGATGTAAACTTTCCGATTGCCCCCGACAGACAGTAGTGTGGTGAGTCGAGAGTTACAGGCCACTATGGACGGGAGCGAAATGGGAGGCAGATTAACCGCGCTGGTACGACAGGCGTGTCCCCGGTTCAATTTTGCAGTGATGATATTTTGTTTTCGTTACCTGCAATAGGCAGCGGAGAACATGCAAGGTGGGTGTTGCATAACGGTGCAGTGAAGGCAAATATGGGTGTTGCCAGTACAGGTGCTGCAGGTATATTGTGCTGCAGTGCTATTTATTCCAGTATTTGATGTGGCAGATGTGGCAGATTTGGTTGGAATACAGTTCGTACAGACCAGCTAATACGAAAACGAGCAATGTGAAAGGCAGGCCGAGATTGCGAGGAAAGTAAGTAATTCAGGAGTCTTTGCACTGAATCCCGGTACAATACGTAGAGCCCATCCATTAGGCTATACGAAACCCAGCCTGGACATAATACGTTTTTCTTACTAGGCGTTCGTTAGTGTACATTGGTTGGTCGATAGCGTTGCGTTAAATCAGGGTGCTTGGGTGGGCCCTGATGGCAGCTTCGTGTCCGCCCCGGATGATGTTTGAGGGCCCAGGTCCGAGTGTGATCAGGTCGGCGTAACCTCGGGCCTTGCACCACGTCCACGAAGTACCCATTACGTATATGATTACATGGTCACGCATGACGTTCCACGGGCATTGCCACTGAAATGTCATGACATTTCCCATGGTTGGCCCCGTGGAACATTTGATACCAAATGGCACATGCCGTTGAACGAAATCGTTCTTGGAGTACGCCGTGGCACCTCGAGGTATATGTGCATGCGGTGGCGTTCATACGGGATACCCCATGGGTGGTCCTACGGTATTGTTCCATGGACACGCCAGGTGTTACGGGGGGCCATATTAAACAGAACCAACGGTACATACAATATATAACAAAGTATAATTGTGATTTTTTTGCCCGGCGGCGCGTTTTCGCGCTCGGCCCTCGCGGTCGATCTCGCCGTCGCTCGGGTCGGCGGCCGGGGGATCGACCGGGGAGCGCGCCCCCCGGGCCTCGCCCTCGCCCGGGGCCCGTGGCCCGCGCGGGGCGCTCGCGAAGCCGAAAAAATAGAGTCGGTTTTACGGGGTACCCCGGCCCACTCGGTCGAGCCGAGCAGGGCAACGTGAAACCCGGTCTCGGCGGCAGATTTTGAAAGGTGATTTTGCCGCGTCGGCATCAACACAAAGAAGGGCACACCGACGTGCACATCGAGCGGCATCGAACATCTATCTGCACGCATGCAGCAACACCAGCGACGCGACAGCATCCCTGACGTTGCGCAGGCGTATGGTTATGACAGGGGGCCACGAGCATGCTGCTGCATGAGGTGTGCCTACTACGAAACGAGCGGTCTGACCGCACCGAGTTTTTTTCCGTACCAATTTGTCCGAAAATGTATGAAACGTTTCGTATTTGTTTTCAGATCCAAACGTTCGTAATATTTCCGAGCATATTGGCAAGTGTACAGTAGTACCTCGCAGGTACCAGGTATACCTGGTCCGTATCATGCGTCCTCTGCAACAGATACAACCACAGCAGCAGCAGTGCCACGCTCGTAGTGGTGTTATGCTACCGAGTGGTGCTGCTTCTTGCTCTCGCTCTGCTGTAGTGCGGCGGTATGGTCTGTTAGGTGGGGCATCGTGGTGCTGCTGAACATAATGATCGCGCTTGAACAAAAAAAACGAGCTCACCTCATGGAGTCTGTTATAATTTGTCCGGAAATGTAAGCACCGTTTGGTGTATGTATGTGTCAATATCCAGACAGTCGTAGCATTGCCAGCCAGGTTGGTACGTATCAACGTATATACCAGGTAAAAGGTATGCACTGCAGTACGTCCTCGATGAGTACGATATATCATACGTATCAGGCATGAAACAACAGCTAGCAGCCGCAATACGATACTCAAAGTGAGTACTACTACTGCAGAGTGCTGCTGCTTCTTTCGGCTGCTTGCGGCCTGTAGTACTCTTACTCCTCCTCCTGTTGTGCGATCGATCGAAGGTTTGATCCCCACTTACGTACTGCTGTACTGCTGCAGCACATGGTGTGTGGGTGAGTTGGTGGGTGGGTGGGTGGGTGGGTGGGTTCGTACGTGGTTGAGTGCTGTCGTGTCTGCTCTGTCCCTGGTTTGTTTTCTACGTATTACCTTTGCCCGCCAGTACGATACAACAGCACTAGCTCCCCACCTACAGTACGTACTACTGTATTGCTGTACTGTTAGAGCACGTGATGTGTGGGTGGGTGGATGCTCTGGTGGGTGGGTTGGTACGCGGTTGAGTCCTGTCATGTCTGTGGATGGGGACTACTGCTGTGCTGCCCCCACTTTTTTCCCTACTTCTGTTAGGCCGCTATGATACAAGGTCTACGCATAGATGCCGGCGAGCGGATAGGATTTTTTCATAGTGGAACGACCTCTTGCACCTACAGTACGTACCCATCTGCCCCAACATACGTACTGCTATTCGTTTTCGTCCGCTATATACCAGCCCCGCTCTGGCATACCACACTGATGCATTTGTATATGATGTACGAATACACCACAAGAACCTTGTGTTTATTTCGTTTGGACGGCGGGAAATGTACGTTTTACCACGACGAGTAGTAGTATTTAAGTAGCCTCAGCTGCTATTTGTAGCTGTACCGCTTTGCTGTGCGCTGAATGAAGCAGAAGTGTGCTGCTACTACTGCTGAACGTTAACTGCCGTGTCGCAGCAGTAGTTGGTGGTGCTGCTGCTTGCTGTATGTACGTAGATACTACAATTAGTAGCTCCGCTTATGTTGCTGCTACTTGCTACACTGCCCGCTGCCACTGCTTTGTCCTGCTTGCTGTACTCCTTGCTGCTACTGTATACTAGGTACTGTATTTGCTGGACGAAATGCGATTGTATTTTTTCTGCCGTTTGCTGTTCGTATACGAGAACGACATACTGCTCGCTGTGGTACACACCGCCATATCTACCGAACAAAATATGTCACGAAAAACAACTTGACAGTTTCGCCGATCGTGATATTGTTTCACAAACTATGAGAATGACAAGTTTCCGCGAACTCAAGAAAATTTGACATCGCGGTTCGTGAAAAAAAAACATGTTTTTTTATGTGGTATAACGCCTATCTAATTATAAATTTAAATATGCGTACGTTAGCAACAACCGTTTTACTATACGATAATCGCTGAAAGGTGATTATTCGTTCACCCCCCTTTCTACAATTACAGCTGGATGGCGATAGGTCGGTTTTTCCGTGGGACGTGCGAGCTTGCGTCACCCCGCGGGGAACACCCCACTCCCCGAAGGGGAGCCTTGTATGTATAGTTATGTTTGTGAAATTTTCGCACTTTTCGCAACTTTTCTCTTCGCACGAGCACTTTTCGGCAAAACGCTAAGTACCCCGACACGGGAGGCCCGGCCGGACACATTGGTCGAGGTTTGAGCTCGATCCGAGCACTGTAGCTCGCGTGGCGGGCGCTCAAAGTTTTTTTTCCCGCGGGAGTGGATAAGCCGATTTCCCTGGTTTCTCTGCGTGAGGCTTTTTTTTGTACGTACGTGCCAGTAAATAATACGTAATGTCCTGTTGTTTGCCCTGATTTCACGAGCTGGTCATGCGCACACACAGGAGAGCGCAGACATATCGGTATACCACAGACAGGTAGAAACAGAACATGCAGAGAGCACAACGTTACTACTCTGCATAAGCACCAGCAGCAGGTAACACCGTGCGTGGGTGATACACCCATCTGCGCTGTACTGCTGTGGCTAGCTGTGTTTATCGGAGCAAGCGGTCCGTAATCCACCATCTACCTTTCTGTTGTGCTGATATGTGTGACTGACCCACTCTCACTTTGGCCTGAAATGTAATGGTCGCTTTGATCAAATAGGAGTACGTACCTCAACTGTTCATACGTACATATCTTTTTTGTGTTTCTTTCCTGAAGCTCACTTCAGAAATCTACAAGACATCAGACAATATGCAGCAAACACAAACGAGGTCACAGCCCCGCCTAGAAGCACAAGCAGCAGACATTACTGTGGCGGGTCCGCCGTTTACTGCTGTGGCTATTAGTGGTTGCTTCATCGGAGGCTTGCATCCGTCATCAGCAATCGCCACCACACCTCTCTCTCTCTTCTGCGCTGCTGCCTGCTGCCTGCCTGTGCTTGCATGGTGTATGTGCGGCCTGTCGTGCATCTGGCGCAAGCCGCGACAAATAATACTGTACCGGTATTTGGGCAAATCATTTTTTGATGTTTAATTATTTATTTTCAGGTGCGGGGGTGCAATCTGGGCAAAACAAAAAATAATTACTGTAGATCGCATTTCCAATTTTATTATTTCGTACCAGAAATAGAGTTAATTAATTATTTTCGGAGTTCGGGCACACGATAACCCAGACCCCACATATATAAGACAAACAGCAAACACAAACCAAGTGGATTTCTTACGTAGTAGGCAGGTGTGGTCGAGAGTTTCAGCCCCTTCTTCGATGCATCCTTTTCTACTTCTTCTGCAAATACTATCCCACCACTACTGCTGTACGAGCACTGCTGTGTCCCATGTGTCACGTGTGCGTGCGTGTGCGGTGTGTGCTGTGTGTCATAGACCTTCCATACCTTGAGCGCCACAACAATAAACTATTGACAAATATGATAAAATGTTTGGCGAGGTCATTAACAAAAATCTCTGAGAACGATCGAGTCAATAGTAGTAATGGTTCCATCATATTTCCGAGTATGTTTTATCCCCAAAAATGCAGGTACAGTTTTTTAAACGTCTGATTTTATGTATAGTACTACGCAGATATTTCATAACGTCGTACTCATGTACTACCAGTATGCAATATGATACTACTATGCATATGATACAATATCGCATGTTTTTGTATTAATAGTAGATTTTCGATTTGTCCTTGCGCCACTCCCCTAGGCACGTCCCGGAGGGGAACCTTGTAGACTATATATTTACCAATTTTTACTCATAATATTTGGTCATATTTACAATGGCCCTCCGTAGTAGTGTGCCTCCATAGCTTCCCGGTGGCAAGTGTCATGGGCCGTTGACGGGATGTTCAATGCACGAGAACACGGGACACCCCATGATACCATTGTGCACAAAATGGTACCTACCACGAACATCATCATGGCATACTATACCGCGATCTCTAATGGTATATATACCATATGCAGTAACCAACCGCACGAAAACGCCGCCGTGCGTGGGGTCCCTATGGTGTATGTAGACGGTGCGTGGTCGATGTACAGCAAGCCACGGATAAATTGATACGAAGTATACTACGTCGTATGTGTATCCTGGTGCCTCCAATTGAGCGTTCCATCGACAAAGCCATGGCGTATTACCCTCACCCCATTCCTTAACTACTATGCGGCATTTCGTGGCGTGCTCCATCGTGAAACCCTGGTTGGTATCGGTCATTGACCAGTTTGTGCGATGAACCACACACATTGGCTAACTGTGGCGCACCCTATTATTATGTGTTGATCCGTGCAAGAACTATATCTATGAACTTTTATACCATTTCATGGGTCGTTCCATGGCGGGTGCCCGTGGGCTGTTCCATACGTAGTTGATCATGGAATACCAGGTATACCACGGGCTGGACCACAGACTGGGCCATGGACTGCTGTGTAACTAAGTAAATGTAAAGTAGTCAGTATTCGAGGCTCGATATTTGAGAGGCAGAAATCAGGGGAAAGATAAAAAAGTGAATGATCAAAAAACGTATCTTCACTGTTGTTACAATACCGTAAAAAAACCGTAATAAAATACCAAATAATCGATCAATGAAGATGAAGGGCCTCAGTCAGGTGCAAACATCAAAATCAGGTATAATCAAATCTGCTGGAGGCGGAGAACAGACAGTACTACGATTAACTGTGGTGATTATTTTCTACCCGCCGAAACAATGTCACAAAACAGAAAATTAACCCATCGATATAACGGGTGGGAAATCCGTCCTTTTAGTTGGCTTGAGGAACATCACCGGGCACTAAAGACCCCGGGAACGATCATAGCGAAAGGGGAAGCGTCAAAGCCTGCAGTCCACGTGGTCGTCGTCTCGCCATCCTTATCCTTCCCGGTGTGGTGCTTGTCTTAGGTGAGAGCCGTTCACAGCTGGGTGGGGTGTTCCGTTTCTTTACCTACGCGAAGTGAGGGCATCGTTTTTATCGTCAGTACTACAGTACAGTCGGTGCGTATCTTCATCAGATCTTTAGCGACGATGATACCTTTATGTTGACTTTACAATGGCTGGGATCCACGTGAGAGTACAAGTATAGGCAATCGGACCTAGGCTGCAGTCGGTGTGATTGCCGTGTCGCTCTCTGGCCAAAGCGGCAGGGGAAGCGTAAGGGCGGCAGCCCGTGTGGTCGTCGTACCGCCATCTATATACATCCGGCTGTGGTGCTGGTTATAGGTGAGCCGTTCACAGCAGCGGTGTCGTTTTGTTTCTCTATGCGTTATCAGAGCATCGCTGATACCCTCCGCTTTACAACAGTGCGTTACCGTATCTTCATCAGATCGCTGAGGATGAGGATGATACTTTGATGTTGACTTTCGGATGCTGGGGTCCACGCGTGAGGGTAGGCAACCAGGCATGGGCTGCAGTCCGTGTGGTTGTCGCGTTGCTCTCCGCGCCTCATCGTGGTTCTGATTCAGGTTTACGGGTGGATGTCATTCGCCCAGTGTGATTTGTGTATCCAAAGCAACGTTCATATCCGCAGGACGACCGGTAGATGTGGATACAGATCCTGCCATGCTCCTACGATATCCTGGTACTGGCACCTGATGCTGTCGTGTTTCCTGACGCTCAGGTCGACTCCGTGAAGACAAGGAGCCAAATTGACCGGACTGCAGGCCGTCTTGCCGGCATATCGATCGCTACGAGCATATCCACCCAGGAATGGTCTTGGTCGATGTTGGTTTAGCACAGTCCCGCAGTGTTTGTGCCACCTGAGGAAGAGCATGGTACACTGTACTGTACGTAGTACAAAACTGCCACATATGCAGTTCGGTATCTTGTCATACCAGGTACACCAGTATTATATCCTGTCAGATCTTTCAGCATGGTATCCTACAGCCGTACTGCTACTCTGATACGTTCGGATGCTCGGGGGGAGACTTGACTGCAGCGACGAGAAATTCAATCGTCTCCCGGGGGGCTGTCAACAATTAAAGTTGATCAACACCTACAGTAGTACCTGGTACCTGGTACTACATTGCTACCGTACAGAACGCCCAATAAGAAACAGGCTAAGTAATAAAAAAGCCGGGCGGAGATTGTGAGGAAAATATGAAATTCGGCATTTGTTATCTTGAAATTAGTGGCAAACACCCCTTCCCAAGTAAGAAATTCAGCCTGGAGAAACATTCATGTTTCTTATTACGTGTCCTGCATTGCGTTCAGTATACTTGTTGTACTACTGTACTGCCAAAGCTACTGCTGTACGCAAGGACATTTCAGTTCGACGAAAGAGGATACCGTACAGTACAGGACCCCCAATAAGAAACAGGCTATTAAGAAAGCCAGGCTGAGATATAGAGGAAAATAGAAACTCGGGAGTCGTCATCTTGAAATTAGAGAAAGAAAGCACCCTCTCTTAAATAAGAAGCCCAGCCTGAACCATATTTCCAGTTTCTTACTAGGTGTCCTGTACTGCTGTAGTCAGAGTAAAGTGGTTGCCGCAGTACCAAAACAGCATCGTTATGGCAGACTGTTTTCCAAAAGGGACCTCAATTGTACGGCCAACATAACACAATCTACTGCTGTACGGTACCATTCATACCTGTAAACTGTCGTAACGACCGACAACATAACAATGCCACCTTCTAGGGGTGGCTGATTTGTTTTTTTCAGAGCTCCTCACACGAGGAGCTCGACATCTCGTCTCACCCGAAACAAGACTTCGAAAAACTTGGTCCGGTGCAACACGCCGCCTACTTCCTGCGAGCAGGTTGTAAAACAACATTTCTCTGCACAGTATCAAACTTCGGTAACTGGTATTAATAGTTGCTCGTATCAGTAACTCAACAGGTCATAAACGTTCGGCCCACAATTTGCAACGCCTACAGTCTATTAAAGCGAGCCCTGAATTATGGGGGCGGGCGCGTAGGTATGGGGGGTCATCGAAGAGGAGAACCCCTGATTAGGGGCGCCCCATCTTGGCTGAAAGGGGGGACCCTTGAAAACACTACAGTAGAGGCTCCCCGGGTCGAAAAAATTACCGACGGAAACGAGATGCGACGTATCAAAACTGACATCGCCCACCCCCTGTTTATTTACACTTCCGACGGAAATCGGATACATACCCCGTGTCGGATTCGGAGGGTGCTCCTCTCTTATGCTATCGACCAAACTTTGATACGCTGCACGGGTGTTGTCATAGAGGTCAGAGGGGGGGTCTCCGCGTTCTAACATTCAACATATCCGACGGAAGTATCACGCCCTGTACGGAATCGTAGGTTATTTCTCATCACTACAGACGACGGAAGTCAGGTACATCGCATCGGATCCCAGGAGATTCCCCATGTTTTTGTCTCGACATAAACAAGATACGCTATGTTGGATAGTAGGGGAAAATCCCAGGGGGTTCCCCGCTCTTCAATATCCGATTCTATCGACGGAAATACTATACCCCGTATTGGATCTCATGGTATTTCCCATGTTGACTGCCGACGTAAATATGATACGCTGTTTCGAATCACATCGGGTTCCCGAAGTCTTCTACGGAGGTAGACTACTATTGTTGCAACACGCAACAACGTATATATGGGTATGTCTTCAACCAACAATTTCTTGACAACATCATACTACACCAATCAGGAATTGCTCACTAGAGGAGCTCAAACGGTCCCAGTGCCAAAACATCGCCTCAGAAGGCAAACACTAACGGCAACCCCTACAGTGCGGAGCTCTCAGTAGGACCGAAACGAGCATAGAGCAGGCGTGTTGTGGAACGGATGTACATCCTACCGGTACCAGGTATTCCGGAGGCCTGTTTTGTGGCAGTCCGCAAACGGTTCGTGCTGGGAGCTGATGATGATATGGCGTGTTATTGTATCGCGGACGAGCTCTGTTTAATACGTCGACGTAGAGCAATACCATCGATTTTGAATGAACATACATCTTTACAGGAAACTAACATGGTCAGACTCCTTGCATGTACTCTGTTGGGTTACGCCGGTGACGTAAACCCGCGACACCCCAGGGCAGATATTCCACCCGCGTTTACTGCTTACTACCCTCGGGCTCGTAGTATTGTTATCACACGAGCATCAAACACCTAATTTTCTCGGCAGCTTTGTGCTGGCTATGCTCACAGTTAAACCCAATGTGCTACTGTAAAGTGTGTTGTTTTGTACATACATTAGTGCGCGCCGGCCAGATAATTTCGCAGATCGACCTTTGCACAGCAGTACCGACTGAACTCCTACTCGGCGCCCTATCTTCTCGCCGATCCTATCACAACCGTGCGCGAGCGGTCCAGAGATATAAAATATGACACCGGTGAGGCTGTCGACGCGCACACTGACCTCACGCGTCTTCACCAAGCCAAAGCACAGAAAAAGAACCTCATTAAACGTACAGTGCGTACAAGATGGTTCAAGGATATAGCCGCATAATCGTCGGCCACGAATGCCGCATTCAATAACTGCTCCATATTGGTAATCCTACCGACCGCCATAACGAGTGGAACAGGTTGACATGGCAATGTTATTTTTGAAGGACCTAGGGGAGGCGCTATCGGACGAAAATATTCCCCAACCGACCTTAGGCCTTTGATGAGGTCGCTAATAGTCAGGCGTTTCGGTAGGACGATAAAAACATGTACCCAAATTATGTATTTGGACTAGCCGCTCCCAGGCAGTCCAAGGCATGCTGTACCAATGGTATCGCCAACATTTTCAAAGATCTGCCGGCGTAGGACAGATGTTAAGCCATACTCTGTCGGATGCAAACCGCACAAAACGAAATCCATCCGGTAGTGGATGTCGGCAGGGGCTGATAAAACCATCGCAATAAATTTCAGTGTCGGACTCCTGAAAACGGGGTCAATGTTAGATTCTTCAGGAAGTGAGGACGTTAAGCTTTAACGACCTTCTAAACAATCAGCCCACATTATACTCGTATACCGTATTGCTGCAAGACACCAGGTCAGTTTAATGACCGACTACGTATACTAATGCTACAAGAAGACTGTTACCATCGCTGAAAAACACCAGAACGAGGCCGTCTCACCAGGGCGCTGAGTCGCATACTATTGGGTCAGTCGGTTGTGGTAAGTCAGTACAGAAACGCTCGCCAGCAGAGAACTACATGGGATGGTGGTAAGTCAATCTGTTGTGCCCTGGCGATCTTTTTCTTTTTTCTCCGCGTAGACGCTGGCCTTCGAGATGGCCTATACTGCCCTGGAACCCTCGCAGCATTGAAGCAACAACGCCAAAACAGAATCAACGAGCTGCACATTTTGCGCAGAACGTGTGTGCCCCCTTACTGCACTGGTCTAACGAGTAATGTACAGATAGAGGACTGGAGAGCGACATGTTTTGTCTATAGAATCCTCGAGTTCCTACAGTAATGCCAAACCTGGGCTTTAGGCAATCCTTAAGGCTATGGCGCAACACTCAGGAATATGTTGCGGTGCAGTTGCGAGTACGCGTTTTGCTTAAACTATAACACGGTTTGGAATGATGTCACAGCAAAGGGTTAAACACGAACAAAGCGGTATCTCCGTTTGAGACACCTGCTGTACGCAAACACCATTATTATTGATTTTTATGGGCGTGTTTGCCTCGGTGCAATCCCGAAAACGTTTGTATATCTCACGGTGTCATAGCCATACGTTTCCACGGTCTGTTCGGGAACGCCTTCCTAACAGAGTTCACACTCTCCAGCGAACGCTCGATTCATTCCATATTTTCATTGGGTGCTGTGGTCATGGTACTACAACTAGTAGTGTAGCCCCCGGCGCGTGAAATTAAACACTTTCCATAGTTGTGTGTTGTGGTTGTTATGTTGTATCGCGGCTTCGTGTTAACCGAAACACCTCGTGAGCCGTTTCAGTCTAGCTCCCCATGCCTGCTCGATGTCCTCACACACACTGCAAAGGAGAAACACTCAGTGTTTTTGGGACTGCGGATACCTGTGGTAGGCTGTAGCAGACGTCTCGCAAAGTTGCAGTTCCGGGTTGTTTTTGTATCTCATTGCCTGAGTTTCTGATTTAAACGGCGGCCGAGAAAGTGCGAATGTCCAATCTGGCTAGATCACAAGCTGTCGAATATGAATCACTAAGGAACCGCCCACGGGTGCCCCCGGCTAGCGCACGAACCAGCGCACGGTTAAAATGCAGTGTGAAACAAAGCAGAGCGATCCTCTGAACCAAAGAAACGTCTAGGTATTTGAGTTCCCGAGAAACACAGAGATGCGGTGTAAATGAGACCCTCCGCGTCCCTAAAGAACCGGCGTCGAGTGTAGGGGCGCATCGTTAACTCTGGCAATTCGGCAGAACCCTATAGAAAGTCGATAATGACGCGTGCTACGGTGGAGGTAGCACTTTTTGGCCGAATCGTTTTCTGAACGATCGGGCTTCGTAACCCAAATTCGTCTGACTTTCATTATTGTGGCGAATAATGTTTCAAGTATACTTCGGTCATGAGATTTCTCATCCGGCAGGACTTTTATTTTCATACAAAATCCTTCTTTCGGTGAGGTATGGCGCTCCTCAAGTGAAGAGCTCAGAAAAAACATGGTGCACCTCTATCGTAGCATACGTCATATCTCATGGCATTTATTGCGCCACTGCCGTGCGCTGTCAGTCAAACCCAAAGCTGGTGTCCGCTACCATGCATGCTGTGAAGATGAACCAGCACGATTGCGACGACTGCTCGGTGCCCTTTACCTTGCCGGTGGGAAGTACGGGAGTGATTTAAAACTGCTGGCTACCGCCCTGGTCCACCTGCCCGTGCGCTGCATTCCCCGCCTGCCTAGAACACCTGACCCGTAAACAAACATGGCATGGTCCTTCTTCACCTACGTCGATTGCTCCACACTCAGAAATAAAAAGCTTGACTGTCTCACCAGCAAGGAGCAATCTCATCAGACCCCTCTGCACGTATCTCTGGCGTTTGACGCTCCGAACGGCATGGCGTTTCTCTCTCACCAAACGAGATACGATCGAACCTCCCAATCGGAAAAACGTAACACGGCCGGGTCACATGCGTACGGCAAACGTGCACTATTTTATTTTCGGGGCTCTTGACGCAAGGAGCTCTACTGTATCTATCTCACCCAACAGCTGACGTTGGGAAAGTAAACGTGCACCCCGATCAGCAACCTCATGGGCTAGATACACTCAAGAACATTAATGTATTGTCCCTAAATATGGATGAGGTATCGGCGAGTTTGGGTTGAACGGGGCCGGTCATTTAGAAACCATTTAGATGAACCAAAGTGCTATATCCAGGCTAGTTCAGAGATATCACCCCTATTGTTACTGAGTAGCAAACGTTTACGCCATAGTTTAAGAATGTACTCTGATATTTGTCACAAATAACGCATGAACCCCTGCCGACCCGTTGATAGTATCGTTGTTGTTGTTTTGTTGTTGTTGTTGTTGGTGGTGTTGTTTTTACGCAGGATGTTTCGGTCTTTCTTTATATTGGAGGTTTCGGTGTTACGGGATCCCGAAGTCTCGCCGACTAAAATAAAGGATAACTACCAGCCATTCGTAAATGGTTGGCAGGCTTACATAAAACACATGTGCAAACGTTTAGGGGTTTATATCATGAACACGGCGTGGACATTTGCACCTTTGTGCGGTGAAACGTGCAAAATCCGATCTTGCCTTGTGATTGACTGCCCCACGATCCTTCGCCCCCTGCCGAATGCTTGCCGGCCCCAATCCAGGCGGCAATGGCTCGTTGCTTAAACCCCTCGTGCGAAAACCCGGCGGATTTTAGTGTCCCAGGCCCCACGCCGGCGGCGTACTGCAGACAACACGCTGCACAGTTCCTGATCAACGTAGTACGAGCCAAGCGGTGCTCAATCGTCACCTGCTCGAGGCCTCCTTCCTTCAATGTAGAGGGCAGCAAGATGGAGATGTACTGCACGGAACACGCTCAGGAGCTGTTCGTCCCCACAAACGTCAAACGCGACTCAAAGGCCGGCTGCACCAGGACCTCTCCCCACAGTGTCGAGGTCACGATCAATATCCGACACAAACATTGTTCGAGCGATGACTGCACGAGGATACCAAGCTTCCATGTCCACGGGAGCACGGCAGCGGCGTACTGCGAGCAGCATGCTGGCGACGGTATGATCGAATTCCGCCGAACGCAATGTCTTACCCCCGGTTGCACGAAGATCCCTTACTTCAACTTTAAGAGTTTCAAGACAGCGTCGCACTGCAGGCGGCACGCTGCGGATGGCATGATCAACGTCCGCCACAGGAATTGCGCACAGGACTCCTGCACGACAACCCCTTCCTTCAATACCGAGGGGAGTAGAGCGCCAGCGTACTGCAGGAAGCACGCGAACGACAGCATGGTCGACCTCCGCAACAGCCGTTGCTCGCGTGCCAACTGCAAGCGCAAACCTTGGTTCAACGAGAAGGGCAGGAAGACGGGGGCGTACTGCAGGCAACACGCTGACAGCAGCATGGTGGACATCCGCAGCAAGCAGTCCGCCGACCTTTCTTTTACCACGGCCCTGTCATTCAACGTCGAAGGCGGCAACGTGGCAGTGGACGGCAAGGAAACGGCTGAGATAAACAATGTCGTTGTTCCCATTGAGCATTGCGAGCACGCCACCGGCACGGCGGCACCTACCTGCTGCGTCGAGGGCAGCAAGTCAGAAGCGTACTGCAAAGAACGTGCTCAGGACAGCACAGTCGACGTCCGTCAATCGTATCGCGTACATGACTCCTGCACCACCAGACCTGACTATACTGGCGAAGGCGAGAAAGCGGCAGCGTACCGCCTGCAGAACGTCGGGGGCGGCATGGCCGACGCCCGTAACGCACTCGGCTCGCAAAACCGCTTGACGACGAAAGCACCGTGGGGTGAAACGGCTGACGGCGCGGTGGCCGCATGCGCCGATTATAAACAAACCACATCGGATGGACACGTTATCAGTTTCAAACCTGTATGCAGGGTGATGGGGTGTGACAAATTTGCTACGTGGGGACTCGGCGAAGGACAGCCTTGCTACTGTTGCGACCACGGCCCGCCTGTAGATAGCCTCCCCTTCACTCTACCAAGCATCAACTCGGAGGGTGTCCCTCAACGTTCATCTCACCGGGCCATAGGGGGCTCGCCCCTGGATGTTAAACCTGAATGTTACTATTAGAACATATGTCGGGCTGAAGAACACGTTCTGGTTACAGGCCCGTCGTCTCTGGAGGCGTTGTTCAGCTAGGGAAAAAACACTTCGCTTTCTGAGTAAACTTCATTTGCACTGCGTAAGGTTAATATTAACGTTTACCTCGATGGGGTATGGTACTAGGGTGGCCTCGCTTAGGGATGGTGGCTTCGTCCAAACGCTGTGGTATATGCAGGCACCATCGACGGTATTAGTGGCGTGTGTGGTCGGTCATGGATACTGTAGGGCTGAATTATAAGCAGTTTATCCACCTGTGTGCTAAATAAGTGGATATGACGGGGTGGCAGGCATGAGCTCATAGTGGAGATCCCGGTTCGTTCGCTGCCGGTGTCTGGAAAGAAAGCGCAAACGGCGATAAACGTCACGCATATGAGGTCGGTTATGGGGTTTTATAAGGCCAAAGTTCCTGTCCGATGGTTCAGAGCTCATGTGTGGTAGTCGAAATCGGAGCTGTCGCGTGGTTGATGTTGCTCTGAGTGAGAAGAATGCTTGCACGGCGTGTAGTTGTATGAAGTAATTCGTCTCAACCAGCATTGAACGTGAATCGAAGGACCTAAGTCGAACACCAATGCCCCCTCTGTGCATTAAACTCCTAGGCGTTCGATAATCAATACTTTGCGATTTCTATTAGAGGCATTAGTTGTGTCTTTATTGCTGACCTTTGGACGTAATCACAAGTCGTGTAATATCCCTCGATCGCGTGCCACCTGTGAAGTGCCACACATAGGTGTTTTTTCCTCCGTATGCGTTGTTTGTCTCGTATGTGACGTAGCTGCGTCCAAGCTAGCGGGGGGTAGAATAGCTGCTCGAATACAACGTGATACTGAAAGGATTTAACCATGGGAACGTCACGGTCCCCCTTCTCCAGCAAAGGAAACTTTAAGGTTTGTTTCATGCTAAGGTTTGTTTCATGCTCAAATACCTGACGTTGTTTATCTGTACGGCAGGCTACGTTCTCTGCGATTATCGGCGTCCGCCTACCTCTTGCACTCTGGTCATTGGATGTTGATGTGGAATGTCAGCGTTTTCTGACGTGAGTTCGGGTGCGAGCTGCGAGTCGAAGGGTATCGTCGTCAGTCGACATAGTACAATATAACATCGCCGTGAGTTTGGCTCATCCCGGAGAGGGCGCGCTTACGACATTGAGACCTGATTATTCCTCGACGTGGGTACCATGAATTAACCATTTTTATTCTGTCGCGGCGGTTAGGCTACTTAGCCGTGTCGCTTCAACGGTCAACGACACAGCAAATCTCTCGACTGGCGTGGTACGGTAAAGGCGAACATGATATCGTTTTCCATGGGGGTCGCGTTCGTCATCGACTCGGTCCTTACAAGTCATCACTGTACGTACTCGTTCTTTGACTGCCGTCTTTCTCTTGACTTTCGTGGTACGGTAAAGGCTAACATAAAATCGGTTTTGATGGAATCGCGTCTGTTGTTGATTCGGTCACTACAAGTCATCACTGTACGTACTCGTTCTTTGACTTCCATATTTCCTCTCAACGGTCTTATACGTAGCTCAACGGGCAACTTCCGCTCTAGGGCGTGATCTTCCCATCGGTCCTGGCCCATAGCAGTGCACACCACCTCGTCACACTGCAGACATATGGAGGTTCGATCACACACACACACCTCCCACAAAACCATACTTTTCCGATAATGCGTTGACCAACGTTTAGTTACAGAACATTTTGTTTTCGTCGAACGACAAATCTCGAGAACACCTCACCATTGCCGTCGCTGAACGATGTGTTTCAAATAGATTGCGTAGATCGTTGTTCAGTGCTTAGCCTCCCGCCTCCCACACCTCTTTCCATGAACTCGTTTTCCCCCGGCTGTGACGTAGATTGGCCACCGCAATGGCTGTGTCATATATTTAGCCGGTCGTAGCCGGCCGTAGGTGTTCCTAGTTTGGACTAGGCGATGTCTACGACATAAAACGAACCGGACCGGGGATGGG
Organism: Saccharina japonica; assembly: GCA_008828725.1. Taxonomy (NCBI): domain Eukaryota; class Phaeophyceae; order Laminariales; family Laminariaceae; genus Saccharina; species Saccharina japonica. The sequence goes on from MEHQ01001395.1 coordinate 459,392, forward strand.
GATCACTGCTGGCAGGTTTGTGAATGTTTCGTCGTAGCCGCGTGACAGCACCCGAGTCTTCAGTTTATTCGGCTGGATACATGGCTTGGCGCCGGCAGTCAAGTCTGGTCAAGTGTGGGAGCAGCAGGATCAACGACCGAAGCCACATATATGTCGGGCCATGCTTTCGTGTTCACTCGACCACAGCGGACTTATTAGATATAGTTAAACGTGTTTTTCACTTTATTCAACAAACGGTACGGGTTGTACTTTTTGGTTTGTGAGGCAATACTGCCAGGCCGGTTGAGCCCCGCGAGTTAGCAACTACTGGTGACCACGCTACTTCTACGACATAATTGTTTTTGTCGGAAAAGGGCATGGACTTTCTTGACGAGGTGCGCAAACCAACATCTCGGAATTGACGTTTCCGGGTGGTGTAATATTAAGTATTCATGTGAGGAGCTCAGGACAGAAGGCATAACCCCCTGTTAGGTGATATTGTTCACGGGGTATATCACCGTTTCATCAGAGGTGGTGGTTCGATGGCGCATTCGACTGGAGCGTCAAGAGTTTACCATGCGTGTCAAATGCACGTTCGGCTCGAAGACTCCATCTACCAGCCTCCTCAAATCGAATCAATTATGTTGAAGCTGGCACCCACTGCTGGTCTTCCTCCCAAGCGGTTCTTTGAGGGAGACAGCTCCCCCTTCATGCGACTCACCCAATATCATACGGCACTACGCGCTTGGCACAAGGAATGTCTGCCTGCTCGGTAAAACTTGGACGCGCTCCGTGCCGGAATCGTCTATGGTCATACAACAGGAGCTGCAAATGGGATAGGTACACACGGTAACCCCCCCCCCCCCCCCCCCCCATATAAAAATTATATTTTCATAGGTTGGGTTGGCGTCGGTTGGCGACGACGCTGTAAGACATGCCTCTCACTGCGTGAGCTAGACAACCAGGGTACCGTTGTTGTTTTTGTTTTTGGCGGTCACCAAGGCTGGAGGTCTTTTTTGGTCATTTGTGCGGGGTTGATACGCTCAAATTCGCACAAGGGGAATTGTCGTATCACGTAGTGTATATATATAGTAAGGCACCCATGAGGCCGATACATAGTAATACCCATTGTTGTCTCTGGACGTGGACACACGAGAAATTGAATCAATTCATTGGAGGCTGTCGTCCATATGGAAGTCCGCCTCACGGGCGGTCCTTAGCAGGATGCAGCTCACCCTCCATGCGACTCGCCCAATACCTCACGGCGCTTCGCGCTTGGTGCATGCAATGTCTTCCTGGTTGGTGAAAACCCAACGTGCTCCGTCCCGGCATTGTAGGGATGCGAGGGTCTATGGTCATACGACAACGACCATGCACGACATGACTACCCCCCCCCGCGGACAAGACAGCAAAGACCGTGCCGGCGAGGTCACCGGAATATGTTACGACGACCGCAGCCGTGCCTTCAAGAACAGGTTGTGTACATATTATGTAGGAAGTTCGAACGCCGGTGATACTGTCAGTGGCAACGATTCCGGCTAGGGGCAGGCACTGTGCAAGCGGAAGACGGGGTATTTGAGGAGGTAGCGCAGGTCTGGTTCTGCGTTGTTCCCTCCCACTACCCACCCCTCTCCCATCTTCTACAGATTGAACATATTCACGCGCCAATCAACATACCCACAGGCGTCGGTTATGCAAACAACACATTTGCCTTTTAATGTTTCACGCGCGATGGCCTCGCTGAAATCTCGATTTGGAGAGATAACATGCGCACGGCACCCACTGGACATTACAAAAAAAGGCGATTATTACTATAATTTCATGTATCGTTCAAAGGACTTTTTCTGGGGCCGGACTTCACGCCTAGATAGTGTAGTTGGGTGTTGCGTTGTACGTCAACGACATCACTTGGCTTTAGTATTGCTAAACAAAACACACATAATTTCCGAGCCACAAACGAGCCAACTATACACAAAATCTAAACGCAGCAGCTTTTTCCTTACGTATTTGGCTATAATGCTTACCGTCGCACCAGCCTCAAATACCTATATACAGTTGACTGCTCAAAGATAGCCGATGCACAGTCCAAATAAAAGCAAATGTGCTGCGGGGAGATTTCCTAATTATAATGCGGCCTGTTGTTCAGATGAATATGCCCCGACGATGATGATCAACTATACCACAACTGGGTGCATCACAGAGTATGATACACGGCCTGTTGATGGGACACCGTTGCGGGTGCTCTGCTTGACACTATTTCCTTAACAGTTTGTCATTGACCCCCGTCTGGCACTGGGGAAACATCGGCTTGGCTCGCCGTATGCTATTGCGAGGCCGGCTAATTGTCCATCCCCGTCACTACGAAAACAATTTTCCCGTTCGTCTAGTGTCTACCGCCTCCGTTCAGAGCTTCTTCTTGTGACGGGCGTTTTTGTCTCCCGTCTCTTGCGGCGAGATAAACATAGCTTTGAGTCCATGTGGAGTTTGCCGGCGGCACACTGATGCCGTAGCTTGATATTGGCGTCCCACCCACACAAAGCTACTTACTTTGTCTTGGACGACCATGTGTACGACAGACTGCTCCATCTGCAGACGACGTATCCTCGCAAGAGCGCCAAACAAGGCCTTTCCTGAGGGGCAGCCCCCACGTGCAAATGGGTTTCGGTGGAGGTCCGGAACTTCTCGTCACAATCGAACTTTTCCAGAGGCGTACTGCGATACGGGTAGCACGTTTCGGCTGATCTGGTTTCTGGATGACGCGTTCCCTTAACGCAAGCTCGTCGGAATGCCCTTCATTTTTGTGATATCTAATTTATATGTGTATAGACCTAGGCCATGCGCCTGTTCCTCGGGTTGCGGTCTGTGGTTTCTCAAAGCCAATGTCAGTGTTTAGGTGAGGCGTAGGTCTTCCTTAACATGAGGAACCTCAGGAAAACCCTGGTCAACCTCTACCTTGTATTTGGGCCTCTGGTACCCAATATTTGAGCGAACGTTCAGTAGTCAGCATTGAGTAAAAACAATCGTACTAGGGCAGGTGTATCGTTTCTTCAAGCGCAAACATTTATCACGCGCGGAGCTCCTCAAATCTGAGGGGCTGTAGTCACAACCATAGTGTTCGATTTGAATCAAATTACATCAAAAGTCTGTCAGATGCATACCCAGCTCCATGGGGGATTGGTTCGGGCTATTAACGCTCACGGTGTTGCAGCTAATCTTTGTCGGGCTACCGGAGCACCAGGGGTACCGTATCTAAACTCGGGGTGGTGGGTGAAGGTATAAATATTCTCAGACGAGCAATATGTCAAGCATATAACGTCACAATTTCGACCGTGGCAGGTGTCAACACGATATCTGCAGCAAAATCAAATGTATCAAGTCGGCCTTCAACACTTCGCATCGATAAACCCCACAAGAATGCGCGCACCGGTCTTATTCTACAGTATTCCTACTTCGTATAATCTTGGTCTACATCGGCAAGGAAGACATGGCGCCCTCCGTTGGCGTCACTGCCAATACGCGGGAAATGAGATTGCTCGGAGGGGGGAGGGGGGAGGTAGGCGCCGCTTGAACGTCCACGGTCCCTCCATGCTACATAGCGACGCCCCGTATTTAGGTAATGTCTTGTTGCACGTATCCTACGATTTGTTGTTCAATTACAAAATCATTGAATTTTGATCGGCGACTGCAAGACGAATTCCTTGAACGTTGCGTATTTCTTGACGATTAGCCCATCGGCACCAATAGCCCTCGGTTCTATTCAATGTTACGCACGAACTGTATGCAGCCCCTGCAAATGTAGCTTGATTTCATCCCAACCTTGTGTACGCACTATGCTGGTCAGTTATCCGCTGGCTCCTTGCTCGCCTCATGAATCGTCAATACGAGGCGATCACCTTTTGCCGCGGCAAAGGGATTCCTGATGGTTGGATGGGGTACCCCGTGGTGTAACACCGGGCAATGAACATACATGTGACGTCGGAACAATGATCTTACAACGGTGGTCCCTATGTTTCAGATATTCTCACATGAGGACCTCCATATCACACCCGAAACATGCCTTCGAAGAAGTTTCCGCAACGTGACCAACGTTTTCATGGCCATACTGTCCTGAAGCCCAAGTAAACTACAGTATGGGAGAAATATTATTCCAATCGGTAGTTGTTTCCTTGAGGAACTCGATCGGTCAGCATACTCGTATGTTGCGGCACCCAGTGCAAGTCCTATTCCGGGATCAGTCCCTGGGTACACACGCCTTTTTTTCGATAATAAGAATGAGTGATACAAACGAGCTCTCCGCCAAATCGCTTGAAGGTGGATCAGAGGGCCTTTAAGGGATAACATGAAATCGGTGGGCTTGTCTGGTTAAACGCGGCCTGAACAAAGTGCAGGAGAAGTATGGCTAGTTTGACACGGAGGGGGTGGTGGGCGTTGTCGGTTATGCCGGTCTCCATGTGCCAGACCTTGCTCCGCATCGATGTGCTCTGTGAGTGTCGTCTACGTCAAGGGACCATATGTACGCACGGGGTATATATATATTGCACAAGTTTTTCATTGTGGGGCCATCTCAGTCGTTGGCCTACCGTACCGGGAGTACACACTCTACCAATAATATCCTACTAGCGTTTAATACCAGCTGCAACATCATAAGGTGGAATCCGAAAATGGGTATCGTAGTAGTTTTAGTAGTGGTGGGACGGCTGTAGTAGTAGCAGTAGTAGCAGTAGTAGTAGTAGTAGCAGGAGTAGTCGAGTAGAATTATGATAGTAGAACTGTACCTAATAGTATAAATATATATATCTTAGTTCGCTTATCACATATGCACATCCTTAGGTCTGCGGATATCTCCAGCCTCCGATCGTCTTTCCGCGCGATTTCTTCGCTGAGGCGTGCCCCCGCCTCGCCTGCAACCGCCGGCTTAGCTGATCCGCCCGCTCGGCGCCGTAGCGCGCGCGCGAGGCCTCGACGTCGAGATCTACGACGAGATCTCCGAAAAATCGTGCCCTGTGAGACGTTTGGTTCGTAGTCTGCATACAGGGCTCATGTCTTCGCGTGTTTTCTTCGGTACGTGTTCTCTGACCTCCGACCCGTGGGGGGAGTCGATTACGTGGCCGGCGTCGCCATTGTGAAGGCCACTGAGCGAGGTTTGTGCTAGGATCTGGGGAAGAGTTTGCAATCCCCGAGAACACGTGCCACCCAGGCCTCGTGGAGAACTGCGAACTCTCAATATTTATGAACCCCGGGTAGTCTACAGCAGCACGTATATGCTGTATGTACATAATGTACAGCAGCAGCTGAAGCTGCTATGATGAGCCTGCAGCATCACGAAGCTACACATGGTATATGCACAGCAGCATCACGGAGCTACAAATGGTATATGCACGATTTCGCGTCTCGCCGTCACGTGCACGTAGAGGGAGCACGGTCAAGCAAAGAGAGGTCGAGAGCTTGAAATTTACAGTTTTGCATGACTTTGGCAGCACTCTGGACGGAAAAATATGAACTGTTTTAATATACATATCAAGTCTAAACGGTCCCTACATTTGCGCCCAGAGTGGTGCCAACTCCAATCATAGATACGAAATGAGTCCCCGTGTCGGTGACTCGTCGAACGAGCTCAAATGGCGTGCCCGTCAAGCGCGCCCGGAGACGACGGGGCTCTCTGAGACAGAGAGGACGGAGAGTCTCGGTACGCTTGAATCGGAGACGTGTCGGCGAAGGAAGGACGATCGGGGATACGAGGCTATCGAGAGCATCGCCTCAAAAAAAAAATCTCCTCATCATGCTCAATATACGTTGAGGGTTTCAAAATAAAAAAATGGCATTTACAAACGGGGATGGGGAAACACGTTTTTTTTAAACGTTTTTTTACGTTTTTGTTTTTTGTTCTTTGGTCTTGCTTTGGCGGAGGGGGCGCGTAGATGTATACGTGCATCGGGTATTTATCGAAGACGCGTGTGTGGAGTGTACCAGTACTCTGAAATACTGCTGTACTACAACAGTACCTATCACGAGCTGTGTGAGCAGTATGTAGGTTGGATATGTATCATGACCAGTATCAAAGATACACGCACGTCGTATCAGTTGTTGTTTTGTTCCTGTTATCGCCGTTGTTCGCCTGTTTCGAAGAAAGATGTGTAGACCCACAGGCCCACACAGCAGTAGTAGTAGGCAGAACTGTACAGCAAACAATGTGCACGTGTCAGGTGTGTGACCAAGATACATACGCGCACACACGTATGAGCACAGCAGCAGCAGGATCACATTTATTACGAGTGATACGGTTGACACTCTCCGTGGGCAGTGTGCAGAGCACTCTCACAACTCTTGGCAGTACGTCTGATTTTCTAAGCTTTATTTTGACCCATCCGCCGGAGGATATAAAAAAAAAAAAACTCTGATTTTCATCCTTCGACACAATGCTGCTCTGCTAACGTGTGTAACTCTTGGCATTACGCCTGACCCCTATCCTTAGCCACAATGCTGCTAACATTCCCGGTATTACGCAAGGCTGCGACCGGCGGCCGTCCAGGCCGCCGGCGAAGCCCCTTGTATACCAAGACTGTATATCGCAGTTGTATAAACAGAGCAGCGCAGCGTCGAACTGTAGCAGCAGGTACAGTATATACGTAGCACTGGAAGTAGCACTGCAGTTCGATGTAGTCAGTGTATCCGCGATGTTAGTTTTCAAAGTTCGGATTTACAGATTTTGGCCAAGCTTTGAACACAATCAGATTAGTAGACCGCAAAAAATAACGGCCGCAGATATATCCACTACACTACAGTGCCGGAAACATTACAGGCTGAATTTCTTATATATATAAAGGTGAAAACTAATTAATGACTTGAATTAGTATGAATTAATTAAAATATTTCCTATTCGGGCCGTATATCGGTCAATATTAACGTATTGTTTATGCTGGTGCTCCTGCAGTTAGGCTATCTTTTTAATTAATTCATACTAATTTAAGTCATTAATTAGTTTTCACCTTCGAAGGACACGATATATATAAAAAACACTGGGTTCACGTTTGACCGACTCGATAAAAATTATCCAGAGCCGAACCAAATGCACGCTATGGTCGACTGCAGTAAGTACGGGAGGAGGTTCGATATGTAAAAATAAGTAAATAACGACGTGGTTTTTACCGCCTTGACTTTGTCAAAAGCATCTAAAAAAACATATGTAACGCCACTGGGTGGGGATCACTTTTATTTTTTTACTAGGAACCAACGTCACTGGGCACTCAAGTCTCTGGGAACCACCAATAGAGATCGCCGGGGAATCACAGTGTCTCGGCTGCGAGCCGTCTGGTCGTCGTGTCACTATCGATATTTCCAGCGGTGATTGTGGTTTAGGTGAGTCGCTCACTGCGGTTCCGATTTATTTGCACAACCAGAGCCACGTGGGCATCAGCAGCAGAGGCACAGTTTATCCCCAACCGATGCACTATCTACGGCATATGTATGTGTACCGGTACTCGCAGACAAGGGTAGATTACTTTACAGATGACGAGAGCCGATCTGACGAATACAGTAACATGTCCGAGTGTCTGGCATGGAGTCTGTGTGGTCGTCGTATCGCCGCGGTGAGTACTCGATAGGTGGTTCACTATACTATCTCGTCGTTTTCGTGCAGGCAGGGGAACGTTGTCATCAGCACAGCAGCAGTGTTGAGACACAGAGTCTTCATATAGTTGGTGTACCACTCGTAACGTCGATATATTCTGTGCGCTCGCGTCGACTTCGCTATACCGTAGGGAATCACAGCAGAGTGTTCGCTGCGCTTTGTCTGTGGTGGTCGTATGGCCGTCTATATTCGGTGACGGGGTTCTTGTTGAGTAGGCAAGTGTTTTCGTTCATCGGCCCGTGGTTTGTTTGCAGTTCAGATCAACGTTCACATCGTCACAGCGTAGACACAGTACGAGTCATCATCTTCTATCCTACGGAGGTGCTGATACTCTGATTTGCTTGGATGTTTGGGTATACCTGGCCGCATTAGATGGTTAGCGTGTCATTGCTGCAGTCTAGTCTGGTCGCTGTAGAGCGACCAATATCCTGAGGAGGTGCTGCAGCTGCATGTATGTGTGTCCCGTGTTTTATATATCCAGTGGTGGCTGGGGTTTTGGCGAGTACTGTTCCATTTGCGGGAATCTGTATCTAACCAAAGCACCATCGACACCATCATCGCTACCTGTATACATCTTCATACCGTATCCTACCCGTATCCTTTCATACAAGTGTATGTGTTCCGAATGCCTGGGTCGACTTGACTACGAGTATATAGGACTTGATGACGTGCCTCTTGCGTGCTGCTGTACCGTAGTACAAGCGACGACACACGAGGTGTAGGGCGTTTTTCGCAAGCACTGTGCGACGCTTTGGGGGTGCACACTGCCGTGCCCTCATGTGGACGTCGGAGTTGCCCTCGATCACGGCTGGCAATAAGTCATATATATGTTTCCAACTAGCCTGGTACTGCACGCACAGGTATTGGTCACCGCGTCACTGCAAGTCACACAGGTTTACAGTGGTGGGGGGTCTTTCCTGGAATACAGATACCCAGGCATGGACAGTAGTATCAACGATCCCACAGTATGACTGGTGGGAGAGTGCAGCCGGATTAGAGCACGGCAGTGGGATTGAAGTCAGTAGGAACACGCTGTGCGTATCGTACGGCAGGCTGCCGTCTACACCAGCAACACTTCGAACGCGGAAATACCCACCCGGCAAAAACGCCATGGCCTGTGCCAGGCCTGAAGTTGTGCTTGCTTATCAGTTTCGTCAGCGATGTGTATTGCGTGGGTGTAGAGTACATACTTACTTCTGTTGTACCGCACCTTTATGGGATAAAACTTTATAGAACGTTCATGCATGGATATAGATACCGATCGGGGCTTGTATTCCAGCGCAGCGTGGTTGTTCATACACACGATATAAATTATACTGTGGGTACTCTATTTAATCTGTTGAACACATACCTGCCGCTTTGAGACGTTTCGGCAGGATGCACAGTCTAAGATGCAGACTCAGTCCGTGAAACACGTACTCGATAGATCATCAGATAATACGCATCCGACTCGGCAATACCTGGTATGAGCGAGATAATACACACCAACAGGTTTGTATGTCCCCTGCAAGATCCAGCTCATAATGTGGGTACCCCGTGTGAAAATCAACTACCCAGAACTAATATGCGGTTTGTGAGTACTTACATATTCTACAGTATATTAAGGCATCAGGCATGTCGTATAGACCAGCCCTCAGAGCAAGTATGTCGAACGAGCTACACTACCGCCTACGTACGTACGTACGTGACATATCCGCCACACAAAGGGAATAACAAAAAATATCCACCACGTTTGGACGGCCAATTTATACGGTTGGACCGGACAAGCAGGAACTACAGTAGTACTGGAGAATCTGTAGCCCCTACTTCGCCATAGAGTTCCACATACATACGATTGTAGACCCCTTCTTGCACTCGGCGCCCGAATTTCATGCGGACCTAATCTCAGCCGGTCGTGAGCCCTCGAAACTGGCCCCGCGTGTGCAATTAGACGCCGGCAGGGCCAATCATGGTCCCTCATCCCATGGAACTGTATGCACCAGTTCGAGGGTGTCGATGTGAACTTCCACAGCACTAACGAGATAATAACGGAAAACATATATTTCCAGCGATTTATAAACTATACAGGACAGGACACCTACGGCAATAACAAACAGGCTGATAAGAACGCCAGGCTGAGATTTAAAGGTGAAGAACTAAATTCGGGAGTCGACATCTGGAAATTAGTGTCGAAAACACCCTCTCTCGGATAAGAATACCAGCCTGGACCAGATCTCCTGTTTCTTCCTAGGTGTCCTCAACTGTATAAACCATCCGGGCAGATCATAACTTGGTATTGCCGACGACAAGAACGGCTAGCTATACATACGCGCGCATAGAAAATGATCTGAAACGCTTCAAACGTGTTCCACGATTGGGGTATGACTTACTTGGCAAAAATATTCGACTAGATGAAGGCTCCTTACCCCCAGTTGTCGTTGTAACAGCACCATTAATGACGCATGATTTGTCGTACCCCTAGGCCATGGAATGGTTTCACGTAGAAGCACTTCCATCAGGTTTCAAAATGAGATTGTGACAGTGAGGTATAGAGCCCTTTCCAGTGAGGAACCTCGGAAACCTGTTGGTGGACCTCTACCTTAGCCCGTGTCAAAAACAGCAAAACGATGCGACGACAAATCTGAAGCCATTATCTGCAGGCTGGCGTAGTTAGCCTTATTCGGCCTGCGCGTGTTCATTCAGCACGTGAAATATTTCCCTCGGTAACACGGTTTTGAACCAAAGAAACGTCGTCGGCAAGAGCATGTCGTTGAAATCGTTCATGCCGAAAACATTTCCGCCCTTAGCACGGTCATGCCCTCTGGAGGCACCGCGTTACTTCGACACTGCCATACATTGATCTCCCTATTTTGAACAATCAGTCACGCCACACTACAGTAGCTCAAGTAGAGTTGAGAAATAAGATGTATCCACTGCCATCCACGCCCGCCTTTTGTCAAAATAGCGGCCTCGGTCGTTTCGAGAAAAAGCTGTCCAAGTCGTTCGCGATTTTTGTGCTGCGATGATGGTGCGCCTAAGTGCGAAAACTCGATAAATCGTGTGTACTCCTGGCCGGCCGCAGTTCACGGCGAGCGACACGTTCCCCCCCTCTTCCGTTTGCTGGCATCATATCTTCCCCTTCACCATGGGGACCGCACAATTGCACACCGATCACGCAGTAACGATCACCACCATCTTCCTCTTGAGGCCTCGGGGCGATCGAGATAGAATGCCGGCAGTCGGCTTACAGTATACCTCCGACCAGTCTCCCCCCTCCCCGCCGGCCTCCCCATCCGCCGCCCCTGTTCCCGATCCGGCTACGTTGCCGGCGCTGGTATTCCTCTTTATTTCCCCCGCTAGCATATTTCGTTAACACTGCGCTAGTATTAGTGCTCTCTAAACATACCTGAGTCTTCACCCATCCAAAGCAATTGCAATGCTGAATTCGTATTGACTAGGACCGATTATGTTGCAATTCTCTATTGCCTAGTCCGCAACATATCGGGTTTGTTTTAAATGTTCGCCCGTCTTCGACAGCCGATATTGTGCGTGTCTAGGAGGATCGCAACGCTGTAAAATAAACAAAGAAAACAACCCAACGATCGAAACTGTCTCGTAAGCGCAGACCCTTCCCTATTATTTTACACCCGTCCGTTTTCACGCTGTTTTTGGGGCGCCCCCCCCCCCCCCCCCCCGCTCCCGGCCCCTGGCTCTGGACCCCCTTGTGTTTCTTCCAGGGGTTCCACTGTCCCAGGCCTGGTGAGAATGAAGCATTGCTTAAATGACGCCTGCAATGGGCGGGCATCCTATGGTGTTCAAGGCACAAAAACGGCGTTGTTCTGCAGGAAACATGCCGAGGCCGGTATGGTATACGTATGCGGCAAGCGTTGCTCAAACGACACCTGCACCAAACTACCGTGCTTCAATCTTGCAGGCAAGGCGGCGGCGTACTGCAAGCAACACGCAGAAGACGGTATGGTCAACGTTCGCGACAAGCAATGCTCGATTGCAACCTGCACCAAGACACCTTACTTTAATGTCGGGGCCGGAAAATCAGCGACGCTCTGCAGGGAACATGCGGAGGAGGGCATGGTAGACGTCCGGCACAAGCTGTGCCTACACGAGAAGTGCACGAGGGTGCCCTGCTTCAATGCGAAGGGCACCAAGGTCGCCGCGTACTGCAAGCAACATGCCAGCGATGACATGGTGAACGCCTGCGACAAGCGCTGCGCACACGATGCCTGTATTAGGAGGCCTTCCTTCAACATTGAGGGCAGCGTCACAGCAGCGTATTGCAGGCTACACGCGGCGGGAAGCATGGTCAACGTCCGCCACAAGCGTTGCTCACATGCCACGTGCACGCGGGTAGCGTACTACAACGCCGAGGGGAGCAAGACGGCAGCGTACTGCAGGCAGCATGCTGCGGACGGTATGGTTATTGTTCGCAGCAAGCGTTGCGAGCACGACTCCTGCACGAAGACCCCTTCCTTCAACTTCGAGGGCATCAAGGCGGCAGCGTACTGCAAGGCGCATGCTCACGACGGCATGGTCAACGTTGCTCGCAAGCGGCGCTGCTCACACGCCACCTGCTCGATGCCACCTTATTTCAACGTTGAGGGGTGCAAAACGGCAGCATACTGCAAGAAGCATGCCGAGGAATGCATGGTCAACGTCTACAAACACACGTTTGTCCCATAGACTTTGCAGCAAAGAAGCCATCCCTTCAAGGTGGAAGGGCAGGAAACCCGTATCGTACTACAAGCACCATGCTGGGGACAGACCATGGCGGTCGCCCACCTCAAGCGTTACTCAACGACGCTACCAGCGTGAGGCGGGCATACTTCAAGGTCCAAAGCTCAACGACCAAGCGATCGGGGCTTTGAACGACACACCGAGGCGTAGCGCACGATCGACACCCACATCGGGCGTCATTTTCACATTACACATACTAAACGATACCTGGTACAAGCGAAGAGGGGGTGGATTAGACGTCACAGACGGGATAGCATTCGCTAGCCATATGCTGATTACATTCGGCAGTCGAGTAGTCAGCTTTAATCGCGTTTCAAAATGACGTGAACATTTCGACATGGAGACACCTTGAGACAGCGTCCATCCCGCTGCCACGATCACGGCCCGGTCGGGGGTTTCCCTGTCCTTGCGGTGCATACCAATCACGGCGACAGGGACCCACGTAGCGCGCATTGTACCGCGCTATGTCGCTTGGTACAAGGCTGTGTTTTAAGGTATACTGCGTGTGTCTGTTGTGCAGAGAAACACTTTTTGTTTGTCATGGCGAGGAGGGATTTGTCTGGAGTAGGTCTCGCTTGTTCGTGTGCCGCGATAAGGCATGATTCTGCAGGAAAATGAACTGCTTCGGTGCTGGATTGAGCGTTGCGCGAAAGCTGTGGCTTGTACAATAGCGGCTATCGACAAGGAGGGGACTCCCTGTTTCAGTAAGTCGGAAGTAGTATATCGAGCGAGTAGCTGATCTTTGTGATAAACGGAAGGCGGCATACCTGTCTCCCTGTATCCTTGGAACAAGAGAATTAGTAAATCCGTTTGATGCTTGACATAATCAACCGAGAAGGCACGAACTACGTTGTGATTGAACGATTTTCGAGTCCGGTAACATTGGCTCAGAAGCCCGGATTGCAGAATGGGAGTTGTTTGTTTTGAAGTAGACGTTCAACTCGGGAATTGAACATGCCGAAATGTTTCTATTGCCGTTTTTGCCGTGGTATCAACTACTGTAGTTCTACAATTTGTTTGTTGAAATTCATTGATAGTACATTAACGGTGTAGATATTTGGCATTCGGTTTTAAGCTGTGGTGTATTAATTTATTGCCGCGTGATTGCTGATTATAAGCGTACGTCAGGACAAAGACCATGTTATGCAATCACGCCGACCTGCGTACATGTTCATTGTACATCATTCTGCGAGTTGGATGCGCGTCGTCTATGCACCTGAAAGCATGCATAGCATATGTATAAATATGCCGGGTGTTGGCAGGGTACGTTTGTTGCCATCTCGCGCGAGAAATTGTGAGGGACGAACCAAGTATGTTGAGACGTGCCATGATAGGTGCGGCAAGTGTTTGGCTACGATACGTATCTGAAAGACGCGGCCTCCTCATCACAAAACCTTCGCAAAAGTATATTATTACAGTAGTTTGCATCGGGTGTTTTTGGGTACCTATTCCATGGGATTATTCATCGGGTGGCACTTTCGTGTTTAGAAAAACAGTTAGTGGGTGAGGTGTACAATTTCCCCAAGGAAAATTCCTCATTTGAGACATTAGGAGAGAAACCACCACGGGCCCATCTACGTTCCAAGCTGAAGCTCCGCATAGGTTCGGGCGCGTTCCTACGTGACTCTCCGTGGGTAGTGTATGGACATGTGCGGTACGTCGATTTTGTTCCTCGTGACTATGTTCGTTCAGCTGTGTACTCCTGTCTAAATAGGACAGTCTGCTGTGAAGTATCAGGTGGTTTGTTTACGAGGGGCTCCGGCGGACGTACTCTATACGAAACCAACGATGTGTTGGCGACCACCACGCGATAACACCGTATCACAACGCCTCGGGCGTGCTTCCAGTATCCTTACGAGGGTTGGCGTGGAGGTATCTAACACTTTTGTACCTTATGGGCTATAATATAGACTACAAGACGTGTTGGCGCCACATTTCATGGAGGCGGTTTTAGGAGGTAGATGGGATCGTGTTTAGCGGACCATCTCACGACAACCCGTCACTTTGTGGCGATGGTACGGTCAAGTCGTTACAGCGTCAAGTGCAGGGGGTCTGCCCGTGAGAGAGGATTCCCGTACGACTCACCCCAGCTTTCCCCTTCACTCCTGGAAGCCCTCTGGAGCTTGAAGTGTCTTCACCTCTTCAAGGCGTTGCGTGAGCCCCAACTCTTTTCTTTGGCAGTCTATTATGGCAGCAGGTGCGTTCAGCTCCCCCGACGTTCCTCCAGAGTCACGTTGCTACTATTCAACAGCGACACACCTCGCGTTGGTAGCGACGTCATACTTCTACCGTAGGTGCAGCACTGACAGCAATAGAAAGTTAGGTGTTATTCCCGTGGAACCACTGATTATTGCATGCATGTTTAGGCAATATTGAGCACACTACTACTACGCAATAGCTACCCATGGACTCTCACTCTTTGCTTGGTGTTTTTTCCCTTTAAAGTATGTATGCCTGGCGCGGAAAAGTACATATAAATGGGGGTTCCCGCGTTTTCGGGCGCTTATCTCTTCGTCATTTAACTTTCATAGCCGCTACGATTTCCGGCACACGAACACTGCGTTTTCCAACATCCGAGAGTCGGCCCAGTAGAAGCTACCGACTGTTTGACAATCGCGACGTTGCCCCTCTGGACCGCGAATCAGTAGTCAGGTACAGTCGAGAGGGTACGAGTTGTTTCCGGTGTTTCTCGGGTTACCAGTATATCTAGTGTATACCCCACCCCACCCAATATGCGCATTTGGAGGCAAGTACTACGCGAGCAATGGGGGGGGCACTCCTATGAACTGCAAGTGGATACAACAACGAACAATATACTTATAAGTAAACTGAAAGAGCGATATTGCCAGCATCCTGTTCTGTACGTATCCAGATTAGGAGCGCCGTCACAGCAGTCCGAACACTTTGGGCCCTAACGCGCGGATGTGGCAACCGCATCCGATACCGCGACATATGGGTCATCACGACGTTTGGTCGATGCGTTCCACTACTAGGGCCGCGTATTGTTGCGGCTGTGGCCATTGCCCCAACTGTCTATCGACGCGGTCGTGCCAATCGACGAAGTCAGCTGCTATCTGGTATTTGCTCGCGACCAGTTAAAGTATCATGACCACTTACCGCTTCACGGCAGGGATGTTTATAACCCCAACGTCTAGAGTGGCTGAGACACGCGCTGAGGCCTGTCCCTAGCTTGATGCCAGTATAGGGGTACTGCACCATGTCTTGACTTAGGCCATTTCAGACTGACGAGGCTCTCCCCAACACGGGGGAAATAGTCCATATCGCTGCAATAACATAGATTAGAGTGGAGTACGATAGGTATAGCCTGTATGGGGTTGACCATCGCGCCGTACGTACATTGTTCGGCTCAAGGGTGGTCACTGAGTGGGGTATAGGGCTAATTATACAACAATCAAGCGTGATCCCAAGAGCACAAAAGGAGCACACCCTACCGCAGTGTGCATGCCCGTGTGTTGCTCTTTGTAGGCGCGGTTTCCTCATCGGCGTGTGTGCTGCGCACGTCGCTCAGTAGAGTACGGTACACACTTTGCTTCGACTCTGCGCCACCCTGAACGAGATAGTGGCGACCAGAGCGGTGCTAGCGTGGGCGGGGTTGTTTGAGAGTATGATGATCGAACCTTTGAGGACGGATTTAAGTGTCGATATCAAGGTGCTCGGCCGGTGGTGACGGCAGTCTTCAACATAAACGTCGGTATGGATACACGTGGTTTCTCCCCCCTGCGAAATATGGGCGCGGAGAAAAACAATACCAGACGTTCAACAATGTACACATTTTCGAACGTCTAGTACTCCCAGAATGTGTCGACAACGTTCACGGCGTGGTACGTCGGCCAACGTCTCCTAAATAAGTTATTTACACCGACATGTTTAAGCGGGGGGTCTCGACCACCTGTGCAACCATCTCCCATATCCACCTCATACGAACTACCCGACAATTCATGTTTCAGCTATGCCCACCAGCTGATCAAACCATTCGGAGCCATAACAGAACACAAAGCGAGATTTGTGTGTCCTTCATCACAGCCGGGAGAGGGCGGTACCTGACCAGGAGCCGAGTACGTTCCGACATATATCATCGAATGGTCCAATTTGGGCCCTGTCGACAAAGGGGGTGGGGGATATTTGAAACTCCTCCCCCACCCCCACTGCGCGCCAGCCCCGATACATATATTATACATTTATAGGTTGGGTTGGCGTCGGTTGGCGATGACGCTGTAAAAGACGCCTCTCACTGCGTGAGCTAGACAACCAGGGTACCATTTCTAGTTTTTATTTATTTTTTGTGGTCACCAAAGCTCCTGGCGGTCGAGTTATATCATTTGTGCGGCGTGGAGAACCTTTGCTCTGCACAAGGGGAATTATCGTATCATGTAGTGTGTATTTGGTAAGGCGCCCGCGAGGAAGTTACATAATGCTCGCATTGCTGTCTCAGAAACTGGCAACACCATAACTTAAATTTACTCGTTAAAGCTGTCATCCATATGCAAGTTCGCCTCACAAGTGGTTCTTAGTAGGATGCAGCTCACCCTCCATTCGACTCCCCCAACACGTCACGGCGTTTCGCGCTTGGTGCTAGCAATGTCTACCTGGTCGGTGAAAACCCGACATGCTCCGTCCCGGCATTGTAGGAATGCGAGGGTCTATGGTCACACGACTACGGCCATACATGAAAATGAAGAACACCCCCCCCCGCTGCGCCCTAAGGATATCTGTGTAAGAATTCAAACGGCATGCACCCCCCCCCGCCATTCTATTAAACAAGCTTCATCATATAAATGTATATATCACAATACTCTGAAAATGTAAAACATAGCACGAACAATCTGTGTGGCGAGCATATGTCCGGTAGTTGCTTGATTGCGAATAACGCAACAAAACTATTCGAGTGGGTGGGTCGAAAACGGCATCTGCAAGGAACGCCGTCTGCGTGTGATTTCGGGGACCCCGCCGGTTGCGATTTCACGCCGAGTTCGACGGCACTAGCTTGAACTGCTAGACCGACATGCGAGGAGAGGAAAGAGGGACGAGAGGGGGAAGTTGATGCCGATGATGTGGGGTTGGCACATAGATGCCGAGTCGGGGAATGTAAGAGTTGGACGGAAGAAGGAAAGCAAATTATTGATTTTTCTACCTAGAGTGGAGATGGAAAAGGGGGTAAGGATAGAGTGCTTTCAGGATTTTATAGGCCTGTCGTTGCGCAGCATCTCGAGGTGTGAGGTTTATCGAGATTTTCATGAAGAAGAGGAACATCGGGTTAATTAAAAAGGCACAGGTACATGTGAGCCTTTCAGATAATATCGGTCAAACTTCGGTGAGGAGTCGACTAAGGCATTCACAAGGGAAGACTGCATTATTGGTAAAAACAATTGTCAAGTATTCAGGAATGATTGATCGGTATATGTGAATGGCATGATTAAAGCAAGAGCTGTACATTTTCGGATGGCAACTTATACAATAATTTTAGAAGTGGGTGGAACGAATCAACAATGGGCTAGCTCCAAGGCGGACCAGAGAGCTATGAAAAGCCGCGTGATCGGCATGCCCGGCCGCTATGCACAACCTATCCAAGATCATAGACGGTAAGGCAAAACCATCGAGTTTTCGGGTGGCGGGGGTAGGGGGGGGTATTGGATACCCAGATAGATCCTTGTGCACTTGTCCACACACCGTTTTCTCCGGTGATACGTATCGTGGTACCTTGAGGACTACATTAACTCCGAGCTGTACGATATAGGGGTAATATTTTGGTTACTGCAGTAACCCCAGCATCACCGCCAGCATGTCTTGAGGTCCTACCAACGTATCTCAGGACCCCTCGATGTACATTTAGGCATTACGCCCGAAACGTACACGACACCTGCATCTTTCACGTTGAAGATGCTTGTGCCTAGCTCATGTACGCCTCCGTACATATCGCAAAAACAGGTGCACACGCTAGAGTTTAATTTATTTGACCTTCTAGAGCTCGGGATTGGTTTCGATATATACTTGAAGCTGAATGTAGTTGGGATGGGGTTGTACATAAGGTGTCGTTTAAAGGTCGAGCGGGGTCTTTGCTCAAGGGTTATCCCAAATGCTCTGTGGCGATTGAGGTTTCTCTACATCGCCTCATCATTGTGTCATCACCTCAGTACATCATGGTGCAGTATATGCTGGAGTGCAGTTTAACAATGTATCGCCATGCACTACGGCTGAGTACATATATTTTGTTTGTACTGTATGCGTTCGAGATAGCAGTACTACCGGAATATATATCAAGTCTGGACTCGGAGCCACGTTGCGGAGAACAGTCACGGTATAACTATCCAGCCTAGCAAAACACATACAGCATGATCCGTGCCCCAGCAATGGCTGCAGCCACAGGACGGGCGCGGTTGGCGTGGGAACGAAGTCGGCTGAACGCGTCGTGCATGTAATACCGTAGCAGGTACCTCGCACCGGGTATGATACCCTTGGTGTAGTGAACTTTGTACTACTACAGTAGTATACTGTTCTGTCTGGTATCCGGTACCATGATCCCGCAAGCCGTTTGAGAAATTATAAGCCTATTAATAGAGTGCCTAGCTTACTTGTAGGCTACATATACGCATCTATATTATTAAAAGCTGCTATTCTGTCTGTCTGTCTGTCTGTCTGTCTGTCTGTAATTGAGCAGCGCTATCCAGAGCGATTCAGCCCCACCTTGCCCCATGGGTAGGGCGGCTGGGTGCCACAACCCGCATAACACTGGGTCCCACGCCGCGCCGAGCCGTGGCCGTGGCGAAATCCCGATGCAGTTCTGGCAGCCATCTAGCCAGCCCTTCCTGCTGACTTACAATTTTTGGATTGCTATTCTGGCAGCTGATTGGTTGTCCGAACCCATGCCAGTGGCTACTGGCTCTTTCTAGAACATCGGTGCTCAAAAGAGCCACCGAGGTTCCGCCAAACCCGGGAAGGATAGGATCCCATCCCCGAATTAGAAATCCCTCCACATCTCTACAACTCAGACCAACCGGGGACAAAAACGGCGTTTTCCCGGGTCGACACTGCCCCGCACGGTATGCAAACCCCACCCCCATCAGTTGGTCACTGATTAGCTGAGGCTCAGGGAGCCAGCGGCACCCGGGGACGATAAAGTTCCATCCCCGGATCAGATATCCTTCCATACATTTACAACTCCAACGACCCGGGGATGCAAACGGACATCCCTCGGACCGATACCGCCTCGCAAGGTGTGGAAACCCCAATACCACGGGAACACTTACGGTTACCTGACCCTCATAGAGCCAGCGTGCGGCGAGAGTTGCCCCTCGGGGCAACGTCGAAGTCCCGCCGCACCCGGGGATGATAAAGTCTCATCCCCGGGTCAGAAATACTTCCATACATCTACAACTCCAACAACCAGGGGACGAAAACAGACATCCCCCGGGTCGATACCGCCCCGCAGGATGTGGAAACCCCACCACCACTGGCTGATTGCTGATTTGGCTGGAGCGCTGGAGTTCATAGAGCCAGCACGCAGCGAGGGTTGCCCCTCGGGGCAAAAGTGAAGTCCCGCCACACCCGGGGATGATATGATCACATCCCCGGGTCATAAATCCTTCAACACATCTACAAATCCAACGACCCGGGGACGCAAACGGACATCCCCCGGTTGGATACCGCCTCACAAGGTGTGGAAACCCCAATGCCACAGTTTGTTTTTCCGGTTGCCTGGCGCTCATAGAGCCAGCGTGCGGCGAGAGTTGCCCCTCGGGGCAACGTCGAAGTCCCGTCGCACCCGGGGATGATAACTTCCTATCCCCGGGTCATAAATCCTTCCATACATCTACAACTCCAAAGACCCGGGGATGCAAACGGTCATCCCCCGGATCGATACCGCCTCGTAAGGTGTGGAAACCCCAATACCACGCGAAAACTTACGGTTGCCTGACCCTCATAGAGCCAGCGTGCGGCAAGAGTTGCCCCTCGGGGCAACGTCGAAGTCCCGCCGCACCCGGGGATGATAAATTCCTATCCCCGGGTCAGAAATCCTTCCATACATCTACAACCCCAACAACCCGGGGACGAAAACAGACATCCCCCTGGTCGATACCGCCCCGCAAGGTGTGGAAACCCCACCACCACTGGTTGATTCCTGATTTGGCTGGGGCGCTGGAGGTCATGGAGCCAGCACGCAGCGAGGGTTGCCTCTCGGGGCAACAGCGAGGTCCCGCCGCCCGCGGGGATGATATGATCACATACGCGGATCATATATCATTCCATACATCTACAACTCCAAAGACCTGGGGACGCAAACGGACATCCCCCGGGTCGATACCGCCTCACAAGGTGTGGAAACCCCAATGCCACACTTTGTTTTGCGGTTGCCTAACCCTCATAGAGCCAGCGTGCGGTGAGAGTTGCCCCTCGGGGTAACGTCGATGTCCCGCCGCACCCGGGGATGATAACTTCCTATCACCGGGTCAGAAATCCTTCCATACATTTACAACCCCAACAACCCCGGGACGAAAACAGACATCCCCCGGGTCGATACCGCCCCGCAAGGTGTGGAAACCCCACCACCACTGGCTGATTGCTGATTTGGCTGGGGCGCTGAAGTTCATAGAGCCAGCACGCAGCGAGGGTTGCCCCTCGGGGCAACAACGAGGTCCCGCCGCACCCGGGGATGATATTATCACATCCCCGGGCCAGCAATAATTCAATACATCTACAACTCCATCGACCCGGGGACGCAAACGTACATCCCTCGGGTCGATACCGCCTCACAAGGTATGGAAACCCCACCACCACTGGCTGATTGCTGATTTGGCTGGGGCGCTGGAGTTCATGGAGCCAGCACGCACCACGCAGCAAGAGTTGCCTCTCGGGGCAACAGCGAGGTCCCGCCGCACGCGGGGATGATATGATCCCATCCCCGGGTCATAAATCCTTCCATACATCTACAACTCCAAAGACCCGGGGACACAAACGGACACCGCCCGGGTAGATACCGCCTCACAAGGTGTGGAAGAACCACGGCTTTTTTTGCGGTTGCCTGACCCTCATAGAGCCAGCGTGCGGCGATAATTTCCCCTCGGGGCAACGTCGAAGTCCCGCCGCACCCGGGGATGATAACATCCCATCCCCAGGTCGTACATCCTTTCATACATTAACAAATCCAACAACCCGGGGACGAAAATGACATCCCCGGGCTCGATACCGCCCCGCAAACCCTACCACCATTGGCTGATCGCTGATTTGGCTGAGGCGCTGGAGCCGAGAGATCCAGCACGCAGCGAGAGTTACCCTTCGGGGCAATGGCGAGGTCCCGCCGCTTCAGGGGATGATATGATCCCACCCCCGGGTCAGAAGTCTTTCCATATATTTACGACTCCAACGACTTTGGGACGAAGCAAACACCCCTCGGGTCGATACCGCCTCACGAGGTGTGGAAAACCCAACCCCACGGGTTAATTTTTGGTTGCCTGGCCCTTATAGAGCCAACGTGCGGCGAGAGTTGCCCCCCGGGGCAACGTCGAAGCCCCACCGCACCCGGGGAGGATAACGTCCCATCCCCGGGTCGGAAATCCTTCCATACATCTACAACTCTAACAACCCGGGGACGAAAACGGACACCCCCGGGGTCGATACCGCCCCACAAGGTGTGGAAACCCAACCCCACGGACTGATTTACGGTTGGCTGTCTCTCATGGAACAAGCGCGCGGCGTGAGTTGCCCCTCGGGGCAACGGCGAGGTCCCACCGCACCCGGGGATGATAACGTCGCATCCCCGGATCAGAAATCCTTGCGGACAGCTACAACTCCATAAACCCGGCGACGAAAACAGACACCCCTTGGGTCGACACCGCCCCGCATGGTGGTTATTATTTTCCGGTTCAGAGTGGTACATCACAGCACACTGTTAATGCGAGTACTATGGGCAACGCAAAGTTAGCGCCACGGGCGGAGCCGTGGCCGTACCGCTAGTATGTATTAAAGCTTGACGAAAAAACCAGCGCATTTACCGTGCAAGGTGTACTGCTGTACTGTATGTGTATCCCGGTATATGGCATCATGCGCCATTCATTACTACGTACCCTACCACCCGTAAAAGGTAGCCGTACCGTGTAGCTACACTCCCACGACGAGGCTGCTCGAGTTACCGGTTCTAAACCGTACACCAGTGGCAAGGTAAGCATTCCGCGGTGGAAATGTTTCAACCGTAGTAATGATGTTTTCCCGAATCGATGTCGGTATTATTCCGAATTACCTGGGGGGTTCAGCCGGAAATTGTCTTATTCGCCGGTCGGCCAGTGGTTGGCTGGGTCTGGCTGATAATGCGGAGCCCTTTGTTCCAGACACAACGGTACGTACAGCAGTACACAGGTACAAGGCACTGGTGACTGGTGACAGTGCTTGACGTGTTCGCCCGAGGGTCCAAGTGTATTACAGCAGAACACGCGCAACGTAAAGTGGCCGTCCTGAAGAGGCGATCGAGACAACCATCAGGATATTTACACACCGGAGCACTCGTATTTAACGCGTAACGAGCCCCCGTGAGGCTATTGAGTAAACAATAGCTATGGTGATACTGGATACCCGTCGGGTAAACCGTCTAACGCGGGGGAACATATTCGACATTGCCGGTGAATGTTGGCCCATTGACAAAACGGCGAAATACGTGATTGGTGGGCGGATATATCGAGATAAATATATGTCTCTTTTGTTATATGGATTCAAGCGAAAACGGACGCATCAAGCTGCAGCATTACCGGCCTATATATATATATCACCTACGCGTAAAACAAGGCAACCGTTCGACAGAATACAGTACGCGCGCAACGTACACCGGCATTCCTGAAGAGGCTACCGAGACAAACATCAGGATATTAATACCGGAGCACTCGTAAATAACGCGTAACGACCCCTCGCGAGGCTATTGAGGGAACAATTAATTAATATGGTGCAAGATACACGTCGGGTAAACCGTGTAACGCGGGGGAACATCTTCCATCTTGTAGGTGATTGTTGGCCCATTGGTAAAACGGCGAGATACGTGATTGGTGGGCGGACATATATATCCATATAAAGATATGACTCTTTTGTTGTAAAGATTCAAGCGCATCAAGCTACAGTGTTACCGGCCTGTGTATATCACCTGAAATAAGGCAACCGTTTAATATGGTCGCAAGTGTATGTTAGCTTTCAGTAAAACACATGTCTATTGCCTCCCCACGGCGCGCTAAAAGCAGTACTGCGTGCTGACAGTCCCGAATTACGGGTGGATCTCTCATCGCCTCGGACACCCCACCCTCGCCAACACGACATACCCTCCTCGTCTCACTCCCACTTTGGCTCCGAAGTTCTCGACCAAGCTCACACTTCAACAGCAACATCCCCTGCAAGTACTACTACAGTACTACTGTACTGTGCGGTACAGCAAGCTACATCAGTACTGTGCGGTACAGCATGCTACAGCAGTACCGTGTACAGTACGGCTATGATACTTCGACTGCCTCGACCTGCGACACGTCCAACGCTCTGTTGCCTCAGGTACGCACGCCGTGTAGGGGGCTGTACTGTACATCGCTTATGTTGCTGCTGTACAACGAAGGATATGCGTCCGTCGCCCACTGTTGCTGGTGTACCATCAAGTGCGACCTTACCCAGCGACACACGGTATCTGTCTGTAGAGCGTATCCTGATAATATATCGCTCCAGCGCGGCGTGTTGTTCATACCTCACCATGGCAGCTTGCCTTGAAGCAACATTGTTGCCTCCTGCATTTAGCTATTACGAGCCTGCGTGTACCTACCTTCTTGTGGTGTGCGTAATGAAGCTGTGGGGGTAGAAATATACAAGATACTACTGCACGACGTACACAGGTGATCTTGACCATAATACCGTCGTACCCATGTATGCGCACTGCTGTGTTCGTTGAAGATCTCTCGAAGGACCTCTTCTTTTCTCCTTTTGACGTAAACCCCACCGTGTGCTGTTCTGCTGCCGCTTGTTAGTTGCCGCTGTCCACCGTCTGTTAGCTCCTCGTTCCGGTCTGTTGATTGCTAGGTGCTTGCTTGAGTAGGTCACTCGCGAATAACGTATGTAGAAGATCAAGCGTTTTTCTGGAAGATCAAGGGGAAGGTGAAGTAAAATGTCAACAGCACCGTCCAGCGTTCGACCTGGACCCTACTCTTGGCGTTTCCACCCACTTCAGCTTAATGTTCATAAAACGCTTGACCTTCGACATATATTCTGCGCCCGTGACTTGGTCGAGGAGGTACCTTGCAACCAACATACCGGAACACAAGGGTCTTACAGAGGGTGGACGGCGGGAGCCAACAAGGGGCGGCGGGACAGCATGAGATGGGGCCCAAGTTAAAAGGACAGTAAAGGAGGGAGATAACGTCCCGCGAGAGATCTTCACTAAAAGACAGCAGCGTGTATTCACAGGGACGACGGTTACGTAGTAGTAAACACCTCTACGTATTTAGTATCGTGCATTCTTTTACCTCGACCGCTACGCACACTACATGCAGGCACATGCAGCCTGTTTATAGCCAAAATACATGAGGCGACAATGTCGCTTCGATGCAAGCTGCCATGGTGAAATATGAACAACACGCCGTGCCGACGAGAGTTTCAACGGGGATCTGATCTACCGACAGATATGGTGAAGCACCGTGGACGAGCACCCCGACTACTACGACCGATTCAGACTCTGGCGCGCCCATGGCCATGACCAGCTCTGTCGAGACGTCCCGTACTGCACCAACAAGAAAGGAGGTTGGTTTTCGCCTCTGGCGCGCGCATGGCCACGACCAGCACCGTCGACACGGCCGGTACTGCACCAATTAGAAAAGGCGTGGTTTTTCGATTTCTCGAAAACCCACATCCTTTCTCGTTGAGGCAAAACAGGCCATGTCGACGTTGCTGGTCGGGAATCCGCGCGCCAACGGCAGAACCGGTCGTATTAGTTGGGGTGCTGGTCCACGGTGCTTCATCACATCTGTCTGTAGAGCAGATCCCCGTAGAATTCCTCGTCGACACGGTGTGTTGTTCATACTTCACCATGACAGCTTGCCTCGAAGAAACATTGTACCCTCCTACAATTTCGGTATTACGAGCCTGCGTGTACCTACCTGCCTGTGGTGTGCGTAGCTGTGGAAGTAAACATCTGCAAGATATCACGACGTTTGCTTGGGTGATCTTAACGAAGATACCGTCGACTTCGTAGACGCGCGCTGCTATTATATTTAATCGAAGATCTCTCGCAGGGCCTCCTCCCTTCTCCTTTGGATTTGGACCCCACCGCCTGCCGGTTCGCTGATTCTTGTTTGATGCCGCCGGCCACCATCTGTGAGGTTCTTGTTTCGGTCTGTTGATTGCTACGGGGTGCTTGCTTGAGTAGGTCACTCGCCAAGAACGTATGTAGAAGATCAAGCTTTTTAGGAAGATCAAGCGGAAGTTGAAGTGAAATTTCAAGAACATCGTCCAGTGTTCGATCTGGGCCTTGCTCTTTAAATTTCCTTCGCCTTTTGTCTGATGAGCCCTCAAACGCTTGACGTTCCACATTTTTTCATCGCCGGTGACCTGGTCAAACAAGCACCTTGCAACCAACATACCGGAACACGAGGGGCTTATAGAGGGTGGACGGTGGTAACGAACAAGGGGCGGCGGAACAGCAAGCGATGGGACCGACGTCAAAAGGAGAGGAGGGGAAGGATAGAACGTCCTGCGATATATTTTTACTAAAATACAGCAGCGTGTATTCATGGGGACGACGGTAGCTTGGTTGTAAGCACCTTTACGTCGTTAGTATCTTGCATGTGTTAAGGGGCCCCTTCGGTCATGATGAAACACGAGTCTTCCATCGTTGCAAAATATATATTTTTCGTTTGTTTCACAGCAGCAATACTATTTATGGTATAATAACACCATATCAGTACTCCTTACGGAAAACGGCATGGCTCCAGTTCCAGTGCTCAGTATTTCGCCCATAGAGTAGTGGCAAAGAGCCTAGAGCCTGGTCCACATTTGTGTCTCAGGAGGCATATCAGTCAGACGCCTTGATCGTCACGAAAAGTACCTCTAAAGATGCACTTTGTTGCCGTTTTCCGTAAGGAGTACTGATATGGTGTTATTATGCCATAAATAGTATTGCTGCTGTAAAACAAACGAAACATATGTACGTATTTTTCCACGATGGAAGACTCGTGTTTCATCATGACCGAAGGGGCCCCTTAACCTCGACCGCTACCCACAGCACAGGCAGGCACATGCAGGCTGTTCATAGCCAAATACATGAGGTGACAATGTTGCTTCGAGGCAAGCTGCAATGGTGAAGTACAAACAACACGCCGTGCCGACGAGAGGTTCTACGGGGACCTGATCTGCGGACAGATGTCATGAAGCACCGTGGGCCATCACCCCGGCTACTACGACCGGTTCTGGCTCTGGCGCGCACATACCCATGGCCAGCACCATCGGAACGTCCTGTACTACACCAATTAGAACGGAGGTGGGTTTTCGTCTCTGGCGTGCGCATGATCACGACCACCACCATTGACACGGCCGGTACTGCACCGATTAGAAAGGAGGTGAGTTTTGGAATTCTCGAAAACCTACCTCCTTTCTAATAGATGCAGAACCAGACGTGTCGACGTTGCTGGTCGTGATCATGCGCGCGCCAGAAGCAGAACCGATCGCAATAGTTGGGGTGCTGGTCCACGGTGCTTCATCACATCTGTCTGCAGAGCATATCCCAGTAGAACATCTCGTCGACACGGTGTGTTGTTTATACTTCACCATCGCATCTAGCCTCGAAGCAACATGTCGTCCCATGTATATAGCTATAACCAGCCTGCATGTGTCTGCCTGTGGTGTGCGTAGCGGCCAAAAACAAAACATTCAAGATGCTAAATACTTAGAGGTGTTCACTACCAAGCTACAGTCGTTCCCATGAACGCACGCTGCTGTCTTTCAATCAAGATCTCTCTCAGGACGTCCTCTCCCTCCTCTCCTGTCCTTTTGGCTTCGAAGCAGCATTGTCGCCTCCTGCATTTCGCTATTGCGAGCCTGCGTGTACCTAGCTGCCCGTGATTCGTGTAGCTGGGGAGGTAAACATAAGCAAGGTATCACGACGTTAGTTTGGGTGATCGTAACGAAGATACCGTCGACTCCATGGATGCGCGCTGCTTTTATTTTTATTTTATCGAAGATCTCTCGCAGGGCCTGCTACCTTCTTCTGTTGACTTCGACCCTACCGCCTGCTGTTTCGCCGCCTCTTGTTAGTTGCCGCCGGCCACTATTTGTACGCTCCTTGTTTCGGTCTGTTGATGGCTATGAGGTGCTTACTTGAGTA
Source organism: Saccharina japonica (assembly GCA_008828725.1). Taxonomy (NCBI): domain Eukaryota; class Phaeophyceae; order Laminariales; family Laminariaceae; genus Saccharina; species Saccharina japonica. The sequence continues at coordinate 487,075 of MEHQ01001395.1, forward strand.
GGTTACTCCCGAAGAACGCATGTAGAAGATCAAGATGTTGAGGGAGATCAAGTGGAAGTTGAAGTGAAATTTGAAGAGCATCGTCCAGGGGTCGATCTGGACCCTGCTCTTGATATTTTCATCCACTTCAGGTTGATGTTCCTTGAAATCTTGACCCCTTCCACATCATTTCTTCGCCCGTGACCTGCTCAAGCAAGCATCGTGCAACCAACACACCGGAACACAAGGGGCTTACAGAGGGTGGATAGCGGGAACCAACAAGGCATAGCGGATCAGCAAGCGATGGGGTCCAAGTCAAAAGGACAGGAGAGGAGGGAGAGGAAGTCCTGCGATAGATCTTTACTAAATGACAAGCAGCGTGTATTCATAGGAACGACGGTTGCTTGGGAGTAAACACCTCCAAGTCTTTAGTATCTTGCATGGGTTAACCTCGACCGCTTTGCACACTACAGGCAGGCACATTCAGGCTGTTTATAACCAAATACATGAGGCGACAATGTTGCTTCGACGCAAGCTGCCATGAGGCCGTGTCTTAACTTCATTCGATAGCTTGGAATGGCTGGAACGGAATGAGATTGTTCGCCTTCGTTCGTTCCATTCCATGCTGTTTTTGCGGTTTGTGTCCGATCGATTGTTTAGGCACCCGATCCTGGAACAGGCCGCAACATAAAGTAACCCATGAACTTTGCCTCGGGACTGTGCAGCTGGGCTCTAGGACAGGGGTACCGTCACGTAGGCAGCGAGTGCTCCTGGTACAGAGGATAGCTTCACACGCAAATAGAGCGCCTGACATGCCTCAGACCAAGCAGTGCTAGCCGTCCAAGTGGCAGCCTCGGGACAAGTCTAGAAGTTATTATATCGCCGTCGCGGCTCGACGAGGTATCCTGGTGCTTCTGTGAACATCGGTCCAGCGTTTTTGCTAGATATCTATGGCCACAGTCTCGTTCGCCACCCGACTTTTTCCGTCGTGAGCCTCCTGTACAGGCCATGTCCGTATCGCGTGACTCCTACCGCAGGCGAGACCTGTGGCGTCTGCACGTGCTCCATCGCGTGCTCCCATGTCATCTCATTTTGCCTCATGCCCTCGTGGGCCTCCCAGCAAATGTCGCAACCAGTTGCAACATTCCAGCACCAATCAACTGCCGTAAATCTCGTTCCAAGTGGGCCGTTCGGTTCTGCTGAACAAGGATTACTGTTTTGACACATACGCTTCCTCTTTACAAATTTACGGACAGCTTGGAACGCTTGGAATCTGTTCGGTGTTTTTGTTCCTCAATATCCAATCAGCACCACTTTTTCAGGCAAATAATTTTACGTTCGTTCCGTTCCAATGCCCGCGAAGTGAAGTTAAGACACGCCCTGATGAAGTATAAACAACACGCCGTGCCGACGAGAGATTCAACGGGGATCTGCTCTGCAGACATGTTGGTGAAGCACCGTGGACCAGCACCCAGACTACTGCGACAAATTCTGCCTCTGGCGCGGACATGGCCATGACCAGCTCCGTTGGGACGTCCTGTACTGCACCGATTAGGGAGGAGGTTGGTATCTTCGACGCGTGCTACGAAAGAGGTAGCAAAGTTTGGCGGAGGTTCGTTCGGAGGGACGGGGCTCCTTCACCCAAGTTCGTCGGAATTTAACTCTTGTGTCGCACTTTGTTTCGTTTCATACTTGCGATCGCCGAATTGTTAATCGGAGAGAATGTTTGTTCCCGTCCAAAACCATAATTCAGGTGAGGCATACACTGCCTCAAGTGACTGCCCTCGAAATCCTCAAACGCAATACAGTTTACGTTTGCCGTAGCATGCGTCTTTGTCTATATGGCACCCGCTGCTAAACTGTGGTCGGACTGTACAGCAGTGTCGAAACGTTTTATGTTGTTGTGTTTGTTCCTGTACTGTTTGTTTGTTTTTGTACTTTTGGTGCAATAACCGAACCGGAACATGCGTACTGTAATCCCATCCGTGCAGCCAGCAGTCCTAAACTCTAGAGTAGTGGTCAAAATATAACCCCCTGTGCTCGTACAGTACAGGCCACGTTTTTAAGAAACAGGCCTTTTGGTCAAGTCGAGATTTCGGTTTTGGGGGAGGGTGCTTGTTTGCAATACGTTTAGTTCCTATTTAAGAGAGGGTGCTTTTTTGCAATACGTTTACTGTAGTTCCTATTTGAGAGAGGGTGCCTTCTACACTATTGATATTTCAAAATCAGGACTCCTGAGTTTCTGATTTCACTCCAACCGGTCCACACTGGACTTGTTATTTCAAGAGAGGGTGCTTTCAACAATATTGTCAAGATAACGACTGCCGAGTTTCTTATTTTCCTGTCTCTATCATCACCTGTGAGTAAGTGCTACTGGGCAGCTACAGTATGCTACAACATATGCTGTCTACGGTACAGCCCCCAACAAGGCGTGTGTATGTTACAGCGGAGCGTTGAACGTGTCGTCTATGTTGAGGAAGTACAAGTATCATAGTCCTACTAACGTATGCTGACACTTCGACCGCCCCGACCTGTGACACGTTCAACGCTCTGCTGCCGCAGGTACACGTCCTGTAGTATAACGCTCTGCTGCCACAGGTACACACGCCATGTAGGGGGCCGTACTGTAGACCGCTTATTATGTTCCTGCTGTACAATGAGGGAGATGCGTTCGCCGACGAGTGTGTGTGGTGTACTTTCGAGTGCGATCTTACCGAGAGATGGACGATATCTGTCTGTAGAGCAGATCCCGATAATATATGTCTTCAGCGCGGCGTACTGTCCATACTTCACCTTGTCAGCTTGCCTCGAAGCAGCCTTGCCGCCTTCTTTACTCAGCTAGTACTAGCATGCGTTTACCTACCTGCTCGTGGTGTGCGTAGCTGTGGAGGTAGAAATGTGCAAAGTATTACGACGTACACGGGTGATCGTAACGAATATACCGTCGTCCCCATGGATACGCGCTGTTGTTGTTTTTAAAGATATATCGCAGGACCTCCCCTCTTCTCCTTTAGACGTAGACCCCACCGCCTGCTGTTCCGCTGCCGCTTGATAGTTGCCGTCGACCACCATCTGTAAGATCCTTGTTCCGGTCTGTTGATTAAGAGGTGCTTCCTTGAGCAGGTAACTGGCGAAGAACATAAGTAGAAGATCAAGATTTTGAGGAAGATCAAGCGGGCGTTGAAGCAAACTTTTAAGAGCATCGTCCAGCGGGGGATTTGGACCCTGATCTTGAACGATTCATCCACTCCAGCTTGATGTTCCTAAAACTGTCGACTTTCCACAAATGTTCTGCGTCGTGACTTGCTCGAGCAAGCATCTTGCAACCAACATATCGGAACACAAGGGGCTTAGAGAAGGGGGATGGTGGCCAACAACAAGGGGCAGCAGAACAGCAAGCGTTGGGGTCCAAGTTAAAAGGACAGGAGAGGAGGGAGAAGACGTACGTCTTTTGAGTATCTATCAGGTTATTCTCTCGACCGCTACGCACACCACAGGCAGGCACATGCAGGCCGGTTACAGCTAAATGCGTTAAGCGACAATGCTGCGTCGAGGCAAGTAGCCATGGTGAAGTATGAACAACACGCGGTGCCGGCGAGAGTTTCTACGGGGATATTATCTGCAGACGGATTTGGTGAAGCACCGTGGACCAGCACCCCGACTACGACATCCGGTTCTGCCTCTGGTGCGCGCATGACCATGACCAGCACCATCGAGACGTCCCCTACTGCAACCATTAAAAAGGATATGGGTTTTTTCCTCTGGCGCGCACATGACCACGACCATCACCGTCGACACTTCCGGTACTGCACTAATAAGAAAAGAGGTGACTTTTCGATTACTCGAAAACCCACCTCCTTTCTTACTGGTGCAGTACCAGGCGTGTCCACCGTGTCGGCTGCGGTCATGCGCGCGCCAGAAGCGGAACCGATCGTAGAAGTTGGGGTGCTGATCCACGGTGCTTCATGACATCTGTCTGCAGAGCAGATCCCCGTAGAACTTCTCGTCAGCACGGCCGGTTGCTCATACTTCACCATCGCAGCTTGCTGCGAATTTACATTGTCGCCTTCTGCATTTAGCTGTTACGAGCCTGCGTGGACCTACCTGCCTGTGGTGTGCGTAGCTGGGGAGGTAGAAATCTGCAATATATTTCGACCTATACACACAGGCGATCTTAACGAAGATTCCTTGGTCGTCATGGATGCGATTTGTTTGTTATGGAGATCTCTCGCAGGACCCTCTCTTCTCCTTTTGACTCGGACTCTACGGCCTGTGGTTCCGCTGCCTCTCGGTAGTTGCCGCCGTCCACCATATGTAAGGTCCTTGTCCCGGTCTGTTGATTGCGAGGTGCTTGCTTGAAGCAGGCCACTGGAAAAAAAACGATTGTAGACGATCAAGCTGTTTAAGAAGATCAAGCGGAAGTTGGAGTAAAATGTTAAGAGAATCATCCAGCGTTCGATCTCGACCCTGCTCTTGAAATTCCCATCCACCTCAGCTTGATGTTCCTAAACATATTGACCTTCCACGTATATTCTGCGCCCGTGACCTGGTCAAGCAAGCCTCTTACAACCAACATACCGGAACACAAGGGGCTGACGGAGGGTGGACAGCGGCAACCAACAAAGGGCAGCGGAACAGCAACCGATGGAGCGCAAGTCAATAGGACAGTAGAGGAGGAAGAGGACGTCCTGCGAGAAATTTCCATTAAACGATAGCAGCGTACATATATTGGTACGACGGTATATTGGATGTAAACACCTCAACGCCTTTAGTATCTTGCAGGCTAGTAGCTTGACGGCTACGTACACCACAGGCAGGCATATGCAGGTTGGTTGGAGCTAAATACATGCGGCGACACTGTTGCTTTGAGGCCAGCTGCCATGGTGAAGTATGAATAACACGCCGTGTCGACGAGAAGATAGTACCTACAGACCGATTTGGCGAATAACTGTGGACCAGCACCCCGACTACGACATCCGTTTCTGCCTCTGGCGCGCATGACCGCGGCAAGCACCATCGGAACTTCCCGTACAGCACCCATTCGGAATGAGGTGGTTTTTCGCATCTGGCGCGCTCATGACCACGACCAGCACCGTCGACACGTCTGGTACTGTACCAATCAGAAAGGAGGTGGGTTTTCGATGCTTCGAAAACCCACCTCCTTTGTATGTGGTGCAGTACCGGACGTTTCGTCTTTGCTGGAAGTGGCCATGCGGGCGGGAGCTACATAACCGATCGTGGAAGTTGGGGTGCTTGTCCACGGTGCTTCATAGCATCTGTCTGCAGAGCATATCCCCGTAGAAATTCTCGTCGGCACGACTTGTTGTTCATACTTCACCATGGCAGCTTGCCTCGAAGCAACATCGGTACCTCCTTCATTTAGCTATTACCAGCCTGCGTGTACCTACCTTCCTGTGATGTGCGTAGCTGTGGAGGTAAACATCTGCAAGATATCACGACGTTTGTTTAGGTGATCGTAACGAAGATACCGTCGACCCCATTGATGCGCGCTGCTTTGAGTATTGAAGATCTCTCGCGGGGCCTCCTGTCTTCTCCTTTTGACTTGCACTACGCCGCCTGCTGTTCCGCTGGCTCTTGTTAGTTGCCGCCGGCCATCACCTGTAAGCTCCTTGTTTCCATATGTTGATTGCTAGGTGCTTGTTTGAGTAGATCACCACGAAGAAGAAATATAAAGCGTTTTCGGAAAATGAGGCGGAAGGTGATGTATGTTTTCAAGAGCATCGTTCAGGGGCCGAGCTGGACCCTGCTCTTCAAATGTTCATCCCCTTGAGCTTGATGTTCCTAAATATCTTGACCTTCCACATATGTTCGTCGCCGGTGACCTGCTCAAACAAGCATCTTGCAGTCGACAGACCGGAACACAAAGGGCCTCTTGAGGGTTGACGTCGACAATCAACAAGGCGTAGCGGAACAGCAAGCGATGGGGCCCAAGTCAAACGGATGAGGGAGGGTCGATTGTACGTCCTAACGTTTAAGCAAATGAGAGTCACTGGCCTGAGTGACCCCTTTTGATTTCCAAGTTTGGTTCTAGTATTTGTATTCAAGATATGCACCGCCAGGGAGTGATTTGCCTCTCTGCAACATCAAAATATTTGTGCGTTCATCTTTGAGTGAGGCTTAGAGCCGCTCGACCGAGTGACGTTAACTCTGTGGTGAAAACGGAGGTATGTAATAGATATCCCCTCTAGCGTAGCACCATCCTGCTGTCGATACCATCGCTACAGCGAATGCCGTTGTCGTTCCATCAACATTCATGGCTGGGGGGTGCGGTGCACATTTTCGACTCCGCATTTTCTGAGCGGTCGTGCTTTTCAGTTGAGTAACTACCAATTTGAATGAGAACGTTACTCATGTGATTGTTTTAGGACTAACTTCTACAAATAGTTAGCCGGGTTGGGCGAATTGCTTTCTTATTGTGGTCGTTCGGGGACATCTGGGCCACATCCCTGGGTTTTGTAGGTGTATATGGATTTTAGGGTATAGCGGGTATGGCTACATGCTGCTGTAGATCATCACCCACAGGTGTCAGTTGTTGTACTCTCACACTCTCGTTCTCCGTATAACAGGAAACTACCCCGGATTCTTGGCGGTCAGGTGGATGATATCCGGTCATTCCTCGTTTCCTTAGCTGGGGTAGAAGACATGCGCGATTGTTCCCTACGATACCTGAGTCCATCCTTTGTATTACAGAGTATATGCCTCCAGGCAGAATATGCTGGTCGATATGCTAATATTTCCGATGAAGATCTAGTGGACTGCCTGCATACGGTTGCGTACCCTAAGCGCGAACATGATGGTATCGACATAGAAGAGGTTTTTTGCTTTGCTGCTCTTTCAGTTGCTGCTGCGACTAATGCTGCGGACATGACTCGGTTCGTTGGGCCTCGTTTCGACGCTATGTGCAAGTTTGTTGACGAAGAAGGAGTGACCGATTCTTTCATGGTTGGGGGTGATGTCAATGGACCGTGGAAGCCTGCTCCGGCTCAACTTTTTAACCGTATATTCTTGGATGCGATATCACTCTACATGTTCCGGCACGCACGTACGTCTCGGTTGATAGTAACGATGAATAGTACACTCGACCTATGGACTTATTCTTCATGGTGAAACGTGACGCGAAGGCTTGGCCGAGGACGCATCACCTTCTTGCTGCGCAGGCGACTATGCCTACGAATGAATACTCTTATTCTGGGAGTCGAGGATACCAGCGAAGTTACTTTGTGAACAATGACACTTATTTACGTCCACCGAGGGGGGCTGAAGTCACTTAGAATCATGGTGAATACTCAGGTCGAAGCACTCAACGTCAGGCCAACCGAGGAGTGCAAGGAGTTGGAGGCGCGCAATTTTTATTTCGACGTTGTGTCAACCCTACATCTGCACCCAATGAATTTTCCAGATCGGTGAGTCCACCGGTTGTACGTTTCGAACATCAGGACTTTCGTCGACATTCACGTCATCGTCCTTCGGCCGATACTGCCAGTAGCGTTTGGGGGTCGTTTGCTTCTCATGGTCCGGATGGCACATTAGTTGGTGGTACTTCGTGTAGTGGTGCTATGTTGCATCCTGCAAATAGGTATGCAGGACTGTGTACAGCTATAACCACAGATGTCAACGCGGGGTATGACCAATCTGTTTGTACAATGGAGCGGCGAAGGTATTCAGCAGCGACGGTCACTACTGCTACTACTGTTCCAGATATGTCTACAACTGTTGGTGAAACGTCTTTGTCTCGAAATATGCGTAAGCATCAGTATCAATCTTGTGAGATTGGTCTCACACGGGGTTCGATTCATGGGGTTCGTTGTATTCCAGATCGATCTGTTGTCGTTTCTTCTGCTGCATTGGTATCTTCTTCGGAGAAGTCCGCAACGACGGATGATGTGCATATATGTGAGGATGCTGTCATTCTTGTCGATATGCCTGTCGTCGTTCCTTCTGCTGAAGTGGTGACTGTTCCTGAAGGTACGGTAACTGACGGTGTGGATCTATGTGAGGAGGATACGATGGTTGTGGACATACCTGCCGTCGTTCGTTCTGCAGAACTGGTGTCTGTCTCCGAGGAGAAGGTAACTGAGGATATGGATACATATCAGAAGTCTGAGACTATTGTGGTCATACCTGTCGTCGTTTCGTCTACTGATCTGGTGTCTGTTTCTGAGGAGACCGCAATGGCTGTAAAAGTATACGAGAAATCGGAGTTTAGTCTGGATACGTCTGTGGTTGCAGGTTTCGATTCATTGCAGACGAACCCTCGAAAGGATGCTGTTCCTTCAAAATCCTTGACAGATACTGAACCGGGAGTTGTTATGCGATCTCCTGAGGTCGGGCTCGAAGACCATGTTATTCAAGTTCGCGTTGGATCAGCGAGAGGTGCAAACGAAAGAAGGCTTGAGGGCAAAGCGCATGGCGACACTGGGCATGGTGGGGTAAAGGAAGGAGTGTTTGTCGATGGTGCGAACGGTTCATGTACTGGGAGAGTGGTCAACTGCAGATTCGCCGGTGGCCGTGCTCGCTTGTCTGAAGTCTGAATGTGTACCTCCTAGCTCGGGCCCTGTACTAGCTGACTGATGGATTTAGGCTACAACAGGAAGAAGCTGATGGGTCACTTCTGTTCTGTGTGTTACTATATGAATGCGTGTATGCATGTGCGTTTGTGAAGAGGCAACTACCTGCAAACGTGTACTCATTTGTGAGAGATGGGAGGACGTCATTAAATGTTGGTATGTAAGTTGTCATGTCAAGTCGGCATGTTTGTTCATCCAAAGTTTGCTGTGAATTTGATCTGATTTCAATAAAACGAAATTTGGTTCCGTGACATTTTATCACGAATGGATGTATGTCACCGGTAGCAATTTGTCGACACGGATGATGACGTTGGTCGTGGTTTCTTCCGCCTCTCTTCGAGTTTTGTGCTTGTTTCCGTGAATAGCCGCCGGCTGTCCCTGTCTTTTTTATCTGTCGTTTTCCCCAAGTCCCTTTGGGTCTGTGAGTTCGCCCTGGGGGGGGCTGTGGTCGTCCGGGGACATCCGCGCCACACCCCCGGGTTTCCTAGGCGGATAGTGGATATGGATCTTAGTGTATACGGATGTTGCTACCTGCTGCCGTAGATCATCACCCACAGCTCTCGGTTGTTGTTCACTCTCTCGCACTCTATCTCGGGGACTCTCCTATATCTCGCTGGGCTCTGCCCAGATTGGGGGTGTTCCTTCTTCAGGGTATCCAACAATTCACGTATTTTAACTTGTGTCAACGAGGATGGTCATCTCATTCAGGTGGTACAGCAGTGCGGGCCCTGAGTTGAGTAGTGGTCCACCCGGTGACTTCTGATAGTACCAAGAAAAACAGGGTGATTTTTGGAAGAAAATAGGAAATTCTACCGTCATTGTTTGGAATTGGTTTAGAAACCACCCTCTCTTGAATTAAGAAATCCAGCCTGGGTCAACGTTCCTGTTTCTTGATATTTTGGCGCCCTGTATCCGTATGGTTAGCCTTCTTATATTTGTCTAGTCTACACTTCAGCAGTACTTGTAGTGCGTGTCAACCGTTCTGTGGCAACTCGGTGGTAAGATATTGTCCATTGAAGCCGACAGCTTAGAAAAAAGTGATCGTTAAACGCTGCGTACGACATAATGGGACTATTGATGCTAATGAAATGCTGCTTTGCTGAGTTTGGCAGGGTACGAGATGGGGTTAGGGTTAAGGTAATTGGAGTTACAGTAAGTAGAGTTGATTCACATTGACCCTTAAGGGGCCCCTTCGGTATTAAAAAAAGGGCAATGGTCATTTGGGGGTATACCCCCTGGTTTTACGGCCATTTGGGGGTAGGGTCAAAATGCGCCCGCGGAACGCGCTCCCGCGGGCCCAAACAGGCCTCAAACGCCATTCCGAAGCCCTGGCGAGATGCCCGAAGCCCATGCCAAGCACGCACACAACGTTTGTTTTTTTCAGGCACGTCCTTGGGCCTAACGGGACGGCGGCGCACGAGGGAGCAAACGAAGTCCCCCCTTTGACCACATCTTGGGGGGGGGATAACCCCACGTACCTACTAAATTTATCTACTCCCCCCGATTGACCACTTTTTTCACCCCGTTTGACCAAAACCATACCCCCTTTTGACCATCTCCGACAGCCCCAAAAACGACTACAGCAGTACGTATCCACGTCACCGCCCAACAGCCCGAATAGATCACGGGACGGAATACCCAGAACTTGCGAGTAGTCGGGATCGTTTGCCTCCCAAGAAATAAATTTCGGCACAACTATACAAATCAAATCTTTATAGACGATATGAAGATATCGGCTCGTCTGAGAAAACATGACGGTGATGGGGGAATCAGAACACATACGAGTACGTGTATACTCGGCGTATGGGTCGTGAGTTGTTGGGTGCTTGGTGCTTGGTGCTTCGTTCCTGGGTGCTGTGGGTCATGGATGCGCGGTGTTGGGTTGTTGGACGGGAGGGGTCTTTGGGACACGAGCAACATCAGGCGCAACGACGGTCGTTAGTCTTCTTGAGAAGTGCTTTCCTCCTGCCTGTCCCCAACGTATCCATCCCCGACGGCAGGCTGATTTGTTCGAGTACAGATCGCCAGGATCACACCCAGCAACCAAGCACCAAGCACCAAGCACCCAGCAACCCACGACCCATACGCCGAGTATATACGTATGTGTGTGTTCTGGTTCCCCCATCACCATAGCAACCAAGCACCAAGCACCAAGCACCCAGCAACTCACGACCCATACGCCGAGTATACACGTACTCGTATGTGTTCTGATTCCCCCATCACCGTCATGTTTTCTCAGAAGAGCCGATATCTTCATATCACTATATAAAGATTTGATTTGTATAGTTGTGCCGATATTTATTTCTTGGGAGGCAAACGATCCCGACTACTCGCAAGTTCTGAATGTTCCGTCCCGTGGTCTGTTCGGGCTGTTGGGCGGTGACGACGCGGATACGTACTGCTTTAGTCGTTTTTGAAGCTGTCACAGATGGTCAAAAGGGGGTATGGTTTCGGTCAAACGGGGTGAAAAAAGTGGTCAATCGGGGGGAGTAGATAAATTTAGTAGGTACGCCCCCAAGAGGTGGTCAAAGGGGGGACTTCGTTTGCTTCCTCGTGCGCCGCCGTCCCGTTAGGCCCAAGGACGTGCCTGAAAAATAAATAAAGGTTGTGTGCGTGCTGGGCATGGGCTTCGGGCATCTCGCCAGGGCTTCGGAATGGCGTTTGAGGCCTGTTTGGGCCCGCGGTAGCGCGTTCCGCGGACTCATTTTGACCCTACCCCCAAATGGCCGTAAAACCAGGGGGTATACCCCCAAATGACCGTTCCCCTTAAAAAAAAACAGAGTACGTGAGTGTTGAGATTTTTTTTTTTTTTTTCTACAGCAGCGACGAGGGCGTCCCGCAAAGTAATTTTTCGACACCTATCTAAAATGGTCAGAATGGAAAATCAATAAGAGCACTGTGATCGCTGCACGATTTAGAACAAAACAAACAAATTCTGAAATTTTCAACAAAACAATCACTTGGTTTTAAAGACCCCCTCCCCCCCTGAGCCTCAGAGGGGGGGTCTTTAAAACCAAGTAATTGGTGTTTGGGAAAATTCAAAAAACAAAAGTTGAAAAAACTTATTTTGGGCTAAATCGTTCAGGGATCACAGTGCTTCAATTGTTTTTTCAGACCATTTTAGATAATTAGGTGTCGACAAAATACTTTTCGGACGCCCCTGGCAGCGATACTATTTCTCGTATAATAACACCATATCAGTACTGCTTACGGAAAACGGCATAGCTCCAGCTCTAATGCTCAGACCTTCGACCGACCAACGTAAAGCTTGTTCTATATAGTATCTAGGAGGGGCTCTTGGATCTGCAAGGGAGGGCAAGCTTTGCTGTGTTTGCATCACGAAACGAAAGTGCTACGCAGCAAGATTTTGATCGTTTCGGAGCTCCTGTTTGGTATGTACACTCTGCTGCGGCCACGTAGGACGCTATGGACGGTCGAACTAGAGGCCTATGTACGTTCAGCTACTAGTGCTCGGCGTCCTCGTCGAAAATATGAGTTAAAACAGTACCAGCAGCCGGAGAAACTCCTATTTTTCACATTGGTCTTGAGTACCAGTGGTATGGCGAGTTGTTTTCGAGTAAGAGGCACTTGCCGTGACGAAGAAGGCATCTGATCGATATGCGTCCCGAGACACAAATGTTTACCATGCTCTAGGCTCTCTTTAACTACTCATGTGTCGACATTCTGAGCATTAGAACTGGGGAAATGCCCTTTTCCGTAGGGAGTCACGAAAGTGTGGAAATTATACCAGAAATATTATTGCAACTGAAAAAACGAATGCGGATTTGTTTTTCATTTATTTGCTCATATATTTTTTGTCCGAAGGGGCCCCTTTTGAGGGCCCCTTTGGTGAATGAGTGGATTATTTATGTTTTACAACCGCAATTTATGGTACACTAACAACACACCACCATTATTCCGTACTGAGCATGGCATGGGTCCAATCATAATGATCAGATCCGCTCCCGACCAGTGTTCAGCTTGCTTGTCATCTGGTGTCTAGAAGTGTGTTGGGGCCATTGGATCTGCAAGGGAGCTGGCAGGCATTGTTGTGTTTCCATCACGAAACCGAAATACTCAGCAGCACGAATGTTGATAATTCTGGAGCTCCTGTCATCTACATTCCGCTGTGGCCCCGCAGAAAGCCACGGACGCTAGGGCCAGTGGCCCAGGTAGGTTCGCCTAACCGTGCTCGGCGTTCTCGGCCAACGTCTGAGTTAAAACAGTATCAGCAGCCTGAGAAACATCTAGTTTTCGAATTCGTCATGTACGTGCACCAGAGGTGTGACGAGCTGTTTTTGAGCAAGGGGAACGTTTCGTGGTGAGCAAGGTCTCGGAAAGATCCGGCGCCTGACACAGGAGAGCCCCCCATGACCTACACTCTTAAAAACTGCCCCCCAGGAGTGGATCTAGGCCTTGGAGCTGGATAAATGTCGTTTTCGGTGGGGAGTGATAAAGGGTCAAAATTATACCAGACTTACTGTAGTATTGCAACTCGAAAAACAAAGTGATGTGTTTTTCAAGACTGCAAGCTACAGTCAGTGCTGTGGCATTTTGTGCCCGAAGCGGCCCCTTAATTATTTTTTCGGAAACGTGGCAAGGTATATAATGATAATAGAGCAGTGGCCAAAATCGGGTATACCCGATGGGGTTGTGGCCAAAACAGGGTACCATTGTATTTTAGTGACCGCGACGACCCCAGGGCGCCATCTCATTGGCCAGCGCAGGCCACCACCCGACGCTGGCCACAAACCCATCGGGTATACCCGATTTTGGCTACTCACCCCCCAAGAGGTACCCGATAATTGTACCCACCTACCCGAAAATGGCCGGGCTGTTCGACCACCACGGCCCAACCGCCCACCACGCACCAGGCAACGATTACGACTAATTTCATCGAAATCCATACCCCCAGCCAGCCCTGTTACCGACGGAACCATCTGCTTGATAGATATCCATCCATCTGCTCGACAAGTATGCATGATTTGGTTGATTCGCGCAGCCTCTCACACCCAACCAAACTTGCCACCTCGAAACACTGCACAGCAGTAGTGGTGCCACTTCGAAACACGGCACAGCAGTAGCGGTTCAAAACACGGCCCAGCCGTAGTGGTTGGTTCACAGTGCTATCTCTCCCTCTCCCAACCAAAAGCCACCTCATCACGGCACACCAGTAGTAGTAGTTGATTCGCTCCCTCTCCCACCCAAAAAGCACCGCTCTTTCTCTCCCTCCTCGACGAGCCACCAGCCACCAGCCACCGCACAGCACAGCAGCAGTAATATAGTAGCTCGTAGAGCAGATGGATCCGTCGGTAACAGGTTGGGACTCGGCCGGAACTCGACTGGATACATACGTCGTAATACGTCGTGATACGTACATACCTGGTACGCAGGTGCGTGGTACGTAGTAGTCGTCGTCTGGTGCGTGGTGGGCTGTTGAGCCGTGGTGGTCGAACAGCCCGGCCATTTTCGGGTAGGTGGGTACAATTATCGGGTACCTCTTGGGGGGTGAGTAGCCAAAATCGGGTATACCCGATGGGTTTGTGGCCAGCGTCGGGTGGTGGCCTGCGCTGGCCAATGAGATGGCGCCCTGGGGTCGTCGCGGTCACTAAATTACAATGGTACCCTGTTTTGGCCACAAACCCATCGGGGATACCCGATTTTGGCCACTGCTCATGATAATACCTTCGATAAAGTATACCAGGTACATATTAATTACAATACGTACTATTAGTAGACCGGAGGACTCTTCACCCGAACTTCGGCATCCACAAAAAAGCTATTATACTGCGCATCGTGCTATTTTCTACACCCGTAGAAATTGCTAATTTCAACTCTTGTGCAGTTCCAGTATGCATTACATACACAGCAGTACCAGGAGCTTAGGTATGAAACGTATGTATGTACGTATCATACGTATATAAAACGTATAAAAGAGGCACAATAAGTTAACCCGCAGACGAAGAGGTACCCGCCAGCATAGAGAGAGGCCTGAGGCAACTGCACGGGGAGAGTGAAAGGCCCAAACCCCTTCCACCCAAGACATTCACGCCTACGTATACGCAACGACTCGGCCATCGACTCGTCATCATTATCACCACCATCATCATCGCACCACTACCCTCCTTAGACCACTTTTGGCATCAATACCTATCACGGTGAGTCCAGCGCATAGCTATAGCCCAGCCTCGCAGACCATGAGCGAGTCTCACGACTGATACTCCAGTAGCGCTACCTGTGTTCCTGCAATCGGTATGCTAGTAGTACCCTTGCATCCGATTTATGAGATATGTATCATGTGTCTAGCCTGGGCTCCAGCATTGATCACTCATAAAGCAGCCCGAATCACCAATACCACATACATGGCACGCAGCAAGCCCTATATAGCATTTCCTTCGAGGTAGTAAGAGTCCGTCCTTGCTAAATGGCACACGCAAGAATGTAAACATACATACATGTAAACATCCATGTAAACACACTAAACACACACGCTATATCATTTTTAACAGTAGGTATATCGGGAGACCTTGAGTGTCGGTGTTGTGATCACAACCCGAGTGGATTCCACCTCCTAGTACTATTGTAGTACGACAAATTGAATGGAAATTTTGTAGTTACGTCGGATGCGCTGCTGCTATGTCCACGCTGCTGACGGGACTTACCGGGGTGCTGGCCCCTCATGCTGTTCAAACTTTTTTGATGACCTTATCGAGATTCCCGGCCCGGACCAAACTTGTTTCCGGCACACGGAGGAGGAAGACAACGAATATATATAGAGAGGTGCCATGTATGTGTCATATTATCGGGATGTTTGCGATCCTTCGATGTGCAGCGCGAGCGCCAACCACGTCGGCTCTGCCTAAAGGCCTCGAGACGAAAAGAAGCAAGACCACGGGAAACCAACGCATGCTTCGCTTGTGATACACGCTTGCGTGTGCCCCTGTTCCGTGATCATTTTTTCTTTTTTTCGATGTTCTGAGCCTGACCCTATCCATTTCTGCAGAAAAGAGGCCTCATCAAATTTTCATCCCCACGTCGAGACAAACCGGGAACAGGACGATGACTCCTCTCATCACCATTGCCGCGGTCTTCGTTTCTCTGAGCGTGGCAAGCGGACGCATTTTCGCTCAAGCCAACGGTGAGTTATGGCTGTTACGTACTCCAACGGGTACTATACTGCTGCTGCTGCACAACGGTTCTATTCCCTACATAGATCGTGTCCTTTGCAACAAAATAACTTTCGACTACGTGCTCGTAGAACAAACAAAAAACTTCATACCGAAATCTACAAAGGTAAATAATTGTGTGTGGTATAACGTAAGTCGAACTGTGGAGTGTATTGCGAAAAAAAAATAATCGGAGTCAGCTGGTGAGAGCGCCTATCAATACAGTAGTAGCGTGGATATAAAAGGCGCAATTCGATTCTAGTCGCCGGAGGAAGAAAGCGCTGAAGTCTTCTCGCGATGCGAATGCAAGGCAAGGACCGTATTGGGGGATGAGAGAGAAGAGCCTACGTGGTGACCCCGAATTTGAGTTACGACTCGGAACGAGAGAGAAACGAAGGGCGAAGATCACAAATGGGATGAGGAAACCAAACCTGTATACGCTGTACGTACTACCGTACATGGTTAGTTCATGTATACTGCAAAATATTGCGAGGTGGCCCGCCGCGATCTCAATCAGAACGGGCGGATGCTTTGCCGCAGCACATCAGACTCTACCCTTACCAAAACCCGGCGGGTGGGGGGGGTCATAGCTATGCGTCCCCGGGTCCAATAATGCATGATTCAAGGCCCTGTCTTCTCGGCATAGTCTTACAACTGAAGACGGCTCTTAGGTTTACATGTACTTACTTACACGGTAGTAACGGTAACAGTCCATTTTTAAAATTCCGTTTATTTTTCGATTCACTAGAGGCTGCCCCTGTTTAGGGTCGGGCTGTTCTAAGGTTCAAAGTACGCGCCCCTTTTTGTTCCGTTCAAAAGTAGACTAGACGGGGGTCAACTGTACACCAGGGCATTAATTAGGTGTTGCACTGTTGCGCTGGCGCAACATTTGGTCAAAATAACCGTTTTGCGCAACAGTCACCGCGAGGCTGGTTGCGCGCAGCGCAACACGCGTCCATGGGCGCGCAACATTTTCGCCGCAGGCAGATATTTTTGTTGCGCATTTTTTCTCGCCGGAGGCAGGGGTGTCCGAAAAGTATTTTTTAGACACTTAACTATCTAAAAAGGTCAGAATGAAAAAATAATCGGAGCACTGTGAGCACTGGGCGACTTAGCACAAAACAAGTTTTTTCAACTTGTTTTTTGAAAATGTCCAAAAAACAATCACTTGGTTTTAAAGACCCCCCCCCTCGGAGACCCCCCGTCATATAAATATTTTATATATTTATAGGTTGGGTTGGCGTCGGTTGGCAACGACGCTGTAAAACACGCCACTCGCTGCGTGAGCTAGACAACCAGGGTGCCGTTTTTTTTTGTTGTTTTTTTTTGCGGTCACCAAAGCTGGCGGTCGAGTAGATCATTTGTGCGGGGTGGAGAACCTTTGTTCCGCACAAGGGGAATGGTCGTATCACGTAGTGTTAATATGGTAAGGCGTCCGCGAGGCAGTTACATAGTAAAACCCATTGCTGTCTCCGGAAGTGGCCGCACCAGAAATTGAATTAACTCATTGAAGCTGTCGTCCATATGCAAGTCCGCCTCAGAGGCGGTTCTTAGCAGGATGCAGCTCACCCTCCATGCGACTCGCCCAATACCTCACGGCGTTTCGCGCTTGGTGCAAGCAATGTCTGCCTGGTTGGTGAAAACCCAACGCGCTCCGTCCCGGCATTGTAGGGATGCGAGGGTCTATGGTCATACGACTACGGCCGTGCACAACATGAGTACACCCCCCCCTCGGAGGCTCAGGGGGGGGAGGGGGGTCTTTAAAACCAAGTGATTGATTTTTGGAAAGTTCCAGAAGAAAACAAACTTGTTTTGTTCTAAATCGTGCAGCGATCACAGTGCTCGTATTGTTTTCCATTCTGACCATTTTAGATAGTCAGGTGTCGAAAAATTACTTTTCGGGACGCCCTCGCCGGAGGAGAGAAAAGGTTTCGGGGGTCTGTTTTTCTTTATAGTTACTACTGTAGTCGTGATTGAACATATTTTGGGCCTTTTGTCTTATTCGCCATCATAGTCCAAATAAAAAAATAGGCACCTTTTGCTATTCGCCGTAGCCGAAAAAATATTGGAAGGTTTTTTACTTACAGTAGTTTTGAGGCTTATATTCGCGCAGAAGTCGCAATTTTTTCTCCTCCGGCGGCCCTGCCGGGGGCTTGCGCACCTACGGCGCGCAACAGAGCCCGAACCACTAATTAATGCCTTGCTGTACACTTGTGGTATCCTCTGAAAAGGTTCGAAGTACGCCCGGTACCGCGAGTCGAAACTGTTGCGTGCGCCTGACCGCTACGAGTACTACAAACAACCTTTTCGTCAAATTGAGTCTCTAGCTTTTGATTGAGTCTCACGTATAATTCGAATACGTCAAATGAGCGTGTTATCATAAAAAATTAAACCCCATTGCTTAGTCCCAACAAGGGAATCGGAGACACTTTTTTTAACGCATTTCATTCATTATTGTTGTTCTTGACAGTCGGAACATCGATCACATACAGCAGTATGTATAGTAAGTCCCACCTAGACTACCCGTGCCGCGCACCTCTGTAGCCGCTTCGAACGCGGCACTGTTTCTGGTGGTCTTTCTTTCCCTTTGTTTGTTTGTTTGTTTGACCCCCGTCATATAAATATTTATATATTTATAGGTTGGGTTGGCGTCGGTTGGCAACGACGCTGTAAAACACGCCACTCGCTGCGTGAGCTAGACAACCAGGGTGCCGTTTTTTTTGTTATTTTTTTTGGCGGTCACCAAAGCTGGCGGTCGAGTAGATCATTTGTGCGGGGTGAAGAGACCCTTTGCTCCGCACAAGGGGAATGGTCGTATCCACGTAGTGTTAATATGGTAAGGCGTCCGCGAGGCAGTTACATAGTAAAACCCATTGCTGTCTCCGGAAGTGGCCACACCAGAAATAAATTAACTCATTGAAGCTGTCGTCCATATGCAAGTCCGCCTCAGAGGCGGTTCTTAGCAGGATGCAGCTCACCCTCCATGCGACTCGCCCAATACCTCACGGCGTTTCGCGCTTGGTGCAAGCAATGTCTGCCTGGTTGGTGAAAACCCAACGGCTCCGTCCCGGCATTGTAGGGATGCGAGGGTCTATGGTCATATGACTACGGCCGTGCACAACATGAGTACACCCCCCCCCCCCTACGACAAAAAATCGTGTCGAAAAATAATTCGACCCTCGGGGTCTTCAAACCATGAAGTTTTTGATATTCGCGTTCAATCGAGGAGAAAAAAAAATGGTTTTGTTTATCCAGCATGACATGCTCCGATTTTCCTTAGCGACATTTTAATGTTAGTGTCGAAAAAATACTTTTCGGCGCTCGTCGACAAAGGTTCGGGTCGCGTTTATCGTCTTATGAGCACGTTAGTYTTCGTGATTTGCAATTGGGCCCGTTTTTGTCCATTATAGTGCTCYTAAGTCAAGTTGAAACATATAGGACCTTCCCTTGCCTATTCGCCGTAGATTTTCTCTTTCGTAAACTTTCACGCCGTAACCAAAATATTGGAAGGTTTTTTTATCCCTACCAGTCAGAATTTTTGGGCTTTATTTGCGCCAGAAGTCGCAATTTTTCTCCTCCGGCGGCCCTCTGCCGGGGGCTTGCGCACCTACGGCGCGCAACATGAGCCCGAACCACTAATTAATGCCCTTGCTGTCACACTTGTGGTCTCCTCTGAAAAGGTTCGGAAGTAGCGCCCGGGTACGCGAGTCGAAACTGCTGCGTGGCGCCTGACCGCTTACGAGTAACTACATATATTATATATTATATGCTGTGAGAACCACATATTATATATGATGTTGACATTGTACAGGTCAGCCGCAAACGACGAGTGCGGTACTACCACACTGTAATACCTTGGATATGAGGGTACCCCCTTGACCTCCCTAATCAACAAACCTGCACAGTAACTCAATCAAGCCTGCCATACACTCTACGTATACCAAGTATAGACTACACTACGCGGATCAACTCGCCCCCAACTAAGCTGCAAGTTCCGCGTTGCGGACATTAGGAGTCATCTCCCGTCCCGACCTCCTCACCCCCTCCTGTTCCCCGATCTCTAGCAGCACACACGCCCCAACAGCGGCGCCCTCATCCGTGCTGTACGACTCCAACGGAAACTTGATATTGTTAGTGATTCCATCAGCATGGAGCATGACGTGGTTGTCATACCCACACCTAGACCTCAGGTGTTCTCCGCGTACGTCTTGTTTTCCCCACCAGGGGACATTTCACTTGTGATGAGACTGCAAAAAACAAAACTGTCGGGGAAAAAATAAAAAAATTGAAGGAAAACATATAATGTCGACTGTGATGACACTTTATGACTTTACTACTTGATTTATTTTTCTGTACGGTACTCGTGCATAGTACAGCTGGAACGTTTTAACTTATGGCGTTTTTTATTCCGTGTCACACTCCTTTTTTTTTTTTTTTTTTTCTCTCGTAGGCACCTGGATTGCTGGCAGGGTAGGTCTTGCCTGTCGTATATGTGTGTGTGTGTGTGTGTGTTCTTCACATTAAACCTTCCTTTCTACCCGTCGACATCCAGATTTTTTTTCTTATTTTTCTTTTTTTCATTTTTCTTCTTGCTTGTTGTATTGCCTGTTGTTGCTTCTCAAGGGGGGCACGACAGCGATGCTACAACCCCTCGCATCATTTGCTTCGTTTACTTTGTTTCACTTATTTATGTTACCGTGATCGCTTTTGCCTTTGTTTCTCCGCCTTCCGTATTTGTCCTAGGACTTTCTTTGGTGGCTTAGCTACGTACGTATTCATTTTGGTTTTGTCATTCCCCGTTCTCTTTCCGGGACTCTCGTGTGTTACACGAGAACGAAACGGAATTGAGTTGGAAGTGCCACGTACCCGTTGTATGGGTGGCGCCCAAGGGAAGGGAGACGGAGGGTGGGGGGGGTCATAGGGAAACCAGGACGGACGAAAGCAGGAAAGAGACGGCAAACAGAGTAGGTGCCAGACCGACTAGCTGGTAGAACCTGCCTGTACTATGGGCACAAACCTGCCTCGGCTGGCCTTCGGTGTGCTCCGGCTGGCTGTCCTATCCTGTCGTTCTCAGTCTTGCTCTGTTGGCGCTGTTTCGGTCCATTTTATTTTCTTTCATTTCATTTGGTTTTTTATTGGAGGTCGCATCTCCTCTGGGAGAAGCACGACACTTTCTTTCTTTTTTTGTCATGCTTTTTATTTGGTTGCTTGATTATTGATTTGCTTCAGTATATTTACTTTTTATTATTTTTTCTTTTCGCTTTTTTCTTTTTTCTCTTTTTTTCTCTTGCATGCACCTGGATTGCTAGCAGGGTAGGTCTTGCCTGTCGTATATGGCGTTGCATTGTCTGCTCTGCTTACTGCACTGAGTGTAGTATCTCTGTGTCGTAGTTTAACAACCTTTTCGTCAAATTGAGTCTCTAGCTTTTGATTGAGTCTCACGTATAATTCGAATACGTCAAATGAGCGTGTTATCATAAAAAATTAAACCCCATTGCTTAGTCCCAACAAGGGAATCGGAGACACTTTTTTTAACGCATTTCATTCATTATTGTTGTTCTTGACAGTCGGAACATCGATTACATACAGCAGTATGTATAGTACCTGTATGCAAACATCATACGTACGTACGTGGAAACATGGTTTAACGCGCGTATCATCGTATACTGTCTGCTGTACGAGGTATGCCATATTCCTTCTGCACTAGAAACAGTAGTGTACGCGGATTAAGATGGTAAAGACTAACCGGAGGGATTACTGTTCAGGTGTAAGTCTGTATTCATATTATAAAAATCGTAATGCTCTTATTGAGGGCTGGAAGATTCCTTGGGCTCACTGAAAACTAAGTTAAAAGGTCATTTCAATTCTTCAAAATATAATCCTCACATCATTCTATTTTGTCTGCAGATTATTCTGAACATTCGCAGCCCGTTGTTCATCAGTCAACGCATTACCCGTCTATCAGATTTATCGAAACAAACGCTCTGTTATGGTTTCGATTAAAAGGGTTCAGCTGTTCACGATTAATGCGAGCATTGAAAAAAAAAGCTACTCGCGATTAGTATCATTATCATATTTGCCAGCCGACAATGTAGAGCTCAAACGTTGATAACTCATATAACACTCCCGCAAGCAGAAAATCACGGAAACAAAGGAAGTAGTAGTAGTAGTAGTAGTAGTAGTAGTAGTAGTAGTAGTAGTACTAGTAGTAGTAGTAGTAGTAGTGGTAGTAGTAGCAGTAGTAGTAGTAGAAGTGGGCGGCCGCATTTCAGAAATATTGATTTGGGAAAAATACTCGTACGAGGCTCAGATTAGCACGAATATTGAAACAAATTGGCCGAGAAACATAAAACGTTAGAAACTAAATAAGAAATTCAGCCTCGACCACATCTTGACGTTTCTTAATAGCCCACTGTACTATATAATGCCACATGTTTTATAGATGAGGACAAAGAAAAGAACCATGAAGGTCTCTTCGTGTCGTTTGTCCGCCATGCTCGGCACGATTTACCAGCCCATAATAATGAACTGAAGTGCAGTGTAGTGCAACAGTATATATAGTATCATACCTAAAGTGTACGTAGGTATGTACCACATATACCAGGTATTCGCCATCCGATTTGCGTTTTGCACTATGTTCTCATTTACCAGATAGATTTTGTTTGTTCCACGAGACAAGACGCGGCGCGCAGCTTGGGCCAGTAGGAGGTGTGCCGTAAACAGGCAGCGGTGCTGCTGCCGTGTGTGTGGACTCCGGAGACATCCCGCCGAAGGTCGTTATGTTTGCCTCATAGGCACTACTTACGTATGTATACGATACGACGTATCTCGAACGTGTTTGAAGAAATAGTAGGGCCAATAAAAGAAATACAAAACAGGAAACACAAGACGTATACGAAATATGATACAAGTAACTTTTGCGTATAATATACCGCTCATATTATGTTGTTCGTTGTTCGTACCGATACCTGTTGTATTAATAGTCGATATTCCGTTGGACTGTCAAGAACAATAATAATAACGAATGAAATGCGTTAAAACAAGTGACTCCGATTCCCTTGTTGGGACTAAGCAATGGGTTTCATTTTTTATGATAACACGCTTATTTAACGTACTCGTAGTATACGTGAGACTCAATCAAAAGCTAGAGATTCAATTTGACGAAAAGGTTGTTTACAATAGTAAGCAAAAGCAGTGCCGATATTATAGATCAATACCTACGGTTTTAGGGTAGGACAGCAGTACAAGTATACTCCCAGTACTGACCTCCAAAAACATCCGTATCGGCCTGTGGTGGCCTATGATATGGTCGAACGGTCAGCACCCCAAGCCACAGCAGTCCACAGCCCTTCTATTTGTTCGGTGTACTACTGAATTAATCGTCGAACCCACGTATACATACGTGTATACGTGTCTCTGTCTTCTCAGAAAAACGTGTAAAATACTCGTACGCACTTGTGGTCACCCCGTACAGCCCGGCCTCTCCGTTTCGGATTTTTTTCTCCGGGTGATTGCTTGGTGCAGCCAAGACCACTATGTGGTCCCGCTGCGCCCACGT
This sequence comes from Saccharina japonica, assembly GCA_008828725.1. NCBI lineage: Eukaryota > Phaeophyceae > Laminariales > Laminariaceae > Saccharina > Saccharina japonica. The sequence goes on from MEHQ01001395.1 coordinate 510,366, forward strand.
GCACGTATGTATGTATGTGTGTGTGCGCATGTTTGAGCCTAGCCCTGCGGCTGACGTGCGCACCGCGACGAAAACCAAAAATGGACCCCGATACATCGATTTGAATTGTTGACTGGGTTGAGACTGACGTTAGCTCAGGGTTACAGTATTTTGTTAATAAACATATCAATAGTATGGTATTGTGGCCGTCACCCATGGTGTCGAATCACCAAGTCGTATGAAGTTGGGTGTCGGTATCGTGTGAATCTAAAAGGTACCCGTGTGCAGCAGCCAACAAGGAAGGACGGATCGAAGAGCTACTACAGCAGGACGGGCGTACGGTATGCCTCACTTTGCTTTGTGGGTAGTGGGTGACACCACAGCTATTATAGCTATTAATAGTTGAATTTGGCGGAGAGGGGAGCGCCTATCGTCAATTTATTCGAGGCCGGTTTTCCCTGCATACCCATCAAAGGCAAGAGGGAACGCCATTATGCTGTACATTCCCGCGATGCGCGCCCAGTATCATGCGTTGTAACAGTATACCATGTTACGAGATACAGGGTATTGGACGTACTTCCACTCTACTGGCATAGTACTAGTGTACCCCAAGGTTCGCAGTAAGTTCACTTTTTTTTATAATGTATTATGTAGTGCACTGGACTGCTGTGTTAGAAGTATAGTATATACCCATCCATGTATTCTCAAAAAGTTTCGAAGCATGCCCAATACCGCAGTCAGTAACCCTCTCAAGAGTGCGGAAAAGTGAGTAAGGTTTACTCTCTGTAAGGGGGTACCAGTAAACCTCCAGTATTGACTCCCAAACACACCAGTATTGACACTGTGCGGATACCGTTGTGGCACATGACAGGTATGTATGCGTAACGTATGAAGAGATGCACTTTGGATTATAGCAACAGTTAATGGTAAAACTATTGCCATTCTGGACGGTTGTGTGACCATGATTTTTGTACGAATATTATATTAGACCGGTCCTTACACTAATGTGCCCTCGAACCATGTACCGAGAGCGTACACATTGTCCAGATTCCGATCGTGAAGTAATACACGTGCTCTTTATCGGCGGCACGGACGTGTACAAGCTGGCGATGCAAATACACTAGTCGCCGAAAGATCATGATCTAGATCATTTGTAAGACCTGATTTGTCTGCCCTTGGGAGATGTGCTGCAAGGTCTGCATAGTACGGATCCGAGCTCGGAAACGTTAACTGGATGGTGTTTGTTTTATTGTAATACGCCCAGCGTTTAGCAATGGGGACACCACTAAACACCGAACACGTCAGGAATGCATCTGCTCTCAAATATTTGAATGTTAGATAATGCCGCGGGTATCGGTGATATTTCCTACCCGACGCGTCAACACATTGTGTGTATTGACAGCGATCGAGAGATACATTTTCTATCTCCGATTCAAATATAACGATTTCGACCGCCGATCATGTTCTTCGTTGCTTCTTCTCCTCCCGAAACACCTGACAGCGGTAGCCGGACAGGCCGAGCAAGGCCTCCGTGGAGGACGCAAGCTTCATAAGGTATTATGGTTGATACCAGAGATTGGAGCAGGCATCTCCACCCCAATGGTGGAGGGGTGATAAGTTCGTAACTACTGTAGCAGATTGACAAGCGCGCGGCCGTCGTCGACATGCATGCTCGTTCATCCGTAGCAAATACACCGGTGATCGATCTCGAAAACGTTAACCTTTTACCCTAGACTAATTTGTTTCATATGCTCTACATCTCTCGCGTGCTTAGTGAGTGACTGCACTCGAAACGGGGGGGGTTCCACACTGCATACCAGGTGCAGGCCTTTGAAGAATCGGTCAAAAACCTTACAATACTAGACTGCTATCGATGTATGACATGTTATAGCGCCCCCCGACAACCAGATAATATACTGCCTGAAGTGAGGCCGTAATATTGACTCCATTTCGACGGCAACTGGACAACGACTGTGTATGTCTGAGTGAGCCTAGTTAGATGTAGGGACTGTGTAAATTTGAGTCCAATTTCTGAAAGTCGCTGACGGGCGCCTTCAGCCCTCAAACTACCCCATCTATTTTGATCTTGTATACATGACACAAGGTTTGACTCAAAACCCACTGTACGGTATGGGTTGCGCAGTTTTTAGGTTTTGCCTTCTGAGGCAATTTGTTTTTGACTGGTTGAGCCCTACAAGTGAGAGCAACTACCAGTTCAATGGATGCGTCTACTGCTACTGTATGTTTGCTTTGGGACGCGCGTTTAGAAAACTTGGTGGCGTTGCTTGAACCAACAACCGCGACGTCACGTTTCGGGTGAGCTATCGAGCTCCTCGTGTGAGGGACGCAGAAAATATGGCACAAACATTGCCCGTCGGTTTACAGCAGCAGCTGTTTCCGTTGAATACCTAGGCCATGGCCTCGAATAGACCGTTTATAGGTTAAGGTTTGATATCTAGGCTCGTGAAGGGGTGCGGTGTACTCAGGAGAGTCTCCGCCAATTTACGAGCTACTCGTATGGTTCGCACTCGTCAGTGATTTTTCTACCATCAATTACAGTCTCAACACGTGACTCCTTGACGCGTCCTGTGCAACCATTCTGTTCAACGTGCCTTAACACCCACACTACCTAGTGACGCCAAGAGGATTGTGCTGCACCCCGTGGCTCCGCTGCTAAGTAGACCCCTGCCCGGACACCCCCAATAGTTTACGTGCCCACTCTATCGCCCTTGTTACTGTCCCGACGAGTAGCAGGTGATGTACTGCAGTTCCCTCCAGTGCCCCGACCGCTCAACCCCGATAGCCGCAGCCAGCGCGGCGGAGTGCGAGGGCGACACATGCCGCGTTTCCCAGTGCTGCGAAGCCAAATGTTCCTACTACCAGTGCCCCACGTGGGCTGTCCCGATGGAGGAAGCCGATGGTATCGTCTGCCCTGGCCTTGAATGCACGAACGTCTTGTGCTGTGAGCACGGTAAGTCTCTACAGTAGTTAAGGTATCAGTCCCGTTTGGCTGCTGCCGTGCGCGCTTTAATCCCCCGTCAGACACGACGCGTGATGCGATAGAGGCAGCACGAGTTTATCTGAATTGGTTTGTGTCTGACGGGGCCCCTTAACCCAAACTCTGCAGAATGTTAATCTTCTGTTGCAACAGTTTTGACTTTTTTACTTGGACCATTGGATTTTTCATCGGGTAGCTATCCTATCTCCCTCCGAAATCTGTTTTTGGGTGGGGGAGAATAACACCTCAAGGAGGAGCCTCAAAAATAAACATTTTTCTCTACCTTAGCATGCGTCCTTCCCCAAATTCCACCTTGTCCTGCCCGCCCCCTTCCCTTTCCCAGTCACTCCACCCCCGCCCCCTCCTGTCCCTCTCTCTGACTGCAGTTCCACATTACCAACGTTTACTGTCCTCGTGCATGCTGCGAAAAATATTGCTGTGGTGTTCTTGTTGCGCAGCGAGTGGAATCGACGAATGGGCCACAGCAATCGCGTCTGGAACCGGCTTCCTACCAAGCAGCGCGAGGATAAGTTCCTCCGCCACCTTCACCACAGGAGGGGGGCGCCGGCTTCAGGTACGACTCATCACGCACCACGTAAAGGTTTGAGCCCGACGTGAAACTATAGAACGCCTTCAGGCCAGCGTTTTTATCTAGACCGCGCGTTTTATCTTTCGCGGGGCGGTCAAGGCAATGAGCAGCGTGCCTGCGGTTTAGTCCCTATACAACGACCGTTTCGTATCTTAACTCAGCATTTGGTTTATGCATCTGCCGCGTCCTGCAACAGGACTAGCACGTTTTGGCGAATGTTATGCCTGACCGACCGGGGCTCCTAGTCTCAGCGTTGTCGAAGAGCCAGTAGTTCATCTTTTCAATACTCTTTAAGGATTGCGCATCGGACGCATGTTACGGTAGAGGTGCACCATGTTCGTCCTGGGGGTGGCCACTTGGAGGAGCTCCATACCTCAACCCCAACACTGATTTCGGAGGGAAATAAAAGCGCTATCCGTCGAAACATCCCATGACCTACGTAGCGTTACGATAAAAATGGTTGCGACACAAAACTGAAGTTCGGACGATTTTGAGTGAAGGAGCCCGCTTCTTCAGAAAACGTTTCAGCCTAACCGTGATGCCTCCATCGTACCATTACTCATCGGGATGCATGTTGTTCTTTGCTCATAATCTGTTTCTTGGTGAGCTATACGGCTTCTTAAGGAAGGAGCCTCAGACCTTTTTGTAGGTACGTCTGTCTACCGTAGCACCCATCATCCCGTGTCACCTTCTGGACCTGTTTAGCATGTGTCTTGAGACCCAAATCTGACGCACGCCACGGGTAGGGGTGGTTCCACTGTTGTGCATTAGGGTGCTTGGCACCAGGAGCTTCCATTCTCGCCCCAACTATTACCAAATAATAGATCACGATGCGAAATCCCATGCCCTCGGTATACAACGGATGGTTTAGTAAACCACACATAATGGCATCCCAGCGATAATGACTGCCTCGATCAGGGAGGATACTAATTAGAAATTATCGATTATCATTATTTTTTTGTAGCCCAGGGATACATAGGCTTGCCAAAAATAGGCTGCCTCTTTGGCAGCACGATCCAATTGTTATAGTGGTGTCGCACGAACTATGGAGGTAACCACCCGTGGCGTGTCTCGGGAGTAGACGCCACTCCCCAGACACCGCCCCCAACGTTTTCCGTGCCAACCTTGTCGCATTCGCACCATCCGACCAGGAGAAACCGCTGTTCTGCAGCTCCATCCAGTGCCCGGATCGCGCCACCCCGATCGTAGAAGCCGGTACCACTGAGTGCGGCGATATGTGCAACGCGTTCCAGTGCTGCCAAGCGAAGTGCTCTCACCACCAATGCCCCGGCCTCTCTACGCCTGTGGATGCCGCCGACGAGACTGTGTGCGCCGACCTCGAGTGCTCGGACGGTATGTGCTGCGAGGCTCTCTGCTCGTACTATCAATGCCCCGCCGGCACGACTCTGGTGGAGGGGGCCGATGATGCCGTTTGCCCCAACCTTGAATGCAGTGCCGGCCTTTGCTGCGGTAAGTAAAACACTCGAAGGCATCACACATTTATTAGGGGGGAGGGGGACTAGACAACATATTGTTTTTGAGGTAATATAGGTTGGTTTTGTAATTTTGACGGCGTCAAAGCAGCGATATATTTATGTTTAGCGTTGCTTGAACGGTCCGCCGCTACGCCGTCAACCAATGCTCTTCTGTACCGCGACCCATACACTAGGTGCTACTTCACCCCTGCCTTAGCGCGACCGATCGACACACTCTTGCTCGATATGAATCGTAAACATGCGGATGAACATAAGAACGCGGTGTTCTCCACTATTACATGGATGTGTGAGTATGTGACCAAGTGTTTGGTTGCTGATACTTGGGGTTTCTCCTCATGAAGCCATACTCAACATAATAACAACTCTACCACGTGTATCATACTTACCATTTCATGTCGCTTGTTGTGTCATACTTAAAACAATTAAATGATGCGTATAATACTTACTCTTGGAGACTGGTGGTTCGACAGGGGGGGTGCCCACATTTTCACTACCGGGTTTTGGCCACTCGAACGAGTGGCTCCGAATCTAACTGAAAATTGGACCTAAACATAGTTCGATAGCGTCACGTAACAAAACATCCAATGGCAGTGCATATAGAACAACAAAAAAGCAAAACAAGTTATGAATACAAGGCAGAACATCGGTCACTCGGCTGAGTGGCCCTGTGCAGGTGAAAAACAAGCACCTATACATGACCCCCCTACCGTAGCAACAGTCTGGAGGCCGCTTCTGTTACGCCATTCTCCACTGCCGTTGACTGATCTCGCATACGTTACCCTGTACACGTTATTCAGACCGCTGCATATGTCTTACATGCCTCATCTACTCGCACATCTGTCTCCCCAGAATAACACGAGCTGCAACACTGCTAGGCGCAGAGTCTGAAGCTGGCGTGGAGCATGATTAAGGCATCTACAACGACGGACACCTAATACCGAACAAGAAAAAGGACTGGTTGGATCGATGGTCACAGTGCAACTCCCGGCGGCGACCCGGACGAGCTCAAATTGGTTTAAAAGTGACATCGTGTAGACGATGTGACTGGTGGCTACCCTTACCAAAACATTACAGAAGGCACCAAGCGTTGTCTAACGGATCCGTGGCGTGTCGTCCGGTTCCGGTTACCTAACCCTTTACGGTGTTAGTCATAAACGAATTCGAACACGGCAACAGGTTTTCCGATTTGGACGTCATTGGATGTAGGGATGTGAGTGGCGCGATATGTGTGTCGCCCGATGTACTCCGAGACGGCAACCTCACGTACGAGAGAGCCGTGGAGCCAGAATGTGAGAAGGGCTCACACGGTAGGATACATGCTTTCTCGACTTCATCTGTTTTGTAGACCAGAGTAGTGGACATGTGTGTTACATTCCATGCTGGCGCATGTCTTCCCTGACTACGTATTTTGTGCCCGGGGACGTGTGTACGGTAGTGGTGACGCTGCAGTGATGGGTGGAATCTAACGTAAAAAAAAACTGTCCACCCGATATACCTAGATCGAGTACTTCACAGGTCGAAGTTGTTCTCCATAATATGAACATTTACCCGACATGTCGTCCAGCATCTCGTGAATTTCGGGTCCCACGCAAGCAGCCTGTGCTACGGCAGGTCTCGCAGGCTTTTGCGATTCCAACCCCAGGGGAAAACTGAGCTAGATGCTGCATATATCTGAAAACATATTGGCCATGAAACACCTAGACCACTGCGCAAGTGGGAATAGGTGACCTGTCAGATAGGTGGAGGTGTTTGAGAGGTGGGTTATCGGTCGGCCATGGTTGTTCGCAGACTAACCGTACCGTCGAGGAGAAAAACCGTAGTATACATTGGAGCATGACGGAATGGGCTACACTGAGGCTCGCGGGATATACTCCCCGAGTCACTGGCGTGGTACCGGGATTGCTAGATATCCTGTCATCGGGAGCCTAAACAAATGGCCCACGCTCATGCCGTGTGAGTTTATATACTTGTGTTGAAGCGGTCGTACACATACAGCAGTGCAATGCTACAGGAGGAGTACTTAGCGCACGGCATAATGCGAGGTATTCAGGCGAATGATACGTAGGGTTGGTCCGGTATTAAGGAAGTTGGATCGGGTAACGCTGTGCCTGGCCTGTTGTCAACTACAAAGGCGACGCCCAACCGCACGACCACAGTGCGTACGGGCGGGAAACCGGGCCAGCGCAGAGAGACTTGTCCAATCCCGTAGTTACAGTGGATGATCCACCGTAGAGAGACATATTACAACAGTAAAATACCGGAATCTTTGGCGGCCATGAGAGTTCACGGATCATCGGACATTGTGTGTTTGGGACGTCAGTCTGTCGCGCAAACCGTGTTGTGAGGTACTGACGCTGACGACGTACTGAGAATGCTGGGCATGGAACACAAGAGGCCAACCCATTCGTGGATTGGACAAAACAATCGTGGGTATATCCTTAAGCTGGTGTTGTTATTCCAGTTTTGTGTCGCTGTAGAACAGTCACTACAGTGCATGGCAATTCTAACGATACGGGGGGGGGTTATGCTATCCAGTAGTTCGAGCGAGATCCGTACCTCTGAGATGCTGGTATTGGCGAACTGTTGGGAGTGCCGGCGGCGTATACATGCGATACTGCCCTGACGTCTTCCTAGAAAGGGAAATACCACTTCTGGTTTTGGCTTCCCCGGGTTGTGTTCTTCCCCCAAGCTGGTACATGAGTCACCGACATACAAGCAACATGATGCATGCAGGAATGCGTATAGCCGTACGGCAGTCACGATCGATATTAATACGGCGTAGTCTACCCAAACCAACCGTCATTGCCGTGGGTATTGCATCCCATACAGCTACATATGGCCACATTGGTTGGAAGGCATTCATTAATGTAGTTGGCCGTTACTTTCTGGACATAGCCATGGCGAGACAACATCGGACCAACATTTCGTCCTGTATATTTCCTGCGGTCACTCGTACAGGTACAGTTCTGTGGTGCGAGTACGTATCGCCTCTTCTACCCACCAGGATACCCCTCATGATAAACTAGGTTCACGTTATCATTTATTCACGGTGAGGGGTTTTCGTTCGTTTCCCGACTGCAACCCGGTGTACGGGAGTGTGACTGCTATGGGCACGCGGGGTATCCCCTGCCACGTTAGTCCGTTGCTCTGGCTCTCGCTATTTCTTCAGTATGTGTTGTAGTACAGCACCTGTATCAAGATAGGTGAAGAGCAGGTTTTCTTGTTTGAATGATCGTTTAGTCGCAGCGGGAGTCTGTCAGAATCAAATCTTGACACGCCTCGGCAGGTATACCTCACCCTGACACCCCCTGGTTTCCGATCAAATAAAGCCTCACCCGTAACAAGAAACCCTTAACGCATATGTTCTCAAAACTGTTTTTGCGGGTCTTCCGGACCAATCACACAATAATGGGAACAAACGCGACGGGAACAGTAGTCTTAGAGGACATGCCTATATTTTTGCAGGCGTTAAATTGAAACTTTCTCTTGTGCGGGAGGTGAGTTCGACCCCTCGGTTTTCTCTCTCCCTCTCTGGTTATGTACTCTAATGCAACAACCACAACTCATACCATCCGAACGCGTGGCGGTCAGTGCATCCAGACTTGTAAACTACGAACGCACTCTGGTTTCTTTAGTGGGATATCTATTTCCAAAGGAACAAAACAAGTGCCAGGGTCGAATCCCGCCGAGGTAGTATTTCACGTTTTCACGAAAGAGGCAGAAACGGAGGACATTTACGTGGAATCTACCAGTTCAAAAGAACACTCGATCAGAGGGAGTGGAGTGCCATCGTAAGATAACACTCGACTACGATGTATCGAGGCAAAGCTGTGCTGAAGTACAGAGGGCTCCCCAGGCCGACTGCCCTTCCGACACGTTGAGTGAGCCGCGATCAAAGAACGTAAGACAAATAATCGATTGGGGTCATATTAAATAACTGGTAATTTAAACCAGGCGCTGATTGGAGAGTTTGTGCTCCCGGAATATGGTATCGGCGGGCCCCCTTCGATCAAAAACACCAAAAACGAATGCTTGCGTCGTTTTGCAAAAAATGTATTTTCTGCTTTTTTACAGCAAAAATACTATTCATGGTGCAAATTAACACCATATCATTACTCTTTACCGAACACGGCATAGATCCAGGTCTTACTCGTAGAACCGACCCGGACCAACGTATAGCTTGTTTGTCGTAGTCTCGAGGAGGTGATGCGGCTCTAGGATCTGAAAAGCAGGGCAGGCATTGCTTTTTGGCACATCACGAAACGAAAGTGCTCAGCAGCAAGACTTTCGATCATTTCGGAGCTTCTGTTTGGTACCCACGCGGTGCTGTAGCAGCGTAGGACGCTACGGACGGCCCAACTAGAGGAGTGGGTAGGTTCAGCTACTTATAATAGTGCACGGCTTCCTCGTCGAAAATTTGAGGTGAAACAGTCAGCGGCCGGAGAACAAACTAACATTGTTAAAGTTCGTCTATGGTTATTAGTGGTTTGGGGAGCTGTGTTTGGGTACGAGGGACGTTTCGTGATGAAAAAAGGCGTCTGACCGATCCGGATCATGAGAGAAAAAAAGTGTTGTTCGTGGTCTACGCTCTCCAACACTACTCCCAAGGCGTGATAGGTGCAAGAATTATAACTAAAGAAACGTCGTTTTCGGTAGGGAGTCACGAAAGGTCGAAATCATACAGCACCGGCCTTCTCACAAGAAATCTGAAATCCGGCTCGGGCTGACTTTCTTATTCTGGGCGCGCGATAAAGCACACTTCCTTATGCTGCGCTTTCATATTTCTATCCCGGATAATACAGTTTGCTTTGTAGTGCACAATGAATGGTAGCTTGGGCCCAGGCCAGCCACAGGGAGCGGTCACTTTCTTGAAGGTTATGCACTGACGAGGTTGAGACCTTCCTTCATTTTTCAATTTCACAGACTGACTTTTTTGTGAGTTCCTTTCAAATGAGCGGGCCGGTACTGTACCACAGAAATGCTGTAGTAATACCACTAAAAAATAAAGCCGATTTGTTTTTTTTAGTCTTCAGTGAGCTCTCAATTTCGCCCGAAGGGGCATCTTAAGAGGCAAACGCGAGCACGCACACCTCCGTGGAAATTGGGGATGATGGTTAACATCATGGTGGCATCATTTGTGGGAAGGAGACGGTAGACAGGATGGCAAGGCACCACGGCGACTTGTAGACGGAACACGTGCCGCCAAAAACTGCTGCGGCTGCTCCAAGAGTGGCATTCCTATGATATTATCATTTGGTTTTGTTCTGTTCGTTTATTTATTGTTATTTTGTTTTGCGCTTTGATCCCTCCTGAATTTCTTTCTGTTTTCCGTTTATACCTTCCTTCCTTCCTGTCCTTAGGAAAGTAAGTCGTTCATGTTTCGTAGGTGAAAGATGAACATTGTTTTTCTCTTTTTTTTTTGTATTGACGGGTGCATATTCTTCGCGAGTGGGGCGCAGGGTAACAATAATAAACCAGGCCGACAAATAGGTAGAACTTATCTATGTTACTCGTAGCACAATCTCCTGGGGCTGTCTGCATTCCCGTGTTTCGTTTTCCTGTGCTTTTCTTCCTTTTTAGCTTTCTAGAGTACGGGACACCTATTATTAATAATACGAAACAGGAAATCTGGCCAAGGCTGGATTTCTTATTTGAGAGAGGGTGCTTTCTACACCAATTTCAAGATCACGACTCCTGAATTTCCTAGTTTTCTCTAAATCTCAGCCTGGATTTTTTATTAGCCTGTTTCTCAATAGGTGTTCTATACTGTACTGCAGTATTGTTCTGTTTATATTTCGTGTCATCCTTTTATCTTTATCTGTGTTTGTTGTATTGTCTGCCACATCTCCTTCGTGGTGGGGCCACGAGACCATTATTTCTTGTTTTGTGTGTTTTCGATTTGTTTTGAAAAATATAGTAAATACGTCACCTGTGAGTTCGACTGATTGAATAGTTCGTACTCAACTTTTCAAGCTTTGTAGAACGTTTGTTCTATATGATTTTTATAGTATCAATTTTGTTTTATTGTTTCTTGCGAATATGAATATTCTGTCTTTCCATGCAGGAACGTCGTGTTAGTCGTACCCAGTACGAAGAACATCGCATTGCATTGTCTGCTCTGCTCACTGCAGAAAAAAGCAGTTGTTCGGTGTCATAGTTTCGTGACCACATAACTTGTATCTCTCTAGGAGTGACGAATCGGCACTGCGGGTGTGCTGGCTGTTTCGACAGGTAGGAAGAACGCTTTTAATAATTGATTAATAATATACACTGCGGTACGTGCCTTGTGATATATACCACATACATGGTGTTTGTGTTGCTCTCAACAAACCGCGCTTTCCACCCGTTGACATCCAGCTGATTCTTCAATCCAATAGCGATACCAGGTACAAGCTCTGTGGTCACCAAACTATGACACAGCTAATCTACGTGTTAATGCAGCGAAGAAGAGTAGGAAATGCAAGGTCAAGTCGTCGTACTGAGTACGACAGACGCGACATACTCGTACATGTGTGTGTGTGTGTGTGTGTTCTTCACATTAAACCTTCCTTTCTACCCGTCGACATCCAGCACACCCAGTGTCCGTGCCGATTCTTCATCCTAAAAAGGTACCAGTTCTGTGGTCACAAAACTACGACACAGAGATACTACGCTCAGTGCCATATACGACAGGCAAGACCTACCCTGCTAGCAATCCAGGTGCATGCAAGAGAAAAAAAGAGATGCACAACACTGGTGTACTACGTATACAGTATGTTCGTTTTTTCGCTTTTCCCTTTCTTTCCTTTCTCCTTTTTCTTCTTTTCTTCTTTCGCTTTTCTTTTCCCTTTTTCTTTTGGATTCATTTCATTTTCTCTTGGTTGAGGTGTACGATGTGCCACATCAGTTTATGAACTTATTACGTATGTGTACTGTAATGTACTCGTGTACTCGTACTGCGTTGTTCTTTGCATTTTGAAAACTATTCCTCCCCGAGGTATTCTCCGACTCCAGAGTTTTTTGGAGCCTGCCCTGTGACTACCGACTACTGCCTGTACTACGGGCACAAACCTGCCTCGGCTGGCCTTCGGTGTGCTCCGGCTGGCTGTCCTATCCTGTCGTTCTCAGTCTTGCTCTGTTGGCGCTGTTTCGGTCCATTTTATTTTCTTTCATTTCATTTGGTTTTTTATTGGAGGTCGCATCTCCTCTGGGAGAAGCACGACACTTTCTTTCTTTTTTTGTCATGCTTTTTATTTGGTTGCTTGATTATTGATTTGCTTCAGTATATTTACTTCTTTTTTGTTTTTTTTCGCTTTTTTCTTTTTTCTCTTTTTTTCTCTTGCATGCACCTGGATTGCTAGCAGGGCAGGTCTTGCCTGTCGTATATGGCGTTGCATTGTCTGCTCTGCTTGCTGCACTGAGTGTAGTATCTCTGTGTCGTAGTTTTGTGACCACAGAACTGGTACCTTTTTAGGATGAAGAATCGGCACGGACACTTGGTGTGCTGGATGTCGACGGGTAGAAAGGAAGGTTTAATGTGAAGAACACACACACACACTCGTATGACAAATGATCGTTACGGGGGACCATAGTTGACAGCACTTACGATACACACAAAAATCTATTCCTGGTACGTAGATATTTACCTACTCTTACTACAGCAGCACTACGTACGTGTTTTGACCTATTTTCTATGGTCCTCCGTAACAGATGCATCCCCGGGGCGTACGACTGAAACGCGTTTGATTAATAAGCACAACACTGACTTCTCTGCCTACTGCATCGCAATGTAATACACGTATCTAAGTGTCGTCGTGGCTTTGTGATCAAAGGACTTTCATCTCGCTACGACGAAGAACAGGCACACATAATACATGTTGCTGTGTGTGCTGAACGTCGACGGATACCAAGAGCGATGCAAAGCGAAGACATCATACACAGCCGGTGTATATATGAGTTTATAGGGAATCCTCAATATCACAGCAATAATATTATTAGCTGACGTTTTTCCGTTTTATGCGAATAATTACAGCAGTATACTACTTATGGTATGATATAATACCGGTATAACGTGCCTGGTGGCAGATATACAGCAGTGTACGAGGTTGAAAACCGACTTGTTTCGAGCGTTCGAAGGTGGATGGCGTTTCCAATCCATGGAACGTGGTTGTTGACATTCTCCCCCCTCCGCCGCACGCGTACTTACGCTCACAAGCAAAAACGCACACACCCGGCCCACGCACAACATCGTCTTCTTATCTATACATCTATCGATCTACAGCAGCAGCAGCAGCAGCAGTATATACCCGATCCATCGTCTGCAGGGTCGGGGGATCTAAGCGTCTCTCGCAACCGATCGCGGGAAAAACCAGGTGAGGCCTCTCTCTCCTCGTCCTGCTTGGCGCCTCACTGGCCAGCCAGCGACGGCTCTGTTTCAGAATGTGTTTATTTGATGATTTTGTTTTTTCTCGCTTGTGGGCGTGTACCCTTATTTTCTTACATATCGTAACCTGATAAAAGGTGGGAGAAATGAAAATATGGTCTACGGCGGCCAGCTATTGAAGGGCAAACAATCACGCATCAATGCCCGCCGGACGTAGGGCACAGACCAGACGGCACGCATTGTTTCCAAGCACATCTCGAGGTCGGAGGAGGTTCGAAACAACCCCCTTATCCCGCTGCAATAAAATCCGACTTTACTCTAATTCCAATTACTTTGTCGCCGCAAACGTCGGTCGGGTTCTAAAACGCACAAATCTGCCCCTCATAATGCTTGCTGTGAATATTGCCAACGTGCAATGTTTGCTGTGTTGTAAAGATATAGTAACATAACCACTCTGTCCCGAAATATATTAAACTTTTACAAATTAATATTTAATTAAAACGTTGCTTATATTTCGGTACAGAGTGGTATATGGTATTTACGTCAACCCGTCGACATCCGTCTTCCATCAGAATCGCTGTAATGCGTTAGGGCACCGGCTCATTGGGGTGTCTTGTTTTCCCCTGCCACTTGTATTGGGAATTGGAGGGGTTCAGTCAACCCGTCGTTGTACGCCTCACGAACAACATCTCTATCCGTACATAACTGATGCGCGCCGCTGTTTTAATACAGCATCGGCGCTAGGCTAATAAGCCTGGCATCAGATAGATGTTGGGGTTACATCGTTTGTCTGACGCTGCGAGAATGAGGTAGATTGCTTACAAATTTCTCAACACGGCGAACGCCGACGTAGGCTACATGCTCTCCTTTTCGTCAAGACTATAGCCGCTTTCTTACGAGACAGCCGATAGTGCTCTAGCCGTGCACCGCAGTATCATTTTTTTACGGGTGTCGGGTGTCTCATAGACTGGTGAGAAGTACGGAGCGTTCCAAAAATAATGGTAGGCAACGTCCAAACCCTTTACTGCGTAGCTCAGGCACTATGCGCAGCGCCATGTAACCTGGCGGGGCCCGATAGAGCTGCGTGCTCCGATCGATGCTGACACTATCTGTGTCATCATTGATGTCTTACGTCCTTCATCGTTTCTTCTGGACTCTAAGCTTCGTACACCCTGTCATACAGCAGCAGGAGTAAATATTTCGTGGTTTATAGTTGCGAGTCTGTTTGTTTTATCGGATTATGAAATCAGTTTGGCTACGACGCCGTCCAATGTCACAGGTCAAGACACAATATGCCGTACTCAGGCAGACAAATACACAAAAAGTGTGCGACTACAACAGCATGTGAAACTTCCACATTAAATGTGTGTATATATGTACCCGGTCGCCCCGGTGGTCTAAAAGGTAAATACGAAGAATGCTAAGGTTGAAGTCAGGGGTAAACGTTTCTGAATGGAGGTTTATATTCGAAAATGAGGCCAACTGTCGAGAACGGCTTATTTGATTAGCGTGGGTAGTCACAACTGGACGAGACTCGACGAGGGAAGAAAGTGTGTAGATGATCCCGTGATCAACATGCAAGGCAAGTGCCGTAGGGGGAAGGGAGGACAAAAGCCCACTTAGTGCCTCTGGATTTGAGTCACGACCGAGAGGGAGGAGGAGTAGAAGTGCGAAGATAATATGGGGAGGGAAGAAAAGAGCCAACTTGGTAACTCCTGATTTAAACTATGACGAAGAGGGAGAGCGAAAGTAAATGCAAAAATTAATCGGATGCAGAGGGAAAAAACAAACAAACCCAACATAATGCTGTAGACCCCTTGGCAGTACTGGTCACATGTTGCAGCCTTGACTTATATTCAGGCGCTTGCAATTATCGCCCGTTGCTGGCATACGCAGAACAGCGGCTGGCATGTTCCCGCCGTGGTAGAGCTCCTCTTGCAAAATTACCAAGACTCTGCAGTAGTCCTGAGTTTTCCTTGTTTGTCCTTTACGGCAAAAACTACAGGAAGAGCATTCCACTCTTTCAAAAGATAAAATCCCGTTTCTGTTTTTCTGTCGCACTCCATCAGTACTACTATATTATTGAAATCCTTTCGACCTTTCATTACTCCATACGTAATCAAACAACATTTCTCCAGTTCTAATGCCCGGACCTACTCCATCGACGCAGGTCTGGAGAGCGTCGGTTAAGGGCAACCTTGTTATGTAACCCTCCAGATCCATCCGACACTCGTATCAGCACGAAAAGTGCCCCTTACTCAAACACGACTCCCAATACATCTGCTAGCCATATATATACGAATTTGAGAAACGAACCTTTCTCAAGCTGCTGATACAGCTGCTATTCAAATATTCGAAAAGAACGCTGAGCGCCGGGTACCTGGGCGTTTTGTTTGAGCGTCCGTAGCATCCTCCGCGACCATAGCGGAGTCTACTTTAGATAACATTCGAGGGCCCCGGAAATATAAACATTCTTCCTGATGAGCAATTTTGATTTGTTATGCAAAATCAGCAATGCCAGCCCTCCCTTCCAGATCATCGGGATTCAACACCTCCTTGAAACCATAACGAACACTGCATATGTTGGTCGGGAGTCCGCTGAAAATTTTACAACGGGATGTATGCCGTGTTCGGTAAGGAGTTATGATATGATGTTGTTGTACCAGGAACTGTATTGCTGCAGTAAAAAAGAAAACGAAGAATCGTACTCAACGCACTACTGTTGTTTTTGTTTTGTGACCGAAGAGGACCCTCAACTACCCGCTTGACGTTTCAGCCCTCTGGCCAGGCCGTGGTCACAGGTGTCTTCCTTGCTACCACCTGCTCCTTGGTCTCCATCCGCAGCAGTATGTAATTCTGTTCAGTTTCCCCTTTTTAAGCTTCTTGACGGGGGCCCCTACACCTCTACTTACTTTGAATTGCCGCGGCGGTCGAATTATGCTTGGAATTATGGGTTCACAACAATGAGATATTGACCTCCACACAAACCGATTGCACGTGTGCTACAATGTACATGTATGTATAATCCTATATGATTTTTTGGGTTAAACATTTTTCTTAGTGACAGGGTTCCTGAGCCCAGAATCGTCGAAGTTGTATGCTCGCGTGGCAATCAATTTCATTGTATAGCTCGGCCATGGAATCGTGCATCCGGTAGCTAGTGTATATTCCTCCTATAACCCGTTGTGCGTGAGGTTTGCGGAATTCAACACGAGCCGACGAAAGAAAGAAGTGCTGAAATATTCTCGGCATAAAGGCGCAAGACACGAATTGTATTGAGGAGGGGGCAGACGAGCCTACTAAGTGACCCCGGATCTGAGTCACGAGTAAAGAGGGAGTGAAAAAAGAAGAAAGGGGATAGGAAAAAAAAATATAAGATGCTGAAGGACCCGTCTTTCCCACTTACTATTGTTGGGCCAGCGTACGTATATACATTACAGGACACCTCATATGAAACAGGCTATTATGAAAGTCAGAGGCTTGGATTCACAGGAAAACAAGACAAATTGCAGTCGTTACATTGACGTAAGGGTAGAAAGCACCCTGTCTCGAATTATAAATCCACCCAGGGACCATATTTCCTGATTCCTGTTGGATGCCCTGTACAATGTTTTGGGTTACTACTACAGTTATAAAGATCCTCAAGTAAGGAAGCTCAGATGCCATTTAATTAGCGTGCCCATGCCGTCGCATTCGTCACTTCATTTGCGGACAGCTACATGCAGCTTCTTGCCAGCATCTATGTGCAGCCCGAAAACATCGACGGCCGTTCATAACGAAGTGCCCGAGGCCTTAGCGTGTGTCAGACAGCAGTGGTACTGTAGGGGGTCAATTTTTTTTCACAAGGTGTTTTTGTGAAGTTGAGGTTGCGGGCCAGCCGCCAACAAAGTAAAAAAAAACAAAACATAGCACTTGCATACCACAATATTTTGTTTATCGGGTAGGAGCGTAGGCCGATGGCCGCATCACCGATACGACTAATCGGCTTTTACCTCTAACTAACTGTTCTCTTGGAATATGGTGCGAACGGCTAATGAAACGCATCCGACAAATGTGGCGAGGACAAGCACGTTTCTTGCGAGAGGTATGTTTAGTACGTTAGTGGACCCATCACGGGTCCAACACAAACAAATAAACTTTAATTCAGGGCAATGACCAAAAACGGGAACACCCGCTCCTGTCGGAGTCAAAAAAGGGTACATAATGGAATCGAGTCAAAACAACGCATCCCACGAGCCATCATGGGATAGATTGGCCAAAACCACATTGTGTCCGTTTCTGAGGGATAGTGACAACCAGGCACACGTGTCGGCGCCCAAATATACGCTTAAACGTGTCCACATTATGTTTGGAAGGCTCAGGTCCGGGTGGGATCGGAAGCAGGACCGAGGGTCGGGGGTATTTAGAGGCCGAGGGTTCTGGCTGCAAGCATGTATGTGTCTTTCACTTGGTCTCAGCGTCTAGCTGAAATGCACCCTATACTACAGCAAAGAAGTCGCATTACAGTAATACCAGGTATGTTGGTACTGCTGGGTATACATACGACAACATATCATACATAGGTGGAGGGTCGTATAATTCTGAAGAAGTACGTGCCAAAATGCGTAAAATGGTTAAATATAGTTCAAGTGAATTGTGAAAAGGCTTGGAAGAAAATGAAAGGGCCAAAATGAAACAACGAAAGAGCGGGCGCAGACGCAGTGGAGAGCGAGGCACACTGTAGGCAAGTGGTTTAAGCAACATTAATAACCAAAAACGGTTGAAAGCCAAGCCCAAGCATAATAGACATTTACAGTTGTACCCGGGACATTATCTCTCAAAAATGGGTACAATTTTGTTTTGGCCAATCGCGTGGCTCGCTGGGTGTGTGTTTTACTTGGTTCCAGGGTGTACCCGTTTTTGAGTGAAAAAAGGGTATACCCGTTTCTGGTTATCGCCCTTTAATATATTTTTGTTTTGTTTGCTAAATTGTACGTAGTAATACGAATCTTGCTTGCAAATCCCGTACTCTATCTCCAAGTATATTCGAAGCTGTCGCGAATCGTCCACGAGCGCATCTACGACTTGCACGACATTCGTTGGAGTGATCCTCCCTGGACTTGGGCTGTACCGTCCCCAGACTCCGATGCTCAGAGCATTCTATATACTTACATTTATGTGCTGCTATTTGGGTCAATATTATTTTGCCTCTTTCGCTAAACTAATTAATAAGTATACCCCCCCATACTACCACGAACAACCTACCTACAACAATGTATAGTTCAAGTCCCTATAATATACCAGGTATTATATGTACATAACGGTTACCAGTAGGATATATAGCAGCTCGTCAGTGCTCTCTGGAAGCGGGGGCTGACGATGTACCATCGAACGCAAGTGAAGTGTGAAACTTCGTACCGAAATATCGAACTTCATACCGTACCGAACGTGTTTTATTATGCACGCCGTCGTTTTTATAAAAATATTTTCTCAACGTAGTAACAGACACACTTACGATTACTTAGTCCTTGATATGGTAAAACGGCCACGAGTCGTCCAAGTTAGACAGATGGTCACTTCTCAAAACTGGGTCAGGAGACGGCATATCAGTCTCATCATGCTCTAATGTTGCGCGTAACGGCATGATCATTGGCGAGCAACGTCGGTGTCAGCCAATCAATATGCAATGTGTTGAATGTAATCAACGTGTGAATACTCTACAATATATACCAGGTACATCATAATCATGTCAACTCAGGTTGAAGTAGTTCAATTTCTGGTGTCCATTCGATGGCCAGGCGTAGCCAGAAGTCGCCGTCGTACTGTGTCCACTTTTAACCGCACAGCCGAATAAGCATTAATCCAGCGACCCATGTATTGCCTTCACGTGTCAAGGTCAAAAACCACCTGTGATGCGTTTTGCCTATACGCTCTGGTTAAAAACGCCACCACCGCCCACATATACGAGAACCTCATTAACATCCTCGTCAGTGAAACAGAACAGATCGCGTTACAAGAACGGTGGGAATGAGGAGCGTGACAGACGCCTTCAAGTGGTCAAACTCCTAACTGCATTAAGCTACTGCGTTGGCGGCTCTTCTCTTTTTGCTGTGTTCCTGCAATTAATTGTCATTGATGGGATCGTTTTTTATTCTAAGCGATTTGGGTCAGCACATAAACCTTTTTTTACTGACCGGCAGGTAATTGATGGGTGTGCGTGGTGGGTGAGAGATTTACTGGGTTGGTCGGTTGGTCCCTCGGCTGGTAGTCCCACAATCACCAACACCACCCACCAACATTTACTGTTAATTAAGCGATGCGTGTCAGCGCAAAAACCTTGTACGAGTACAGAGAAAAATGTACCAGTAAACAAATACATCTGAATCATTTCATAATTCGTTTTTGTTGTATGATCTTTTTGCTCGTATTTTGTAAAAACTTTATCAGGTATCAGGTCGGTTGGTCCCTGGGCTGGTAGTCCTACAATCACCAACACCACCCACCAACATTTATTGTTAAGCGATGCGTGTCAGCGCAAAAACCTTGTACAGAGAAAAATGCAAACTAAGAAATCTGAATCATTTCAGAATTCGTTTTTATTTGTATTGTCTTTTTGCTCGTATTTCGTAAAATCTGTATCATTTCAGAAATCGTGTTTTATTGTCTTTTTGTTTTCTGCATCTCTCAGCAGCAGCAGCAGATAAGAAATGGGATGGACAAAAAAAACAAAATGCTGCTGCTGCTGAACGAGTGCGTACCAGGAACCACCACCAAACCACGGGACGAAGCCACCACCAACCACCACCAGCCACTACGAGCAACAACAACTTCTGGTGCTCCTGCGGCTCGTGGGGCAGGGGTGGTGGCGGTGGTGGTGATGGTCGTCGTTGTGGTGTTTGCTGGTGATGGTGGTGTGTGTGCTGGTTGCTTTTAGTTGTGCGCGATGATGGTCTTCCTCCTGTTCGACACAATCACGATCGATCATCACCATCACCACCTACCTGCCTGCCACCAAACCACGGGACGAAGCCACCACCAACCACCACCAGCCACTACGAGCAACAACAACTTCTGGTGCTCCTGCGGCTCGTGGGGCAGGGGGGGTGGCGGGGGTGGTGATGGTCGTCGTTGTGGTGTTTGCTGGTGATGGTGGTGTGTGTGCTGGTTGCTTTTATAGTTGTGTGCGATGATGGTCTTCCTCTTCTCGTCCGATCATCACCGTTGTTGCTCTACTGCCGAGAAATGTGGTCTTCACTTTCAACCCTTGACAGCCTTGACATGCCGTGACTGTCACCAAACAACTAGTTTTTAGTGTGGAACACTCCACCCTACACCCTTGACAGCGCATGTTTTGCCTTGCTTGACATGTCTCCCGACATAAAAAAAAAAGCAGCAGCAGCAGCAGCAGCAGTGTTCTGGCAAGCGCTGGTCTGGTGTGATCATAAAAAAAAACAAAATGCTGCTGTTGCTGAACGAGTGCGTACCAGGAACCACCACCAAACCACGGGACGAAGCCACCACCAACCACCACCAGCCACTACGAGCAACAACAACTTCTGGTGCTCCTGCGGCTCGTGGGGCAGGGGTGGTGGCGGTGGTGGTGATGGTCGTCGTTGTGGTGTTTGCTGGTGATGGTGGTGTGTGTGCTGTGTGCGATGATGGTCTTCCTCTTCTCGTCCGATCATCACCGTTGTTGCTCTACTGCCGAGAAATGTGGTCTTCAGTTTCAACCCTTGACAGCCTTGACATGCCGTGACTGTCACCAAACAACTAGTTTTTAGTGTGGAACACTCCACCCTACACCCTTGACAGCGCATGTTTTGCCTTGCTTGACATGTCTCCCGACATAAAAAAAAAAGCAGCAGCAGCAGCAGCAGCAGTGTTCTGGCAAGCGCTGGTCTGGTGTGATCATAAAAAAAAACAAAATGCTGCTGTTGCTGAACGAGTGCGTACCAGGAACCACCACCAAACCACGGGACGAAGCCACCACCAACCACCACCAGCCACTACGAGCAACAACAACTTCTGGTGCTCCTGCGGCTCGTGGGGCAGGGGGGGTGGCGGGGGGGGGGATGGTCGTCGTTGTGGTGTTTGCTGGTGATGGTGGTGTGTGTGCTGTGTGCGATGATGGTCTTCCTCTTCTCGTCCGATCATCACCGTTGTTGCTCTACTGCCGAGAAATGTGGTCTTCAGTTTCAACCCTTGACAGCCTTGACATGCCGTGACTGTCACCAAACAACTAGTTTTTAGTGTGGAACACTCCACCCTACACCCTTGACAGCGCATGTTTTGCCTTGCTTGACATGTCTCCCGACATAAAAAAAAAAGCAGCAGCAGCAGCAGCAGCAGTGTTCTGGCAAGCGCTGGTCTGGTGTGATCATAAAAAAAAACAAAATGCTGCTGTTGCTGAACGAGTGCGTACCAGGAACCACCACCAAACCACGGGACGAAGCCACCACCAACCACCACCAGCCACTACGAGCAACAACAACTTCTGGTGCTCCTGCGGCTCGTGGGGCAGGGGGGGTGGCGGGGGTGGTGATGGTCGTCGTTGTGGTGTTTGCTGGTGATGGTGGTGTGTGTGCTGTGTGCGATGATGGTCTTCCTCTTCTCGTCCGATCATCACCGTTGTTGCTCTACTGCCGAGAAATGTGGTCTTCAGTTTCAACCCTTGACAGCCTTGACATGCCGTGACTGTCACCAAACAACTAGTTTTTAGTGTGGAACACGCCACCCTACACCCTTGACAGCGCATGTTTTGCCTTGCTTGACATGTCTCCCGACATAAAAAAAAAAGCAGCAGCAGCAGCAGCAGCAGTGTTCTGGCAAGCGCTGGTCTGGTGTGATCATAAAAAAAAACAAAATGCTGCTGTTGCTGAACGAGTGCGTACCAGGAACCACCACCAAACCACGGGACGAAGCCACCACCAACCACCACCAGCCACTACGAGCAACAACAACTTCTGGTGCTCCTGCGGCTCGTGGGGCAGGGGGGGTGGCGGTGGTGGTGATGGTCGTCGTTGTGGTGTTTGCTGGTGATGGTGGTGTGTGTGCTGTGTGCGATGATGGTCTTCCTCTTCTCGTCCGATCATCACCGTTGTTGCTCTACTGCCGAGAAATGTGGTCTTCAGTTTCAACCCTTGACAGCCTTGACATGCCGTGACTGTCACCAAACAACTAGTTTTTAGTGTGGAACACGCCACCCTACACCCTTGACAGCGCATGTTTTGCCTTGCTTGACATGTCTCCTCATCGTTGCTATATACTACTGCTAGTTTGCTCTACTGCCGAGAAATCCCAGTGACACAATTTGGTACTGGCAACAGTTTAGGGCAGTCACTACCGCCTAGCTCTCCGATCTCGGCACGGCTTTCGACACGAATAGCACAGGACGGTCGGCACAAATAGCGGGCCTCTATCAGTCCCGAGCGTGTCTGAATCGGTTCAGTGTACGCGTCGCGCGCCAAAAAAAAGCAAAGCGAACGAAGTGCGAAGTGCAGACGAAGTGCGAGGGACGAGCAGACAGACAAACCTCAATATTAAGGATTCTTTAAATAAAGCCACGCTGCGGCAGCTTTCAGAACTGTTTTTTGTCCGTTTGTGTCCGTTCGCGACCAGGGGGGTACACCCCCACGGGCACTTACCCAACCATTATGAAGAGCATCTATTGATGCTTCGAAGGGCTTCGCCCTTCTCAGCATCAATATCTCCTCATTAAAAACAGAAATTCCCTCGACCCTCTTCTCAACCCAGCAGGTAAGGACACGTGAATTTGATCAGCGAGGCGAAATGGCTGCATTACGTCTTCTGGTTGTGGTAGTATTCTCCCTGCAGGACGCCCGAGCACTACAATGCACCAACGAGTTGGCCGACTGCCCGGTACGTGTTTTCACTAAGATGTGTCAAAGCATACCCGAACATATGTGTGAAGCGTTCCCCCTTGCCACAAGACGTTATGCACAACCACTGTCGGAGGGCCGCAAAGTGTTTGTCAAGTTAAAATAAGGACCGGAGGAAGTGTCGTGTAGAACATTTGCGCTACGGAAACGAAACTTCAAGGGGCCCTTTCGGGCAAAAACTATTAGAGCAAATAAAAAAATCCGTTTTGTTTCAGTTGCAATACTATTCCTGGTATAATTTCTACCTTTTCATGATCCCTTACGGAAAACGACATTTCTTTTGTCTAGTTTTAATTCTCAGACGGCCGACCGGTGAGTAGTTTTAGAGTACGTAAGTCATGGTCCACATTCGTGTCTCGGGAGGCGTATCGAGCAGACTCCTTGTTTATCACGACACGTGCCACTTCCTCAAACACCGACTCGCGATACCCCTTGTACCCAAAGTCGAATTTGAAAATAGGCAGTTTCTCCGGCTGCTGATACTCTTTTAACTCAGATTTTTGACAAGGACACCGAACACTACTGATAGTAGGGCAACCAACCTCGGCCTTTAGTTCGAATGTCCTTAGCGTCCTACTTGGCGACAGCAGAGTGTAGATAGCAATCAGGAGCTCCGAAACGATCAAAAGTCTTGTTGCGGAACATTTTCGTTTCGTGGCGCAAACACAGCAATGCCTACTTTCCCTTGCAGATCCAAGAGCCCCAACACCTCCGTAGGACTATAGCGAAGCTACACGTTGTTCGGTCGTCGGTCTGAGCATTAGAACTGTAGCGATGCCGTGTTACGTAAGGAGTACTGCTACGGTGGTGTACCATAAATAGAATAGCTGCTATAAAAATACGAAGAATGTTGTTTTTTCAACACTCACGTGCTCTTTTTTTCATGACTGAAGGTGCCCGTTAAGGGAGTGCATTGTGGCCGTACTCATAAACGGTACATAAACAGTAGAGTGGTTTGATGGTAATTGTATTGCCCGTCAACTAAAAAGACAATGTCACGTGGTATTGTTTCTGCGGTGAAAGGCCATCTTCGTTCTTAGAATACGTACAGCAGCCGGAAAAAATAAAGTACGCGGGTGTTTTGTCGGGAAACCTGAAGTACGCGGGGTTTTTTTACGGGAAACCGGACCGCAATAAATGATTTTTAAGCAAGCACAACACAAATGAAAACCACATAACAAAGACATGCTGATCTTAGTATTAATCAAGTTTGACGAAACTCTCGAAGGATTTTCACATGTACGACAAGGGTTTTGCGACTAAAGTACGCGACATATTTATTTAAATAATCTGATATTTAAGAATTATGATGCTGCCAGTTGCTGGGGGAAATACTAATGCGACCACTTTGTGGATATTAGTTTGAAAGACACCCAGTCTTACATGACAATTCTATTCAATACGCAAGAGCATTAAAACCATAGAAATGTCGTTTTCCGTAAGGAATCATGAAAAGGCAAAACTTATATCAGAAATAGTGTTGCAACTGAAACCAAAAACGGTTTTGGTTTCAATTTGCTCTAATATTTTTGATCCGAAGGCACCCCTTAACATTTGTCGCGTTCTGTACGCGACAGCGGTTAGTAATCTCCGATTATAGCCAAAGCTCGGAGGGTATTGTTATGCCAATGTTGAGCACGGGCCTTTCGAAACCCTAGCATACAGGATTTAGAGTTGCGTTTCTCGCTGAGCACGGATGCTTACATGTCCATTCTTGAACAACAATAATAATAGTGGCCTGGTGTATTTACTGCCAAAGTTTTTTACCACATGTCGCCTGCTTGCACTGACTGGCTGTTGTTCGCCACCTGTTGAGATCGCTCCAAGACGAGCTTTTTTGTCAACACGATGCTAAATAATACATAATTACCTGCCGACAGACGCGTGCTACGGTAGAGGTATAGGTATACCTTTTTTTTTGTCTGAAGTTGTTTCTTGTGGGATTTACTCGTATCAAAGTCTGATGTGATATTCCTGAAATGTATGATACGTGACATTGCCGTAATAGTACAGTATCTGGGTTGTGCTTCTGCAATTCATCTAGTAGATTGCGCCGGGATTTGTGTCCCCGAGGGTTTGGGCAAATTATATTTGGATTCCTTTTCGGGGTCCCGGAGAAGAGTGGGCATGCGACCCACTCCTCCATAACAACAATAATAACAATAATATAAAAATAACATAATTGATACCTACTTTCTGTATCTTCTCTACCTGCCTCATGGCATCCCGACTCTCGACCCACCGCTCTTCATGAGCGATGCTGTGCCAAGCACCCGGTGCACGAGTTGTCCCATTATTTCTGAATGACCTAGCAAAGGCTCCTTACCCCCAAACCGTCGGAATTTCACTCTTTTGTCGCACTATTTTTCGTTTTCTACTTATTAAGGTCACGGGGTTGTTCATCGGGTAGAACTTTTGTTTTCGTCTAAAAACAGTTTTCGGGTGAGAGTTTAGAGATCTTTAAGTGACCGCCCTCAGAAATAAACGCGGTGCTTACACCTCTACCGTAGCAGGCGTCGACAGTGCCAAGTGTTACCGGCGCTACATAGTAATCTGAGCCTGCAGTATATTCACCCCGCCGTGAGAGGAGAGCGCCCGACTATATACCTTTTGAGTCCCCCAATTTACAATAAGAGTACACATTGTGACGACCGGTTGCTTCCAAAAGAGTGACGCATTTTTGCTTCTTGCGGCAGTCAGGCTCTTGGGTGATTCTCTCACAAGGAACTATTTTCAATTTACTGCTTATTATATAGTCTACTGCTGTAGGCACAGTACCGTAGAAAAATGTTGGTGTTTGGAACTGGAACTCGAGCGTATGGGATAACTGTCGTTGCCAACAGGTATTCATCGCTTCTCGTTTCGTTAATTCCAAGATCTTCGCGCCCTGTTGGTTTTAATCGTCGTGCGTGTACGACACTCAACCATACCATGCACGGGAGAGTGATGATGCCTAACACACTGACCTGTCTTCCATGGCTCCCACCTTGACATCCGACGTATCTGCGTTGGGTTTTTTGTTTGCAGTGCGACGACCCAGATGAGCCTTTGGTGCCGTTTGATGGCCTCTGCGCCACAAGGCGCCATCCAGTTTGCACAAACACTAAGGCTGGGTCTTTCTGCACTAGCGGGAACTTCATCAATAATGGAAATGTAAGTGCACCGAGGCGTTCGATGGTGGGGGTGAACTGGATACACGCATCCTGCGATGAACGTGATTGTTTTTATTCCTAAATCTCCTTTATTTATCATTCGTGCAGCCCCATCAACCCTAACCCTAATGGTCGGTCGCCCCGGTGGCCTGGCGGGTAACCTCGAAGACTGTTAGGTCGGAGGTCGAGGGTTCGAGTCCCCGTATGGAGAGTTAGTTTTTCAATGGCATCAACTGTCGAGACCACATATTTTAGCATGGGTAGGCACAATTTGACGAGAGTTGACGAGGTAAGAGAGTGCTGGAATATTACCGCGATGAAAGTGCAAGGAAATAATCGTAGTGGAGCAGGAGGGAGAATAGCTTACTTTTGTGACCCAGGATATGAGTTACGACTAAGAAGGAGAGAGAAAGGAAGGGCGAAGATAATAAAAGGGACGGAAACAAAATAAATACGTACTAAACAATCAAACAATCAAACAAACTCCCCAAAACAATACATCATGAAACAGTAGCAAGAATGAGGAACCCGATGGAAAATTCTACTGGTCTACATAAAATTTAGGACACCTACTGTAATGATAATATGAAACAAGGACATATGGAAGCCAGGTTGGTACGTATTTAGATGCAAAATAAGAAAGAAGTGCGGTAGTCAGAGGTAGTCGTTATATTCTGAATAGCATTGAAAGCATCCGTTCTCCCTGAAAAAAGAAATATACTCTGGGCCAGCTTTCGCATGTTTCTTAAGGGGCCCCTTCGGTCATGATGAAACAAGAGTACTTCAGTGTTGCAAAATATATATTTTTCGTTTTTATACAGCAGTTGCTGGTATAATAACACCATATCAGTACTCCCTACAGAAAACGGCATTTCTCCAGTTCTATTGCTCAGAGGTTTTCCCAATGAGTAGTTGCAAAGAGCCTAGATCATGGCCAACATTTGTGTCTCGGGAGGCATATCGATCAGACGTCTTGTTCGTCACGCAAAGTGCCTCTTACTGGAACACGACTCGCCATACCCCTGGTACCCAAGATGATTCGAAAAAGTCCAGTTTCTACGGCTGCTGATACTGTTTTAACTCAGATTTCGACGAGGACGCCGAGCACTATTGATAGTAGGTGAACGTACCTGGGCCTCTGGTCCGACCGCCCGGAGCGTCATACGTGGCCACAGCAGAGTGTAGATATGAAACAGAAGCTCCGAAACGATCAAAATCTTGCTGCGGAGCACTTACGTTTCGTGATGCGAACACAGCAATGCTAGCCCTCCCTTGCAGATACAAGGGTCCAATACCTCCTAGGGACTATAACGAACAAGTTATACGTTTGTCGGTCGAAGGTCTGAGCTTTGGAACTGGAGCTATGCTGTTTTCCGTAAGGAGTACTGATATGGTGTTATTATACCAGGAATAGTGTTGCCGCCGTAAACAAAACGAAAACTATATATTTTTCAACTCTCAAGTACTCTTGTTTCATCGTGACCGAAGGGGCCCCTTAACGGGCCCTTCGGGCACAATATATTGAAGCAAAATAAAACAAATCGGTTTGGTTTTTTCAGTTGCCATACTATTCCTGGTATAATTTCTTCCCGTTCATGACTCTCTACATAAAACGACATTTCTATGGTTCTAAAACTCACAGACTGCCGACCGATGAGTAGTTTCAGAGAGCGCAGGGAGTGGCCCATTCGGTCATGAAAAACAAGTGTACTTGGGTGTTGAAAACAACATATTTTTCGTGTTTTTTGCAGCAGTTATCCTAGTTCTGGTGTAGTAACACAATATCAGTACTCCGTACAGAACACGGCATAGCTACCGTTCTAATGCCCAGAGCATGTTCGTTATAGTCTCTAGGAGATATAGGGGCTCTTGGATCTGCAACACAGCGTAGACATTGCTGTGTTTGCATCACGAAACGAAAGTGCTCCGCAGCAAGACTTTTGATCGCTTCGGAGCTCCCGTTTGGTATCTACTCTCGGCTGTGGCCACGTTACAGGCTTCGGACGGTCGAACTAGATAGATTCCCATACTATGAGTAGTGCTCGGCGTCCGCGTCCAAACTGTGAGTTTGCACAAACAGTATCAGGAGCCGGAGAAACTGCCATTTTTCATACCAGCTATTGGGTCTTGGTTACCAGGGGAATGGCGAGTCGGTTTTTGAGTAGAAGGCATTTTGCGTGATGAAAATAGTGTATGATCAAAACGTCTCCTGAGACGTAACTGTTGACGTTGACCTACACTCTTCGAAACTACTCATCGGTCGGCAGTCGGAGTATTACAACTGGAGACATGTCGTTTTCCGTAGGGAGTCATCAAAAGGTAAACAAAATCATACCAGAAATACTATGGCAACTAAAACAAAACGAATTTGTCATCATTTTATCTTACATTGTTTTGCCCGAAGAGACCCTTTAATAAATGTCCTGTGTCCTGGACTGTATACATCTTGAACAAAAGGTTGAGTTATTTGGGTGATACGTACTGCTTTGTTGGGTACAGTCCTTGGATAACGAGCCCTTCTTAATCGTGAACTAGCTTTGGAATATTGTTGCAATAAACCCCCATCAAGGCATGCGTCACTGGGGCGCATCGAACATGTATATTGCTCCTCATATACGAAGCTCTGTGAGATCTGGGTACCACATCATATGTCTGCCGTATCCACGGGTTTATTTCAACTGGCCACTAGTAGCTCAATGCTCCTACTTGGACTGTACCGTCAGCCCCGACGTAGTGGGTATTGTGGACGTCACAGACTATGAGATATTTCCATCGCTTATGTATATATGTTTGGGTTGATCTGGGTTTATCTACAGACCCCAGGGTTCCAACGACGCTGGGCCCACGGGCTCCTCCGGCGAGTTGAGGATCGTAGACGTACCGTACGCAGTCGCAACTCTTTTAGAAAAATACCCGCGTACAGTCGCGAGTACAACCTATCCTACTCAACACTCGTGACGGGTACGAGTAGCACTTGTCATACCCACTCGCGGGTAGTTGGGGGCAGAGTAACCGCGCACTCCGGGTAACAAGTACCCGGCTACTCGATATTTCACCACTGAAATTTTAGGGGCCGCCTATTTTTCATCCCCTAAACTACCTCCTCTGAGTAATCCTTCCCCGACCTACATGCCAATGCCTATGTGCAAAGAGCCGTGCAATGCTAATTTCTATACCAAACACAATAACTACCGCGTACTCTCGAGTTCGGACAGAACCAGAGTTGCTACGCTAATTTGTACATAAACCGCTTGCACTAATTTTGATTCCTATTGAAAACACAACATTTACTACTCCAATTCATATCCAATGATCGCCATCACATTAATTCCTAGATATTTCGCCTCGGGATTTTAGTTCCTAATCAAAACACTTCGGCCTACTCCCATACGAACAAGGGTACCATACTAAGTCCTATACAGATCATCGAACAAAGTAACGGTGTGTTTTAAAGGGTAAAGCATGGCACCGTCAATCGAATTCCCATGTATATCGCGGAATGACCATTCCAACCAGGTATATACCTAAGGCTAGGAAGTCCACCGATTCTCGAGTGGTGTTTGCTAAGGGCCTCACTGTTTCTTAGAGGTGGGGATGCTTGTCAAAGGTTTAGGTTCCAAAATTGGCATCACCGTGGTAGGAAAAATACTCTCTCTCTTTTTATTTTGGGTCAGCTGGTCGGAGCACGCGATTCAACGCAGGCCAAGCTGGCGATTGAGTCCCACCAAGGCCGCGTTCTTGTTCGTTGTAACAGCAGCATGACGTTTTTATTTCGGGGAATATTCGACAATAAGACCTACGGTGTACCCATTAACTTATTTATACTACGTAGCAGTGTTTCGTCCTATTTACTATGGTCCCCCGTGATAACGTAAAACGAGCTGTTTTTTACAGTTTGTTTTTTCCCCCCGGCCGAAAAAACGGACGAGGTCTATTTTTTTAATTACATGATTCCAGTGGTGTACCGCGCCCTCCGCGTCTACCCGATCGAGCCACGCACGGGTGCGACCCACAAGGCTTGTTCTCTTCGTTTCTTTCTGCCAAGGTATAGAACCGCAATTTAGGCTCGATGTTTTGTTTTCCTTGTTTCGTTATAATAGTCTAAGGGTATACCCGACCCCCCGCGTCAACACGTGCAAGCCGCGGTTGCGTTGTTGGTTCAAACACAGGAGTGTTATGAGCATGCTCTAGTAGCTTATTTTACGCGGTTACGATGTGCGCACAGGAGTATACCACATAGTTAGATATGTACAGCAGGGCAGCGGTATGTTTCTTTTTTTCTTACTAATAGTACTGTTTTAGAATACTTTTGCCCGGCTAAAGAACAGGCATTGGCTCAATATTGACTTGTTTGTTTTTCTCGTTGTAGTGAGTTGGTTCATGATACCGACGCCTTCCTCGCAAGCAAAAACGACAAATTTTGGTGTGCGCGATTTGAAATTACGGCCTACATGGCGGAGAAATAACGAGCACTGTACGACAATATCCATATATTTTCGAAAGTGATTTACTTTCGATGTGTTAACAAATCAAAGGGTGCGTGTAAGAATTTATTGCTCCCCACCAAACGCACACAGTTGACGATCGTTACAAATTTCCCATCCACCGGCGCGAGGAGAGAGTTAGCTACAGCAGCATGTATGTGCATGTGTTACCACGTCATGATGGTACGCATACACACGTACACCGCAGCGACATTCAAGTTGTATATGAGCAGCGCTGTCTATGTGACCCTCGCATGGCACCCCGACGGGTCTAGAAGAAGGGGAGGCGCTCCTCAGTCTTCAGCCTGTATACGTACTCCTCTGCCCTGCCCCCCTTTGAAACTCAAACCTTGGGTCGAATAGCGGATACCCCTCCACCCTCCGCGCTACGCGGTGTGTGGCTGCGGCGCCGAGGCCAGTTCTGGAAGAAAACAATTTTCACGAGACAAAACCTTGCGCTCCAGGTTGCTGAGCTGATTGCGTTGGTATTCCATCAGGGGATACCGGCTAATATAGCATGCCGGGTTTGATGGCAAACACGAGGCAATTTTACATCCCGATTTTTGAGCATGTCAAAGCTGGTTTCTATACCTGGAGACCACCGATGCCGATTTTGTTTTAGTTTGGTCATCGACGGCTGACACAAATGACGATAGTTTCAAAATAAAAGTTCAGTTTTTTACTGCGAGGGAAGTACAGCTGCACTAATATTAAAATATATCAAAATCAATATTTTCGATTTTCATCCCCACGGGAAAGACAACTCTCAAATCGGAATTTTCGGCTGCTATATGGTCGTCCGTGCATACAGTACAGGACACCTAATGAGAAACAGGAACTCTGGTCCAGGCTGAGTTTCTTATTTGAGAGAGGGTGTTTTCTACACTAATTTCAAGATAACGACTCTCGAATTTCTTATTATCCTGTCAATCTGAGGCTGGCTTTCTTAGTAGCATGTTTCTTATCAGGTGTCCTGTACTGGATTGGATTTGTGAAGATGACGAAACAACTACGTACTCTCTCGGTTGCGACCTCAGGTGTGCGGACAAAACGCCGACAGTTTCGGCACCGTAAGTTGCCTCTGCAACAAAGGCGTATGCGTAATCGCATCTTCGAGTGAAGACCCACCAGCCTGCGGTGAGTTGGGGCCGGACATTGGTCACAATAGAGTCATGCTATATACATACGTACGGGGGGGGGGGGGTCCCGGGCGGGGCGATACGCGCCGCCGCTTTACCTATGCCCGCAGATATTGGAGTAATGTAAGGTGCAGCCAGTAGTATAATTATATAAAAGAGTACCACATAAATAAAGCGACAGCGATTTCAAGGGTTACACACGTACGAGTGGTACTTTGTGCTATATGATTGAACTTTACAACTAGACGCTAGGGGACACAAGGTATGTTGTACTCATCTCCAACGACGTATTCTGATCTACATCACGTAGGGACCGTGCAGGCGTTGGCATCGTATCAATGTCTCATTAACAATGTGAAAACGAAGGATTATTTTTTTTCCAGTGTCCATGACGAGCTGACACGCTCGAACCCAATGCAGACGACGATGACCAGGAGTAGTATGTCCACCTGGATATCGTAAAAAAGATAAATAGGATAGTATTGGCCTTGGATCGTGTAGCAATCCGCCGAGTTGGACCCAACCTGTTTGTCTTTCCTGCATTTGCAATATGTTTGTGGCAGGTTATTCGTTTTCGCGGAATGGATGATCGTTGAAATTCGGGAACCTAACTTCGTCATTGTTGATTCTTCATGGCAGTCTGACCAAGGGGGCGGCTGACGTAGGTGTTCGTGTTTAGTTTTTATTTTTTTTGCGTCAGTTTTACGTCAACGTTGGATAAAAATCCCAAACAAGTCGTAAACTTGCGTCTTAACGATGGAGATGAAAGTTAAAAAAAGGCCAGCGCAGCAGATGTTTCGGATTGTCGTGAGCACGATAAACAACCACTACTGTACTTGTTTTTCTAAACCCTCAAATATCATGGCGCAAGGTTTGAATCGGGATGTCAAGCCTGTCGCTGAAACTAGATAGTAGCCGTTGTGAAAATCGGTATAAATGTACGCAGGACGATGAAAGAGGTTGGCGTTCAGCAGTTTTCACGTCGCTTCCATACATTATGTGTTTTCGCAAATTAGCTAGCTTCAGATGCAATTCACTTATCCGTACTGTGATTGTGGACGAGAGTTAACTCGCTCGCCATTGCCGAACCTGCGGGAGGCGACCTCGGCCGTGCTCTCATCGTGTCACGGTGGTGGGTCCTAGTTTCGTATTGTTGTTTGCCCAACCGATTGTTCCGACATCAAGTGTCTACTCGTACACGTAAGAAAGCACCAGTCTATAGCTCAATATTATGCACGTCGGGTGGCTCAATGACAGCATATATGTATTGATAACTCTCACCCCGATGATCCCCGGTTCTAATCCAGGAGAACGTTGTTTTGTTTGTTCGCGACCCACTGTATGTTTTCCCTATTTGTCGTCGGCACAGTATAGTACGCTGCTGATGTTATTGTTTTACAACAACGTTGTTTGACCACGTTGCATATACCTAATATCGTATCATACAAGTCGGAGCTGCGTATAACGTATTTTCACAAGCAGCGCATGCACCACTGCCGCAAGAATATACTACCGCCGTGGTGTGTTGATTCGCCGCTTACCTAACACACGCACCGTGTACCTGCTGTAAATTGCTCGTTGCCGGGTTCGTTGATGTCGTCGCCTTTGCACGATGCAGGCACCCCAGACTCGCCTTCCCCATCCCCAGAACGGCCTGTCCCGGATATCTGCCCACCAGGTGCGACGATGATGGGAAATTCAATCGTTTCTGTAGACACGTGTATCATTGTCATACCTGATAGGCGTGGCTTGCGACCGATCTACGGAGATCTGTGCGGATAATGACGTGGATACTGTAGGGGATTCCCAGGGAGTTGTACGTCACAAATTCGGGGTGTTTCATGTGCGGTTCCAGCGATATATTACCCCGGGACAGACTTCCAAGCCGGAATATTTCATGTTTTTCCCTGACGTATATGAGGAGATATTGACGATAACTGACAGTACCGTGTAATCCCTTTCATGTGCACTAGGGACGTTTATGTGGGCATGCAAAACGTTAGATACCGTCGACGCGGAAGGTAAGGGCCACACCTGTTTCAGATGCCTGCATTGCCCGCCACGCTAGATAACCACCCGTAGCCGTAGCACAAAGAACAGTGCGGCCACGCCCGTCACGACAGCAAGTCGAACATAGTGTGGTATCTCGTAATGCACACACGCCATGCCCTGTGCCTTTATCACACGTCGCCAAGGCACCCGTAGATGGGCGACCGTGGCCACGCTGTCTTCATCAATGGCCATGCATTGCAAGTGACCTTCGTGTCACTGCCAGCACTCGGGGGTGACCCGCAATAGGGCGGTCAAACTATGTTGGCGGTGCCATGATAACTCATATGCCACCGCCATAAGACATGTGAATGGCAATGCCATGGACATCTTCAGAACACGTCATGGCAGTCAGCGCCACGAGACCCCATGGCAGTGCCATCAATCTGAATGAAATGGGAATCATCGCTCACCGCAGACTCTTGCAAAAATATCCATGATAAACATCCCATAAACGTTTATGAACTCGACGGGAGAGTAACCTGCTCCCGTGGTATCGCCATAGCACCGCCACGGCGTTCGAATAAGAGCTCATGGCCTGCACTGTGGATCGCCCTGGCATGTCGTACTGTACGGATAGAGAGGCGTGTTGTGTTTGTGGTAGCGCGCTTTAGCCCAAACACGTGATGCTGACGGAGCCCCTTGCCGGAGAGCTACCCGGTATACCATTTGTACTGTGCGTGGGATATTATTCGGTTTACATCCTAGGCAACGGAACAAGTCATCCAGCTGAACCTCCATATTTCATTAAACCCATTTTTGAGTGAGGTAGGGAGCTCCCTAAGTGAGCAGGCGCAGAAACATTACGTTTTACTCTTCTCTCCACCCGCCGTCACTGCAAAGTCTCAATTGCAAGCATCTTCATTATTTGACGTTTTCGTGGCCCTGTCCGCGGTACGTGTCGTGGCCTGTCGCTTACCGTGCCGCGATATTTCGCGGCATGTTGCGAGATGTCGCGACAGGTTGGTGCCGCCGCGGATTGCACCATGGTTACTCCCGTGGCAGTGGGCGCGGCAGTCGCCGCGGTTTGGAACGTCCATCGCGAAGGCAACGGCGACGGCATGCGCCGCAAACAGTTGCTTTAAACGTGTCGCGACGAGTGTCGCGACAAGTGTCGCGACAGGTTTCGCGTCAAATGCCGTGGCGTGTGTCGCGGCGAGTCTCAGGCTAGTTTCGCGCTGTGTGTGGCGGCGTGTGTCGCGGCGAGTGTCGTGGTTCGTTTCGCGTCGTGTGTCGAGGGGTGAGTCGCGCAGCGTGAGTCGCCGCTAGTTTCGCGGCGTGTGTCGCGGCGTGTGTCGTGACAGTTGTCGCGGCGTGTGTTTGAACAAATGTTGTGGCGCGAGTCGCGGCGCGTGTCGCGGTGTGCATCGCGTCTCACGGCTAGTTTCACGGCGCGTGTCACGACGTTAAGGATAGGGTTGGGGTTGGGTTCAGGACACTCACGGCGACACTCGCTGTGGTTTTTTCCCGCGACACACGCTGCGGTCGTTGCCTCGACACACGCCGTGGTGCATGCCGTGACACTAGTCGCGGTGCTTGCCGTGGCACACCTCGCGGATATATCCGTGAGCCGTGACGTGGGTGTTGTCGCGGGGCTTGCCCTGGACGTTGCCGCCTGATTTTGTGTGTCGTGTCGTGGCAGGTATCGCGTGTCGTGGTGTGCCGGGAACACTGTCGTGGCGCGTCTTGTTGGCCTCACTGCGGGTCGTGCCGCGGCAGGCGTTCCGCGACATGTTGTGGCACTGTCCGCGTCATGTCGCGGCCCGCCGCGGCAGCGTCCGTAGCATGGCACGGCATGTCGCGACACGTCACGGACGCTGCCGCGACCTGTGGCGACATGCCGCGGACAGTGCCACGAACACGTTTAATAATGTACATCCCTCCCCAATTGGGACTGGCCCTATGCCAACGTGATCAAGTGTACCATGGGTTCGTTTGGCGTATTGTCTAGTCTAGTACAGCTGTCTACCAACATATAAATGATGCGTATCTGGCCAGGCCTGACAACCTCCGTAGATCGTTAACGCCTTCCGGGTATACGTTCGCCTCTCAAACGCTATACTACTGCAACACACTAGACAAATCCAACACCGCTCAGCTCCATATATCGTTCCACGCACCCCGCGCTGCGTTTGACACCATACAGTGAGCGACGACACCCTGACCGGAGACCCGCACATGGTCGGCCTTCGAGGTCAGCACACCGAATGGTCAGGCGTCGATGGCGGTTGGTACAGCTTGATCAAGGAAGACGACGACGACAGCCAACTGCGCATAAACGTCCGCTTAACCGCACCTCTTGCTGCGGAATTTCCCGACCGACAGCTGGTCACGGGCGTGGCCGTGATATCCGATCGACATTCGCTCGTGATCGAGGTGAAGGACCCCTACACGGTTGGGACGACCGGCTGTCTCGGTGGAACCACCCCTTGTCTTGCGGACGGTGCTCTGCGGGTGACGTCCAATGGAAGCGAAGACGCTTACCTGCTGCATCCTATGGACGGCGCAGTGATCAACTCTGGGGAAATGGTGCTATCCGCAGCGAACTTACCTACAGAATGCACCAAGTTCGGAGGGGACAAGATATGGGCGGAGACATTCGCCGACATGCAAGCGAGTCACCGACGCCTAGACGACAGTGATAGTTTCGAGGACTGGGTAGTACGCTCCTCGTCTCTAGCAGCACCGGAGTGGTGTGCCAAGTACGTGGCTGAGCGCGGGCTCGCTCAGGTCCAATCCAAGTTTGCCACATTCAGGATCCAAACGGCCTCGGTGACCGTGCGCCTGAACGTTGGAGTAAACTACCAAGGCGGTGGCGAGCGGGACTGGGACGGTCGCGTTCTGCCTGACCTCGATTTCTGGCAAATGGATGTAGGCCTGGCGAACCTCCACATCGGCGAGACACTGACCGGTATTCTCGGTGATACGTCGCGGCCTGTCCTGGATGAGGAAGGCATCGAGATCATGGAAGGACCCAGGGTGATCCGGGGTGCGGTGGAAGACTACCGTCTGTCCGGTGCGCTTGACCAGAGCTTCGACAGGATGGCCGCTCCGTAAAACATTGCGGGAGGAGCATGGTGATATGTGGCGTGTTGGACTCCGCGGTGCAGTATGTTTGCCCACAAGCGAGGTACATAACAGAACACCCGATGCAAAAACGAGTAATAGGAAAGGCAGGCTATGTTTTTGCAGGGAAACATGGTCTACTGTTCTCGTTACTCTGAAGTGAGAATGGAGTGCACCGGTTCTCAATTACGAAATCCAACCCGCATTAGCTTCCCTGTTCGTTAGGTGTCCCGTACTATAACCCCTTTATTGTATTCCAAGTAGAAGGTCGCGGTGTTCGAGCATCGGGCGCGTACTTCATGTTACTTGGTGTAGTAGGCCGGGGGGGGGGGTAATCTCGCCAGTCGTGAATCGCCGACGAGTAGGCGTTCTACACGAAACGAGCAGCGTATAGTGCACTAGCGTAACGACTCAAGGACTAGGGTGTGCAGAGGAAAGTGCAAGAGATGTGGGTGTGAACATCAAGGCGAGGGACGGTGCGTCGGCACACTGGTCAACAGTGGATGAGTTTGGATTAGAAGCCCACACATAATTTCGGTTCGTAGGAGACTCTTTCAAGACATAGATCGTATGTAACGGTTAGTGTTCTATTGAAACCGATCAATGGCGAAGGTGGATGCGGGCGAGAACTCGGCATGATACTTTGTACGCTTATGGACATTTCATTACGTTCTGCAACGTAAACCATACCAGGTGAATGGAAGAGTGTATATGGTCAAGAGGAAGTTGGAAACTGTCAGTCCCAACCGCTGTACATGGTAACCAACCAAGGTATTTCGAACGAACCTCGAGCTCTCTGCGACGTGTAAGTCTTCTTTTTTTAAGTTTTCTTTTTGCTTCGCACATGTTAATTTTGTGTGATCCCCGTGCCGTTCTTCATCTTGCAATCCGATGGCGGTGGTGATACTCCCGTGGTTGATATCGATCTACGGAAATTTGAGGTTTATACTGTGTGAGGATGTGTTTCATAGGTATGACTCGATTCGTTCATACATGCGCGGATGCGCGTGTTTTGTTTTTTGGAAAGGCGGGGGGCGTTTCCGTTTGACCAGTACAGTAGTACGTGTAGGAAATGTAATGCCTTTCCTGTGGGGGCTTGACGGAAGATCGGGCACGCTTTGTGAAGGCCTGAATCAGTTCGTCCCTGTGAACAACCTGGGGGGGTTGCGGTGGTTGTTCATTCCGCCGAAACCAGGACGCAGGGACGTTGACGACATTACAGCAGAGTTTTGCTGAAGACACCGTAGCCGAGTTCGATGCCAGTCGAGGCAAGATTATTCGTAAGGTGACAAGAGCGTGGGTTTTTATTATATTTACCACGATGACGTTGATGAGGCTTTTCGGTCGTTGGTGAGAATTGGGTCTGGTTGGCGAATCACATTCGCCCGGACACCCTCAACGTTGTTCGACCGGCGGTAAGCTTCCCTGCAGTAACCTATAACACGACATAGCGGTTTAGCGCTAAATGTCGTGATGCACGTGGCGCCTACGAGTTGCGTGTGGCCCAACGTTTCAGAATGTGTGTGAGTAGTGGAGTTCAGTTGGAGCTGTAATGTGGGTGCTTACCTTGCGCAACAGACACTATGGACCGGACTCATTTCTCGTTTGGAGTCGAAATGTGCGCAGGTGCCTGTGCGATGTTTTTCCTTAGCACACAGAAATGCGTCCCGATGTTTGCTACGATACCGGAGAACATCGGGATACCCACGGGCTTTAGAACGACGAATCTCATGCGGCATGTGTTGGCTTCGTTTTCCCGGGGTCCATCCAAATTCACCTAAGGAGATTCATACTGAAATTGGCATTAGGAATGTGGGTACTGGGATTGCCGTGCATCGTTGGCAACCGAGAAATATCTACGATGAAGCTTGGAATTACCGGTTTACCACGCAACGAAATTGAGATGATAAGTTCTCCGGGCCTTTTGTATCACGTTGTTGGTACCCGTAGTATCTCGAACCGAGTAGGGGGGCTGTTTCCGATACATCGTGGGTGGTTAGCACTGGTCCAGACGGCGGTATGGAGTTCATGTTGTGCATTGAAGCATTACCATTTTGGACGACCTGTACCCGGATTCCGCATCAACGAGGTGGCTCGCCTGCCGCGGTCAGCCTGTGACATGGTAAAGATACGGGCTGTCATTATCGGGCGGTACGATGTCTCAAGACGACAACGTTAAGCACTAGGTTTTGAACTTGTGCCAGCGGACACTCGTTCGTTGGATTCTCCAGTTCTGTATTTTCAATCTAGCGTAATTTTGGAAGATAAACATTGGTATATACATTATATATGTTTGGTATTGGATTACCCGTTTAACCTTTGAAATTATGTAGTACGTATGGTTCAATCTGGGATTTGCGGTTACCGTGCCTGAAATTTATATGGGATGGATTTCGGGGATGCATGTGTATCTGGCAGTTTTTTTACACGACGTTCTGGACATATGTCGTATCTGGCACAAAGTAGGGGGTCTGTTTGAGATTGTGCGTGCGCTCCCTGCTACTGGTATAAGGACACGTGGGGTTTATATAATGAGGCATTAATGTTCTGGGCGACCTGTCCTCAGATGCCGCATCAACGGGGTGGCTCGCCTGCCGGTGCGAGTCCGTTGTATATGGCACTGGTACGGCCGATATTATTGACCGGTATGATGTCTATGTGAACGCGGTGTCATACTGTGTTTGGAGGCTTCACCAGCATACATACGCTTGTGTGTAGTTACTTTATCACGCTACGATAAGAGATCTAGCTCTTTATTGAAATTGACATTGAGATAATAGGTGTTGAGACTGCCGTTTTACCTTGGCAATTATTCGCTATGCATGCTGGGGTTCGAGATAGCTGGTTAACGTTGCCTGGAATCATGTTTTCGGGTGGAGTTTGAGGCTGCACATTTACCTGGCCTGCTGTGACACGTTGTTCGTCACCTCCCGTATTTCGCACCGAGTGGGGAGGGTGTTTGGGAGCAGGCATTATTATTGGTTCACGAAGACGTGGGGTTCATGTTGTGTAATGAGGCAATATTGTTTTGGGCGACCTGTCCCCGGGTTCGGCACCGACGGGGAAGCTCGCCTGTCGCGATCGGTGCGTCATAAAACAATGATACGTGCCTCATGCGTGTGTACTGCTGTTCTCTGTGTTGTGGTGTTCGTGAGACCATGGAAAAATGTCACGTGTGGGATAATGGAGCCTGTGTTACTGAGGTTACAGCCCATGTGACTTATGATATGTATATATGCAGGTAACGGCAAGGCTCGTGCATGTATGCATGGAATGTAGGCATGAGTCTACAATACAAAATTTCCTCCTTCAACCTTGGTTTCTCCATTACAAGGCGGCATGCGTCACTGTTGCAACGAATACAGCAAACATGTAAATTCGTTAATTTCCAGTGCGATGCCTAGTAGAGTTGAATTATCGAGACGAAAAGCGGTTTACAAACAAACGCGAATACATTAAACACGTTCAAAACGTCTCTATAGTAATCGAACGACGTTGGTTGAACTGGATCATAGCTGGCTACAGTATTTCGATAGGCATTTTGGGTACGGCTTCTGTAGTAGTGCTGATATTTACCCATCTTGTTCAGGCATGTGCTTCAATCGAGTGGTGTTTTATAGCTATAGATCCTCATAAACCGAATCACTTGATTAAATCAATGGTGTGCATTCGGTTTTTTATCATGCTATCGTTTACACACCTACTGTGAACAAGCAACGGTCTTTGCGGTATCGAGAACAGTGGCGTAGATTACTTGATAAACAACAACCACCTTCGTGCAGTACCGCTCGTTTCACGACTGAAACTACTTGCATACAGTATTGTATGGCCGTTTGACAACAACACAAACTCGCGTGCAGGACTTCAGCTTTGATCAGACACATCATGGGGCTTCCCGTGGAGAACCTGTATGAGGGCATACCAAGGAGGACACCAGTATGTCTTCGAGGCCTCACGGGGCAGCGACGGGTTTTTTTCCTATATGTCTGTGCCCTGTGGGCCAGTTGAAATTGCTTGTGTCAGATGTTCACGAGGAATCTGTCAAACGAAAACGCCATGTTCGGAGTTCGACGTAACGAGCCCTCCGAGTGAGTATCCAGGGCGATATCAACAGGTGGCTGGGGATCCAACGGGCACTAGGCACAAGAGCATCTTGCGAAACAAATAATAAGTACCGTAATCATGCGAAGGTTCGCACCCATCGGAGAGATAGCACCGGGGTGCGATAAAAAACACAAGGTAGAAACATTTAATCGTGTTTTCGCACCCCCATCGGGGATATCACACCCCGGTGCGATCTCTCCGACATAAATAGAAATTTGAGGGCCACCCCAGCGGGTCTGTAGTAGGTAATATTCTCCTTTCTTTCATACTGCGATGAGGTATCACCAGTGCGCCACTCCTCTCAAACGTACTTTACCGACGCATGGTAGGTCAAGTCGTTTTAGGTAGCTTTGAGTCATGTACGCAGTACCGTTGCCACAGTACGGCCCGGTGTATTTATATTCAGCAGCGCACCCATCGGAGAGATCGCACCGGGGGTGCGCGAAAATAGAAGAACGGCATGATTTAATTGTGTTTCCGCACCCCCATCGGAGAGAACGCACCCATCGGAGAGATAGCACCAGGGTGCGATAAAAAAACCAAAGTAGAAACATTTAAAAACGCGATCGCACCCGGTGCGAACCTTCGCATGATTACGGTATCCTGACATTGCTGGACGTGGACGGTGCGCTGAGACATACTGCCATCGACCTGTAATTTGCCAGAGCGAAACGTGCAGGGCCCTCGCGCGTTTGGGTTGCCGCTCGTGTTGTGGGCGGTTCCGTATGGCATACCCGGAGTAGTGGCGAGGGCAGAGGAGGCAGACGAGAGAGATATACCTCCGTGAAAGCCAGACGTGTGTTGGGTATCGTAGCTTGTTTGTGTGACTGTTTGGCCGCGCTACTGCTGGTAGATTGTGGTGTACTGTCTAGCCGCGCTCCTTCTAGTGCACCCTCGATTGACCTGAGCGATAGCGGAGATTGTGCTTGAAGGAGTTTGAGCGCGAGGGCGTGTTACCGTGGCGGTGACTGCACAGGCGTGCTTGCCATCGTCGGAAAGCGTTATCGTCGCCAAGACTACCAAGGTCAGTGTTTAGAAGGTTACTCGTATTAATAAACGGATGTCGATAGTTTTTTTTAATAATGTTTGTCCTCGTGGTAGTTTAAGCAGTGTCCCCGGTTATCACGGAATGCTTTGGCGCAGACGGGGGTGATATAAGGTTGATCCATAGAGGAGGATCCTTGGTAATAAAGGACAAGCAGACAGCCAACACTTCTGCGTAGTGGTGTTCTCACAAATTCCACCAGCTTTAGGAATGATCTAACCAAGGGTCAGAGGGGCCATCCACAGTCAAAACAATTTATTCGTGGCTCGCCCCCGTCTGTCATGAAGGGTACTCGACCCTGGCCGCAACCAGAACTGGCGGGCCGAGGCCCCGACGGGGCGGATGTCCGCGTACCCGTCGAAGAAACAGGCAGGTAAGCATACTTTGCCTAGTTAACGGCAGGTGTCTTAATATGGACCAAGTCAGCTAAAGACTTCCACATGTCATCCAACGAGGCGTACGTCTTCGCTTCCGTTGCCTTAAAACCATGGTACAAACTAGCAATCAAGGTGGGAAACTGCACGTGTACCTCCATTCGAACCACCTCCAAAACCACGTTTACCCCTGGAGCCAGGGCGCCCTCGCTCCCCCGTTACTGTCGACACAAGCACTGAAATCTCCTACTAAAATCGCGAAAGGGGGTACCAGTGCACACTCCAAAAGTATTCAACTTAATGTAGCCTTTCTCCGTGTCGGCGCGATCGTGGTGTGAAGTCAGAAGGCGTAGGAGCCATTTGAAGGCCTCTGGTCCCGTTGCTCCTGCCTTAAGTGCTCGCGACACCTGTCCAGTACATTCGTCGATCAAAACGAAATAGGTGGTTTTGGCGGTCATGTGCTTGTCAGGTTTAATCGCGGGTGAGAACGCGCTTTCGAGAGGGATTTGCCAACCGGGTATCGCGTCGGTCCCAAGCAAGCCATCCGTGCAAAGGTCATCGCATCGAACGAGTATATTTGTTGTCAATAACTTAGTCGAGCGAAGAACATGTTGTGCGCAATCTACCTTGCGACCAGATGCAGCAAATGGTAAAGCGGAAATCGAGTCAAGTATGTTCTGTCTATAAGTGGACATACGCACGATAAGCACAGGCGGCATGCTTGGCCTTAGCGGCGGCATCGGCGGCGTCGATCGCGGCGGCTCGAGCGTGGACTACGCTCGATGATACGGGTTGAGCGCGGTCATCCGTCACGGAGAGCTTACTCAGCCTCGCGGCGGAAGATACAACACCCACCATGGAAGGAGTAACTTGCCTCTAGTTGAGCACCACTGAAACGCCACCGTGGTACACGCAGGAGCTCTCAGACGAAATAGAGGAGAACGATGAGATGTCTCTTGGTTGACGGCCCCTAGCACGGTACCGACGTTCTCCGGATCTCCCGGCATCACTCCCCTGGTTGTACTTGCCAAGACCTCCCTGACGACGTCCCATACCACCACCAGTCCCAGACGTGCCTCCTCCGCTTCCCCCACTACCATCACCCCCACGACGATGATGAGGGCCGCTACCACCAGAGACACCAGCTCCGGAGCCACCGCCACCAGCCAC
The DNA here is from genome assembly GCA_008828725.1 of Saccharina japonica. NCBI lineage: Eukaryota > Phaeophyceae > Laminariales > Laminariaceae > Saccharina > Saccharina japonica. The sequence goes on from MEHQ01001395.1 coordinate 554,251, forward strand.
ACCACCACCAGAGCCACCATTACCACGACGGCGATTCGTACCGCGTTCGCGGATGTCGCCGCACGTTTGTTTATGACTTTTCGAAAAATTCATCTCCTGGGCCGGATTCGGCCAGAACACCGTTTCCCGGGCTGAGTGTTTGGCCTTTCGAAGGGCCCTAACGAGCGCACGGGATGAAGCCGCCCACATTTTCTCTACGTAGTTGTGATGGCCTTTCGATCCCAAAGCTTGCCCATCGACAGGAGGTCTGGGTTGAGCGACGTTGCGTCTAGGAGACCTTCAGCCGTGTCCACGACCGCTTTGCCAAAACAGGGTCGAACTCTTCTCGCCGCAAATACGCCATGCTAAAAACGCTGCCATGGAGGAACGCCTCGTGACCAGACCATTTCGAGCCGGAACCGATTTTATGGTGGCTACGGAGAGAGAGCGTGGTTGGGGCGGCGTCGGTGGCCCTAGCCCTGTCTGCCCGAGCGATGGTCTCGACCTCTCTGGTTGTAGCTGCGGCTGCCTTCTTTTCGGCTCGATCCTTCGCGTCCACTTCCAGTTGTATTGAGCGACGGCGCTGTCCCCGTTGCAACTTCGCCTAATTCGCCCGCTGCTGGGCTTGTTCCAAGCGCTCGAGTGTGCTGGGTGGTGAAGCGTGGACGTCCAGGTTGTGGGACGAGCCCTGTGGTCTGGCTGCCGTTCTCTGGGGGGGTGTCGTGCTGGCGCTCTGTGGAACGTGGCGAGGGCGGAAAAGTCGCCGAGCCCGACGAAGGGAGTGCCTTTTCATCCTCGGTTTACAAGCGCCCTTCGGCCGCCGCCGGATACTGCTCTTGATCCGGGCTCGAGTTCTCCGGGGCGAACGTGCTCTACGAGACTTCATCGTGAGGGTCTCCTGCCTCAAAAGGGGCCTGGCGGTCGGAATCGCGCGATCTCGAACTCGACGAGGATTCGGAATGCCGGCTAGTACGACGGGAACGCCTATGGGATCGCAACTTGCGCCACGAAGACCGTTCATAACCAGACGACACCACCTTTGAGGAGAGGGCGTCATGGGGGAGGGCAGGGAGGGGGGTTGTGGAGCCGGGACGGAGTGAAGCACGTCGAGGATAGGCAGAGGGGAAAGGGCTGTCTCTTATACACATCTCAACCCGTTAAGGATGGGCAGGGGTCGGTGCGGCGGCGCCCCTACGAGTAGTATGTATGGCTGTACTCCCAAACAGCAAGACACATGGCCTCGTACACACCGGGCAGTAGCAGTGTAAAGGCTCATACCCACTCCAACAGCAGCGTGGTAAGTCGGCTTCAACACCCACGGCAATAAAACGGGCAGTACCACGCCGCACTGCAGTGTGGGAATTTATGTCCATTGCCTGCCTTACAGTATGTCAGGGTCTGTACCAGCCGAATAGTAACCGACAGTATCCGTCTGAACAGCAGTACGCAATGCAGTGTGTGGAATTTTGTTTTTATTGACTGCATTATATAAGATCGGCGTGTGCACCGACCGAATAGTAACGGACCGTATCCGTCTGAACAGCAGTACGCTATGCAGTGTGTAAAACTATTTCTATTGACTGCATTGTATAGGGTCGGCGCCTGCACCATGCCTACTGCATTACAAAATACGGTGGTATCATGTCACCAGCATGGTACCATACCCCTTGCAGCTTTACATGGGTGCTATTACGCCACCAACAAAATAAAACGGGGTGGTACCGTACCCACTGCAGTATAAAAAGGGTATCATTATGCCACCAACAGCCCAATAAAAAACGGTAGTAACTACCACCAGCCGTACAAACAACGGCAGCATAGCGCCTGCAGCATCAGTACGGCAGAGGTGATACAGTACCTACTGCCGTAACAAACTGCAGTATTGTGCTTACAGCGGTATATATAGGGCCTACAGCAGGCCTACAGCCGAGACAACACAGTACCTACTGCATAAAAACCGCAGTATAGGGGCCTACAGCAGTATATGGGCGTACACTACTGTGTGTAAGGGCGCACTGCCGTGTAAATAATCAGGCTGTAGCGTGCAAGGGCCCACTGCTGTCGTATATAAGGGCCACACGAGTTTCAGCACCTCGTATCATACCGTAAATGGATGAACCATCACTTTAGTTTGTTGTAGGTGCCCGAATAAATCCGTGACGAGAAACTCGCATAATTCATGGTCGAACGAGCCTTGCAAATATGTTCAGTAGCGTGCACGCGTGCGTATGTACAAAAAGGAAGAGGCGTGAGAATACCATAGTAAGTCGTTTTACCCGCGTGGGGTGCATAACTAGGCCAACGGTACGCGTCATGTGTGTGGTTCGATATGCGGGCGAAGCTAAAGACCTGTCTGGCTATGCAGCTGGGACGCGTACGGGGAAGCCCCTTGCATGACGGCACAAGGTCGGTTTATGCGGCAGATCAAATATGCTGCACGTGCAAGTTGAAGGTCAGGGTACGGTAAAACTGTATACAGTTCAGTACATCTACTGAATTTAGTATCCCGAGTTGCATGCGCGTAAGACGCGAGGCAAAAAAAACGGTGCCGGGATATTTACCAGCAGGGTGGCCTGAGCTGTAACCTGGGGTGCAGCAGGGAAGCGCGTTAGCACCACGGCTCGTCGCTTGTTCACCAGAGAGCGGTACAGTAGTAGGCGCGGCTTCAGTGCTAAACGGGCAAGGAGGGCTATATATATCCAGTGGTTGGAGGGTACGCAGTGACTCCTAGTCGGGAGGGCTCCTGACCTGGTAGAGAAAAAGACGCCCAACAGCAGTACTGATGATGAAATAGCACCCAAAAGAAATAATCCCCTGTATAGAAACTAATATTAACTTGTTTTTGTGTGGGGGATTGAAATATAATTGATTTTATGTGGGGATATAAATCAGCTTGAATTCTATATCGAAATTGATATATGGCTTTAGTGTCAGGGCCGAAATGACTTGGTTTTAGTGTCTGGATGGAAATTGACTGTTTTTTGTGTCAGGGCTGAGAAATACTTGATTTTCGGGGCATCGACAAAGTATTGAGAACTGAGATCGGCATTGACTTGATTTTAGTGTTGGGGTTAACGCCAATAACTTGGTTTTATGTCTCGGATCGAAATTGAGTTGGTTTTTGTTCGCGGGGTCCAACTTTACTTGCGTTTCCGTGTGAGGGCCGAAAATCAAAGGTTTTCAGTGGGGGGATCGAAGTTCGCTTGCTCTTTGTGTGCGGGCCGAAAATAACTTGGTTTTGGTGTGCGAGGTCAAAAGGTGCGCCATGCGCCGCTGACCCCTACTAAATCGTGTTCTGAAGTACGTTTCAACGAGATGGATAGATATCGCGTTGCTTTATTGTTGGCAGGAGGTTTTCCTCGTTAATTAGCTTCGTTATATATGTATAACCCAGTGGTATGTATATGCAGCGCCTTGCCCTGTCCTTGATAGATATATACGCTGCGCTCTCGACTACCCACGAAAATCGCACTGCAGCAGCAGTAGCAATCAATGTTGTTGTAACAGTGGCAGTATTGTCGTATATATCAAGACCTGTAATTAATGTCACCCTGTGAAATATGTCGTGCGGTTGTTGCACCATCCCACCCCATTTTATTTTAGCACGCTGACGAATGCTACGATAGAGGTGCACCGTGATTTTTCTGAGCCCCTTACTTGAGGAACTCCACACTTCACCCGAAAAACGATTTTGGAGGAAACCAAAAGTGCCACCGACCAACAATCCCATGAGCTAGATACACTATCGAAAATATGGCAACAAAATAATGAAAGTCCGACGAATTTGGGTTAAGGAGCCCGATCATTCAGAAAACAAAAATCAGCCAAACGTGCTACCTCTATCGTAGCACCCGTCCGCTGACAGTGGCTCGGAGTCCGTATACACAGCATGAGTTTTGTTTATACTGGACGCGTACGTACAGGTACGCTCAATGGGTTGGAACGTTCCATGTTGACATCCGGTTTTAACCGGTGTTCGATTAACCGGTGTAAAACGGCCGAACATAAACAGTTTAAACCGTTTTTTGGTTTTGAGAAACACGCCTCTTTGGCCGATTTCGGTTTCCATATTTTCCCTCTAGGTGCCCACCTTTAGCCGTGGACCCCTCGGTAGCTCGAAACACCTTGCTGAGATCTTCAACAAGGCATTTCTGCCAAGTCATTGGTTGTCCGCCCGGTCTACGCCCCTCAACACTTGTCGTTGTCCCGAACATCACCCGACTGGGTAGTCGCCCGCTGTGTTGCCGTGCCACGGCCCCCGAAAAGAACAGTCGCCGGTTACGGATCGTTGTTTCGATGCTCTCGCATCTTGTCTGCTTGACAGCCTTCGCGTACGAGAGGGTCCCTATAGTCGCCACGCTATCGATGCTGGAAGCCGATGCCACGCAGAAGGACTTGGTGGTGTACCGGTCGGAACCTGACGGAGGGTTGTGTACTCGGAGTTCACGTCACACATATATAGAGTAGGGTCTCAATCATCTCGGCCATATATATGCGTACTTCCAGACTAAGTGGGGCGGTCTTCATGTCGTACAACTCCCGTCCGAACCGTTTGAGGCATGCCCGTATGAGACCGATCCGTCGTTCGATGTCGAGTGAGAGGTAAGCTCATTCGTGGATAATACCGCCGAGGTATATGAACTGGCTCGTCTGTCTATACCGCTTACCAGCTGCTTCGATAACGAGCAGCGAAGCAGGGGGTGACTGGACCCGTATTCGTAAAAGCATCATCTCCGCTTCAATTTCGGAAACCCTGAGGCCTGCTGCTTCGAAGACAGTCACGACGTCTGCCATCAGTTTAGCGAGTCCCTCCGCAGACATCGAGATAACTCCTGTATCATCGGCGTACAGTATGCCCCATACCGCTCTTCGATCGCATACAACTGGCACATCTTTGTCGGCCACTACCTCCTCCTCGAGGGGGGCGAAATGCCTCACTACGCATTCATCTTCGCTGAAGCGCACGAGAAAATCGCGTATCACAGCAGCAGCGAATAGCATACTGAACAGCTACAGCGACAGCACGCAGCTATGTCGTAGCCCCTGTGTAAATTAAAACCAATCTGAGTGCTCACCATCATCATTTGTGCGTACGCAAGCTCGCATGCCGTCGTCAAACTGGCGGAGTATTGGAAGCATCTTGGTTGGTATGCCAACGCGCGTAAGTGCCGTCTACATCAGCTCTCGGTCGGCAGAGTCTTATGTTTTCTGCAGATCAATGAAAAACATGTAAACAATTGTTTTTTTCTCTCTCGTCCGAGTTCTTGTAATTATCGCACGACGACCATCATGTCGACTGTGGACCGTGTAGGACGAACACCGCACTGCCGTTCCTCGGTGAATATGCCTTGGTCCTCGCAGTAGTTGCTAATTCAAAAAGCGACGAGTTTGAACAACGCTTTGCTTGCATGATGGGCAAGAAGCGAAATCCCTCTGTAGCTGTTGCAATCAGTTCTGTATTTTCTTTTGTAAAGTACCTTGATGATCGCGTCTTTTCACTACCAGGAAACTTATCCCGTTATCGAAACATTGACAAGGATGTGGTGGAAGCATTGTTGGGTGAAGCGGGGGTCGACGAATAGCAAGAACGATGTAAAGCGAAGCCAACGACTGGTGCTACGGTAGGGGGGGTAGCCTGATTTTCACTACCACGTTCACTCTACTCGGGCGAACGGCTGTGTACCTCACTCAAAACTGGATGCTGGAAAATGTTGTTGTCGCTGAGTAGCAAGCATACCATGGTGGTGCATACCCAGAATACGTAAAAGTGTTAAGACTTTAAAAACCGCGAAGAAATATGGTGGTCACTCGGCGGAGTGGCTCTCATCCGCTGAAAATAATGGACTTAAAAGCGACCCCCCTATCGTAACACTAAGCCTGTGAAAATACGGGTGTCGACCGAATCCTCGATCTCACGTATAACGTATAGCTGGTTTGTTTCGTTTGTTGACAACTGACCTGTTTCGACCGTTCGAAGCAGGATGGCGTTTCCAATCCATGGAACGTGGTTGGTATTCTCCCCCCTCCACCGGACGCGTACACGCACAAGCATACACACACGCTGTCGACCCACGTGGAATATCGTCTACTTTTCTACGAAGTATATACCTATCGATCTACATCAGCAGCGGTACATCATCGATACATCGTCTGCAGGGTCTGGGGGTTTAAGCGTCTCTCGCAACCGATCGCGAGAATACCAGGTGGGTGCTCTGTCTCCTAGAACTGCTTGTCGCCTAACGGGCCGCCGACGGCTCTGCTTCAGAAGCACCAGTTGTCATTACCTAGTGTGAGCTTTGCTTATTCTCGCGTGTAGCCGTGTATCCTCCTTATTGTTATCCTAACCTGATAAGAGCTTGGGAGAAGTGGGAGTGGTCTACTCTAGTCACGTCTTAGCTTAGCGATAAATTCATCAGACACTGCCTACAGAACGTAGGCCACAGCCAAGACAGCACGCTTTGCGTCGAAGCACTTGTCTAGAACTTGGGGAAGGGCGCCATAATCCACGTTTCCCGCTGCGAAAACAACTTGACTCTCATTCGAAGTAGTTTGTCCCCAGAAACCTCGGTCTGCTTCTAAAAACATACAGGGGCCTGAAACGCCCGTGCTTTGTTTTCGCGTCTCATTGTTTTTTTTTGGTATTGTGATTGGAGGGGTTGAGTCAACCCGTCCTTTTACGGCTCTCGGCCACATCTCTATACGTAAACATTTGATGCACGCTACTTCTGTTTAACTTCATCTTCGACCCCGTTGCAATAAAGCTGACATCACATGTCGTTTGTCCTATGCTGCCAGAATGAGCTGAGGTACATTGTTACAATTTTATAAATACCGCGAACGCCCACGTAGGCTATACATGCTCTCCTTTTCGTCGAGGCAATATCTGGTTTCTTACGAGGCCGCCGATAGTGCTTCAGCCGTGCACCGCGCCAGCATGTCCGTACTGGTGTCTGGTGTCGCATAGAGTGGTAATAAGTATAATGTGTTTCAAAACGAATGGTGTGTGTGTTCTTCACATTAAACCTTCAATTATACCCGTCGACATCGAGCACATCCAGTGTCCGTGCCGATTCATCATGCTAGAGAGGTACCAGTCCTGTGATCACAAAACTGCGACGCACATATAATACGCTGCAGCGTAGTCAGCAGAGCAGGCAGTGACATATACGACAGGTACGACCTACAGTGCTAGCTATCCAGGTGCATGAAAGAGAAAAAAGAGCACAAAAAAGTGATACGCAACGTCCAAACACTTTACTTTACTTCGTGGTTCAGGTACTGAGCGCAACGCCACGTAACCTAGCGGGACCCGATAGAGATGCGTGTCCCGATCGATGCTAATACAGTTGGGGTCCCTCTATAGTGCCGGTGCCGGGTATAGTGCGGGTTCCCGGTATAGTGCGGGTGAAATCACTTCGCACAACTGAGAGCCCTCTATAGTGCCGACGCCGCACTATTCAGGGCAACCCTCTATCGCGCGGATTAATACACCTTTCAAGACCCTCTATAGTGCCGGTTGGACGTCACGCGACGTCACCACCCGCCTTGATGCGGTCGAACCCTACTGGTCATAGGAACAGCAGCAGAGGCAAACTATGCTATGTGCCGCAGGCGAATTTGGCCAACTTGGGAACCTCACAACTTAAAGCTCCCGACGTTTTTGTAATGTGCAAACGTCATTGCAGAATATGGAACTAATAACAACATGGGCTGTGCACATAATTTCCTTTTGTGTGTTTGGCACACTCAGCGTACATTGAGCAACATGTCATAGACCTTAAACCAATATCATCTCTGTACAGACGTATAGGATGTGGTGTTTACCGCTGTGCAGTACTTTCAACATGTTGTTCTCTCCTCGCCCGCGAACGGACGCAGGCTTCTACACGTAAAGATACCCCTCGCCTGTAACATGCACTACGGTGCCACCCTCATACACCAGTAACCCTCGTTGTTGGCTATATCTTATGCTGACACCCAGTGCTACTGCGAATAGTGCCCCTATCCGCACTATTGATGGTTCTGACCCTGAATAGTTTGCCTACCCGCACTATTCACGCCCGGATTTATATAGTGCGGGATCCCGCTACAGTACGGGTTTTATTGCTTGTCACATGCCCGCACTATATATAGAGAGACCTTGACTGTATCACCATTGCTTTCGTTCGTCCTTCGTCGTTTCTTCTGGACTCCAAGCTTCATAAACACTGCTGTCATACAGCAGCTAGGGTACATATTGTATACTGTAGTTAGCTGCACGTTTGTATATATACATGTACTACAGTAAATGTCCACACTTGTTTCGTCATGTTTTATTATCATATGGGTTCGGGAAAAATATGTCCCTTGTAGAGTTAGGGCCAGAATAGCTCATATTCCAGTTGAAACAATGTATCGAGAAATTCCTGAGGGCAAACCAGGCACTTTTGATTCTGAACACGGCACATGAAACGAATCGACGGAGTCCTCTCGGCCTTATGTCGCACTACAGTTGAAACAAGACATATATATTTTTTATCTACTAAACAATGGCCTACAGTAGGAGCTGGTTCCAGCGAGAGGCGACTCGTCATGGTGTTGAACATTTGAGACAAACAACTTGGCACGCCTGTGCTTCAAGGCAATGCAAAGACGGAGGGCTGGATTATTTTAGCGGGTGTTTTTCCCACACATGGTTTCAATTAAATGTTTGCGACTTTTCGGCAGATTTGACCGGACGTGACTCACGCCGAAAACAACACAAAACGCCAGCCGTCACGTTTTATATATTGCCACGGTGCACTAGCGTGCACCGCTGTGATGTTTATCATGTCTCTAAACCCAGGGTCAAAAACTTAATTCGCGGAAGGGCCATAATCCCTCTACTATGTTTCAATGTTGCTCAATTCATTGTTCGCGTACAGTACAGGACACCTGATAAGAAACAGGAAAGCTGGTCCAGGCTGGATTTCTTTTTCGATAGAGGGTGATTTCTACACTAATTTCAATATAACGACTCCCGATTTTCTTGTTTCCCTCTAAATCTCAAGCTGGCTATCTAATTAGCCTGTTTCTTACTAGGTGTCCTGTACTGTACTTCACCAGGCGTGTCGTGAAACCAACGTGGTAGGCTCGCAGAAACCAATATGACATGTCTATGATGATACGACCATGCCGAGCGAGACGTAATGTCAAAATACTCGGCGTACACTGATCGACGGATGCCCTGGCTGCATATTTACATCAAATTGATTGTACCTGGGGAAAGTAATACCTACGAAATAGCGCCTCACCAAGAAATGCCTGGTTGGAAGAGTGTTCATACCTCCCGAACGAAAACTCAAACGTTAGAACTCAGTTCACTGATGTGTTGCCCTAGTCCAAGCGTTCATGTAGAAATAATTACTGTCGAAAACGTTCGCGCACAGCTGTATAGTATTTTGTTGTTGTTGCCGGTAGGTGAATTTGTGTTCTTCTACTGTAGTTCGCAGTACAGCAGTATTAGACACGATTAAAAACGGTTTGGAAGTTATATTTGGAGACACTCGCTCTTTTCTATTGATTATCTCAGTCATTCAAACATCACAACACGGAAATACCTACCGGTAGATTTGTTGTTTCTGTTTTTAATAATATGAAAATAATAATTGAGCCTTGTTCGCATTGCTGTTGCCGATCAAGCTTTGTCGATGGGCCAGGGATACTGGATTTTTATTTTATTTGTGGGCGTTTCCCTCACCGCGATAAATTGTTTACAAGGATCGACAAGTGAAAATCACACGGACATCCATCACATCCAGTGTACGTGCCGATTCTTCAATCCTCGAGATATACGACGAGGTCTGTGGTCACAAGACTGGCACACATACATAGAAGGTACGTTTTGCTATGCGGTGAAATAGAGAACATCGGAGCAACCAAATAACCGCAAATCAAAACAAAAAACAAATACGTAGAGTGTACGGGGTGCCCCCCGGAGGGAGATGTGGCCTATGGCAAGCAATACATACATACCCAACAAGAAAATTGAAGCAATACCACGAAATCCTTATAATATAATACGCTTCGGTCGTGGTGGTGGTGATGTGGTGTCGTTTTGGATGTTCGGGTCTACAGTATGCCGGTTTCGGTATGCTCCGCGGGAGACCGGCTCTACCGTGCGCCACCCGACCCCGATCGGCGCCGCATCACCGCCCCGGCCGCCTCACGCGTCAGCCGTCACCGACCCCGGGGGAGAGAACGGGCAACGGTCCCGAACGCGGCGAGCGGGGGTTGGGGGAAGGCGGCCACCCTTCTTTCCCGTCCCGGTCCCAAGCCCTTCACTAAAAGCAAGTACAAATATTGACACTTAAGTTCAAGATGAAAAATCGCTATACTATAATCGAAATGTTTTCTATTACTAAAATCAAGATATATTTTTCAAAGAATCCCCAAAATGTAAAAATATGCATCTCCAGAACCTTGGTCAGAATCGAAATCGAGCCAGAAATGCGCGAGTGAGCGGTTTTTGCACTAATTCCAAGATTAAAAGCCCAGGCGTATCATACAATAATCGACAAACAGAAAAAGGAAAAGCGCCACTGCTGTACGTACTCGCATCGATGCCGGCGGTTTGTTTTTGTCCGCTCTACGTACGTACGTGCTGCTACTTTCTGGACTGCTGCTGCTGCTGTTGCTGTTGCTGCTGCAGGTGGGTTACATACTACTACTGTAGTCCTACCACACTACTTATATTGCTGTACGTACTGGTGCTTCTGTATACTCTGGTTTCACTCTGCCGTTTGTTGTTGTGGTTATTGTGGGTGGGTGGATCGGTTGGTGCGTGTGTCGATCGGTTGGTGCGTAGTTACTTGGTTGGGTGGGTGGGTCGGTGGTTGGGTGGGTGGGTGAGTTTGAGTGAGTGAGTGGGTGTTGGTGAGTACGTGAGTGGTTGGGTGGGTGTCGGTGGGCGGGTGTCGGTGGGTCGGTTGGTACGTGGTTACCTGCGTGTGTCAACTTACCTGATCAGTGGATGAAGTTATAGGGTGTGGCTCGTGGCCCAGTTATTATTTGATATTTTTGTTCTTTCCCGCTATTTATACCGACCTAGCCCTGGCATGGTTCGGGGTACCACTATTGTAGTATTGTCGTATAAACCGATAAATACTACACAGTAGGAACAAAAACAAAGGGCAGTCAATACCAAGCAAATAAATAGCACCCCCCCCAGGCAGTTACACCAGTTTCTGGTACGAGAGGCATAGACAGATAGTTTCTACCTACTATTATAGTCGGTCGGGTACCTTGTTGACCTATCTGCTGTCTTCTGCTTTCTTTATTTGTTCCGTCAACCGTGCTCCCCTGCGGGAAAGGGTGCGAAAGGGTGCGTCGCGCAAAATACAAGAAACAAAAACGAAACAAAAAAGGCTCGTCATCCACCCAAGAAGAAAGACTTACTTGTCTCATGAGGACAAAGAAGCAAGCAATATAGGAAAACAGCAAGAACTTACCATAGGACCATATATCACGCATTCTATCCGGGGGTGGGGGGCGGTTGACGAAAGAAGGGAGGAAACGGCAGACGACGTAGATAAAGAGGAGAATACTGTTGTAGTACGAATATAACCTGTATATCTATGCTACTCGCACAAGAACCTGCTGGGCCTTTTGTTGTGTTCGTTTCGCCTGCCCTTTCTCTTCGTGCTTAGTCTTACCCCGGTTCATCTATCTCGGGGTATTGTCTCCTCTTCCTTTTCTGTTATGGACTATCACCCTCATTCCTTTCGGGGGGGGCGCCATTTTGTTTTATGTTGTTGTAAACGTTTTGTTTTAATTTATTTATTATTATATTTCGTTTCGTTTTGTTTTTCTTTGTTTTGTATAGTTTCCTCTATTTCAACACGTGTATGTCGTGTCCGTCGTACCCAGTACGATAACATGACATGTATTGCGTCATCTACTCCGCTTTCTACGTTACTCTTTTTTTTTTTTTTTGTCCATCCCATTTATTATCTTCGCCCTTCCTTTCTCTCTCCTCCCTAGTCGTAACACAGATCCGGGGTCACAAAGTAGGCTCCTCTCCCTCCTCCCCCACTACGGTTCTTGCCTTGCATTTTTATCGCGAGAAGACTTCAGCCTTTCCTTCCCTCGTCGACTCGCATCGAATTGTGCCTACCCACGCTACTATTAATTGGCGCTCTCAGCAGTTGATTCCGTTTTTTATTTATTTTTGCAAATAAACTCAAAAGTCCGACCCACGTGAGATTCGAACTCCAGACATCAACGTTCAGAAGCGTTCGAGGTTACCTCTAGACCATCGGGGCGACCGACTACTCTGCTGTAGTGTTTGGTGTCGTAGTTTTATGGCCACAGGGCCATTTACTATCTATCTAGCATTAAAAAATCGGCAAGTACACTGATTATTAATATTCTTAGGTTTGGGTTTGATCACTTTTCTAAGCGACCCAAAAAAATAGCAAATACCTATCTGGCAAAAATAAAATGAGAAAGACTTGTCGTAAGTAACGGAAGAACGAGAGACAAATCTGTAGTCTGTGGCGGCGGAAGAGTGTGGTAAATAGTCGGAGGGTGTAATTCCAGGATTATGGTACAGTAGAGTATAGTAGAGGTCCCCGTGGCGAGCATTGCTTCCGGGAGCGGTCAAGGCAGGAAGCAAAGAGCGGGGAGCGCACAGTACCACAATCGGATACATAGCGGCGCTCGACCGATACGGAGTCAGACGTCTGGCGAGAACCATCCCGTAGTTTCATTGCGACGACGAGGCCACGTTCGATTTCGAGGACACTCCAACGAAATAAGCTCGGACGGTATCTCCAGGAAGGGGGAAGGAGCCCGGACGGACAGACTCCCCTACGGTATGTGACTGACAGAGAGAAGGATGGGAATATCACATCAGAGGCAATAGGGGCATACCGTCGGGAGCAGGAATAATAGCGGTCCTTCATATGGGCATTCGGGTTTAGCCCATCGAGAGGCGGGAGACATATAGACTGCACGAAGGGCGAGAATGGGATGGACAGAAAATACGATGCCACACACTAATATGGGTATAAGGAAACATACAGGAGAAAGTACGCCTCATATGTACTAATGGTGGTATATACGAATGTCAGCAGTCCAGCTAAACGAGGGTACAGAGTAATATTCGGATGAGGTAACTGAGGAGAAAATAAACCCAATCGACAGGTAGAACAAGATAACCAACCACATATCGGAGAGTGTTATAAAGGAAATGAGAAAAAGAAGCCAAACCCTCGAGTATCCCGAGAGGATGAGGGAGAGAGGCGGAAACTATCATACTGATAGTGGTGAAGTTCTACCTGTCGTAGGGAAAGTCAGTCATCAAGTACCAAATAGCACAACATGGACCAAGACAACTCGCCGGCAATAGGACTAGACGGGGTGAGGTGGGGGACGAGGTATACGACGGCCAGCGAAGCCACATCAGACCGAAGCCAGTCCCAAAACATGAGAACATCATCACGTTTTCCGGTCAGTCACGGACTCTTTGAAGGGTAATGATGATAATAGTACTGAAAAATAATAATAACACTAAAAAACAGTTTTATCGCAGAAAGAGCTATAAGGTATATAATAGATGGCATAGGGTTCATCAAGTATACCGAAATATATATATATATACCGGGTGCAGCGCCCGCAAGCGAAAAAAACGTCATGTCACCCATCGTTGCCAGGGAACGCTCCGCTCTTTTCATATCTTAATGGAGGGAGGGTACGTGTATGGGGGTACGGCCAAGCCACGAGGGCACCGAGAGAACTAGTCGCAGGAACACGAGGAAACCCCGAGGAGTTCGCACTACACTCTCTGGGAATGGGGGGAGCCACGGCGCTGGCGGCAGCGGGTTCGGTATCGGAGAGAGTACTTCAGAGGGACGGCCGATGGATGTCCGAAGCGTACAAGGTCTACACACGGAACAACGTGGAAGACCCGGACAAAATCTCTCGTAAATTAGCACAAGTAGACGAGGAATATCATGAAAACTAGGACAGGGACGTTCGCGAGTAAACTGTAAACAGGGTCGAATCAACCTCGAGGATGGAAAAGTTTTAATGGTCCCGTACCATTTGGGTACTCGGTCTTCGTGACTGTGTACGGTTTACCCGAGAACGGACCAAGGAGGGAGAGACGGCACGGTTGGCAAAGGCACGCGATATACCGAAGTCCGGAGACGTTAGTGGCGAGTAGAGTCGACGGGATATCTCCCTCCCATCGCGTCCGAAAGATAATATCAGAAACTGGTAAAACAACCACCAACACTCGAACGAACTTGCCACAAAGGGCTATTAACCCTTTTAGGACTGCAGTCCCTTTTCTCTTTTTGGGGACAAACCACTCTAATTCTAAGTAATTTGTCCCCAAAACGGGACTCCAGTCCTATAAGGGTTAATAGTATTTTTTATAAATGCATTATATCTACGAGCTGGTTCCATCGAGAGCAGGAACGATTCTGCTTCAGACTTTAGCGCCCGGATCACAAACGAGTTAGAAAACGAAATTTGGCATGGTTGTTCTTCATGATATTACGAAAAAACGTCACGATGGCCTTTTTAAAAAAAATGTCTTTTTGGCGAAGGAGGTACATCTTAACGTTTTTTTGATTTTTTGTCAACTTTGACCCAACATTACCGACGAACAAAAACAAAACTAAAAAAAGTCGTTCTCACGAAGTTTCGTATGCTCATGAAGAACAACCCTGCAAAAATTCGTTTTCCAACTCGTCTTGGATCCGGGCGCTAAAGTGATTTCCGTGAACGTATATAGTCTCCCTAGGGTTTCAAAGTGCTCGATACATTGTTCTAGTACTTTAGCAGGCGTTCATTATAACACACATGCACGGATCGCATAACAAAACAAGAGTCATCGACGTCTTCCCTTGTTGATGCGATCACATCAAAATGCGTCTAACGTTTAATTATTCCACGTATTGGCCGAATTATGGCCGAGAGAAGAATCATATGGATTTTAGTATCGACAGCATAAATCCCTATACAACAACGCCTCCCCAAATAATACGAACAATTCCCATATCTCGCGAACTACAGCTCGGACGCCAAAACCAGCTTCACCGATGTGTTCGCCTTGTTGATGCGGTCACGTGGATATGCTTTGTGCTTCGAGTTTCAGTGTATTCATTTTTTTATTGCCCGAAGGCGGAATGTGGCGCTTTTTCCTGGAACCAGCTCGTACAAACACGATCAGACGGCTAAACAACTTGCAATTTTAGCAATATAACAGACACATAAATTCTTTAAACCGCGTACAGCAGAGATCAGACAGGTTGACAACACCCTTTTTGATGATCGGATGGTCTGAAGAAGGATCGCAGCATATTCTCGTAGATCCCAGACGTCAGCAGCCTTCCAGGCAGGTAATAATCACGTGTAGGCTGTCTTGGGATGGGGTGGTTGGTTGCTTTGGTCTGGCTTGAGCATCCTCAGCCCCATACGGCAACCGTGCCACGCCCACATGGGGTTCGTCACCTACGCCATCAATCTATTTAGCAATGCCGTAAGCCACCATCATGTATGTGCTGCCAGAACCATATTTGTACCGTATTTATATTCCTGTGTTGCCGCAGTTAGTGCGGGCTAGCGCGGCGGCGTGTGTGTGGTTTGTATGGTCTTGCGTAGGCTTTATTGGTCGCAAGCGGCAAGTACATTATTATGAGTTCCAAACACTTTCCAACGAAAGAGATACGAAATAATATACAAGACAGCTTGGCAAAGTGTTTTTGATTTCTATTTCGGCACTGTAAAACACTATTAATAGAAGAAATGGAAACTCGGCAAGTTATTTGCTTCAAATGTGGAATAGTGAACGAAGAAAATGTGGAGGGTGTGGATGATAGGGGATGGAGAAGAGGGTCATCATGTTGGGAAGTTGCAGTGAGTGGTAGCGCTGGAAGGGTTGATATACGACAGAAGAGTACCAACTTGTAAGTGGCTCTGCTCGTGGGTGGGGCCGTGCAGGGGTCTCGCACTGGGTGGGAATTCGGCGAGTTGAAACAAGAAAAGCATTGCCTGGGATTAAACACAAGACGAGTCAGGGTTATGCGACAAAACGAGAAAACGACACCACACTCCTAGGAAGGTCAAAAGGGAAAACAACCCGGAGCGCTGTGATCATAGGACGAAATAAGCGAAAACCATGTTTTGTTTTGTTTTGGGCCCTTTTGTCCACTTGGGTTTCGAGAGCCCTCCTATTTTCTTTTCGCTGGTAGGGGGGGCGGAAGGGGGGGCGTATTCATTTGTGTCTTGCCTTTCAGTCATTTGACCAGTGACCACGCATCTCTTTCGAGGCGGAAGCACCGGGGTATTGAAAACAAGCAGTTGTCTTATTGTTTCCTGGGACCAAAACGGTCTAGTTGATTTTTCATTCTGAGCTCTGGGGTTAGTGGGGTGTCAGG
Source organism: Saccharina japonica (assembly GCA_008828725.1). Classification (NCBI taxonomy): domain Eukaryota; class Phaeophyceae; order Laminariales; family Laminariaceae; genus Saccharina; species Saccharina japonica. Next base: position 570,636 of record MEHQ01001395.1, read on the forward strand.
AACTCCGACCCTGATACACCCTTTGAACGAGTAGTTGATTATGTTTGGAAATCATACCGGTGCATATATTGTGTGTTCCGCAATGAATGATATTATATCCGTGGTTGAGTAGAGTAACGGAATATCATTACTGTTGTACAGAGTATCGTATTCCAAAATCATTTCGGCTACGACGCCGTACACGTCACGTATCAAGACACAATGTCGCGGATTAACATAGAGAAATACAGCAGTCTGTGATGCTTCCACTGTAAAATGTGTGTGTGTGTATATATCGCCGGTCGCCCCGGTGGTCTAACAGGCAGCAACGAAGCATGCTAATGTTGACGACAGGTGTTCAAGTCTCCGTATAGAGCTTATAATATTATATCAAATGACGCCAACTAACTAACTGTCGAGAGCGCTCATGATGGAGTGGGTAGGCACAATTTGGCGAGAGTCGACGAGGGGGGAAAGTGCTGAACTCTTCTCGCGATAAACACGAAAGGCACGTACCATCGTGAGGACGGCGGAGAAGAGCCCACTTAGGAGGGTGGAGAAGAGCCCCTTTAGTGACCCGGGGTCTAAGTTGCGACTATACAGTAGCGGCCCGCTCATAAGAAACCAGAAGCTGGGCTTACGCTGACTTTTTTTTTTCGAAAGGGGTGTGTCCCACACTAACTTCCGTATAGTAGCTGTCGACTTTCATATTTCCCACGGAATGTTTAGGCTGAGCTTCTTGTGAGGCACTTTCTTATGAGAGGGCCGGAAATGTAGAGGGAGAGGGGAGAAAAAGGGCGAATAATACAATATGGGATAGAGGAACAAAATAAGAAACAAAAAACATCCGACCTCAAAATAATGCCGTCAACCCTTGGCAGGACTGGTCGCGTTTGGGGCCTGTGCTTTTGTTTTATGTTCTTACAACTATAGTGTGTAGCGGGCATACGAAAATCAGCTGCGGGCGTGTGCCCGCTGCGGTGGAGGCCCTCTTGTACAATACCTGGCACGTAAGAGTCGTGTCCTGAATGTTCCTCTTTTGTCCCTTCTGGCAGAAACATTTGGAGCACTGCACTCTTTAATATTTCACGATGTCAAATCCGTTTTTGTTTTTCAGTTAGTTTCACTTTTTTCTGCAATAGTTTCGACCTGTCATGACTTCCCACCGAATACGATGTTTCTCCAGTTGAAATGCTCCGACCGACTCCACGGAGAAAACGTTTTAGAGCGTAGGTCATAGGCAACCTGGTTGTGTAAGCCACCAGATCCACCGGACATATATTTCATCACGAAAAGTGCCTCTTAATTAAAGACAACCCCCCGTGCCTTTTTGTTTTTTTCAACCCATTCATTGCGTATCTTCGCCCTTCTATTATGTCTCCCTCCTTAGTCGTGACGCGTATCCGGGGTCACTAAGTAGGCTCCTCCCCCCCTTCCCCACTACAGTACGGTACGTGCCTTGCATTCGTATCGCGAGAAGAGTTTAGCACTTTCTTCCCTCGTCAACTCTCGTCGAATTGTGCTCACCCACGCGGTAATAGGCGCTCTCGACAGCAGTTGGTGTCATTTGAGAATCAAAATCTCCATACCGAGACTCGAACCCTCGACTTCCAGCTTAACAGGCGTCTTGGTTACCTGCTAGACCGCCGAGGCGACCTGCTTACAAGATATAGACGAATTAGAAAAAAGAGTTTTCTCAAGCTGCTGATACTGCTGTTTCAATTCAGATTTTCCACGGCAACGCCGAGCACTATTAACAGTAAGGGAAGTAAGCCCCGGTGGACTACGGTAGTGGTCAGCTGCATAGGCTAGTATTAGAAGCATTGAAATCCGAGTTCAGATCCCACCGCAGCGAGACTTTGACTATATTTTGACAACTAATTAATTGCTGAGATCGGTCTTGGTGGCGTGGGTAGGAGGAATCTGACACAAGTCGACGAGGGAAGAAAGTACTGAAGTTTTCTAACGGTAAAAACGCAAGGCACGTATCGTGGTGGGGAGGGGGGGAGAAGAGCCTACTTTGTGACCCCGGATCTGAGTGGCGACTAGAGAGGGACAGACAAAAGAAGGGCGAAGATACGTGCTAATTGGGGTAAACAAAACAAATAAAAAACAGTAGGGCTGTGAGTCGGCACGACTTAAGTCGCCGACTAGTTATTAGTCGGACTAATAGTCAGTCGTGAAACGGAGGTGCCGACTTTCCGACTTATTGGGTATCCTTAACTGTGGGAAGGCTTTTTTAATGCGGGGTACAGCTTTTAACATGAATTGCTACGGGCTGCGGATACCCTCACATGCCCTGTGACACTGCAGCGCACAGCGGGAGATCCACACACACACGCACACATGGCGGAACAGCCTATCTCTCTCGACGGTGCCGACGGTGTCAGCCCTGGCGCACCCAATGCCAACGCTGAGGGCGGAGATCCCGTCGGCGAAGTTGTGGCCATTGTCGGCTCGCGGACCACCTTGTCGAGTGCACGCGACCCCGAAACGGTGCTCTCCCGCGTGAAGCAGTAGCCTTTACCGCACTACTATTGCTGTCATGTTCCTCTTGTCATGGGTAAATCTACCTGGTAAAGGCGTTGTACTTCTCGTTTTTTGTGAAACTTTTGTCTAAACAGAAGCTCTTTTTGTGATTTTCGTTCAAAACTTATGTGAATCTAGGTCATATTGTTTGCGCTTTTCTTGCGTAAAGTGAAGCCAAATGGCGTATTTTTGGCCGCCGGCGGCGCCTTCAGCGGGATCCTCCGGAGGCACCCCCGGAGGGCACCTTCAGCGGGATCCTCCGGAGGCGCCTCCGGCGGGCCCTCCGGGGGCGCCTCCAGCGAGGCCGGGGGGCGTTTTTGGTTCGCTTCGCTCGCCTGACTTTCGTCGGTAAGTCGGCTGGCTTCGCCAGCCGACTTAGCGACTAAAGTCAGCTAGTCGACTTCACCGAATAGCGACTAGTTATTAGTCGTGAAATAACCCCGACTCACAGCCCTAAAAAACAGCCTCGTGCGGGCCCGTAAATATTATTTTCGACACCTCACGCCGAATTGTTCGATTTCAACCCTCTCGACGGGGGGGTACCTGACACAGTCCCCTCCCCTACGCCTTAACAACTATATCCAACTGAAAACAGGGGACGGTAGAGAGCCGTCCCCCCCCCTGCTTGATACAAGGCCTTTCATAGTACTACAATACGACTGGGCTGTACTGCGACCTATATACGCCGCAGCTCCGTTGCGACAGCGACTATGGCAGTAGTGAGCGGTACAAAGGAGCTACGAGCTCGCTCTAAGGTAGACCAGAAGGCTCCGAAGAGCCGTGGGATTGGCAGGCTTGGCTGGACAAGCACTGCCTAAAACAGATCGTGAGAGAGGGGGATATCGCGTGGGTTTGTTACTGTGGAAACGACTTTGGCGACGGCAAGGCTCTCAATGATGGACTTGCCAGACCGCATATGAGCTCTCCGAAGATCATCAAACCTGAGTGCCACCGTTCCGAGCAACAGCATGAGCACCATAATCTAAAGCAGTACAATAGCAGTAAAGTAGGATCGTTTATAACCCTTCTGACGGACCTGCACGGACTGTTGTTTGTTGTACATAGCCGTGGTACCCTCAGTATAACAGTCAGTCCCTTAGTATTAATAGTGGTCGAAGCCTTGACACCCTATACGAGATCGTATCTATATTCGAGAGCACCTTACTTGGTATTCGTTGTCATCAGACTCGTACGTACCTGTGGTACCTGATATATCTGTGTCGTCTTGCCTTGCCCACGAGCTGCAGCAGGATCCTTGCTCGCACAGGTAAATCTTGGCACTACACCAGGATAGCGCTTCCCGCAGCTACAGCAGTCGAACGCTGCAAACGGTTGATTTATGTGTGTTTATGTTGCCGCTGGGTGGGCAGTTGGATGCCGTACTTAGACGAGGCACCTACTCATACTGCTGGGGGTAGACCCTTTACTACGGTACAATACCGGTACCACTGTATCTCGGTAGCACTTGTACGAGTTATTGCCCCGGTCTGCCCTGGCGGTCTTGGTAATAACTGCTGCATATTGCACTGCTGCTATACGTGCGGAGTAGATGTATTAATGACCCGCGCTACTACTGCATTATTACGGAGGACCATTGCAGATATGCACCTATTAATAATATTGTTGGTAGGAATAGGTAAATATATTGGTTTTTGTGCGTACCGTACGTCCCGCGAGTTGTTGATTGGGATGACATGTTACTGTATTTTACTCGATGTGAGGGTTTGCGCCTCTCCGGTATTGGCACACAAACCACATACACCGATACACAAGAACACCGGGCGAAACACGAATTGTTACCCTCCGGGGGGGCGGGGGCGGGGGGGAGGTGTATGATATCCGGATCCCTGGGCCCCCTCGTCGTGCGCACTGTCTTGAGACGCCGACCCACGCGCGCCCCGCCTACACGCCCCCAGTGCGCAGTGTCGAAGACGGGATCTCCTCGAGATCGTACGCGGCCAGGCTTTCGACGGATGGATTTAATAATGTATTTGTGCTTGCCCAGGGATGTTGCGACTTGTGAGTGCTTTAGGTTTGGTTGGGCACTCTCCGACTTCGGAACTCCAACTCAAGGTTGGGTCTTCGGCTGCTTCGTGCATTAGTTTCACTGAATATGCGGGAATATAAGTGATAACACCTTACTCGGTGCGGATAGCTACTACAGCTCCTCGCCATTATCTATCTACAGCCCGATAAATTGACGGACGCTCCCAATGGAGTGCTCAAGGGCTGTGCGTGTGCCGGGCAGAAGTCGTCGTTTAGGCGGACATAAACCACTCACGAGATGTTTGTTGTGAACTTGGAGTTGCGAGCCAGCCGCCACCATAGCTCGAAAAAGCTGACGATGTTTTAGATTGTCGAGCAGGATGAGCGCAGTCCAATGGCTACATCACCGAGACCTAACCGCTTTCACCAAAATATAATATACTGTTCTCCTGCAATATTGTTCGAACGAATAAGGGAACTGCTCAAACAAAATAAGGCGAGGACAAAAACGTTTGATGCCGAGAGGTACTGTAGTTACTGAGTGGATTTCATCACGGGGCAAACACAAACTAAAAACCTCTGGATTTTTGTGAAGTTTGCGTAATGGTTGGTAAGCGTTGTAATTACGTACCTTTCTTGAAAATCATTCGCTCTATCTGTATGTATATTCGCGTTTGTGGCGAATCGTCCATGGGCGTATCTACTACGTACACGACATGATTTTGAGTGATCCTCGGTGGACTTGAGCTGTACCGTTCCCGGACGCCGATGCCCAGAGCATTCTACAGTCGGAGTTGGAATTCGGTACAATTTCGGTCAATATACCCCCTGCCGCTGTTTTTGAATCTGATCGCTACGCGGAAACAAACGCACTACGAGTACGCCGCCCTTGATACCAAAATCAGGCGTTATGAAGTTCTTGATCAAGAACACAGGCGACACGTCGACGACGTTAGACGGATATTTACTTTTCAATAAGCGACCAGCAGAAGGCATATATGTCTGGTGTTCTCAGTTTGCGAGTGACGGCGTGTTCATGGCCAGCCACGCCGATGTCAACGAACTACTGATGACATCTATTTTGTGGTGCGGTACGACCTATCTATTATGTAAGTTTGTTCGGGTTTATCGTGACTTTCGAAGTATCGAATTGCTGTGTGTACGTATGTGTTTCTGATTTACCATGTACACCGATCACAAACGTCAGCCCCCACCTACCCTGAGCTATTCAATATCGTAACCAGGGGCTCGGTAAATTCGTATGTTCACAATAGGGCCTATCATAGATGGTGTGCTCAACACTCGAAGTGGTACCTATACCTCAGAGCACGAGAGCTCATGGCAAGCCACGTCGATGTCAACCAATTATTATTCAATATGTGTGTGTTTAATTTTCATATTTCCATCTCATTTTTAATCTTCGCACTTCCGCCTCTCCCTAGTCGTAACTCATTTTAATTTATGTTTCCATCCTATTTTTAATCTCCGCACTTCTGTCTCTCTCCCTCCTGAGTTTCAATTAAGATAAGGGGTCACATAGTAGGCTCCTCTCCCTCCATCCCCAACACCGATCCTTGCCTTGATTCTGATCTCGCATAGGGTGTAGCGTTTACAACGCTCGCCGATTTTCATCGAATGCTGCTAACTCAAGCTCTCGTTCTTTCCGCTTGTCGAGATATGTTTTGGCGAGAAACAGTCCTTCCGAGTACGAGAACAGTATAAATATACTCGGGGAGTCTCGAACCCCACGATTTTGACTCTAACAGGGACGATATTTACCTGCCATTCAACCGGGGACGCCGCGTAGTGAACGTAATGATGGTGTAAATGCCCTATAATATATACCAGGTACATCATAATCATGCTACTGTAACTTATGTTGAAGTAGTTCAATTCATGGTGTGCATTCGATGGCCAGGCGTAGCCAGACGTTTTCGTGCTACTACCACCAGCGCTGTCTACGTTTAACCGCACAGCCGCGCCGTGTACATATCTAGTGATCCATGTATTGCCTCCACCTATCAAGGTCAACAGCCACCTGTGCTGCGTGTTTGCCACCCCCCCCCTGCTTCAAAACGCCACTGCCGCCCCCAAATATGAGAACCACATACGAGAACCACATTCGCATCCTCGTCAGACAACCGAACAGATCGCGTTATCAACAGAAAAATCCCCTCCACCCTGTGCGTAACCCAGCAGGTAAGGATACGAGAATTTAACCCGAGAGGAAAAATGGTTGCATTCCGTCTTCTGCTTGTGGCAGTCTTCTTCGGGCAGAAAGCCCAAGCACAACAATGCACCAGCGAGTTAGTCGACTGCCCGGTAAGCGTTTCACTAAGATGTATCAAGGCATACTATCTTGTACGACGAGTAGATGTGGGAAGTAGTTCCCCCTTGCCACACTACATTGGTTTTGTGTTTATATAGCATGCTATTTATTATCCTCGCCCTTCTATTCTCTCTGCCTCTCTAGTCGTAACTCAGATGAAGGGTCACTGCGTGAGTAGATTCTTCTCCCCCCTGCCTACCACGGTGCGTGCCTTGCAGTCGTATCGCGAGAAGAGTTTTGGACGTTTTCCCGCGTCAACTTTCGTCCAAATGTGCTTACCCACACTATAAGAGGCGCTGTCGACCGTCGGTGTCATTTGAAAAATAAAATCTCCGTACGGAGACTCGAACCCTCGACTTCCAACTCAACAGGCTTCTCAGTTACCTGTCGAACCACCGGGGAGACCGGCCACATTACACACTTTCAATGCCGGAGCACCGCAAAATGTTTATGGTCTCCAGTCGAAATAACCAGCAGAGGAATTGTCGGGTATAACGTTTGCGTTACGGAATCGATGCGCAAATTCTTACCATATACATGTCGTCTGCTTGCCCTGGCTGCTGTTCGCCGCCTGTTGAGATCTCTCATTTGAGGACTTTTTGTATCAACACGATGCAGAGCAAAACAGTACTTGCCAACGGTGCCAAGTGTTAGCGGCCCTATATAGTAAGTCCGAGCGTGCAATATTATATATACATCTGGCACCGCCGGTGTGAGGCTCTCCCGACTACATACTTTGAGTTCCCCATTAAGCAACGCTACATTGTGATGGCTGGTTATTTCCGAAATAACAACGCATGTTCGATTCTCGCCCCGAGTCAGGCGCTTGGGTGACAGTCACAAGGAGCTATTAATAGTTACCATTTCCTCTGATTTAGTGCTTATGTATGGAGTCTACTGCTTGCTCTAGGTATGTGTGTGTGTTCTTCACATTAAAACGTCCCTTCCACCCGTCGACATGCAGCACACCCAGTCAGTGTCTGTGACGATTCTTCATCGTAGAGAGCTGGTACCGGTTCTTCTGTTGTGACAAAACTACGACACAGAGATACTACGCTGTAGGTACCGTAGATAAAAATTAAGTGAGATTTTGAATTGAAACTCGAGCGTATGTGATAACTGTCGTTGCGCACATGTGTGTATTCATCACTGCTACCTTTCGCCAATTGCAATATCTTCGCGCTTAACCTTTCTTAATCGTCGTGCGTGTACGACAGTCAACCATCCCGTGCACGGAAGTGGTACCTAATTTACAATACACTGACCTGTTTTCAATCGGCTCTAATATCCCTTGATATCCGACGTATCGGTGTGCCGGCTTTTTTGCAGTGCGACGACCCAGATGAACCTTTGGTAGAGTTTGATGGCATCTGCGCCACAGTGCGCCAGCCATTTTGCGCAGCCTTTAGCCCGGGGTTCTTCTGCATTAGCGGGAACTCCATCAATGATGGGAAGGTAAGTGCACTGAGGCGGTCGATGGTAGGGGTGCAATGGATGCGCGCGTTCTGAGATAAGGGTGCCACGCTTTGCTTTGTTCTGGGGCTCCTTCTTCGCTCGGGGACCAACATCTCTCCCCAAAGAAAAATAAAGGAATAAACATTTTCATTCTGAATGGACAATGCCCTGCACGTCGTCGGAAGGCAAATAATAACAATACGTCATGAAACAGCAGGAATAAAGTGAAACCCCATGGGCAATTTTCATCGAAGACGGGGGATGACGTCTCCCGGTACGTCCCGTCACCACGTCACGTCGGCCACGTCACCCGTTCTTGCCGTCACGATCCCGCAAACCCCTATCCCTTCCAAACAAACCGTTTCATATCCCTGCCAACCCCTTTGGAAACGCGAATAGCAGCGTAGCACGTAGCGGCGTAGCAGCGTACGAGCGTAGCAGCTTGGGCAGCAATAGTATATTGAGTATGCGGAGGGAAGGATAATTGGGTCGATGATTTTGATTGGTGGTTTTCGACGACTTGTGTCAGCTTTTTCATTTTAAATGGATAATGCCCTGCACATCGGCGGAAGGCAACTCGTAATATTATGGATAATAATACATCATGAAACAGCAGGAAGAGTGCGAAGCGCGATGGGCAATTTTCATGTTTTCATGGTCTATAAATCACACACCTTGGACAATAGACAATAATAGTCTAATTATGTAACAATAGTTTTCTATTACAATTGACCTCTGTCAATTGTGGTTCTCGATTTCAATTAATTGAAACGCATCGAGCTCTATCGCACAGATCAATGATATTAATAGAAATTCACCGGGCCCTATTGTCCATTCAAAATATTTTAAGTTACAACCAGCAGCTTCAATGGCCGAAGCAATTGGCATTATTAGTTGTCTACGATACTTCATTGTTGAACCCGTAGTCTATTGCGATTTACTATCCCATTCTATTGTAACACCAATAATAGCCTACACTTATATTGTCTGTGAGAATTGTTCCGGCAATTTCATTTAAATAAAATCCTTATAAATCGCTTGTGCTGGCAATTCCATTTAGATGAAAGCCTTACAAAACAATCTGTGCTGGCAATTCCATGTAATTGACATCGTTCTAAATCAATTGCGCGCGCAATTGCATTTAACTGACATCATTTTAAATCAATTGTGCTGGCAATTCCATTAAATGGACATCCGTCCAAATCAATTGTGCTGGCACTTCCATTCAATAGACATACTTCTAAACCCATTGTGCTGGCATCTCATTTATTTGACATCATTCTAAATTGGGTGCGCAGGCAATTCCATTTAGTAGGCATCTTTCTAAATTGTTGTCCTGGCAGTTTCATTATTTTGACAGGCTTCGAAAGAAATTGTCCACACAATGAGGCATTTCCATCAAATAGACATTAATATTATGTTGCCGGTTAATTCACTCCGCACGCTGTAATTAGCGTTTTACACATCAATGGATGCATGCGGATGTTATTTCTTGAAGTTGCAAAAACAACGATTCATGAGGCTGTCTAGCGATTGGAATCGCCGGGCCAAGTGATTCATAAGGCCGTCTATTAATTGTAATTGACCAGACAACTCATTTCAAATGCTGGTCATTTAAATTAGATTATCGGACAAAACACCTTGCGGCGGGTTACATCCCGTCTCTGCTTAAGCTTTGGACAATAGACACCACAATAGACTATTTCGTCTACACTAGACCCACCGAAAAGTCTATTAATTGGAATTTGGTGGACAATTGATTTCAACGTATTTCTGCAATTGGAATTTCGAAGACAACAGCATATTTTAGTCCACCTACTAGTTGGAATTCCTTAGACAATTGTTTTAGACCTCTGCTAATAAACTGGATTTATCTCCTGCACCTGATTCGCTCCGGAGACGCCAATTGGAATTGACCAGACAACATATTTCAGAGGATGTCCATTAAATTATATTTACCGGACAAAACATGTTGCGGCGGATTACATACCGTTTCTGCTTAAGCCTTGGACAATAAACGCCGCAATATACTAGTTCGCCTACAATAGACCCACCGAGAAGTCTATTAATTGGAATTAGGTGGACAATTGATTCCTAACATATTATTGCAATTGGAATTTCAAAGACAACAGCAAATTGCAGTCCGCCTACTAGTTGGAATTGCTTAGACAATTGTTTTAGAGCTCTGATAAATAACTGGAATTGTCCCCTGCAATTGTTTCGCTCTGGAGGCTCCAATACTCTATTACTTCTTCAATAGGATACAGGACCTACCCACAATAGACTATTGCTTTTACGGTAGATATTACGGATGTCCATTTAAATGGAATTTGTCGAGATATTTTTTTCGTGGTGCATCTATTAATAGGAATGGTTCGGCCAATAGGTATGTGTCCTGCCCTTACAGTAGATATTGTTTCGGCAATTATATTCTTGTCTTGTCTACTAATTGGAATGGTTCAATCAAACCGTTTCTGCTCTGACCTTCCAATTGTAATCGTTTCAACAAATTATTTCTGTTTTTGTCTATCCATAGGAATGGTTGGATCAACAGGTTTCTGCCCTGACCTTCCTATTGGAATTGTTTCAACCATTTGTTCAAGGTCTTGTCGATGAATTGGTATAGTTTTGTCAATAGGTTTCTGTCATGACGTTCCAAATTACACGTTTGGTTGGTTCAATAGGGTTTGTCCTGATCTTCCAAGTGTTCGTGTTCGATCAAATGTTTATGACTTCCACAATTCCAATTAATAGAACGTGCTCGAAATCATTCGGTTGGACAATTTCAATTGATAGACAGCACTCAAAACAAATGGGCTGGACAACTCCGACTAGTAGATCTCACTCGAAATAATTTGACTAGGCAATTGCAATTCATCGGCATCACTCGAAATCGTTTACTTGGACCATTGCATTTAATAGACGGCATTCGAAACCAAATGTCTCGGCAATTCCAATTAATGGACAGCACCCGAAATCGATTGTAGGCATAACTCTAGTTAGTGGACAGCACCCAAAATCAGTTGCCCGGACAATTGAGTAAGTATACTTCAATCGAAATAATTTCATTGGGCCAATTCAAGTAATGGACAGCATCATAAATCAATAGTAGCCACAATAGACTCTTGTAGTACGAATGGTCCAAAGAATTGCCCAAGGCAATTCCAATTAATCGACAGCACCCAAAATCAATTGTCTGGACAATTCCAATTTGTAGACAGCATCCGAAATGAATTACCTGTACAATTCCAATCAATATACTTCAATCGGACTCATTTGGGTGGTTAATAGACCACACCCAAAAATAGTTATAGACACAATAGTCCAATGAAATAGGAATTGTTCAGGGTATGCTGTAAATATAAAGTACAGCACACCTAACATCAAGCAGGCGAATATGAAAGCCAGACAGGTCCTTTTTTTACGATCCCATGTATCATTTTTGCACGTTCGTCCCTCTCCTTACATACTATGTTCGAGTATCTGGTTCGTATACCCTTGGCAGGTGGTAGCACAGGTGTGCGCTGGTAGTAGTTAAACTACCTTGCTGGCGCTTGAAAAAGTACAGAAGATAGTTGATGTTGAAAGCAGCCGCTTGTGGGCAGAAAGGCAGAAGACGAGAGGGAAAGAACAAGAGTGAGAGGGTGTGCGCTTGCACGGCCGTCCTCGATCAACTCAGATCTACGACTAAGTAGGTCGTATCCTACGGGGACGTTGTAGTGTCTACCTATAGCAACTTTCCCTCATGCTTGCTCGTGGAAGCTTAGCTAATGCAACGTCCCGATGACCAACCAGACATCATCTTCTCGTAACTTGCTTATACGTACGTATATATGTGGTGACTATTGTACCGCATAACTCGAACGTAGTTATACCGCATTACTCCTACAGGTACTACGTGGTTCCGCCGCGTAATTGCTACCAGTACTCGTACTCGTATATACGTGATACTTCAAAGCAGTAGATATACCGAACGCATAACGCTGACAGCTATGCTTCTGCGTATTCAGCAGTACTCCATGATACTGGGTATTGACTGATAGACTGCTGTACTGCAGTCGCTACTGAACATATTTCACGACAATAGGCTTTACTGTTGCCTATTTCTTAACATACTACTACAGTATAATAGTCGTAACTCAGATCCGGCGTCACAAAGCAGACCCTTCTCCCTCCACACTACAGTTCGTGCTTTGGTTTTTATCGCGCAGAAGTTCAGCGTTCCCAACGCTCGTCGATTTTCATTGACTTTTGCTAACTCACGTTCTCGCGCTTTCCGATAGTCAAGATACTGTTAGCGGGAAAACGTCCGTACGTACGAGCATGCACTCGGGGGGGCTCGTACCCACGACCTTGAATCTAACGAGCACGAGATGCACCTGTCATTTCACAGAGGACGCCGTCTTTGTTTTCTTTTAATTTTTCCTTCCTAGACATAACTCAGATCCGGGGTCACGAAGTCGGCTCCTTTCTACCTTGCCTTTTTATCGCGAGGAGATTTCAGCACTTTCTTCCCTCGTCAGCTCTCGTCGAATTGTGCTTACCCGCACGCTATATTATGCGCTCTCGACAGTAGTTGGTGTCATTTGAGAATAAACATCTCCATACTGAGACTTGATTCCTCGACGTCCAACCTAACAGCCTTCGTGGTTACCTGTTAGACAACCTGGGCGACGGGCTTCACGTGTGTATGTAGAGAATAATAGGAAATTCGATACGTAGTCGCTATATATATATCAAATAGCGTTGAAAACGTCCTCTCTAAAAGAAGAAATATAACCTGGGTCAGCTTTCCTGTTTCCAAATAGGCGTTCTTCACTGTATGCAGGTATCATAAAGCAAACATAAATATGTTCCAGCGACTCTGCTGTATGGGGTAGGGTCCCTTGGTTAACGAGCCCCCTTAATCGCGAATTATTATAGTTTAGCAAATTGCGCAATAAACCCCCATCGAGGCATGCGTCACTGACTGGGGCGCCTCAAAAATGTACGGTGTTCCTCATTTTCGAAGCTTTGCGGGGTCTAGGGATCACACCATATGTCTGCCATATCCAGGGGTGTCTCTCTACCGGTGACAGTAGCTTCATGTTCGTACTTGAACAGCTGTACCGTTAGAACCGACGTAGTGGGAATTGGGGACGTCACAGGCCATCAGTTAACACTATCGCTTATGTACACCCGTTTGGGTTGATCTTGGTCTATCTTCCGACCCGAGGGTTCCAACGATGCTTGGCCTACGGGCTCCTGCGGTGAGTTGAGGACTGTAGCTCAGAACCGAAGTAGTCGTAGCCCTTTTAGAAAAACACCCGGCTATAGTCGCGAATAAAACCTCTCTTACTCAATACACCTAACGGATACGAGTAGCACTTTTCATACTCACTAGCGAGTAATTGAGGCCACAGTACCCGCGCACTCGCGGGTCAGGGTCTCGAGTACCCGGCTACACGATGTTCCACGACAGAAATACCAGGGGCCGCCAATTTCCCATTCTCTATACCACGTTTCCTGAGCAGCACATCGTACCGATCTGCAGGAAACCCTATATAAGGCGCACGAAAATATCAGTTGCGACACCTTCCGTCGAGATGTTCAACTGGAACCCCCCGAATCGGTGTATAATGCACCCATGTTATAAATCGCTGTTATATTGAGTGGGGGGCTTCTCTGGCCCCTTCCCTTTTTAAACTTAACTCTGGGGTCGAATAGCAGATACACATCCGCCCTCCCAACTACCTGGTGTGTGCCTGCAGGTTCGACGCTGGAAGAGTTCAGCGTTTTCTCACCTCGTCTCCTCGCGTCGCAATGCGCATACTAAATTCCAGGCGCGTTCGGCAAGTCCATTACTCCCACAAGCCAAAACCGTACGCTCCAGGGTTTTTGATCTCGTGTCATTGGGCTTCAACCAGGGTACACCATATGTTATAGTATGCCGGGTTTAAGGACAAACACAAGTCAATGTGCGAATCACTTATGGTGGTATGGTGTTATAGGTGCAAAGGGAGATGCGTTGTAGCGTACATCTACTTTACGCATGGACGTGTCGACATGGTCACGTGTTGGTTTCCTGCGTGGGACAATGTTTCTATAGTTGTTGTCTAGATACCAGTGTTCCAGCCCTTTTATGACCTTCTTGTCTCTGCCCCTTTGTAAACGTATATCTCAGTTCCGGGGTCACTAAGTGGGCTCTTCTCCCCCCTCCCTCCTTGGGTACCCCCTTGGACTTTTGCCGCGAGAAGGGTTCAGCACGTTCGACCCTCGTCGACTTGCGTCGAATTGTTCCTACGCAGACTGCAATAGTTTCCTACACACGCTGCAATAGTCGCGTTCGATAGTTCGTGTCAATCTTACGCTGGTGCGATAAGCGGTTTACACGCGCAACGGGCTACCCCTTCCATTTGATGTTCCACTGTTTCCCGTCGGGGCATGGAAAGCAGGTACAATGAACAAGACCACGTCGCCGAGGTGAATCACTGCAACCAAGTGTGCATGATTTGTGCACAAAGTACGGGCTGCGACTAACTGTTATAAGGCACACTACCGACTACTCTGCTATCATATAGGCCACGTTACCTAATGGCCTGCGGACAATGTTTGGTACCCAACCAAATATTATATGTATTCAGGTGGCCGGGACACCCTCCTTCCAAACTGGGTAGCGTAGGTACTGACTAGCGTAGAACATCCAAGCAGGGTGTCGACAACCTCTCAATGCGGAACACCTCCTCGATAGCGTGCTACAGTAGACTCTTAATATTTCCTCAAAACCAAGGGGGTTCAATGCCCACACCATGCAAGCGGGGTTCAACGGCCACCCATGCAACCAACACCGTAATGCTGCCCTCAATATTGCGTGTCCAAATGGCCGTCCCTTGCACATTGCATTTGTATATATGACGAAACGACCACGTACTCCCTCGGTTGCGACCCCAGGTGTGCGGAGATGCCGGCTTCAGTGGCACCACGGTAGACTGCATCTGCAGCAACGCCGTATGCGTATTTGCCGACCAGCCTTGCAGTGAGTTGGGGGCTGAACCTCGATTACGATAGAGGCATGCCACATTAAAGGGGGGATTCTCCGTGTCGGGGTCGTGCCCGCCGCTGCTTCACGTATGCCCAAATATGTTGCAATCATATATAGTGCAGTCAGTAGTAGTTCAGATCGAAGATCGACAAGTAGTGTAGATCAAAGATCAAAAAGTTGTGTAGATCGAGATCGACACAAACAAAACGACCGTGCTTCCAAGGGGTGAACACGCACGAGTGAGAATTTGCGCGATAAAATGTGTTTTGCAATAGTTCACGAAAAACCGCTAGGGGATACAAGGAATGTTGTACTCACCGCGAACGACGTTTTCTGAATTACACTACGTACGGACAGTGCAGGCGTCTGCAGTGTCACAATACCTCGTCGATAATGTGAAACTAAACCTGTTTTGTTTTTGTTTTTTGCCCTCGCACACTTATCAACAACGGCATTGATTGGCACTCAGCCTGATTCAGAAACACAAACATTGATTTAGCGAAAAAGACCTACTAAAGGCCTGGTTTCGTGAAATAATCCGCTGATTTTGGACCCAAACTGTTTGTTTGTCATATTATAAATTTGAAGTAAAGTTTTAACAGGGCAATCGTGTTCACGGTATGGTTGTTGAGATTGGGATAACTAAGATTAACATTGTTGAATCTTCATGGCGGTCCGAAACATGGCGGCTGACACTTACTTGTGTTCGTTTTTTTTTGTTGTGTGTTAGTTAATGTTAAAGCTGCAGAAAAAACTCAAAACACATCGTACACCTGCGTCTTGACAGTGGAACGAATCTGAAAAAGATCCAGACCTCATGTCCTGCACATTACGATAATCAAGAAACACTCTCATTTGTTTTTATAAGCCCTCAGAAACCATGGCGCAACGTTTCCCAGCGGGATGTCAAGCCTGTCGCTGAAACCACATCGTAGCTATTGCGAAACGCGTTAAAAACGAGCGTAGGATTACGTGAAAGGTCGGCTCGCAGCAGCTTTATTATTATTTTCGTACTTGAGTTGTAGTCGCACTTGAGCTAGTTTCAAAAGAGATCCCCTTTTCTGTACGACGTTCGTTGGACGTGAGTTTCCTTGCCTGCCCCTGTAGATCCTGCCGGGGGCGACCTCGGCCATTTTCGCTTCGTGTCTCGGGGGGGAGTGCTATTTTCGTTTTGTTTTGCCAAACCGATTGTTCCGATATCCATTGTCTACTCCTACATCTAAGAAGGCACCAGTCCATAGCACAGTATACTGTACGCCAGGTGGCTCAATACACAGTATGTATTTTGAACGTTCAATCCGATGGTCCCCGGTTTGAACCCAAGATAACTTTGTTTCTGTTCGTTTGCGATCTACTCTATGGTTTCCTCTATTTTTTGCTTTGGCACAGCAGGGTATATTTTGTGGCTGCTGCTGCTGCTTCTTCTTGTTTTCGACAATAACGTTGTTTGACCACGTTGTATACATCTACATATCATATCGTAGCATACCAACAGGTAGCATGCTATAGGAATATGAATTATTCGAGTTGTCTTATACAGTATTATTACTAATAGTATTATTGCTTCTGTTGTACGAACAAGTGCCAGTAGGTTATAACGGCGCACCTTGAACTAGGGGCTCCAGCTGGGGGGGACGGCAAACAAAAGAAGACGAGAGCGATGCTGGATACATATTTGTGAAACTTCCAGCTCAACCGTGTTTTAATACTAAAAGATTTGCCCGCTTCACTTTAGTGATATACGTAGCCCTTGAGTTGCTCGTTGACAACCAAAATTCCTGCAGGATACCATCGTCTTTGCTGAATCGTACGAGAACGACCTCTAGGGCCGCGGCGAAGAAAACGTTGAACAACAGTGGGGACAGCACACACCTTTGTCGCAAACCTTGCGTGACCAGGAACCAGTCCGACAGTTCTCCGTCGTCCATGCGCACCGTTGACAACCGAATTTCCTGCAGGGTCGAGGGCATGTTTCCTGTGATGGGTTGCACAGAGATCGTGCCAACTGTATAATAACACGGCAGAGTAGGGTATTGATGATCTGAATCGTGTTCTGTCGGAGGCCCTCCCCTTAGCATTTACTCGAGGCCTGCGCATGGCTCCGAATGTTAGAACAGACTACAGCGGAAGCAGTATCGGGTGACTGCAGTGCGCCACATGTTCGGTGCACTGACGAGAACGTACCCGCGCTGCTCTGAGGTCAGTAAAACTCGATATTGATAGTCGGGCGTACGTGTGGAGATGGGGTCAACATCTCCCTCTAGACTTGACCGAACAGGACGGTGAATATGATTTGGGTTTTACTTTCTGCTGATACACCAACAGGGACCTTTGGAACAACAGTGACTTGAACCCCACTACTGCCATCATTCTAAATAAGTTATGGACGGTGTCAGTAATGATCCATCGACGACGCAACCGACCCAAAGGAATTAATGGTTACCATGGTATGGAATCTCGGAGCTGCGTATAACCTATTTTTATCAGGAGCTCGAGCATCACTGCACCAAGATTATACTACTACCGTGGTGTTTTGAATCGCCGCTGATCTAACACATATATGGTTCACTTGCTGCGAATTACTCGTTGCCGTGTTCGTGGATGTCGTCGCCTTTGTACGATTCAGCCTTCATCGACCAGGCTTCGCCATCTCCAGAACTGCCGGTCCCGGATAGATGCTCACCAGGTGCGACGACGGTTGGAATGGCAGGTGTTTCTGTATGCGCGTGTATCATTGCAGTGAATGGTAACAATGGATTGCAGCCAATCACCGGGGATATATGTGGTCATTAGCCTGGATTACGGGAATTATTTTGTTCCCCAAGGAGGGGTACGTATTTTTTCAGGGTGTGGGTTTGTGTGGTTCCAGCGATACATGGCCCCGGGACAGGGACCCAAGCCGGAAATTTTATCATTTTTCTGGTGTATATATGAGTAGCTGTTGACGATATTCGACACTACCGTGCCATCCCTCTCATCATTAGAATGCGATTTTCAATTTTTGACGAAGGTTCTCGTGATCGGGACCCCTGGCAAAGCAGCCATGGCCGTTGTCTTACTTGATTTAACTATTGATTTTGTCTGCACTTTTCATCAAATTCTCAGAAATTATTTTGTCTGGTACTACTTTTTTTTCTCACTTTTGATCAGTTTCTCAGAATCTTACTTGTCTACACTCATCAGTTTCTCAAATTTTTATCTGTCCACTATACGTTCTACTCTAACATAAAAAGAAGAATGTAGGAAACGTACACGGGTCTCGAACCCCGGACTCTTGTGTTGAGAAGTCGCTGAACCACCTGTTACGCTACTCGTACAAGACATGTATACCTCCATTTTCTCTTTATTTATATAGTAGACGTACTCCAACTCTCATAATTTCATCTGTCAACTACATTGTTCTCTAAAAAAATAAGTTGGGAGTCGTTCACGGTTCTCGAACCCCGGATTCTTGCGTTGACAAGTTACTGACTCCCCAAACAAAAATCAAGTTATTTCAGACCCCCTATACAAAAAGCAAGTCATTTCAAACCCACCATACAATTTCAAGCCAATCCAGACCCCCCATACAATTTCAAGTCATTTCAGAATATCACAATTCAAAAAACGAAGTCATTTTAGACCCTCGATACAACTTCAAGTCCTTTCAAACCCACCATACAAAAAAAAAAATTAAACCCCCCATAAAATTTCAAGTAATTTCAGACCCCTCTAACAAAAACCGAGTCATTTCCAGACCCACTACACAAAAACCGAGTCATTGCCAACCCCCTGTACAAAGACCAAGACATTTCAGACCTCCCAAACAAATTCAAGTAATTTCAGACCCACCATACCAAAATCGAGTCAATCCAGACCCCCCATACAATTTCAAGTAATTTCAGACTCCCCATACAAATTCAAGTCATTTCAGACCCCCTTTACCAAAATCGAGTCAATCGAGACCCCTTATACAATTTCAAGTAATTTCAGAAGCACAATACAAACATCAAGTAATTTCAGACCCCCATACAAAAATCAAGTCATTTCAGACCCACCATATAATTTCAAGTCATTTCGAACCCCCCATGAAATTTCAAGCCATTTCAGAACCACAATACAAAAACCAAGCCGTTTAAGACCCACGATACAAATTCAAGTCATTTCAGACCCTCTTTGCCAAAATCGAGTAAACCAGACCCCCATATAATTTCAAGTAATTTCAAAACCACAATCCAAAAAATGTGTCATTTCCGACTCTCTATACAAAAATCAAATCACTTCAGACCCCCTATATAAATGCGATTCATTTTCATCACTGATACAAAAACCAACTCATTTCAGACCCAGCATACAAGCAAGTTCAAGTCATTTCAGACTCCAGATACAAACATCAAGTCATTTATAACCCCCTATACAAAGTTCAAGTCATTTTAAACCCACTGTGCAAAACCCAAGGCATGTCAGGCCCACCATTCAAATCCAAGTCACTCCAGACCCACCATACAAAAACCGAGTCATTTCAGCACCACCTCACAAAAATCAGGTGATTTTTACTCTTGATGTTCCTCCAGAACTTCAGGGCCTCGCGCACGTGGAGCAGATACTGATTGCCGTATAGCTCGCGCCATGATGCGCGTGTAACGCCTGAAAGGAGGGCAGAGGGAGTTCTCTGGGCACGTTGTCGACGTTTTTTCCGGTATTTTTCCCACCAATGCACACAAGTTGACGACAGTTACTACTATCCTGCTGCGCGAGTTCCTAGCGACAGTTATACTATCTTTACGTATATCTAGTAATAATCGGCAACCTTCCTAGCTCCCTAGACCGTTAACCCCCTTCCGGGTATACGTCCGTCTTCTAAATCCTATTCTCCGGCAAAGCACTAGACAATCCGATCACCGCCTACCTCAGTATATCGTTCCACGCACCCCGTGTTTTGTTTTGACACAACACAGACACTGACGACACCCTGACTGGAGACCCTCACATGACCGGCCTACGAGGTCAGCACACTGAATGGTCCGGCGTCGATGGCGGTTGGTACAGCTTGATCAAACACGACGACGATAGCCAGCTTTTCTTGAACGTCCGCTTAACCGCACCTCTAGCCGCGGACTTTCCCGACCGGCAGCTGGTCACGGGCGTGGCCGTCATATCCGATGGACATTCGCTCGTGATCGAGGTGAAGGACCCGTACTCGGTTGCGACGACCGGCTGTCTCGATGGAATAATACCTTGTCTTGCGGACGGTGCTCTGCGGGTCACTACAGATGGAAGCGAAGACTCGTACATGCTGCATCCCATGGACGGCGCAGTGATCAACTCTGGGACCATGGTGCTATCCGCAGCGAACTTACCTACGGAATGCACCAAGTTCGGAGGGGACAAGATATGGGCGGAGACATTCGCCGACATGCAAGCGAGTCGCCGACACCTAGAAGACGGGGAGAGTTTCGAAGACTGGGTGGTCCGCTCCTCGTTTTTGGCAGCGCCGCAGTGGTGCGCAAAGTACGTATCGGAGCGTGGCCTCGCTGAGGTCCAGTCCAAGTTTGCAACATTCAGGATCCAGACAGCCTCGGTGACCGTGCGCCTCAACGTTGGCGAAAACTACCAAGGTGGTGGCGAGCGGGACTGGGACGGCCGCGTTCTGCCTGACCTCGATTTCTGGCAAATGGATGTAGGCCTGGCGAACCTCCACATCGGCGAGACTCTGACGGGTATTCTCGGCGAAACGTCGCGGCCTGTCCTGGATGAGGCAGGCATCGAGATCATGGAAGGACCCAGGGTGATCCGGGGTGCGGTGGAAGATTACCGTCTGTCCGGTCCACTTGACCAGAGCTTCAACAGGATGTCCGCCCCGTAAAACGTTGCGGGAGGACCATGGTGATATGTGGCGTGTTGCACTTCGCGTTGCAGTACGTTTGCCCACAAGCGAGGTACATAACGGAACACCCGATACATGAACGAGCAATAGGAAGGGCAGCCTATGTTATTGCAGGAAAACATGACCCACAGTGCTCGTTATTCTGAAGTAAGTGTAGTATGCACCGATCCGCGTTTGCGAAATCCAGCCCGCATTTGCTCTCCTGTTCAATACTCGTAGGTGTACCGTGCTGTAACCCATATGCTGTATTCTAAGAAGATGGGTGCGGTGTTCGAGCATCGGGCGCGTACCCCATGTTGCTTGGTGCAGTAGGGGGGGGGGGTGTAATCTCGTCAGTCGTGAATCGTCGACGAGTGGGCGTTCTACACGACACGAGGAGCGTATTCTGCACTTGCGTGAAGATTCAAGGCCCAGGGCGTGCGGAGGAGAGTGCAACATATGTGGGTGTGAAGGTCAAGGCGAGAGACGGTGCGTCGGCACACTGGTGGACAGTCGATGAGTTTGGCGTAGACGCTCACACGTAATTTCGATTGGTAGGATACCGTTTCAGGACATACATCCTGCGAAACGATTGGTGGTATGTTGAAACCGACCAGTGGCGAAAGAAGATGCGGGCGACAACTCGTCATGATACTTCGTACGCTCATGGATATTTCAACTATTTGTGCAACGTATATCATACCTGGTGCATGCGAGAGTTTATACGGTTAAGAGGCCGGTGTAAGCTGTCAGTCCGAATAGATGCATATGGCAACCAAACGATGTGTTTCGAACGAAACGTCAACTCCCTGCGACGTACTCGTACGTGTCGCCTGGTTTAGATATTTCTTCTTTATTCGCACACGTTGTTATTGAATCATCCTCGTGCCGTTCTTCATCTGCAATCGGGTGGCGGTGGTGATACTGCCGTGGTTGATATCGGTCTACGGAGATTTTGAATGTATACTGTTTGAGGTGGCGTTATATAAGAATGCCTCGATTCGTTCTTACTCGAGCTGCGAGGTGCTGATGCGCGTGCTACGCGTTTGGTACAGGCGGGGGGCTTTCCCATCTGACCAGTACAATACTATGTGTGGGGTATGTATCGCCTTACTTACGGTGACTTGAAAGTAGCATTGGCACGCTTTGAGGGGGCTTCGATCAGTTCCTTCCTGTAAACCGCTTGGGGGGGTTGCGGTGGTTGTCGATTTTCTCGAGACCAGGACGCAGGTACGTCGACGATATTACCGCAGACTTTCGCTGCAGACACCGTAGCCAACTTCAGTGCCACTCGCGGCAAAACCAGTTCGTAGGATGGCTGAGATTGAGCCCCATGAAGTTTACCACGATGACGTTGAAGAGCCTTTCCACCCGTAGGTAGGGCCTTTCGCGTGGTTGGCGAACCGTATTCGCCCGGACACTCTCAACGTGTTTAGACCGACGGTAAGGTATTCTGCGGCGGAGAAAGTATCACACAGCGGTGTAGCGCTGAACGACGTGATGAACATGGCCGCTACAAATGCTTGCCGCATAACCTTTCAGGATCGTATACATGAGTAGTGAAGTCCAGTTGGAGCTGTAACGTGGGTTCGGACAGTGCGCAAACTACGATGGACCGGATTCATGTCTCGTTTGGACTCGTAAAGTGCGCTGGTGCCCGTGTGTTGCTGTTTTACCTTGGCGCACATAAAATTCGTTACGTAGGTAGGGATATCCACGCATTTCGCACGACGAAACTCATGCGGCATGTGTTGAATTTATTTCCCCCGGATCCATTGCGATTGGCCTTGGTAGGTTCGTACTGACAACACATGAGGATGTCTCGTTTTGGATTGCCGTGAATCGTTGGCAACTGAGTATAATCTATGATGGAACCTGGTATTGCCTGTTTTCCAGGACTGGAAACTATTTTTGACGGAATTTGAGATGGTAGATTCATCGGGCCTTTTGCCACACGTTGTTCGGGACCCGTAATATTTGATCCGAGTAGGGGGGCTGTTTCCGATGAAGCGTGGGTGGTTGGTTCTGATCCACGGCGATGTGGAGATATTATTGTGTACTGAGGCAATACCTTTCTCGATGACCTGCACCCGCATGCCGCATCAACGGGGTGGCTCGCCTGCCACGGCCAGCGCGTGCCATGTTGAGGATGTGGGCTGGCAATGCCCGGCAGTCCCATGTCTCAAGATGACAATGTTACGCATTTGGTTTGGAGGCTGTGCCAGCTGGCACTTGTTTGTTGAATTTGTATGTTCCGTATTTACTGTCTGTTACTTTGGCAGGTTCACATTGAAATTTACATGTGAGATATTTGATATTGGGTTTGCCGTTTTACGTTGACGATTACGTAATGTGTATGATGCAATCCGATATTGGTTACCGTGCCTGTCTTTTGGGGGGGATGGAATTCGGGGTTGCCTGCTTATCTGGCCTTTATGACACGATGCTCAGGACACGTCGTATCTCGCACCGAGTAGGGAGGCCGTATGGGATTCTGCGTGTGGTGCCTGTTACCAGTCTACGGACACGTGGGGTTTATTTGCTGAGGCCTTAGTGTTTTGGGCGACCTGCCCCCGGATGCCGCATCAGCGGGGTGGCTCGCCTGCCGGGGTGAGTCCGTGGTATATGGTACTGATGCAGCCGAGAGTGTTGAGCGGTATGATATCTACTTGAAGGCGGTGTCATACTCTGTTTGGAGACTTCACCCCCATACGCTCGAGCGTAGTTGTCGTATCGCGTTAATTTAAAGAGATCTGGATAAATATATACATTAAAACTGACATTGAGATATTTGGGATTGGGATTGCCGTTTTACCTTGGCAATTATACACTATGTATGTATGATGGAAATCGGGATTGCGGTCACCGTGCCTGAAACTGGGAAATCGCAAGGAAGTTGAAGCTTCACGTTTACCTGGCAGTCCGTGACACGTTGTTAGTCACCTGCTGTATTTCGCACCGAACAGGGGGGCTGTTTGTGACGGTGCGGTGGTTGGTACTGGTTGACGGAGAAGTGGAGTTCGTGTTGTGTACTGAGGCAATACTGTTCTGGGTGACCTGTCCCCGGGTTCCGCACCAACGGGGAGGCTCACCCAACGCGGCCAGTGCGTCAGATAACAATAATACATGATTCATGTGTGTGTACTGCTGTTTTCTGTGTTATTGTTTCTGTGACACAATGGTATACGAGTCATGTGTGGGATAATGGAGCCTGTTCCACTGGGGTTACAGTCGATGTGTGTATGTAGATATGCAACTAAAGGCAAGGTTTGTGCGTGTATGCTTGGGCTATAGCCAGGAGTATACGATACAAGTTTCCTCCTTCAGCCTTGCTTTCTCCATGAAAGGCGGCATGCGTCATTACAACAACGAACACAGCAAACATGTAAAATCGTTCATTTCGAGTGCGATGCCAAATAGAGTTGAATTAACTCGACCCAAAAAGGGTTACAAACAAACGCAAATAAAACATAAACATTAGGAGCGTCTCTATGGTAACCGAACGGCGTTGTTTGCTCTGGATCATAGTCGGGTACAGTATATCTATAGGCAGTTTGGGTACTGTGCCTAGTAGTGGAGTAGTGGTGGTGATTTTCCCCCGTCTTGTTCAGGCATGTGCCTCAATCGAGTTGTCAATACAGGGTGTAATATATATAACTATAGATCCCAATAGAACACCTCTCTTGATCGAACGTCATCATTTGAATATATTATCCTTTCGTTTAGCAATCCCGCTGCGTACCAGCAACGTTCTTTGAGCTACCCAAAACACTTGCGTACATCCCAAATATAGAAAAAAACACATTCGTGCAGTACCGCTCTTTGGGCGACTAAACCCACTTCCGTGTATTATATTATGGCCGTTTAGGGTCAGGGCTAGAGTTAATCGCGGGTGAGAACGAACGTTTGAGAGAAGTTTGCCAACCGGGTACCCAGTCGGTCTCAAGCAAGTCATCCGTGCAAATGTAGTCGCATCGCATGAGGATGTCCGTCGTCGCTAACTCAGTCGACAACGGTGCTGTTGTGTGCTATCTGTCTCGCTAGCAGATGAAGATAATGGTAGAGCGGAAACTCGAGTCAAGTATTTGCCGCCTAAGTGGATGTACGCTCGATAAACAGAGGCGGCATGCTTGGCCTTTGCCGGCGGCATGCGCGGCGTCGATCGCGCCGGCACGAACGTGGGCTAAGTTGGATGATATGTATTGACCGCGGTCATCCGTCAGGGTGAGCTTACTCAGCCTTGCGGCGGAGGATGCAACATCCACCAAGGAATGAGTCACTTGCCTCGCGCTGGGTACCACAGAAAGGCCACCGTGGTCCGTGCAGCGTGGTCCTTGCAGGAACTCTCAGACGAACCGCAGGAGGACGACGAGACTTCTCCTGGTTGACGGCCCCTAGCGCGATCCCGACTTTCTCCGGAACTCCGGGCACCACTCCCCCGGTTGTGCTTGCCAAGGCCGCCGGGACGACGTCCTGTGATACCACCAGTCCCAGACGTGCCTCCTCCGGTTCTTCCACCACCATCACGCCCACGACGATGGCGGGAGCCGCTACTACAAGTGTCACCAGCTCCGGAGCCACCGCCACCAGAGACACCACCACAAAACGCATCCCCACGACGGCGGTCTATATCGCGTTCGCGGCTGTCGCCGCTCCTTTGTTCGGGTGTTTCCGCAATTTTATCTCCTGCTCCGGTGTCGGCCAGAACACCGTTTCCCGGGCTGCATCGTGGGCCTTTCGAAGGGCCCTATCGAGCGCACGGGACGGAGCCGCCCACAATTTGTCTACGTAGTTGGTGATGGGCTTTCGATCCAAGGTCTTGCCCACCGATAGGACGTGTGGATTGAGCGACGTTGCGTCTAGGAGAGCCTTAGCCGTGCCCACGACCGCTTTGGCCAACCCGGGAACGAACGCCTCTCGTCGCAAATACGCCATGGATAAAACGCTGCCGTAGAGCAACGCCTCGTCACCAGACTGTTTCGAGCCGGAAACGACGTCCCGATGGCGCAGGAGAGAGGGCGTGGCTGGGGCAGCGTCGGTGGCCCTAGCACTGTATTCTCTGGCGATGATCTCGAGCTCTCTGGCGGTAGCTGCGGCCGCCAACTGTTCCGCTCGCTCCGCCGTGTCCACCTCCAGTTGTATGGCGCGACGGCGCTGTCGCCTTTGAGACTTCGCCTCCTTCGCCCGCTGTTGGGCGTATTTCAAACGCTCGAGTGTGCTGGGTGGTGCAGCGTGGACGTCCAGGTTGTGGGACAAGCCCTGTCTGCTGGCTTCCGTGCTCATGGGGGGTGACGCACTGGCGCTCTGTGGAACGTGGCGAGGGAGGAAAAGCCGCCGAGCCCTAGGAAGGGCGTCCCTCTTCCTCCTCGGCTTGCACGCGCTCTCCTGCCGCCGCGGAAGACTGCTCTTGATCCGGGCTCCAAGTCGCACGAGCGAACTTGTCCTCCGAGACGTGATCGTCAGAGGCTCCTGCCTCACAAGGGGCCTGGCGGTCGGAATCGCGCGATTTCGAACGCGAAGAGGATTCGGAATCCCGGCCAGTATGACGGAAACGCCTATTGGATTGCAACCTGCGCGACGACGACCGTTCCTCACCAGACGACACCACCTTTAAGGAGAGGGCGGCAAGGGGGAGGGCAGGGGGAGGCGGGCGGCGCCTGGACGGAGTGCAGCACGTCGAGAATGGGCAGGGGGGAAACGGCAGGGCGGCAGGGGAGGGGGGGGCAGGATGCAACACGGTAAGGATGGGCAGGGGTAAAGCGGCGGCGCCCCTACGAGTATTATGTATGGCTGTTCTTCCAAACGGCAAGACACACGGCCTCGTACACACCGGGCAGTACTATCAAGGCTTATACCCACGCCAACAGCAGTATAGTAAATTTGCTTCAACACCCACGGCAATAAAAAAAGGCAGCACCCCGCCACTATGCAGTGTGATAATCTATGTCCATAGACTGCATTACCGTATATGACAGTGTATACCACACCCCGTGGGGTGAATTTCAGCGCCAATTTCCGCCACAAGCAGGGGGGGCACAGACAACGAAAAAGGCGGCATTTCAGAACATCTCGCCGAGGTCTTTCCATAAACGGGCCGCTCGGGGTTTGCACTCGACCCTTCGTAGAGAAACTCGGCCTTGACATTCATCAGAGGGGGTGTGGTATACACTGTCATAAACGGTATAGTGGGTCGGGGTGTGTATCAGCCGATTAGTAAACGCCAGTATCTATCCGAACTGCAATACGCAATGCAGGGTGGAACAATGTTTGCATTGGCTGCATTATATAAGGTCAGCTCGTGCACCAATCGAATAGGAACGGACAGTATCCGTCTGAACAGCAGTACGCAATGCTTTGTGGAAAACTATTTCCATTGACTACATTATATACGGTCGGCGTCTGCCCCATTCCTACTGCATACTAAAAGAGGGTGGCATTATGTCGCCAGCATAGCACCAAACCCGCTGCAGGTGTTATTGCGCCACCAGCATAAAATAATAGGGTGGTACTGTACCCACTACAGTATAAAAGGGGTATCATTGTGCCACCACCAGCACAATAAAATGACGGTCGAAAATACCTGCTTCCGTATAAAACACGGCAGCATAGTACCTAGAGCAGCAGTACGGCAGAGGAAAGACAGTACCTACTGCGGTATAAACAACGGCAGCAGCGTGCCTACAGCACCAGTACAGCAGAGCCAAGATAGTGCCTACTGCCGTATTAAACTGCTGTATTGTGCCTACAGCTGTATATAGGGCGTACAACGGGCCTGCAGCAGAGGCAACATAGCACCTACTGCAGCATGAAACTGCAGTATAGGGGCCTACAGCAGTGTATGGGGGGGGCAACGCCGTATACGAGGGCACACTGCTGTGTATAAGTGCCCACTGCCGTATATATAATCAGGCTGTTGCGTATAAGGGCCCACTTCTGTTGTATATAAGGGCAACACGAGTTTCAGCACCTCGTGTCATACCGTAAATGAATGAACCATCATTTTGTTGTAGGCCCGAATAAATCCGTGACGAGAAACTTGCATAATTAATGATCGAACGATCCTTGCAAGTAAGTTCAGTAGCGTGCACGCGTGCGTGTGTACAAGCGGGCAGAGGCGTGAGACGACCAGAGTGAGTCGTTCTGCCCGCGTGGGGTGCCAAACTACGGGGGTCCGCATCTGACTTTTCCCGAAATTTATGAAAAGTTTAAAAACAAAAATCGCAGAATCACAAATAAAAACGAACAGCCCAGAATTAGGATACGTTTCAAAACCAAAGGTAATTGCCCCAACGATTCGTATGACGAAACAGAAGGCATGCTCAGCAACACAAGGAACTGGAGCTCCCTTCTACCTGATGCCGGTGTCATTTGAGCTCTTGTGGCCGGCACAATGCTCTCCGATCTACCGGCAAGGCTTGTGTCTCCGAGCTGCTGCAAATCTGCAAATCGCTCGTCCCGAGTACGCCCTCTAACAAAATTAATGGGGCTCGAGCCAGCATTTTAGCCCAACGAAACCAAGGTTGACATGCACGCCACAACCCACAGCGTCATTGTAACGTCGGTCGTTTCAAATTTCGTTCTTTTTATCGTTCGTGGGCTCCATTTCCTCGTACTCATTCGATGCAGGTACTGCTGTAAGAAATGCGCAAATTACGAGTACGCGAACCAAAATATCTACATTAATATCGTTTCGCTGATCGAGGAAACTTACGCAGAGTCTGCTGCTTGCAGGTGCAACTCGTGCTCGACCTAGGGAAGAGGGGCGTAAGGGACATTGGGCGTGGCTGTTGTCCTGAACTAGAGGGTTCGAGGAGAGCAATCGGCGACGCAAATGGTCTTGCCCTTCAGAGCTAGGGCTGCCCTCCGTCCAGGTTAGCCAAGAGAGACATGTACCCCGAAAACCTCAACAGAGCAAACCAAGGACCAACTTCGAACAGCAGCTCGTTCTCCCTCGCCAAGGCACGCCATGATCAGCTTCAGCCTCTCAAGTGGTCCCTCTGACCTCGGGAGACGACCTCAAGTCGTCGCAGCCAAAAACAAGCCTATATCAGCGAGGTTTCAGCTATGATCAACGAGGATGATATAGACGAAAACCGACGCGCGGCGACTCCACTCACTTCTGATACGAACGAGTACGAGCAGATTGACCTCGCGAGCGATGCAAGCAACGAAATTTGAAACGGCCGACGTTACAATGACCCTGTGGGTTGTGGCGTGCATGTCAACCTTGGTTTCGTTGGGCTGAGATGCTGGCTCGGGCCCCATTAATTTTGTTAGAGGGCGTACTCGGGAGGAGCGATTTGCAGATTTGCAGCAGCTCGGAGACACAAGCCTTGCCGGCAGATTCGAGAGCATTGTGCCGGCCGCAAGAGCTCAAATGACACCGGCTTCGGGTAGAAGGGAGCTCCAGTTCCTTGTGTTGCTGAGCATGCCTTCTCTTTCGTCATACGAATCGGTGGGGCAAAATACCTTTGGTTTTGAAACGTATCTTCATTCTGGGCTGTTCGTTTTTATTTGTGATTCTACGTTTTATTTATTTTATATTTTTTTATCATTTCATAAATTTAGGGAAAAGTCAGATGCGGACCCCTGTAGGTCAACGGTATGCGTCATGTGTGCTGTTCGATAAGTTGGCGAAGCTGAAGACCTGTCTAGCTATGCAGCTGGGACGCGTACGGCGACGTCCCTTGCATGCCGGCGCAAGGTCGGGTTAACGCGGCAGATCAAACAAGTTGCACGTGCAAGGTGAAGGCCAGGGTACGGTACAAATGCATAACATTGAGTACCTAAACTGTAATTTTGAAGCTCGAGTTGCTCGCGCGGAAGACGCGACACAAAACAAAAGGTGCCCGGATATTTAACAACAGGCTGACATGAGGTGTAACCTGGGGTGCAGCAGGGAAGCGCATTAGCACCACGGCATCTGGTTTGCTCATCAGAGAGCGTGAGTGCATTTAGAGAGGCGCGGATTCATTGCGAAACGAGCGCGGAGGGGTGCATATCCTGTGGTTAGAGGGTACACAGGGACTTCCAGCCGGGAGGGCTCCTTCACTGGTAGAATCAAGAGACGCTCAACAGCAGTACAAATGATGAAAAATCACCCAAACAAAATAATCGCTTGTATTGAAACTCCTATATAAAATGGCTGCACATACGAGTTGTTGTTGTACCGGAAACAATAAGCGTAACAAATGGTATCCCTTCGAGAGCCGCCCGTTTTCGCCGGAAGGGGCAAAACGGAGCAGTCCAGGGCCCTCTGCACAGGTTCACGGGAGCCGAGGCCCAAAGCCTGACGCAGTGCCGTCCGGAGAAGGGTCCAGAACTCTGTGCACGGACGGGCTCAGGGAGCCGAGGCGACAAGCCTGTCCCAGCGCAGCGCTGGTAGTCCGAAAATTTCCCCGAAAAGATCGGCCTGGCTCGATCTGCAAAAACATCATTCTGCACGAGACCCCAGTGGTCCTCGGAGAGACGGCTTTACTTCTTCGCTGATTATCTTGTTTTTGAGTCCAGTATGTACGCCGATATAAACTCTGGGCAAGCCATGTATACCGGAGGGCACGTACGGTGGCATGTCCGATAGCAGAGTGCTGGTCAAGCTCAGATGTGCTGGAGACAGGCAATATTAGGGCTGTTGCCAGCGGTCTGCAGAGCTGCATAGAGTAAGTTGGCCAAGCGCAGGTTGAAAAGCCTGTTGATTAGCTTAGTTCAGCGTCCCGCGTGGTTGCTGGGTAATCGGCGGAAAGCGGAGCATTTGAAGTGCCTGTTTCGATGTCCGGGGCGTACTCTCGTACAGCCGTTTTGAGTCTCGAGTTGCTTCGCTCCGAGATGGAGTGTTTTCTGCACGAAATCCTATGTTGTCGTCCTTGACCAACGTGCGTGCGACGACCAACAGGAGGTCCCTGCCGTGGCACTGCTGTAGTGGTCGCAACAGGAGGGAGGAAGGCGACCCACTCCATTTTGAGATGCCCTCTGAGGAAGGCAGGGGCAAGGCTCGATGGGATATATGATGCCACTTTTCGGTATGTACAAAAAATGAAATTCCACGAAAGAAAAATGAAAGACTGAAAGAGCCGGAGAGTCGAACAAATGAGCTAGAAGACCAGTCGCAATGTCGAAGACGCCACGTGTTATACGACTAGGTGAGACAAAGAGTATCTCCTTCCAGGTTGTCTATTAAGCATCCTCGGTGCAACTCACTTTCAAGAAAAATCAAGCGTAGACGAGAAGCAGGTTACACTTCTTCCCAGAGCCAGATGACATCTGGCCCGGAGCGGGTTCAAGCCGGTAATTGTTTATTAATAGTAGGGTGGCCTGGGGAAAAAACATAAAAAGAGAGAAAAAAAATCAAAGGCTTGCGGAGGTTGCTTCAATACGGGGTACGGGCTGCTCATGTTTTCGAGTTTTGGTTTTCGTCCGATGTCATGTGACGTCTGCTGCAAGGCCGCCGCGAGCGCTACAGTTCTAACCTCGGCATGAAAATAGGCTCATTCGAACGACCTCGTGTAGAGCTATCGAAGGAGATAACATCAACTCAAGTCCTGGGGACATGTAGGATATATCCATTATCTCGCGGAGCATTTTTCTGAAACAAACGAGTTGCGGTATGGAGGACCCACCAAGGGGTGGTAGGTGGTATCAGCCATCCCCAAGGCTGAATGATACGTACGTCCCACTCTCGTTGCGACAATAACAACAACAACAATAGCAGCAACACGCTGCAGCAGCAACAACACAGCAACAACACAGCAACAACACAGCAACCATACTGTAGGCTACCGTAGCACTCGTACGAGTTCGAATAAGCTCGTATACGTATGCATGCTCGCTGTCGAGCTGTCAAGGTGTGGCTCGGCCGGCGATTGTTTTTCATATTTTTGCTTGGAACGGCTTCTGCTTGTTTGCTGTACGTCAGCTGCTGTGATGTGAGTTCAACCGATTAAGTGGTAAAGCCAAACTTTTTGTGTGACGAAAATTGGTGGTTTTGGTGTTCGTGGTTGGTTTACGTCACAATTTTCGTAGGACCCACTACGAAATTGCCTTCCCCTTCCGACCTTATAAATCCCGAATACGACCGCCATCCCACTTTTTACCAAAAAATGCCAATTACCTATAAATTAGTTAATTTCCGGCCTTCCAAGCAAATACCGTTGTACCAGGTTAAAATATCGTTTTGAGCGAAGTACAATTCGTAAAAAATAACAAAGTACTACGAAAATAAAATTGATTTTCAATCTCATCGGAAAGGCAATTCTATATAAGGAATATAAGATGTTCTAGAGAGGTATCAGTTATGTGGTCACAAAACTACGACACAGAGATATAACGCTGCTTTGCAGTATGCAGAGCAGTCAAAGCAATGCCAAATAGACCGGTCGCCACGGTGGGCGAGCAGGTAACCACGAGCCATGTTAGAGTCAAGATCGTGAGTTCGAGCACCCCCAAGTGTATGCTCGTACATACGTAGGGATCTTTTCTCGCAACAAAATAAAGCGTGAGAGCGTCAGTTCGCAAACTCCGATGAAGATCGACGAGCGTTGAGAAGACTGAGTGAACCCTCTGGGCGATAAAAATGAAGGCAAGAACCGTAGTGGGGGAGGAGGGGGAGGAGCCTACTTTATGACCCCGGATCTGAGTTACGACTAAGTAGAGAGATACTCAGAAGAGCGAAGAAAATAAATGGGACGAGAAAAAAAGCCCGACAAACACGATCTATGATATCCTGTTTGCCATCCAGCTGCGTGAAAAACAAAATAGAGAAAATATATATAGAACAAAGCGAGAAGAAAAACATGAATACATATATATATACTGTTATAAAATAAGTCAACACTCATACAAACGAACAGAAACGATAAAAAAAAACACGAAAGTCAGCGGTGTCGCGCTTCTCCCTGAGGAGATATAACAGACCATACAAACATAAAAACATAAAATATGTGAAATGGGATGAATTATACGAAAACAACGTAGTTAAATAGAGCAAGACTAAGAACGAGAGGAAAGGATGGGCAGCCAGAGCACACCAAAGCACCCTCTAAACAGACGAGGCAGGTTTGTACGCGTAGTACAGATTTGTTCTGCCTGCTAGTCGGTGTGATACCTTGCTCCCGTGTCTGCCGTCTCCTTCCTGCTTTCGTCAGCCGCGGGCTCCCAACGACCCTATAAGGATTTATTTCTATCTATAGGTTGGGTTGGTGTCGGTTGGCAACGACGCTGTAAACCACGTCTCTCACTGCGTGAGCTCGACAACCAGGGTACCGTTTGGTTTTTGGTTTTGGCGGTAACCCATGCTGGTGGTCTTGTTAGATCATTGGAGCGGGGTTGATAACCTCATCTCCGCACAAGGGGAATGATTGTATCACGTAGTGTGTATATGGTAAGGCATCCACGAGGCAGACACGTAGTGACACCCATTGCTGTCTCTGGAAGTGGCCACACCAGAAATTAGATTAACTCATTGAAGCTGTCGTCCATATTCCGCCTCCCAAGCGTTTCTTAGCAGGATGCAGCTCACCCTCCATGCGACTCACCCAATACCTCACGGCGCTTCGCGCTTGGGGCAAGCAATGTCTGCCTGGTTGGTGAAAACCCAACGTGCCCCGTCCTGGCATTGTAGGGATGCGAGGGTCTATGGTCATACGACTACGGCCGTGAACGACATGCGTATCCCCCCCCCCGTCTACATCCATTTGGGTGCCACCCATACAACAGATGCTTGGGGCTTTCTACTCAATTCCGTTTCGTTTTTGTGCGACACACGAAAGACGAGGAAAGAGTGGACGACATAACAAAAACTAAAGGAGTACGTACGTATGATACGTGTAGCTGAACAATCGATTTAAACTAGGAACATACGGAAAGACAGAAAAAAAAGCGACCAAGGCAAAATAAAATAAAATATTATTGTAAAATATTGCGAGGGGTCGTAGCATTGTTTTGTCGTTCCCCCCTGGAGGAGCTGCGACAGGTAATACACCAAGCAGATAGACGCAAAACAAAAGAAATACCACCATAAATAAACAAGGAGTAGTACCCAGCTCGCCATCCACCAAGCCACGTAGTACTTCTTGCTTATCACAGGGAAAATAACTAAAGTAGAAAATGATCAGAAGACAAAAATAAAGACACAACACACAGGGCTGCGTTCCAATCAGCTACGACGGACGTGCGCGGTACGGGTAGTCTAGACGGGACGGGTTCCACTTACTAGTCGGCCTGGTACCTCGCCACCCTGTCGGCTGTTTCCTTCCTTCTCTCATCAAGCGCGGCTTTCTTACGACTATCGAAATAAGCCCGCCTTTCCCATTCCCTTGTGCATCACGCGCAACGGGTGCGTTGCGCGGTCTGCTCAGGTCCGCCTCATCCTTGTGCCACCTGACCACGAACCGTTCAGCTGCTTCGAGGGCCCCCCTGTACCACTTGCCCGCCTTTTTTGTTGCAACGGTCCACACTGCAGTCTCTGCTGCAATTACCAACGGAGACTGCGCCGTGGGAAGAGGTAGGCACCTTTTAGAAAAAACAGGGTTATACCGGTCCTTGGAAACCCAGCAGGCATGCCCCAGTTAACGTTTTTGATAAAAAACAAACCATGATTTTTTTGCTGGTTTAAATCGGTTTGACGAACACCTGTTCCACACGAAAAAAAAACGCGGTTAACAGGTTATAACCGTTTTAAGCCGGCAAAATCAGACCGACTCTTGACTGATTTAACTTCTACGTAAAGCAGTAGTAGTATTAGTAGTAATATGTTACGGGTCGATAATGACTTGGTGGCAGGGTCTGGATGCCTTGATAATTTCGTGTGTGCCGAGAACGATTTTAGTTATGTGCGGAGGATATAAATTGACTTCACTTCAGTGTAGGTATCCGATTTGACTTGGTTTTTGTGTGCAGGTCAAAAAATATATTTTTTAGTACGGTTGTTCGAAACTGACTTGGTTTAAGTTTGGGGGCATTGAAATTGTCTTAGATATATAATAAATATCGAAATTGACTTGATGTTAGTGTTACAGTGTTAAAATAGTAACTTGTTTCTGTGTGGGGGATTGAAATATAATTGTTTTTGTGTGGGGATAGTGATTAGCTTGAATTTTGTGTCGATATTGATATGGCTTTAGTGTGAGGGCAGAAATGACTTGGTTTTAGTCTCTGGATGCAAATTGACTGTTTTTTTGTGTCAGGGCTGAGAAATACTTGATTTTCGAGGCATCGACAATGTCTTGGGAATTGAGATCGATCTTGACTTGATTTTAGTGTGACTTATAACTTGGTTTTGTGTCGGGGATCGAGATTGAGTTGGTTTTTGTTCGCGGGGTCCAACTTTACTTGTTTTTTCGTGTGCGGGCCGACAACTAAATGTTTGCAGTGGGGGGGTCATAGTTCGCTTGCTCTTTGTGTGTGGGCCGAAATAACTTGGTTTCGGTGTGCGGGGCCGAAGGGTGCGCCATGCGCCGCTGACCCCTACTAACCCGTTATTCGAAGTACGATTTAACGAGATTGATAGATATCGCGCTTCTTTATTGTTGGCAGGAGGTTTTCCTCATTAATTCGCTTTGTTCTATATGTATAATCCAGTGGTATGTATATGCAGCGCCTTGCCCTGTCGATCGTTGACATATATGCTGCGCTCTTGACTACCCACGAAATTCGCACTGCCGCAGCAGCAATCAGTGTCGTCGTACCTGTGGCAGCAATATCGTCTACTGTATATCAAGACTTATACCTGGAACTCACGTCACCCCGTAAAATGTGGTGTGCGGTTGTACCATACCACCTCGTGTTTTTTTAGCACGCCAACAGGGGCTAGGAATCCGTATACACCGCATAATATGTATATATACTGGACGCATACATACATTTATGTATGCAATGGGTTGGAGGCATTCCAAATTGACATCCGGTTTGAACCGGTGTTCGGTTAACCGGTTTAAACCGGTTTACACCGTGTTTTGGTGTTGAGAATAACGCCTCCACGGCCAGTTTTCGGTTTTCGCATTTTCCCGCCAGCTGCCCGCCTTTTTTAGCCGTGGACCCCTCGGTGCCTCGAAACACCTTGATTGATGAGATCTCCAACAAGGCATTTCTGCCAAGTTATTGTTTGTTCGCCCGGTCTGCGTCCCCCCGTCATTGTACCGAACATCACCCGGTCGGGTAGTCGCCCCTTGTGTTGCCGTGCCACGCGCTTAGGAAAGAATGGCCGCCGTTTACGGATCGTCGGTTCGATGGTTTCGCATCGTGTCTGCTTGAGAGCCTTTGCATATGAGAGCAAAGATGGCAGGAGACGTTTCTTCCAGCCCTTGACGGACTCGGTCAAGGCAAATTCCTTGACGGACGTGCCTTGGCGGCAAATCCCGGGGACACCAAGTATATATCCCCTTTGGTTCTTATACGCCTGACCATATTTTTAAAAACAGGTATTGTTTTTGTTGGGACTAGAGTTGTGACCCGGCCTCAGAATTCTGGACCGGGTACCCGGCCCGGTTTTGAGGGATTCAGACTGGACCGGACCGGGTACCCGACGGGTCGGAGGACCCTGGTACCCGGGTACCCGGGTACCCGGGTACCCGGGTACCCGGGTACATGGGATAGCATCCCAAATTTACCCCCCCGCTTGCTTTTACTGGCCTGAAAGCGGGAAGGTACTCAAACGACGTGGTAAGGAGGTAGGTGGGAGAGCAAGACTTGCACTATTTTCTCCCCTTTTAGCGTTTCAGCGCGCCTGAACGGTCCGCAGACGGCGTGGTAAGGCGGACGGTGGGAGGGAATGACTGCATTTCGTCTATTATCTCGATGAATCATGCCAAAGAAAGAAAATGGAAGGCAGAAGGCTGCCTCTCCAAATACCCAGCGTAAATTTATTTGTTCCGGTCCGATTCCGGTTCGGACGGTTCCGGGTACCCGCCACCAGGTACCCGGTTCTCAGTCAGACGGGATGCAACCCTAGTCGCGTGTTGTGCGAAGGCTGTACTTGTAGGAGAAAAGGATAAAGGAGAGTCTAGGGGCACAGTGTATGTATAAATCAACGTATATCCCAGTCTTGGGGGCTCCGTAAAGCACTATCAACGGGTACCCGGGTACCCGGGTACGCGGGGTCCAAATACCCGGGGTAAATTTATTTGTTCCGATCCGATTCCGGTTCCGACGGTTCCGGGTACCCGCCACCGGGTACCCGATTCTCAGTCAGACGGGGTGCAACCCTAGCGCTGTGCGCTGTGCGCAGCAAGTTTTGAGGGGCTCCGTATATCGTAGAACGGGTACCCAGGTACCCGGGGCACAGATACCCGCGGGTCGCAGACTTGGACCGGTCCGGTTCCGGTCCCGGCCGGGCCGGGTACCCGGCACCAGATACCCGGTTCTCGCCCAGCCGGGTCAGAACACTAGTTGGGTCTTTTGACTTTGAGCCCCATTTGTTTCTGCCTTTGTTTCTCGTTCGGAGTCAGATCTACAGCAGTATACTTTGTATGTCACGAGCAACGAGCAACACAGCAATATCCTCGTATCTTCTAGCTCCTTCATGATGTTGTGTTGGAGCCAGCAGCACAAAAAATAAAACACAAATACTTAGGGGTTTCCACGGAGATAATGCGGCGCTTTTCTAGCGGGGATAGGGGACATTCTGTCTAGAATGATGGAAATTCCTTGACGGACGCCCTTGAGTGACTGACTGCTTGACGGTTGCCCGTCTCCTGACATACAGTATTTGTCCAAGAGTATCGTCGCCACGCCATCGACGCTGGAATTCAATGAATGACCCGCACAAGGACTTGGGTGAGGAACCGATCGGAACCTGGCGGAGTGTTGTGCACTCGGACTCCACGTCACACATCCGTACAGCAGGGTCTCATTCATATCGGCCTTTAATATGAGTACTTTCAGACTAAGTGGGACCGTCCTCATGTCGTACACCTCCGGTCCGAACCGACGCGCACTATGGGCAGGTTGCACGTGTAAATACATACACGTTTTTGTGCAGGATGCCGGTTTTAATGGGTGAGGCTGGATGCTTGGGCCGCATGTGTTTTTTAGAAAGACGCCATCAAAACACGCGGCGGAGCCGCGTGGCTGCCCCTGTCGACCTCGTACTCCCCAAGGGGTTGGGGTTCGAGTTAGGGTTAGGGTTAGGGTTAGCGGTCTGTCTGGGTTTGGCTTGGTCTTGGTCGACGGGCGAGGATGAAAGTGGCCACACACAGCCTGCACAAAACATTTGCAGGTGCAACCTGTGCACATAACGCACGCCGTCTGAACCGTTTGAAGCATGCCCGGATGAGACCGATCCGTCGTTTGGTTCCGAGTGAGAGGTCAGCGTTATCGTGGAAAATACCGCCGAGGTATATGAACTGCCTCGCTTGTCTATACCTCTGACCAGCTGCTTCGATAACGAGCGGCAGAGCAGGGGATGCGTGGTCCCGTGTTCGTAAAAGCATAGTGTCCGTCTTTATTTTTGAAGTTGTGAGACCTGCTGCTTCGAAGACAGTCACGATTAGAGGTTGGCACTGGAAAAAAACGGTTAAACCGGTTGTTGGAAACCGAGCAGGCGTGCACGAGTAGTCGGTTTTTGAAAAAAAAACGCGTTTTTTTCGCCGGTTTAAACCGGTTAACCGAAAACCGGAAAAGCAGGATATAACCGGATAAAAACCGGTTTAAACCGGTAGCACCGGACAAATTCTTCACTGATTATCTTTTGAATGAAACCATCACCATTACTAATAATAGGATTAGTGTTGTACCTGGTATATGGTATCATGCATACGTACAATTGTGTACATCAACCATGTCTTAAACAGCTGATGATGATGCTCTGCTGACGTGAATTAATAATAGTTGTCATATATCGAAACATGTATCATACGAAGGTATGCAAACTCAACTTGCACGTACGACATCTGTATAATATATTTTCACTTGTTTTGAACTCTTTGAAAAAACACTATTTTAGTCTGGAAACAAAATATCTTCAAGTTAGGAAAATATCATCTTGAAATTAGTGTGGGTATTTTGACTTGACTTTAGTGTAGTTAGACCGCGCGCAGGAAAGCCCTCGGAAGACCCTGATCTGCAAGGCATATATATATGCATAGGAGAAAAAGACAGGACGCGAAGAACGCCCTATTAATAGTAACCGGTAGGTATATACAGTACGCGACAGCACTTAATAATTTCCTATTTCAACTCAGCCTCGCGTCTTTTTTCCTCTCTAATTTCAGCAGAAATTCTTAAATCCAATTTCTTATTGGGAGAAGACGCGCAGAAATTCAAATTCTTTAAACTCAAATTTTTATTTTGCAAAGGCATTCAATGCGACCTGTTTTTTTTAGCGGTTGCCCAGAATTTGTTTTTTCATATGGCATCCATCACTCATAACTCACAAGATCTTCATTAGAAACACGATAATGCTCTTCAGGACTGCAGGCATCAAATATTATCTTCGCCACCTTCAACGATTTTGCTTATCCCATTCAGAACTAAAAAAAATACTACACTAATTCCAAGTATTTTACCCCCAATATGTGGGACCAGTTCTTAAGGGCCCCTTCGGTCATGAAGAAAAAAGAGTACTTGAGCGACTTGAGTGTTGAAAAAATATATATAAATCCTTTTTTTTACAGCAGCAATACTATTTTTGGCATAAGAACACCATATTAGTACTCCTTACGGAAAACGCCATAGCTCCAGTTCGAATGCTCAGATCTGCGACCGACCAACGTACAGATTGTTCGTTATAGTCTCTATTAATAGGCTCTTGGATCTGCAAGGGAAGGCAAGCTTTAGAGTGTTTGCGATAGAAGTAAA
This sequence comes from Saccharina japonica, assembly GCA_008828725.1. Lineage (NCBI taxonomy): Eukaryota > Phaeophyceae > Laminariales > Laminariaceae > Saccharina > Saccharina japonica. Next base: position 610,569 of record MEHQ01001395.1, read on the forward strand.
AAATAAAAGAATACTTTCCTTCCGCTAAAACAAGTGAATTCCCTTCCCTTCACGATTTCGGTGTGTTTGCGATCGAAATAAACCCAATCCCGCAGGCGACGCCTCCGAAAATCCCAAGGGAAGAGGGGTGAACCAAAAAAATGAACAAAATCAAAAACTAACGTACGAGAGGAACGGCAGCCCAGCAACGATAGGGGCGGCAGGGATAACCGCAGTGCCGCCGCTGTCACGACCGCAAGCAGCAGCACAGTTGGCTGCAGCTACGTGGTGGCAGCTAACGGCATCGTCTACTCCAGCAACAGAAACAAACAGCATCGGCAGTCCCAGCAGCAGCAGGAGGAGCAGCAACAGGAGCAGCAGCAGAGCAGCAGAAGCAACAGCTTCCGTTTTTGCTTTTTTCGATTGTGCAACCGACTATTCTTCTCGTCGTGTGCTGCTCCCGCTGGTGCCCTCGACCTACGCGCGACACCGCGCCGACACGCTCCGCTCCAAGCTCGCCCGGCGCCCGACATATACAGACCGTGGCGGCGCGCCGCCGCTGCGGCTACTGCTGCTACTGCTGCTACCGCAGTGTGGTGGAATTGAAATGATACACGACGATCTGTCATCCTGTCGAGCTCTACAAGCAAGGCGGTACCAGGGCGTGTACATACGACTTCTCGTGTACTCGTACGAACTCTTGCTCGTACGAGTAGTTCTTTCTGAACGACGCATCCTCCGCGACACCAAGCCGGCGAGAGCGTACCGTAGCTTGCCGCCGGCAGTCCGCCGGCGCCCCGCTAGCAAAATCCAACACCGCTCGTCCGTGTCGTACGCTAGCTACACCTCTCAAGCCTCTGTGCTCCCATCGGTTGTTGTGTTGTGTTGTGGCGTTCTGCGTCGGTAGAATGCTCGGTGTGTGTAGGCCAATGAAACTGAGAGCCAAAAATTGCCGTAATTTGTTTGTTATATCCTTACTTCTCTAAAGTTTTTTTTTGCCGTTTTTTAAATAAATTACCGCAAATCCTCCCTTCGGGATAATTTTTAGAGAAGTAAAAGTAAGAAGGAAAAAAAACGATATTGTGTTTGCATCACGAAACGAAAGTGCTCCGCAGCAAGATTTTGATCGTTTCTGAGCTCCTGTTTGGTATCTAAACTCTGCTGTGGTCACGTAGCACGCTACAGACGGTCGAACTAGAGGCCCAGGTAGGTTCACCTACTACTACTGCTCGGCGTCCTCGTCGAAAATCTGAGTTCAAACAGTATCAGCAGCCGGAGAAACTGCCTTTTATCAAATTCTTCTTGGGTACCAGGGGTATGGCGAGTCGTTTTCGTGTAAGAGGCACTGCTGTTCGGGATGAACAAAGCGTCTGCTCGATACGGCTTCTGAGACACAAAAGTTGACCATGACCTAGGCTCTCTACTGCTACTCATATGTCGCCCGTTGGAGCATTACGATCTGGTTCAGGCATATCACGGAAAATTTCGACAGTCATGAATGCCGCATCCAATAGCAACTGCAATGTCACATATTTGGTATCATACTACGCACCATGAACAGTGGGAGAGGGTGACATCGCCAGTTTTTTTGTTTTAGAACCTAGAACTGGCGCTACCGCCGGAAATGTGGCCCGACCAATCACAGGCCTTCAAATTGGTCAACAATAGTCAGGCGTTTTCGTAGGAAAACATGTTTTTCCCCCACTTTGTTTTTTATGAACGAGCCGCTTCCAGGTGGTCCAAGACATGTTTGTACGAAGTTTTACGCAAATATTCGAAGATTTGACAGGGTATGATCATATTAAGTCATATTTAACGCCCAAAATCAATTCTTCACTGAAACTAAGTAATTACGAGGCAACCGAGGGCGTCCAGAAAAAAGAGAAAACGACACACCACACCCCCAGAGGTCGGAATAGAAAACCGTTGCAACCGTTGTGATCACATGATGAAATAAAAAAATGGAAAACAAATATATCCCTATTTTCATTTTTTTTCACTTGGTTTTATCACGCCCCCCCCCGCCCTCCTAACTCCGTCTCGAAAGGGATGCGTGGTCAATGGTCAAATGACTAAGGCAAGCAACAAATGAGTACGCCCCCCCCCCCCTAACTGCCTGGTTGGTGAAAACCCAACGTGCTCCGTCCCGGCATTGTAGGGATGCGAGGGTCTATGGTCATATGGTCTTATGACTACGGCCGTGCATGACATGAGTACACCCCCCCCCCCCCTAACAAAGAACAATTTCTGTGAGATGTCGAAAAAATATAAAATTGACCACCCCTGAGGCAACGCCTATTTTTACACTTTTACCGTACAAAAGCCAAAATATCCAAGCCGTTTTATGGGGATAGCCCCTTAAATTTGGTACACGTGTTTTATACGCCCTACTCCAGCCTTTGACGATTCTTTTTTGTTTTTTTTTTCGCCTGAAATTTTTGATCTCTTAAGACCCGAATTGACCCAACTTTCCCAAAACATTACAAGACAAACAATAACTGACGAGAAAAAAAAAAAAAACCCCATCCGTTAAAGTCTCGGGTAGGGCGCATAAAACACGTGTGCCAAATTTCAGGGTCTATCTCCAAAAAACAGCGTGGACATTGGCCAGTGAATTCTCCGCGTTATACTTGAACCAGCCTCTAGAACTGGAGAAATGTCGTTTTCCGTAGGGAGTTGTTATGGTACTGCTGACATGATGTGGAAACGTTTGGTAAATACCTGGTATCAGGTATAATAATCGTATTGGTAGTACTTGGAAGGCGGTATCTTAGGTGGGAACCAGGGATGGTTCCCGATGGCTTTGTGCCATCTCGTCTTCTCAGTCGTTCATCACGCGAAAACGGAATAAACCTGCTCTTCTTCTATCTCTACGCAAACAACACACGTGAGTACCAACGAGTACCCGTTCCATAGGCTGACCTGGCTAGGGATACCCTGTCCTCTTATACCTAGCTTCACTACAGAGTCATGAAAACGTGGAAATTATACCAGAAATAGTATTGCAACTGAAAAAAAATAGGAATTGTTTTTTATTGGCTCTTACCCGTTTTGCCCGAAGGGGCGCCCCTTAAGGGGTTAAACACTACTCCAAGGGCCTGCAAGTACTCTACAAGGAAGCAGTACATCATCCACCACCGCACTCCTTCTATCCGCACCGAAAAAAATGGGGGAAAAAATGTTGCAATATTGTTTTTTGCATGTTTGCAGAGGGGAAAGGAATTTGTTTGGCGGGAAAAAAATGGATTTTGTTTGGCTAAAAAACATGAAAAAAAAACATATAAAAAACGTCGCCACTTGGGACGGTTTTGGAGCGCGGAGACGGCTTGGCTGGGGTCCTGATGTGGCCTTAGGGGGATGTTCGGGCAGTTTATTATTTGTTAGGGGTGCAGTTGTATTCAGCCAGATTCTTACCTGCCGACCCCCTTGCACTTCCCAACTTATAATTATTATTTCCTCCTCGAGTCCAGCACAAATGCTTACCTGTAAATTCTAAAATTTCCGTAAATCCCAGCGTGACATGCTTAACTGCCACATTCTTATTTGCTGTCGCGTATTTAGTACCTGTGCACCACGGCAATGTCTTCTTCACAACAATTTTTGACACCTTGAAATCACGTCACCCCGTGCGCTGTGGTTGTGACTCGGAATCCACATATAAACAGCACGTTTTTCACCTAAATATGCCGTCGTGTTCAATGATTTGGAGGCGTTTCACTTTACCATCCGGTGTTAACCGGTTTTCGGAAAACCGGCTAAAACCGGCTGAAAAAAAACGGTTTTATCCGTTTTTTTGTTTTTTTAATAATAACGCCTCGTTATCCGGTTTTCAGTTTGTTTTTTTGCCTCCTGGTGCCCACCTCTAGTCACGATGACGGCCATCATTTTAGCGAATGCCTCCGCAGACGTCGAGACAATACCTGTATCATCGGCGTACAGCATACACCATACCGCCCTTCGCACGCATACCAATGGGACATATTTGTCGACCCCTACAGTACATCCTCCTCGAGGTGGGCTAAATTCCTCTTTGTTATGTCTTCGTTTTCGCTGAAGCGTACGAGAGCAACGTGTATCACAGCAGCAAATAACATGTTCAACAGCAACGGCGACAGCACGCAGCCTTGTCGTAGCCCCTGTGTGACATTCAACCCATCTAAGTGCTCACTATTATCTGTGCGTACGCAAGCGCGTCGAGGAACTGGCTGATTAATATAAGCATCTTGGTTGGTATGCCAACGCGCGTAAGACCTGCCACAGCAACTCTCGGTCGACAGAGTCGTATGATTTCTGCAGATCAATGAAACACGTACATGTACAAATTTGTTTTTTTCTTTTTTGTCCGAGTTCCTGTAAATGTCGCACGACGAACAACATGCCGACTGTGGATCGAAATAGACAAACACCGCACTACTGTTCCTCAGCGAATATGCCTCGGTCCTCGCAGTACAGTACAGGAAACCTAATAAGAAACAAGCAAATAAGAAAGCCTGGCTGAGATTTTGAGGAAAATAAGAAATTATGGAGTCGTTATCTTTAAATTAGTGTAGAAAGCACCCTCTCTCAAGTAAAATATCCAGCCTGGATCAGATTTCCTGTTTTATATTTGGTGTCCTGTACTGTAGTTGTTAATGCGGAAAGCGACGATTTTGAACAATTTGCCTGCATGGGCAACAAGCGAAATCCCTCGGTCTGTAGTTGTTACAGTCTGTTCGATCTTTTGTTTTGTAAAGTACCTTGATGATGGCGTCTTCCCACTGATAGGGTACTTCTCCCGTTATCCAAACATCGTGAAGGATCTGGTGGAAGCATTGAAATAAATTGGGGTCGACGGATTGCAAGAACTGTGCAAAGTGAAGCCAACACACAGCATGTGAAAATAAAGGTGTCAGCGGAATCCTCGATCTCCCATAAAGCTTATAGCTGCTGTTTTTCGTTTGTTGAAAACTGACCTGTTTCAAGCGTTCGAAGCTGGATGGCGTTTCCAATCCATGAAACGTGGTTGGTATCCCCCCCCCCCCTCCGCAGGACGCGTACGCTCACAAGCAAACACGCGCGCTGTCGACCCACGTAGCACATCATCTACTTTTCCACGAAGTATATACCTATCGATCTACACCAGCAGCGGTACATCATCGATCCACCGTCTGCAGTGTCTGGGGAGTTAATCGTCTCTCGCAACCGATCGCAGGGATACCAGGTGAGGGCTTTTTCTCCTCGTCCAGCTTGTCGCCTCACGGGCCGCCGACGGCTCTGTTCAAGAATAACTACAGCAGTAGTTGTGTTTATCCGATGTGAATTTTGTTTTTTCTCGCGTGTGGCGTGTACCCTCCTTGGTGATATGCTAACCCGATCATGACTTGTGAGGCATGAAAGTGGTCTACCGTAGTCACCTCTTAGCGGCCAATTCATCAGACAATGCCTGCAGAACGTAGGCCACAGCCAAGAGGCACGCTTTGCTTCCAATCACCTGTCGAGATCTTACGAAGGGCGTCAAAATGCACTTTTCCCGCTGCGAAAAAACACTTAACTCTCATTCCAACTACAGCAGTACTTTATCCCAACAAACGTCGGTCTGCTTCTAAAACAACAAAGGTGCCTAAAACGTCCGTGTTGTTTTTTTTGTTTTTCACGTCCCATTAGTTTTTCAGAAATTGAGGGGTTAAGTCAACCCGTTCGTTTACGCCTCGGCAACATCTCTCTATCCGTAAATATTTTATGCGCGATGCTGTTTCACTTCATCATCGGCTCTTTTCCAATAAAGCTGACATACGATGTTGGGTTAACATCGTTTGTCTCGAGCTGCGAGAATGATCTGAGGTAGATTTTTTACAGTTCTTTTAACCCCGCGAGCGCCCACGTAGGCTACATGCTTTATTTTTCTTCGAGGCCATCGCTGCTTTCTTACGAGACCGCCGATCGTGCTCTAGCCGTGCACCGCAGCAGCATGTCCGTACTGGTGTATGGTGTCCCATAGAGTGGTAAGGAGTACGAAGCGTTCAAAAGCGAATGGTGTGTGTGTTCTTCACATGAAACCTTCCGTTCTACCAGTCGAAATCCAGCACACCCAGTGTCCGTGCCGATCATCATCCTAGAGAGGTACCAGTTATGTGGTCACAAAGATACTACGCTGCAGTGCAGTAAGTACAGCAGACAATGCAATGACATATACGACAGCCATAACCTACCCTGCTAACAATCCAGCTGCAATGAAAGAGAAAAACGAGTAAAACAGCAGTCGTACGCAACGTCCATACAATTTACTTTACTTCGTGGTTCAGACCCTAAGCGCAACGCCACGTAACCTAGCGGGACCCGATATAGCTGCGTGTTCCGATCGATACTGAAACCGTCGGGGTCCCTCTATAGTGCGTATTAAATAGTGCGGGTGCACGGTATAGTGCGGGTGAAATCGCTTGGCAAAACTTAGACCTCTCTATAGTGCGGATGCCGCACTATTCAGGGCACCCCTCTATCGTGCGGGTTTGTCCCCTCTCATGATCCTCTATAGTGCCGGTTGGACGTCACGCGACGACACCCGCCGCCTAGATGCAGTCGAACCCTACTGGTCCCAGGAACCGCAACAGAGGCACACGATGCTACGTACAGCAGGCGAACTCTGCCAACCTAGGAACCTCACACCGAAAGCCCCCGATGTTTTTGTAATGTGCAAACGTCATTGCAGAATATGGACAAAGAAACCACATGGTCTGTGCGCAGAATTCCCTTTCATTGTTTTGGCATACTCAAGCGTACATTGCGCAACACGTCATGGACCTAAAACCCTGTCATCTCTGTACAGTATGAGATGTGTTTCCTACCGCTGTGCAGTACTTAAAAAAATGTTGTTCTCTTCTCACCCGCGAACGGGCGCAGGCTTCTACCCGTAGAGATGCTGCCTCTTATTCCATACCCGTCGCCTATTACATGCAGTACGGTGCCACCTGGATACACCAGTAATCCTCGTTGTTAGCTACATACCATCATGCTCACACCCAGTGCTATTGCGAATAGTGGGCCTTCCCGCACTATTGAGGATTTTGAAAGCATGAATAGTGTGCCTACCCGCACTACTCAGGCACGGATTTATTTAGTGCGGGTGCCCGCTCTTGTGCGGGTTTTATCGCTTGTCACATGCCCGCACTCGTATAGAAAGACCTCCACTGCTGTATCATCATTGCTTTAAAACGTCCTTCGTCGTTTCTTCTGGACTCCAAGCTTCATTGATACTACTCTCATACAGCAGCTGGGGTAAATAGTATATACCGGTACTGGAGTTAGCTGCACGTTTGTTTGTGCGCATGTACTGCTGTTAATGTTCACACTTTTTTCGTATTGTTTTATTGTCATGTGCGTTCGGGAAACAAATGTCCTCTGTCGAGTTAGGGCCAGAGACTTATTATTCCAATTGAAACAATGCATCGCGAAATTCATGAGGGAAAATCAGGCAATTTTGATTATAAGCATGGCACATGAAACGAATCTATGGAGTCCCCTCGGCCTTATGTTGCACTAGAAACAAGGATTGTTTTCAAATCTACTAAACAATGACCTATAGTAAGAGCACGTTCCAGCGAGAGGCGGAACACCTCGTTATCGGACCTTGGCGCCATGGTGTTTAAAATGTGAGACACACAACTTGACACGCTTGTGCTTTAAGGCAATGTAAATACGGGGAGGATCCGCGCGAGGGGAGGGGTTCACAACGGTTTCGGAGGCCTTTCCCGTCCGGGGTCTAAGCCCTGCACTAAAAGCGAGTACACATATCGACACTTATTTTAGATAAAACTGTCTGAACTAAAATCAAGATATTTTTTATACTAAAATCAATATATTGTTTTTCAAAGAGTCTCCAAAACATGTGAAAATATGGATCTCCAGAACTTCGGTCAGAATCGAAATCACCCCAAACATGCGCGAGTTATTTTTTTTTGCACGTAATTTCAAGGTAAGAGCCCAGACATACAAAATCGACCAAACAAAAAAGAAAACAAAAATGGGCACTGCTGTACGTTCGTGCTAAACAAGGGCTACGCATCGATGTCGGCCGTTTGTTTTTCTCCGCTTTACGTACGTACGTGCTGCGGTTTTCTGGACTGCTGCTGCTGCTGATTTTGCTACTGTAAATGGGTTTCATACTACTAATCCTACTACGCAACTTATATTGCTGTACGTACTGGTGCTGCTGCATACTCTGGTTCCACGCTGCTGTTTGTTGTTGTTATTGTGGGTGGGTGGGTCGGCTGGGGCTTGTGTCGATCGGTTAGTGCGTACGTGGTTGAGTGGGTGGGTCGTTGGTTGGTTGGGTGGATATGAGTGAGTGAGTTGGTGTGGGTGAGTACGTGAGAGTGGGTGGGTGGGTGCCGGCGCGTGGGTGTCTGTGCGTCGATTGGTACGTGGTTGGCGGCGTGTGTCAACTTACCTGATCAGTGGATTGCGTTATAGGGAGTGGCTCGTGGCCCAGTTGGTACTTGGTATTTTTGTTTGTGTCCGCTATTTATACCGCCCCAGCCCTGGCATGGTTCGGGGTACCACTAGTATAGTATAAACTGAGTAAGCCTGAGAACAAAAATAAAGGACAGTCAATACCAATTAAAGCAATAGCACCTCCCAGGCAGTTAGAGCAGTTTCTAGTCCGAGTACATGGCGTAGATGGTTTCTACCCACTAGTCGGCCTGGTACTTTTTTATCTGTCTGCTGTCTTTTGCCTTTTTTTATTTTTACTTTTTTTGTCAACCGTGCTCCACTGCGGGAAAGGGTGTGTCGCGCAAAACAAAAGAAACAAAAACGAAACAAAAAAGGCTCGTCATCCACCCAAGAAACAAGGCTTACCTGTCTCATGAGGACAATAAGCAAGCAAATATAGGAAAACAGCAAGAGATTATCATTCGACCATGTATGACGCATCCTATCCAGCGGTGGGGGGCGGTCGACGAAAGAAGGGAGGAAACGGCAGACACAGATCACGAGGAGAGACTACTGGTGTACGAATGTACGAATGTAACCTGTCGCTCTATCTTTGCGACTCGCACAACAACCTGCTGGGCCGTTGTTGTGCTCCGTTTTGCCTACCCTTTATGTTTTCTGCTTTACTGTAGTCTTACCCCTGTTCATCTATCTCGGGGTATTATGTCCTCCTTCTTCCTTGTCTTGGATTGTCTCCCTGGTGTCTTTCCGGGTGGGGCGCCATTTTGTTACATGTTTTTGTAAACGTTTTAATGTATTCAGTATGTACAATAGTAGCATGTATCGTTTTGTTTTTCTTCGTTTTTGTATACAGTAGTTTCCTCTATTTCAACACGTGTGTGTCGTGTCTGTCGTACCCAGTACGATAACATGACATTAATTGCGTTATCTACCCCGCTTTCTACGTGAAACTGCTGCAGTTTTTTTTGTCGTAGTGCCACAGGGCCATTTACTATCTGTCTACGAGGACTCTAAAATCGGCACGGACACTGAATATTAATAGGTTTGGGTTTGATCATGTTTCTATAAACAACCCAAGCAACGAGCAAATACCTATCTGCGTTTGGCAACAACAAAATGGGCAGGTGTTTGTTTTATCAAACACGATGAAACGGCTAGACAACTCGCTATTTAAGCCACATTACGGACACAAAGTTTGCTTAAAATCGCGTATATCAGAGACCAGATAGGTTGACAACACTCTTGTCCGCGATCGGGTGGTCGGGAAGAAGGATCGAAGCATACTTTCGTAGAACCCAGACATCGACAGCCCTCCACGCAGGCCATATGCACGTGTACGTTGTCCTGGGATGAGGTGGTTGTTTGTTTTGGTTTTTTTTCCATCCCATTTATTATCTTCGTACTTACGTCTTCCTCCCTCCCTAGTCGTAACTCAGACCCGGGGTCACAAAGTAGGCTCCTCTCCCTCCTCCCCCACTACGGTTCTTGCCTTGATTTTTATCGCGCAGAGGGTTCAGCCTTCCGAACGCTTGTCGATTTTCATCGAGTTTTTGCTAACTCACGCTCTCGCGCTTTCCGCTATTCAAGATATTTGTTTGCAAGAAAAGGTCCCTACGAGCATGCACTCGGCGGGGCTCGAACTCGCGATCTCGACGCTAACAGGCTGCGTGGTTACCTGCTAGCCCACCGGGGCGACCGGCTTAGACTGGCGTGACTGTTAAACATCGTCAGCCGCCATGTATGTGCTGCCATACAGTACGCGACAGCACTTAATAATTTCCTATTTCAACTCAGCGTCGCGTCTTATTTCCTCTCTAATTTCATCAAAAATGCTTAAATCCGATTTCTTATAGGCAGAAGACGCGCAAAAATCCAATTTGTTTAAACTCAAATTCTTATTTGGCAAAGGCGTTCAATGCGACCTTTATTTTCGAGCGGTTGCCCAGATTTTTTTTTTTTTTTTTCATATGGCACCCGTCACTCATAATTCACAAGATATTCATAAGAAATACGATACGAAATGCTCTTCAGGACTGCAGGCATCAAATATTATCTTCGCCACCTTCAACGATTTTGCTTAACCCATTCAGAACTGAAAAAAACTCCTACACTAATTCCAAGTATTTTACCCCAAAATATGTGGGACCAGTTCTTAAGGGGCCTGTTCGGTCATGAAAAAAAAAGAGTACTTGCGCGACTTGAGCGTTGAAAAAATATATATCAATCGTTTTTTTTGCAGCAGCAATACTATTTTTGGTATAATTCCAATGAAAAGCGTATTCGAATTTTATTTTTTTCCAAATTGAATTTATTTTGTACTCGTTAATATGGGCCCTAAGAACACCATATCAGTACTCCTTGCGGGAAACGCCATAGCTCCAGTTCGAATGCTCAGATCTGCGACCGACCGACGTACAGCTCGTTCGTTATAGTCTCTATTAATAGGAGGTATTGGGGCTCTTGGATCTGCTAGGGAGGGCAAGCATTGGAGTGTTTGCGATAAAAGTTGAAAAAAAAACAAACACTTTCCTTCCGCTAAAGAAAGTGAATTTCCTTCCCTTCACGATTTCGGTGTGTTTGCGATAGAAATAAACCCAATCCTGCTGGCGACGCCTCCGAAAATACCAAGGGAAGAGGGTTGAACCAAAAAAAGAACGAAAACAAAAACTAACGTACGAGAGGAACGGCAGCCCAGCAACGGTAGGGGTGGCAAGGATAACCGCAGCGCCGCCGCTGCCACGACCGCAAGCAGCAGCACAGTTGGCTGCAGTTACGTAGCGGCAGCGAACGGCAGCGTCTGCTCCAGCAACATAAACAAACAGCATCGGCAGGCCCAGCAGCAGCAGCAACAGCAGCAGCAGCAGAAGCAACAGCTTCCGTTTTTGCTTTTTTCGATTTTGCGACCGACTATTCTTCTCGTCGTGTGCTGCTCCTGCTGCTGCCCTCGACCTACGCGCGACACCGCGCCGGCACGCTCCGCCCCAAGCCCGCCCGGCGCCCGACATATACAGACCGTGGCGGCGCGCCGCCGCTACTGCTACTGCTGCTACTGCTGCTCCCGCAATGTGGTGGAATTGAAATCATACACGACGATCTGTCATCCTGTCGAGCTCTACAAGCAAGGCGGTACGAGGACGTGTACATACGAGTTCTCGTGTACTCGTACGAACACGAGTAGTTCTTTCTGAACGACGCATCCGCCACGCGACACCAAGTCGGCAAGAGCGTACCGTAGCGGGGCGCCGGCAGTCCGCCGGCGCCCCGCTAGCAAAATTCGACACCGATCGTCCGTCTCATACGCTAGCTACACCTCTCAAGCCTCTGTGCTCCCATCAGTTGTTGTGTTGTGTTTTGGCGTTCTGCGTCGGTAGAATGCTCGGTGTGTGTAGGCCAATGAAACCGAGAGCCAAACGTTGCCGTAACTTTTGATCGAATCCTTACTGTACTTCTCCAAAGTACTTTTTCCCCGTTTTTTTAAAAAAATTACCGCAAATCCTCCCTTCGGGATATTTTTTTGAGAAGTAAAAGTAATACAAAAAAACGCAATTGTGTTTGCATCACGAAACGAAAGTGCTCCGCAGCAAGATTTTGATTGTTTCGGAGCTCTTGTTTGGTATCGAAACTTTGCTGTGGTCACGTTGGACGCTACGGACGGTCGAACTAGAGCCCCAGGTAGGTTCACCTACTACTACTGCTCGGCGTCCTCGTCGACACTCTGAGATCAAACAGTATCAGCAGCCGGAAAAACTCCCATTTTTCAAGTTCGTCTTGGGTACCAGGGGTATGGCGAGTCGCTTTCGAGTAAGAGGCACTGCTGTTCGGGATGAACAAAGCGTCTGCTCGATACGCCTTCTGAGATACGAATGTTGACCATGACCTAGGCTCTCTACTACTACTCATATGTCGCCCGTTGGAGCATTTTGAGCTGGTTCAGGCATCTCACGGCAAATTTCGTCAGTCACGAATACCGCATCCAATAGCAACTCCAATGTCACATATGAAAGAGGAAGAGGGTGACATCGCCAGTTTTTTTTTCAACGACCTAAAACTGGCGCAACCGCCGAAAATGTGGCCTGACCAATCACAGGCCTTCAAAGTGGTCAACAATAGTCAGCCGGTTACGAAGGAAAACATGTTTTTTCCTCCATTTTGTTTCTCAACGAGCGGCTTTCAGGTGGTCCAAGGCATGTTTGTACGAAGTTTCACACCAATATTCGAAGGTCTGACAGCGTATGATCATATACAGTCATATTTAACACCCAAAATCAATTATATACTCAAACTACAGTATGCAATCACGAGGCAACCGAGACAACGCCAATTTTTGCACTTTACCGCACAAAAGCCCCAATTTCCACGCCGTGTTTTGGAGATAGACCCTGAAATTTGGTACATGTGTTTTATGCGCCCTACTCGAGCCTTTTACAAATGGGTTTCTCTTTTGATTTCATTTTTTTCGCCGGAAATTATGGATCTCTTAAGACCCAAATTGACCCAACTTTCCCAAACAGTTACAAAAAACAAAATATCTGACGAGAAAAAATAAACAGAAAAAAAACCATCCGTTCAAGTCTCGGGTAGGGCGCATAAAACACGTGTGCCAAATATCAGGGTCTATCTCCAATAAATGGCGTGGACATTGGCCACTGACGGAATTTTCCGCGTTATACTTGAACCAGCCTGGAGAAATGCCGTTTTCCGTAGGGAGTCATGAAAACGAGGAAATTATACCAGACATGGTATTTCAACTGAAAAAAAAGGATTTGTTTTTTATTTGCTCTTACATTTTTTAACCCCGAAGGGGCCCCTTAAAGGGTTAAGCACTACTCCAAGGACCTGCAGGTACTCTACAAGCAAGCAGTACACCATCCGCCACCGCACTGCTTCTATCCGCACCGAAAAAAAATGGGGGCGAAAATGTTGCAATATTTGTTTTTTCATGTTTGCAGAGGGGAAAGGGTTTTGTTTGGCGGGAAAAAAATGGATTTTGTCTGGCGAAAAAACATTAAAAAAAAAAACATATAAAAAACGTCGCCACTTGGGACGGTTTCGGAGCGCGGAGGCGGCTTGGCTGGGGTCCTGATGTGGCCTTGGGGGGATGTTTGGGCAGTTTCGTTTTTTCTAGGGGTGCAAGTGTATTCAGCCAGATTCTTACCTGCCGACGCCCTTGCACTTCCCAACGTCTAATTCCTATTTCCTCCTCGAGTCCAGCCCAAATGCTTACCTGTAAATTCTAAAATTTCCGTAAATCCCAGCCTGACATTCCTAACTGCCACATTATTAAGTGCTGTCGCGTACTGTATGTGTACCGTCTTTATATTCCTGTGTTCCTGCAGTTAGTACGGCTAGCGCGCCGGCGTGTGGTTGGTATGGTCTTGCGTAGGCGTTATTGGTCGCAAGCGGCAAGTACATGCTCATGAGTTCCAGACATTTTGCAACGAACGCGATTCGAAAAAAAAAACAAGACAGCTTGGCAAATAATTGTGTTTCTCTTTTTCGGCATGTAAAACACTATTAATATCAGAAATGGAAACTCGGCAAGTAATTTGCTAAACATTTGGAATACCGAACTAATAAAATCTGGAGGGTGTGGATAGTTACTGAATCGTTGGCGTGGTTAATAGGGGACGGAGAGGAGGGTCGTCATATTGGGAAGATGCAGTGAGTGGTTGCGCTGGAAGGGTTGAGATACAACTGAAGAGTACCAACATGTAAGAGGCTCTGCTCGTGGGTGTGGCCGTGCAGGGGTCTGGCACTGAAAGTGAATTCGGCGTGTTGAAACAAGAAAAAGACTCCTTCCGCTTAAACACAAAAGGAGTCAGGGGTACGCGACGAAAAGAGAAAACGACACCACACTCCTAGGAAGGTCAGAATGGAAAACAAACCGGAGCGCTGTGATCACAGGACGAGATAATGAGCGAAAACAATTTTTTTTGTTTTTCACGCATTATTGAATTGGTTTTAGAGACCCCTCCTATTTTGTTTTCGCTGGTAGGGGGCTTACTCATTTGTTTCTTACCTTGTAGTAGTTTGCCCCTTGAGCACGCATTCCTTTCGAGACGGAAGCACCGGAAGGGGGGCGTGTACTCATGTCGTGCACGGCCGTCGTCATATGACCATAGACCCTCGCATCCGTACAATGCCGGGACGGAGCACGTTGGGTTTTCACCAACCAGTCAGATATTTCTTGCACCAAGCGCGAAGCGCCGTGAGGTAGTGGGCGAGTCGCATGGAGGGTGAGCTGCATCCTGCTACGAACCGCCTCTGAGGTGGACTTGCATGTGGACGACAGCCTCCAAATACTTGATTTAGTTTCTGGCGTGGTCACTTCCAGAGACAGCAATGGGTATTACTATGTATCTGCCTCTGGGTGCCTTACCATATACACACTACGTGATACGATCATTCCCCTTGTGCGGAGTTGAAGTTCCCGACCCCGCACAAATGATCTACTCGACCGCCATCCTTGGGTAACCGCCAAAGAAAAAAAAGTAAAAAACACGGTACCCTGGTTGTCTAGCTCACGCAGTGAGAGGCATGTTTTACAGCTTCGTCGCCAGACGACGCCAAGTTAACCCATAAACATATAGGGAGGGCGGGGTGTACTCATGTCGTGCACGGCCGTAGTCGTATGACCATAGACCCTCGCATCCCAACAATGCCGGGACGGAGCACGTTGGGTTTTCACCAACCAGGCAGAAGGATTAAACAACACAGTTGTCTTATTGTTTCCTGGGATCAAAACGGTCCGGTTGGTTTTTTATTCTGAGCTCTGGGGTTAGTGGGGTATCAGGGACTCGAATCCTTGTACACCCTTTGAAGGAGTAGTAGATTATTTTGAACAACATACCGGTACATATATTGTTTGTTCAGCATTGATATTATACCTGGTAGAGTAACTGAATATAATTACTGTGCTGTATCGTATTTCAAAAAACCAATTCGGCTACGACGCCGAGCACGTCACATATCAAGACACGATGTTCCGTATTGACAGAAATGCAGAAAGCAGGCAGTGATACTTGCACTATAAACTGGGTGTGTAAATATGGGCGGTCGCCCCGGTGGTCTAGCAAAAAAGTACGAAGCATGCTAATGTTGAAGTCGGGGGTTCGAGTCTCCTTATGGAGGTTTTGGTATGTTATCAAATGACGCCAACCAACTGTCGAGAGCGGTCCTTATAGCGTGGGTAGGCACAATTTGACGAGAGTCGACGAAATAAGAAAAGGCTGAACTATTATCGCCATAAACACGAAAGGCACGAATCGTAGTGAGGAAGGCGGACAAGAGCCCACTTAGTGACCGGGACCTGAGTTACGACTATAGAGGTAGAGAGAAAACAAAAGGCGAAGATAAAAGTATGGGATAGAGAAAGAAAGAAATAAAGAAAAAGCACCCAACCTCAAAATAATGCCGTTAACCCTTGGCAGTACTGGCCGCTTTTGGGGCCTGGGCTTTTTTATGTTCTTACAAATATAGCGTGTTGCGGGCATATGCATACGAACTAGCTGCGGGCATGTGCCCGCCGCGGTGGAGCCCCTGTTGTAAAATACCTCGCAGGTAAGAGTCGTGTCCTAAATGCTCCTCTTTTGTCCCTTCTGGCAACAAGATTTGGAGCACTGCACTCTTTCACGATATCAAATCCGTTCTTGTTTTTCAGTTAACTGCACTACTGGTATTTCTGGAATAGTTTCGACCTGTCATGACTTCCCACCCTAGACTATGTGTCTCCAGTTCAAATGCTCTGATCTACTCCACGGAGGCCCATTTGTAGAGCGTAGGCCATAGGCAACCTTGTTGTCCAAGATGTAATCACGAAAAGTGCCTCCTACTCAAAGACAGCCCCCCCCGTGCCTCTCTTTGTTTTTTTTTGTCATCCCATTCATTCTCTCTGCCCTTTTATTATATCACCCTCTTTAGTCGTCACTTGGATCTGAGTTCACTGAGTAGGCTTCTCCCCGCCGTCCCAACTACGGTACGTGCCTTGCATTTTCATCGCGAGAATAGTTTATCACTTCCTTACCTCGTCAACTCTCGTCGGATTGTTCTTATCCACTCGATAATATGCGCTCTCGGCAGCAGTTGGTGTCATTTAGGAATAAAACTCTCCATACCGAGACTCGAACCCTCGACTTCCAACTGAACAGGCTTCTTGGTTACCTGCTGGACCACCGGGGCGACCGGCTTACACGCAATATAGACGAATTATAAACAAAACGTTTTCTCAAGCTGCTGATTCTGTTTCAAATCAGAGTTTTGACGAGAACGCCGAGCACTCTTAATAGTAAGGGAATTAAGCCCCGGTGGACTACAGCAGTGGTCAGCGTTAAAGGCTACTACTAGTAGCATTGAAACCCGAGTTCAGATCCCACCGCAGTGCGACCTTGCCTATATTAGGAAGCTGATTATTTGCTGAGATCGGTGTTCGTGGCGTGGGTAGGCGCAATGCGTCACAAGTCGACGAGGGAAGAAAGTGCTGAAGTTTGCTAGCGAAAAAATCGCAAGGCACGTACCGTCGTGGGGAGGGGGGGAGAAGAGCCTACTTTGTGACCCCGGATCTGAGTTACGACTAGAGAGGGAGAGAGAAAAGAAAGGCGAAGATGAGTAGTACTGTGGATGAACAAGACAAATAATAATTAAAAACTAAACACCCTCGTGCGCACTGGAGGTTCTTGGGAAGGGATCTCTTCGTCATCCTACCCGGTCAGCGTTTCAACGAGTTAATTCCTGGACTTACTGATGCTCGCACAGGAGTGTTGAAACTTTTGAGTGCTTTGCTTTCGGGTGGCTACTCTACCACTTCGGAACTCCAGCCTGAGTTTGGGCCTTCAGATGCCTCTGCATTAGTTTCACAGAATATGAGTGATAACACTTACTTGATGGCGTTGCGTTCGCATTTCAGATGCGGACAGCTCGTACAGCTCCTCGCCATTCTCTATATAAAGCCCGATAAATTGACGGACACTCCTAATGGAGTGCCCAAGGGCTTCGTTTGCGTGTGCAGGACATAAGTCGTAGTGAAGGTGGACATAAACGATTCACGATATGTTTGTCGGTAACTGGAAGTTGCGAGTCAGCCGCCGCCAAAGCTCGAAAAAGCTCACGATGTCTAGATTATCGAGCAGGAGGAGCGCAGTCCAATGGCTACATCACCGATATATCACTAAACGGCTTTCACCTGTGATATAATATACTGTTCTACTGGAGTATGGTTTGGACGACTAAGGGAAATTAATCTGACTAATCCGAATAATCGGGCGAGCACAAAAACGTTTAATGAGAGGTACTGGAGTAAGTTAGTGGACCCATCACAGGGAAAACACCAAAAAACAAAAACTCCGAGTTTTTGTTGTGTTTGCAAGATTGTTTTTATGCGTTGTACACACGAATCTTGTTTGAAAATTCCGTCCTTTACTTCCAAGTATATTCGAAGCTGCGGCGAATAGTCCACGAGCGTATCTACTACGTACACGACATGCATTTGAGTATTCCTCCTTGAGCTCTACCGTCCCCGGACGCCGATACTCAAAGCACTCTACAGTTGGAATTCGGTACAACTTCGGTCCATGTACCCGCCGCCGATTGTATTTAATCTGATCTCTACTTGAAAACAGACGAACTACGAGTACGCCGCCCTTGACACGAAACACAGGCGTTATATACTGCTTGAAACAGAACACAGGCGACACGCGGTCGACGTTAGACGGATGGTCGCTTTTCAAATAGCGACTAGCAAGAGGCATAGTAGTCTCATGTTATCATTTTGCGAGTCATCGAACAACTGATCGCGTCTATTTCGTGGTGCGGTACGACCAATGTCATTTGTTTGTTCGGGTTTATCGTGGCTTCCGAGTTATCAAATTGCTGCGTGTATGCATATCGGATTCACCGTGTATCCTGACCACAAAATTCAGCCCGCACCTACCCTGAGTTACTCAATTTCGAAATCAGGGGCTCGGTGGATTCCTATGTTTGCCATAGGGCCTATCATAGATGGTGGGCTCAACACTCGAAGTTGTAACTACCTCAGTGCGCGAGAGATCATTGCAAGCAACGTCGATGTCAACTTGTTAATATTCAAAGTGTGCGTGTTTGTTTTATTTTATTTCCATCCCATTTTCAGTCTTCGCACTTCTGATTATCTCCCTCCCCAGTCGTCACTCGTTTTTTTTTGTATACCATCTTCAATCTCCGCACTTCTGTCTCTCTCTCTCTCCTCAGTCGTAACTCACATAAGGGGTCACAAAGTAGGCTCCTCTCCCTCTTCCCCCCCTGCGATCCTTCCGTTGATGTTTATCCCGCAAAGGGTTTGGCGTTTCCAACGCTCGTCGATTCTCATCGAATGATGCTAACTCACGCTCTCGCGCTTTCCGCTAGTCGAGATATGTTTTGGCGATAAAAATTCCTTACGATACGAGCACGGGTGCGGTATGTACTCGGGGGGTCTCGAACCCACGATTTTGACTCCAACAGGGCCAATATTCACCTGTCACTCTACCAGGGACGCAGCGTAGTGTGTCTGTCCTTCACATTAAACCTTCCTTTCTATCCGTCGACATTCGGTACACCCAGTGTCCGTGCCTATTCTTCATTATAGAGAAGTACCAGTTATGTGGTCACAAAACTACGACACAGAGATACGTACAACGCTGCAGTGCAGCAAGGAGAGCAGACAATGCAATGCCATAAACGAGTACGACAGGCGAGACCTACCCTGCGAACAATCCAGGTGGATGAAAGAGAAAAAAGAGGAAATAATTGGAGAAAAGCGAAAAGGAAACATAAGAAAAACAATATACGTACAACAAAAACATGACAAAATAAAAAGAAAGAAAGTGTCGTGCTCCTCCCAGAGGAGATGGCACAGACAACAAAAAATAAACGAATCCAAACGAAATGTAATGGAATGAAAAACAAAGTAAACCGAGCAGGAGTGAACGTAATGTACGTGTGAATGCTATATAATATATACCAGGTACATCATTATGCTAACTCATGTTGAAGTAGTTCAGTTTATGGTGTGCATTCGATGGCCAGTCGTAGCCAGATATCACAGTCCTGCCAAGTTCACTTTCTACGTTTACTGGCACAGCCACACCATATATATATAATAATAGTGACCCATGCCCCCATCGATCAAGGTCAAACGTCACCTGTGATGCGTGTTTCCCATCCTTCCCTGCTTGAAAACGCCACCGCCGCCTCCATATATGAGAACCGCATACGCAAACCACGTTAGCATCCTCGTCAGACAATTGAACAGACCGGATATCAACAGAAATACCTTCGACCCTGCGCCTAACCCAGCAGGTAAGGATACGTGAAATTGATCAGAGAGGCAAAATGGCTGCATTCCGTCTTCTTCTGGTTGTGGCAGTCTTCTTCTGGCAGCAAGCCCGAGCACAATGCACCAGCGAGTTGCTGGACTGCCCGGTAAGCGTTTTTCTAAGATGTATCAAACCATACTACCTTGCACGAGTATATGTGTGAAGTTCTGTAGTTGCCCCTCTCGCGGCTACGCAAACGTTTTGTTTTATATCATCCCGTTTATTATATTCGCCCTTCTATTCTCTCCATATTTAGCCGTAACTCAGATCCGGGGCCACTAAGTCGTCTGATATCCCCCCTCCCCAATACGCTATGTAACTTCCATATATATCGCGAGAATATATGAGGTCTTTCTTCCGGTGTCAACTCTCGTCGAATATTGCTTACGCACGCTATAATATGCGCTCTCGACAGTTGTTGGTGTCATCTGATAATAAACATCTCCGTACGGAGACACGAACCCTCGACTTCCAACTCAAAAGGCTTCGTGGTTACCTGCTGAACCACCGGGGCGAACGGCCACATTACACACTATCAAAGCCGGAGCACCGCAAAATGTTTTTGGTGTCCAGTCGAAATACCCATCAGAGGAAGCGTCGGGTATAACGTTTTGCGCTACGGAATCAAAACATTAAGTGGCAAATCGGTCATTAAAAAGAGTACTTGTGTGTTAAAAAAAACGTTTGTTCGTCTTTTTTACAGCAACAATATTATTTCTGGTGTAATAACACCATATCAGGGGTCTTTACGGAACACGGCATAGCTCCAGTTCTAATGCTTAGACGTCCGACCGACCAACGTATAGCTTGTTCGTTGTAGTATTTAGGATGTGTTGGGGTTATCGCATCTGCAAAGGAGCGTAGGCATTGCTGTGTTTACGTCACGAAACAAAAGTGCTCTGCAGCAGGCCTTTTGATCGTTTCGGAGCTCCTGTTTGGTATCTACACTCTGCTGTGGCCACGTACAACGCTACGGACGGTCGAACTAGAGGCCCAGAGAGGTTTACCTTCCGGTGGTCGGTGACCTCGTCGATAACCAAAGTTAAAACAGTATCAGCAGCCGGAGAAACTGACATTTGTCAAAATCGTCTTTGGGTACCGCGGGTATGGCGAATCGTTTTCGAGTAAGAGGCAGACTCCGTGATGTACAACGCGTCTGATCGATACGCCTGTTGGAGTCACAAAAAAAAACGTGACCTACGCTCTCTGAAACTATTCATCGGTCGGCAGTCTGAGCATTGCAACGAGATGAACGTCGTTTTCCGTAGGGAGTCATGGAAAGGTAGACATTATACCAGAGATAGTATGGCATCTAAAAAAAAAAAACAGTTTTGTTTTATGTTTGCTCTTATAGTGTTTGCCCGAAGGGGCCCCTTAACGGAGTGGACTGTGGCCGTAATTGTGAGCGGTATACTTCGAAGTATACATAGTAGAGTGTTTTAACAGTAATCGTATTGCCCGTCAACGGAAAAGACAATGTTACGTGGTTGTAAGTTTTCTGAGGAAAAAAACCCGTCTTTCCGACAGCAGTACAGCAACCGGTAAAGCTGAAGTACGCGGGTTCGTTATTCGGGAAACCGAACCGTAAATTTGTTTTCGTGGCAAGCACAACACAAATAAAAACAGCACAACAAAGACACACATGCTGATCCTTTTATGAATCAAGTGTGACCAAACGCTCTAACGATTGATTCATGTAGGACACATTCAGCCGGCTGGTTTAGCGACTACAACTATCAATACGATAGTAGGCGACAGTTATCAATAATATGAATACGAAGTATTCACGAATTTGAGGCTGATAGGTTTGGGCGGGAAATATTAACGTGACCACTTTGTAGGGAAAATAGTGTGGAACACACCCAGTCCTACATAATAATTTCGGACTGGTCAAACATAACGGATTCTCAAGATTTGTCGCGTTCTGTACGTGACAGCAGTTAGTAATCTCCCATCTTGACCAAGGCTCGGAGGCTATGTATTGTGATACCAATCAATTTTAAACACAGGGCTCATAAAAGGCTATCATATAGGATATAGAGCAGCGTTCCTCGCTGAGCACGAATGCGTAGATAAACATTCTTGCACAAATATCACAAATATCCTGAGGATGTGTTTGACTCCAAAATTCTTACCACATACATGTCGCCTGCTTGCACTGGCTGCTGCTCGCCGCCCGTTCAGATCTCTCATTAGGGCGGGTTTTGTATCAACACGATGCAAAGCAAAACAGCAGTTGCCAACAGCAGTGCCATTTGTTAGCGGGCCTTTATACTAGGCCCGAGCATGCAGTGTATTTAACCACCGGTTTTGAGTAGCATCCAGATACATTGTTTTAGTTCCCCATTTAGCTACACTACATTGTGAGGGCTGGTTGCTTTTCCGAAAGAGCAACGCCTGTTCGATTCTCGCCCGGGCCAGGCTCTTGGGTGATACCCTCATAAGGAGCGATTTATCATTTACTCTGATTTACTGCTTATATATGGAGTCTACCGCCTGCTGGAGGTATGCGTGTGTGTGTTCTATCAGATTAAACAGTCATTTCCACCCGTCGAAATCCAGCACACCCAGTCTCTTTGCAGATTGTGCATCGTAAAGAGATGGCACCAGTTATGTGGTCACAAAACTACGACACAGATAGATACTACGCTGTAGGCACCGTAAACACAAATTAAGTGAGGTTTGGAACTGAAACTCGAGATTATGTGATAACCGTCGTTGCCAACATAAATGTATCCATCTCTGCTGCTTTCCGCCAATTACAATATCTTCGCGCATAACCTTTCTGAATCGTCGTGCGTGTACGACAGTCTACCACCCCGTGCACGGGAGTGATGCCTAATGTACAACATACTACACAGCTCGCAAAGTTGAGTTTCTCCTCTTCAATCGGTTTTACTCACAGCTAACGTATGTATAATCGTTTTATTTAATATACTGATCTGTTTTTCATGGCTCCCATTCCCCTTACTATCCGACCTATCTGTGTCGGGCTTTTGTGCAGTGCGACAACCCGGATGAACCTTTTGTGCCGTTTGATGGCCTCTGCGCCACAGTTCGCCAGCCATTTTGCGCAGACTTTACCGCGGGGTTCTTCTGCACTAGCGGGAACACCATCAATGACGGAAAGGTAAGTGCGCTGAGGCGGTCGATGGTAGCGGTGCACTGGATGCGCGCGTGCTGCGATAAGGGTGCCACGCTTAATTTTTTCATGGGGCTCCTTCTTCGGTCGAGTAGCCACATCTCTCCCCCAAAGCTAAATAGAATATATCACTTTCTCATGTTCTATCAGATTAAACGTCCATTACTTCCACAAGGAAAACCTTGCGCTCCAGGACTTTGAGTTCGTGTCACGGGGCTTCAACCAGGGGGCACCAGCTGTTAGAGCATGCGGGTTTAAAGACGACACAGCTCATTGTACGAATCACTTACGGTGGTATGGTGTTATGGGTGCAATGAGCGATGCGTTGTAGCGCACATCTATTATATGCATGGAGATTGTGTCGACATGGTCACGTGTTGGTTTCCTGCGTGGGACAATCCCTCTATAGTTTTTTTTGTCTATGTACAAGTATTCCAACCCAGTTATGACCTTCTTGCCCCTGCCCCTTATTAATCGTATGACCCAGTTCCGCGGTCACTGGGTGGGCTCTTCTCACCCCTCCCTACTTGGGTACACCCCCCTTGGACGTTGGCCCCAAGAAGGGTTCAGCGCGTTCGCCTCTCGTCGACTCGCGTCAAATTGTTCCTACGCACGCTACGAAAGCCACGCTCGGTAGTTCGTGTCACTGCTCGGCTGGTGCGATACACGTTTTACATGCGCAACTGGTTACCCCTTCCATTTGATGTTCCACTGGTGACCGTGTTGGCATGGATAGCAGGTACAAGGAACGGGAGCACGTCACCGAAGCGAACCACAGCAACCAAGCGTGCACGCCTCGTGCACAAAGTACGGGCTGCGACTAACCTCTATAAGGCACACTACCCACTACCCTGCTATCCTATAAGCCATGTTACCTGATTGGCCTGCGGGCAGTGTCTCATGCCCAACATAATATTATATGTATTCAGGTGGCCGGGACACCCTCCTTCTACACTGGGTAGCGTAGGCACTGATTAGCGTAGACATCAACACAAGGTGTCGCCAACCTCTCAATACGGAACGCCTCCCCGATGGCGTGCTACAGTACACTGCTCAATTTTTCCTCAACACCAGGGGGGTTTAACGCCCACACTATGCAGGCGGGATAAACCGGCCACCCATGTGACCAACACCGCAATGCTACCCTCAATATCGCGTGTCCGCATGCACGTTGTATTTTTACATCTGACGAAACGACCACGTAATCTCTCTGTTGCGACCTCAGTTGTGCGGACTAATCGCCGCGACCTCTACAAGTAGCTCGACAGACTGCATCTGCAGCAACGCCGTATGCGTGGCAGACTCCGGTGACAACGACGTGATTTGCGGTGAGTTGGGGCTGGACATCGATTACGATAGAGCCATGCCAGATTCGAGGGGGGTTTCTCCGTGGCGGGGTGATGCCCGCCGCTGCTTCGCGTATGCCCAAATATGTTGGAATTACATATAGTGCAGCCAGTAGTAGTGTAGATCGAAGATCCACAAGTAGTGTATATCAAAGATCGACGCAAACAAAGCCGCCGTACTTCCAAGGGGTACACACGTGGGAATTTGTGCTGTGTAATTTGTTTCGCAGTACTTTACGAAAAGCCGCTATAGGATACAGAGAACGTTTTACTCACAAACGACGTTTTCTGATCTACATAACGTAGGGACCGTTCACGCGTTTGCGTCGTATCAATACCTAGTCGATAAGGCGGAGCAAAAGTATTCGTTTCGATTTTTTCGTGTCCACGATGAGTTAACACGCTCCAAAGCCATAAAGACGACTTGAATGAAGAGTATGCTCACCTATATACCGTGAGGAAGGGAAATTGGACTTTGCCTTGCAGCTGACTGCTTTGACGGTCCTTTCGTTTGATTTGTTTCAAAGCACGTTCCTCCCCGAACCAAACGCCAATACATAAGATCCAACTATGTTTTGAATTAGGGGGCGCATGAAACACTTGGCCCTCTTTTGCCCGCGTACACTTATCAAGAATGGTCTTGCTTGACATTCGACCTGCTTCAGAAACACAAGACACCGATTTAGCAAATTAGACCTACTAAAGGCCCGGTTAATCGGCCGATTTGGGACCCAAACTTTTTGTTTTTCCTAAATTAGAAGTATGGTTATGGCAGGCCAATCGTTTATACGGCATGGTTATTGGAATCGGTGTGCCTAAACTTGGCGACATTGGTTGTTCATCTTCATGGCGGTCTGAAACCAATGGCGGCGTATATGTATGTGTTTTCGTTTTGTCTTTTGTGCGTTAGTTAAGGCCACGCGGGAACCCTCAAGCCTAAAAAGAGTGTAACCGCCAGTTTCACAAACGAAAAAAAAACAATTTCGACCGGGCTATTCGATGAATTGTCCATTGTTTCTTCGTCGAATCGTGTAACCTAAACTTTGCTTAAAAAATACAAAGTAGCTACAAAATATCGTTGGCCGATCGTGCACCATTTGTTTTTTCAAGTGGGGGTTTGGCGTTTCCTCCACACGAAACCTGCATCTCTGTCTCCGCTCTACTTTGGCCATCGCCGTCCCAAGCATGGCCAACAATTTACCGCGGGCATCGTAGTGCACGAAGCGGGCATCGAAGCGTGCTAGACAGAGAAGCGGTACAGAGCAATTTTTTGTCCGCGAGCTTCGCGGATCATCTCCTGTTATATTGGCAGCAGAACAGCTACGAGTACACCTCGCTGGTGTGCGAAGCCACATGGCGGACTTTCCCGAGATTATGGAAGGCCCTCCACCGGCTGTCGTAGATAACGATAGCGATCACGAGAGCTGCCGGGGCTCGTCTGACGGTGGCTGCTACGCTGAGGAGTCGAAGACGAACTAGTCTTTCTTCTGAACCCTCCACTTCCTGGGCATCTCTCGTGGCTCAGCTCAACCTCCAGGTAGGTGTGCGACGAAGCAGGGAGTCTTCTCTCTTGTGTGTGTTGTTCATTTTCTTAGTGTTCCAATATCATACGTAGCTCTCCTATTTACGTGCAGTATTGTAAACTCGGCCGCTAATATAGTGACTGTGGACGTATAAATATGAATACTAAATGATTATAATATTTTCAAATTTTTGTTCAGAGCGGTATACATGAAGACTTACGACGTGCTTGTACTCCTATGCTGTGTACCTGGTACCACTGCTGGAGATATGATCGGGGATATATTTATGGTACATACGAGTACGAAAGTATAAAATTATCTGTGCAACATGCACCATGGTAGATCATGAAGTGGGACTCGATGATCTCGAGCATATACAGCAGTACAGGACACCAATTTAATCCGTCCCTGTTCTCGCTGGGAAGCTAGGCTTCAAATAAGTGGGGCAGTAGTGATCAAGCTACTATTTATTGTACGTACTTCTTTTGATGTTCTCGGAGTTCATCGCGCCAACACCATATTTCTCATTTTTGTTGTTCCACTCCTGAATTGATCTGATTGGGTGCCGATACTACTATTTGACTTGTATGCTGCAGCACCAGTGGTGCGAAAAAGAAAAACATGCTAATAAGGGCCATTATTATCGACTAGCCTTTTTCCATAATTTCCAATATTTTTTTCCAAAAAAAAAAGGAAATCTTGGAAATCTAGGAAATTATAGAAATATTGGAAATTCTTCAGAGAGCAAAATGTTTGGAAGGCTTAACGTTCCAATAATTGGGGAAAAAAATGGAAAAAATGGAAATCTATAAAATTGCGCGAAAAAAAACATGGAATTTTTGGAAACTTATGGCTCCGATAAGAACGACCCTAAGGAAGCTACAGCAGGCTAAAGTTTTGAATAAAGTAAGAAATCCGAGAGACCTTATACTGAATTTAAGTGTATAAAGCACCCTCTCTCAAATAAGAAATCCAGACTGGACCAGATTTCCTGTTTCTTATCGGGTGTCCTGTACTGTACCGTATAAAGTAGGGAACGTAGAGAGGTCCATGTATTTTGCGTTCATCTCCGCTTCTGGTTGCTCCGACTGTTCCCCGTGATACTCGTATGTCTAATACGTACTGCTTGCTTTCGACCTTGCTATATACTCAACAGCTGATATACTGGTTAATATGTACGAGCTTTATATGTAGTAGCACAGCAGTACAGAGTTGAAGAACATGTGATATAAAAAAAACGCAACCAGTTATATACATGGTGCGTGAGCTGTAGTACTCCTGGACGTCTAAAAACTGTCGCAGCAGCAGCAGTGAAACAGTACACAGCAGTACATGTAAAATGATACACCTAACCTGTGATATGCATGAGCTACTACGTACTGCTGTGCGTTGAACCGCCGTTGTAAAACGTGAATATACATTAAAAGTAATAAAATAAAAAGTTACCAGGTATATATACAGAAGCAATAGTCGTAGCAATACAATACAACAGCAGTATTATACGTAACGGCGGACCACTTTAAATAGGACCACTAATGGTTTGTAATAATACGTCTATACTTGAAGTATATAGGTTTTTGTGTTTATTGTAGATCCTTTTTGGTATCGTCCCGCGTAATAGCCAGGAAACGCAGGGAAAATCGTACACCCAATATCCCGAACATAACACAACACACCGCAAACAACACTACAAACGTACTTGTAAGATCATCCAACAAAATACAAAACCCAACGGTGCGTAAAACGCGTAATATATGTGACACAGAAACCCGTTTGTATCGAGCCCCCACTCGGCATGAGTTTGCGAGGAAATAGCCCCCACCACTCGACATGAGCAGACGAGAAAATAGTTTAACACGCCCTCAATCTACCCTCCCTCGCATTTCCGCCTGCGCCCCCACGTGCAGGGCGTGCTGGACGGCCAGAAGGGGAGGGGTACCAAAGGCGATAATGTTGGTTCTTTCCTTGCGCGCGAGGCTCGGAGCAACCTGCAGCACCAGGTTGGGTATGCATTTGATTCAGGGGGGACGAGGAATCAGTGCGTGCGTGGGCCGTGTTTTGCAAAGGCAATGGATATGTTTTCTGGCAACGGAAAGCAGGGTATTCCTCGCGAGGTTGTGCTGGCATTGCTGAGGCACTACTACTAATAGAGGTGCAGAATCTTTGTTTGCGGGCAACCGGTTTTGGGGGGGGGTCGTCGTTTTTTTGGATTGTGGTTGGAGAACGGAGTTACGAGCAAGACCGCGGCACAGAAAATCAGCACAGTAACAAAAATATGTGATTACGGAGGACACCATCTATTTTGGAGCCGAACTCTCATCCTCCGACACCCGCGAAACGAAGCAAAACAAGAACAGCGGCCAAGCGGCGCGCGTAGAACGTACGCGCACGATTATAGCCTGGTACGCGTTTGTCCCTGTGTTGGCACGACGTTACCGTGAAGGCAATCAAATAAAAGCGTTTGCCAACATCTCTGAAGTATGTACAAGTACACACCAGCATGAGCTACGCGAAGCATGGAACATACGATGACCAGTACGAAAAGCGGAGATCCGGAATAGACGCTACAGCTCACAGTGTAAAACATTATACACTCATATAGAGGCTACGACAGTGACGATACACACCTTTGCGACATTACTGCAGAGTCTTGACCCGTGTCGACGGCACCAGCTTATCCTGCCATGACAGCGGAACCGCCCTCCTCGCCTAGCAGAAAACTGGAAGCACTAACCCCCTTGTTTCCTGCCGGGGCAGCATTTCCAGGCTCCGCGACAACTTCTTCTCCCGGACCATCCGCGTCTCGTGTAAACGAGTTGTCCTCTCCTCGCTCGAAGAAATTCGGCTCTGTGCCACCTTTACCAGTAAAAGCCAGCCACCATTGCCTGGTCGGCTTAACCCTACCGAGAACCCGGAAAACCCCACCTGCTTATAATTGCGACTGAACCGTGTGTCTCGTCTTGGCAGAACCTCTGCACGCGGCCTCAAGAAAGGAACTGACATCCCGGTTTTCGAGCCCCAACTCGCGCTCAAAATCTTCCTGCTTGCACCAACTACTGCGACGTGGCTGTGCGCACAGACGGGCCGCCATGTCGACTGCACCAGCTCTACCCGGGACAAGCGATGTTTGCCGGAGCAGACGCTGTAGGCGGCACAGGCGCTGTTGGCAAGCCTGCATAATAACAGAAACCCAAACTTTCGTTAGTGAGTACCTGGTATATATTTATATGCCCATGTAGAGATTTGAGAAGCGCTATTAATGTCTACAGAGAGCCCTCGAACAGTTTTCTTTATTTTCTAAGTCGGTTTGCGTACTGCTCTTATTAGAGCCCATATGAACGAGTATAAAATAAATTTAATTTGGGAAAAAAATAAAATTTAAATTCGCTTTTCATTGGTCAACACACGCACCCGCACCTCCGAAGATCCTAATATTTGGTGCTGGTGCCGTGTGGCGTGTTGACCAATGAAAAGCGGATTTGATTTTTTTTCAAATTGTTATTTTTTCCCCGTTAAAACGGGCCCTCGCAAAAACAGAACAGCGCAGCGATCAAAACCCGGTTGACGTCGGGTCGACAAGTCTGCCCATACGAAAACCAGTACGAAAACCTCTTATTTTTTTACTAATATTGTTTTTTGGAGGGGTTCGTACGTATACTAAACTAGGTTTGGAATTTCTCTTGCGCAGGATTGAGGAACACGACACAAAAATGATCTATAGAGAGGTCTTGACCTCATTTACGTTTCTGTCACAGCACACTTCTCCGTTGTTGTTGAGCAGCAAGAGGACAACAGCTCTCAAAACATAAAAACAATAAAATCGACCACATCCTGCGTCCGCGGGCGATAAGTCCGCGCGTACTAAAATCAGCACGATAAAAAAACGTTTCCTTTCACATGTCAAACAAGTATTTTAGTTGGGTTTGTAGGTATAAGGTATTAGGAATTTCTCTTGCGCAGGTTTGAGGAACACCACACAAGGAGGTGTCTATAGAGAGGTCTTGACATCATTTATATTTCTTGACGATACATTTCTCTGTGTACTTGTTGTACAGCAAGATAACAGCAGCGCTCAAAAACTAAAAAAAAAACGTTCGACGCCTTCGTCGCGTGATTCGAAAGGTCCTCCCAAACTTCAAAAATCGGTACAAAGCCTCGACTTTTGTGTGATACAAGTCGAGTTTGGAGTTTTCTAGGCTTTACGCTATTCGGGAATCCTAGACCGCAATCTTTCGAATTACGCCCCAAGAGGGGTCTATAGAGAGGTCTTAAGGGGCCCGTTCGGTATTTTGAAAAAATCGTTTTATGCGGCGGAATAGAAAACATAAGGTTTTGAGTAGTGTGGAAACCCCGTTTTGATTACGCCGAAACCACAAAGAGCGTTGTTTCCAGTGGTGGCGTCCTGTACAACAACTCAAGAACGGCAGAAGCATGGAAGCTCACACAGGTACGGCAGGAACCACAGCCTCATGACCTCGGCATTGTCTCGCCTAGGTACTCTTTGGGCTTGTTTTCAGGTTATAATCATGAAAATTGTCGGCGGAGCATAGCTGATGGCCTAGCCCCAAGCCCGTCTTGGCCTGGGCTCGACCAGAAGAACGACGCAAGCGCCCTGGACTCACCTCGCAATACCAACCCTTAATCGTATAAGTTGTTCGTGTTGACCTCCCAGAGGTGTAGGTGGCGCCAGACCCGCGAGGGAGACGCCCTGCGTATGTGTTTGCATCGTCATATGCCGAAGTTGCAAGGTTTTGTGCACGATTGCTGGAATGCGAGGGGTAGCGTGCCCATACTCGGCAGCGTGCGTTGAGCACGCCACTAACTGTCCCACTAGAGGTGCAGATGCGTTTGGCTACTATTGCGTGGCCATGTTGTCGAATTCTGGGTCAAACCAGTGACACCTGCTCGAATACCGAGCTATCCCCCTTTTTCGACCAGGGTTGCCGAGATATGAGGAGTTCCAACTGTGAAACAGGGGTTTGTGAGCGGAAAATATGCGTCCGTTTAAAATTGTCCGAACCACAAAGATATTGCCGGTGACCTTACCTTTCTGTGCAATGTCTTCTATTAAATCTCTGCTCGAAACTTGTGGAAACATATTTGAGTTTCCGTAGGACTTGTTTCGGCTACTGTCGCACAGCAGTACATTTCCTCAATATACCGATAGTCTTATTGCAGCACTGAGTCTCTGGGGGTGGGGTGGATTTTCCTCTGCTATAGTGCTGTTTATTTTGACGACATTATACATAGGGATAAACTGGTTCATAGTACGTGTAGGAAAATATTTCAATATACTTGCTAAAATCCGTGGCGCTGGTACATGATACCATGCATATGCTCTATACACGTATTGTATCACATCTGGCATGGGCTCAAGCAGAAATATCGTATGCATATATATATCATACATGCACGTAAACAGGATTGCGTCGCTGCTGTAAGCAGGCACTACTACAGTAGGCGTGAATCCTGCCAGATAGAGCAGAATATGAAGCACCTACGTATCGATACACACTACTGCTGTACACGCGGCTGTACATATTATCGAAACCGCCATATTGTGTGCACTACGTACGTTGATGGAGTTTGTGGCCACGGGACAGGCCTCAACAATTCTGAAGTAGAATACAAATTCAGGAATATATGATATAAAAATGATACAAAGCTCACACGAGAAAATAACACGATCTCGGAAACAGGGTTGGGGAGCCTTTCTGCATGGCCTTTGAGGAGAAGGAACTGCGCTCGAGCGTTCAGTGGGGTGCACTTGATCGGTGGCGTGACGCTTCGAAGCTTACGAAAATGACCAGTGGTCAAAATTGCACCACAGAGGTGCACTGCTGCATGCACACGGGTTCCATCAACGATAAACCCATCATTTATATAATCCTTACTGACACGATCTTTCACTCGCTTGCCGTTTGAATTAGTTACTTCGTTTTTGGCAGACGGTTCGGTTGAGCCCATCACACCGAACAAAACCTTGAAGCCCGCCTGAGTTATCTACGTGATCTTGAGGTCACGGGCGGGTGGACGCGCTTCGATGAAGTGAGGCGTTTAATTCGACTAAGCTCCACAACGTCTGCTGCAAGGTGTCAGAGTCATACTACGTCATGAACGACGTTCATATTGACTCCATGGCCGCCATGCTTTGCCCACGCTTACCCGTTCCAATTCAAGATAAACTATATATCAGGGTTCTGCGGCTACCAATAGAACAGCCCCCCCCCCCCCCCCCCACGAATCGTTCCCCCCTAAAAGCAAAAGGTAGAACGCGCGGCGTCTCCAACAAAACTCAGATAAAATGACCCCAGATCCTGACCTACACCACGTCCGCTGGACAGTGTCAACACCCCACCTCGTTTTGAATGACGTACATCTTGATTACATGGCCACAAAAATAATTCCCACGCTCACCAGTTTGAATCTGAGAGTAAAACCATGTTACTGTTGTGCGGCTCGCAATAGAATCCCCTCCCCAAACAAAACGAAAAGGTAGAACGTAGCGGAGACTCCTACAAAACTCAGGTCAGAAAAATAAAATGCTGACACCCACCGACGTCAAACTATCTTTTGAATGACGTGCATCCTGACTCCAGGGCCACAAAAGCATTACCCACGCCCACCCGTTCGTTTTTCTAAATATATTGATGTACTGCGTCTCGAGAAACCCACCCCCCGAAAGTCGAAGAAAGTAGAACGCAGCGGTGCCTCCTAAAAACCTCACATCAGACACTCGTAAAGTCATGCTGAAGACCTCTAGCACATCCGCTGCGAGGCATAACATTAAAGCTTCGTGTTTTATGACGTACCTAAATTACTCCATGGCCGCAATTTTATTACCCCGCTCACCCCAATACAAAAGGGTTATGAAGCCACCCCTTGCAGAAATAGTCTCCAATGTAAGCAATCAGAATTCGCAGAGGGCCTCCACTACCACCGCCGTAACTGCGTTATTTCCTTTTCCGCCAAGCACAGACACCGCGTTATCCATGTACTTCGCGCGCGGGCACTGCCTGCCTGCACCAACAGCGCCGAGGGCAACCGAGACCTTGAACTGGGGATAATTATTACCAGTTCGGAACAGGCTGTACCCGCCGTTGTCCACGCCATGCTCGCGTTGGCGATCGAGGACATCCTGTTCAAACGACGCGGGGGGAAAGGGGGGAGACAACACCGGCAAGACTAAAGAGGGGCGTGTGAGCTGCAAAGGGTCCCGCGACGCCTCAATATCGCGGTTTATTGATCGAACATTTCGTACGGCTAGGAACTGTCAGTACCAATCGGTAGATATTATACTGACCGCGCAGTCAGTCTACTGGGTTGCATTAGTATACGGGTCGTGTCTCTTTCTTCGTCCGTCCCTCTCCCCTCTCGAGCGTCGTGTCTGTGAGATTCAGCATGAAAAATTGGCGTGTTTGCTTGGCTGGCATACGTTCAGACATGGGCCCCATTACTGTGATACGTACCTCCATACCATAATGAGCTACCCCATCCCTGGGGACCGGCTCGCGGTTGTCGGTGGCTCGGAGCGACGGCCACGGCGCGATGCGGAGCGGCGTGACGCGACGTGAGACCTAGTGTTCCACAGGTTGTGGCACCCAGCCTCCCTGCCCATGGGGCAAGCCGGGGCTGGAGCGCTTTGGATCGCGCTACCCTATTAACGATAGCCGTGTTCATGTCGAATGCCATTGCGCGTGTTGTGTATATGACGTAGGCAATGTCAGCAGTGTCGTGTGAAGGGTTGTGCTGCTGGATATGCTAACGCTGGGTCTGCTGGGTTTGTTCTGGGTAGAGTACTGGCTTTTTTTAGGGCCGTGGAGGCGGTTTGGATATTTGAATGTGTGAAGTTAGTGTGCCTTGCTGCATTTTGTCCCAGAAAAAACTTACTTTCCAGAACGCTCTGATATCTACCAAGTGGGGGACTCTACTGGAGAGAGGAGAACTCTGCTGGGGGATTCTTGTGAGCGGGAGTCAGCGCGGACGGGCTAGGGTGCCACTCTGCCGCAGCTTGTTTTCTGCTGTTTGCGGTTGCTGCTGTCTGCTGCTGTCTGCTGCTGTCTGCTGCTGCTGCTGCTGCTGCTGTTTGTTGGTACCGACTGCTGTGCGACGTTTAGGCGTATTCATGTAGATTGCAATCGAGCGTTTTGAGTATATGACGTAGGTAATGTCAGGAGTGTCGTGCGAAGGATTGTGCTGCTGGATTTTCTAACGCTGGGCCCGCTGGGTTTGTTCTGGATAGAGCACTGACTTGTTTGTGGGCCGTGGGGGCGGTTAGAATACTTGAATGTTTGAAATCAGCGTGCCTTACTGCACTTATGTCCCAGAAAACAAACGTATTTTCTAGAACGTTTTGATATCAACAATGTGGGGGGCTCTACTGGAGGGAGGAGGACTCTGCTCGGGGACTCTTGCAATGGATGAGGGGCGGGATTCAGTGCGGGCTGGCTAGGGCACCACTATGTCGCCTCTTGTTTTCTGCTGCTGCTCCTACTTTTCTGCTGCTGTCTGCTGCTGCTGCTTCCTGCTGCTGTTGCTGCTGCTGCCGATTGCTGTGCTGGCTGCAAAAAAGTTCGCTCAGTTGTGGTATTCGTGATGCGGCCGCACGGCACTGTTCGTTATGGACCAATATGATGCATGCTTCTAAACTGAACTGAAATAAAGCCAGACTTTATATACTAATTACAGTAATACCCAAACTTTGGTAGAAAATGTTCAGCAGTAGTGCCCTCTGAACTTGATATTGTTTCGCCCAGTCAGTAGCGTTGGATCGTAAATCAAAACTGTCAGCCGCAGCAGCAAGGATGGCAATATATATATCACCGCACTGCTATCCTGCGCGTTGCATATTGCCTGAGAGGTTGTCGGTAATGACTAGCGCGCAACGGGCAAGACTCGGGGCACCACTCTGTCGCCTCTTGCTTTCTGCTGCTGCTCCAACGTTTCTGCTGCTGTCTGCTGCTGCTGCTGCTTTCTGCTGTATGCTGCTGCTGCTTTCCGCTTTCTGTTGCTGCTGCTGCTGCCGATTGCTGTGCTGGCTGCAAAAAAAATCGCTCAGTTGTGGTATACGTGATCCCGCCGCACGGCACTGGTCCTATGGACCAATAGGATGCATGTTTATTAACTGAAGTGAACTAAAGCCAGACTTTATATAATAAATTATCTTCCATTCAATCGGTTGTACTCACAGCTGACGTATTTATAATACTTGTTTTTAAGGGCAGCGGCCAAAAACAGGTATAGCTGTTCCGTTTGCGGCCGAAAACAGGTACATACTTAAAATCATGTAAACAACGCACTCCACGTGCCCCGTCATTGGTCCAAAACTCGTTGTACCTCGTTTTGCCCCTTTAAAACCCAGGTATACCTGATTTTTTCTCCTCTGCTTGACTTTAACCTTTGTTTTGTCGTTTTTAATCCAATCTAAAGCACTTCATAGTGCCACCCTATGCGCCCTATACAAATGCCGACGTACGCGGAGACCCCCTCCTACTGTCGCACCTCGCCACCTCGCACCACACGCCACTCGAGCGACACACAGAACTGCCTGCACACCTCCGCCGAAATAATACGAGATGTAAGGCTCCCCTCCGGGATTGAGGTTGACTTGGAATATCACAGGGGTGTCGCAAGCTGAGAAGGGAGAACAGAGCAGCAGGCGTTCGCTCCTCGTACTATTAATAGCAGCTACTCGTATACGTAGCCACCGTGCGAGCACGAAGAACATGAAAACACTCTACTTTGCGTCGCAAGGAACGGCAGGTTCGAGGGGTGCGTCATAAGCGTGATTTTAGTATGTACTGTTTTTGGCCGCGAACGGACCAGGTGTACCTGTTTTTGGCGGCTGCCTTTTATTTAACATTTAATAACCAAACTCTGGTTGAAAATGTACAGCAGTAGTGCTCTCTGAACTGGATAATTGTTTGCCCAGTCAGTAGCGTTGGATCGTAAATCAAAATTGTCAGCCACAGCAGCAACGATGGCAATATGTATATATATATATATATCACTTCACTGCTATCCTGCGCGTTGTATATTGCCTGAGAGGTTGTCGGCAATGCTCAGCGCGCAACGGGCAGGACTCGGCGCGACGCGAGGCGTAGTATTCCGATTATTGTGTCTTGCACTCTCTCTCCTGATGATTCGAGACGGGACTGACACGCTCTTGATCGAGAGAACTGCACGACGATGACAACAGCAGTACTCATAGTGTGGTTTGGTGTATCATTCTGAACGCAAATATAAGGACCATTAGTGAATAAATGTAGAGTTCAATTGGCCCTTACATTGCCGTCTGTTGTCACTGTTACTGGGATTGTGGCGATGCTCAACGCGCGACGGCCAGGACTCGGCCGGGCATGAGACCGGGCATTCCACAGGTTGTGGAACCTACCCTCTCTATCTATGGCCTAGGCTGGGCTGAAGCGCTCTGGGTCGCGAGATCATGATTACAGACAGACAGACTAACAGCACTTAATAATATAGATACAGTAAGATAAAATTGTGTTCACATTTTCCGCCACATTGACTGCAGCAGCAGTATATTTACTTTTTTAGCGTGCTTCGTTCCTTTCACCTGCCTGCGACGATCACCGACTAAGGCATTCCACCTTTCGCGTCTTCCTATGGATACGCCCTATCCTTTGCCTTGCGTGGGCGGCATTGTAGCCTCTTGCGTTGACGTCCGCGGCGTAGCGTCATTGTTCCCCTCCTAAGGCCAGCGTGATCCCTGCCTGTTTCAAAAACCTCTTCCCCATTCCACGCTGTGAAATCCCCGGCTCGAGCTCGTTTTTCGCCGTGGTCGGCCATGTCAGCTATCTGAACACGGACCCTAACCCTTGTACCTCGTCAAGTTCTTGAGGACCCACACTACCGCGTGAGGGACGTGCGAGAGAGGGAGCAGATTAGCAACGAGCCCCAATAATCCCAGAAGCCAATAGCAGCGATTTCTCTATCCCCGCAGGGAACACCTCCAACATTCAGGGAACCGTAACTAAAACCGCCGGAAATATTCCAAAATAAATCACTTTATTTAAGGCCACCGAAGGGGGCCCTTACCATCAGCTATATTTCTTCCTTAACATATGTTCCCCAAAGTCTGATCGACAGAGAAACGCCATACCGAAAATGGCCACATGTTCAACCGTGGGTTTTACGTCGGTACAAGCCTAGGACAAACCCCAAAAACTAAGCAAAAACACATCAGTAATATATCCTGCTGTGCCGTGCCTCTTCCACCAATTCCACCGCACGTCATCGAACACATACCAGGGCAACGTCAGAGGTGAACCTCGTACGTGTCACATATTTGTGGCGAATGTTGTGTGTGGGTGCGCGCGCTCGTGGCCATTGGTACCGAGCGAAGGTCCCGCCGCTATCTAGAGCATTCGATTACCACGTTTTCGAGCAGAACGTGTTTTTCTTGCGTGTTCAAGCAAGCGCGTTCGGGGGACCTGCTCAGAACAGCACGGCAGTGAGTACAGCCGACCTCATGGGCAACACGTTCCTGTCTAAAGCAGCGAACGCAGCAAGGGCTATGGTACAGGCGGTGCAACCTAAGAGGCTATGGCTATGGTCGGTCCGCATAGTGGATACCTGCCAGCTCTCGACAAACAAGCAAAGAGAAAACGCCGTTTTTGAGCAGATGGCATGATTGAGAACCTCGGTTTCGCTCTTACCTTATGGGGCCTGTATGATGCCGCTGGCGCACGCCACGATGATGGCCCCAATAAGCCACCCTGCTGATTTCATCGTCCGTCTTGTGACTGTTGTCTTCGCACGAGTAATATCGTTTTGATGGTTGCCACCCATTCGCCAAAGTACACAGTCGTTTGTAACCGTCGTTTATAGTGTTTTTTTCAAAAGCATCCGAGGTTCAAATTTAATGCTGATTCGAGTTCCCGCGTGGCCTTAACGTAAAATTTGCGAACAAATTCCCAAACAACACATTGTACACCTGCGTCTTAACAATGAAACGAATATGAAAAGGAGCCAGCCTGTCCTGCACATTACGATGATCAACAAACACTCCCATCTTTTAGAAGTCCTCATGAACCAGAATATGGCGCAAAGTTCCCCAGCGGGATGTCAAGCCTGTCGCTGAAAACACATCGTAGCTATTGTGAAACGCGTTATCAACGTGCGTAAGATGACGCAAGAGGTCGGCTCGCAGCAGTTTTATTTTCGATGTCGTACTTGATCTGTAGTCGCAACCGAACTAGTTTCAAATGAGTTCTCCGCTTTGTACGCCGTTCGTTGGACGTGGGTTTCCTTGCTTGTCCCTGTCGACCTTGCCGGGAGCGACCTGGGCCGTGCTCGCATCGTGTCCCGGGGACGAGTGCTAGTTTCGTTTTGGTTTCCCAAACCGATTGTTCCGATTTCAAGTGTCTACACGTACATCTATAACAGCACCAGTCTATGGCACAGTATTATGTACACCGGGTGGCTCAATACATAGCATATGTTCAAACTTTCACCGCGGTGGCCCCCGGTTCTAATCCAGTAGAACGTTGTTTCGTTTGTGTGTGACACTTTATGTTTTTCACTCCTTTTTTCTGGCACCGCGTAGTTGCTATGCTCCTGCTGTTTGTTTTCGAGAGTAACATTGTTTGACCACAAGGTATATATCTACATGTCATATCGTATCATACAAGCAGGTAGTATGCTATTCTCCACGGGCGAAAGACCTTGGAGAGTTCATCGAACGGAAAGGATTTTTGCGTTGAGACTTTTCAAGATGTTTTTGCGTTGAAATGTTCAAAATATTTTTGCGTTAAGAATTTTTTCAAGGTGTTTTGTGAAGCACGTCATTCACCGTCCAAGCATGACGCTGCTCAAATCTCGAATAATCGGCGAGGCGTTGTGTTTGGCGGCGGGGGCGCGGGCAGAGGTAGCAGAGACAGAGACAAGCCTTCTCCACCAAGGCCCATCTTCCGGCATTGGGCGTGGCTCAAATGGGAATATTTCGTTAAACAGGGAGGAAACGAGGATGTGGCGCCGTATTTTTGCGCTAATCCCTCCGTCTCTTGTGTATTCGTCTACGAGTATGCTGCTTGCTTTGAGCGCACACTGCTGTGTGTGGGCGAGGAGTACGGGCACCACGGGCAGGGTGAAAGGGGGCAGCGGGCAGCAACGGCACGCCACAACGCGTTACACAGTCTGTCAGGCAGACTGAAGCTTGTGCTAGGAGCGCCAGGGCGAGAGGGGACAACGGCGAGCAACGGCACATACTTCAGGTACGAGTTGGTGGTATTGATGCACACTTCTGCCGGCTGGGGTGGAAACATATTGAACCATCGACATAGTGGTCACACACACACTCCTCGCTGTGCGCCTGCTGTGTGTGGTTAGTGATATCCAGCAGATACAGCAGTGTTGTCTGTATGTTCCGTATTAGCGCACGCAGGCAAAGCTAGCAGCGAACATCTCCGACCATCAGCAGGTACAGTAGTCTTGTCTGCATGCTCCGTACTAGCGACGGAACTAGCAGCGAGCCCCTCCGACCATCGACATATTATTACTGTACACACATTTACAACTTACAGCTAAGCATTTGTGCTCAGCGAGGAACGCTACTCTAAATCCTATACAATACAATATTTTTGCCCAATCCCTCCGCTTCCGTGTGTTCGTCAGTGAGCATGCTGCTTGCTTTGGGCTCACACTGTTGTGGGCGGGCGAGGAGTACGGGCACCACGGGCAGGGTGAGAGGGGGCAGCGGGAAGCAACGGTACGCCATAATGCGTTACACAGTCTGTCAGGCAGGTTGAAGTTTGAGCTAGAAGTGCCAGGGTGAGAGGGGCCAACGTCAATCAACGGCACAAATCTCAGGTATTGCCGAAGCAGAAGTTACATGCTTTCCCGATCTTCTCGGCTTTCTGTCTGCAGTACGATACAGGATACAGACGGGTAGGCGGGTATGATACGTTCAGTTGTACGTACGTACAGCATTAGACGTATTTCGCTGCATGCATTGCACCATGAATCTATACCGGCCCCCCTCTGGCACAGTTCGGCGTATTGCGGTGTTACTGTAGCACATGTTGGGTGTGTGGGTGGGTGAATGGATGCGTGGGTGTGTGCGTAGGTGCGTGGGTGGGTTGTTTTTGTTGTCGTTGCTGTTGTTGTACAGTACCGGCCAGCTCATAAGAAACCAGAAATCGGGCTTAGGCTGACTTTCTTATTTAGAAGGGGGTGTGTCCCACACTACAGTATATCACACAGAATCACGAAAAGGGACCCAATCACACACACACCAGGCAGCGTGAGCCGTGTTGCTGTGCTTTCTCTTTCTTTCGAACATAGAGCTTTGTTGTCCTGGAGCATGGCGCTCTATCTATCTACTATGCGTTTGCAAGTCGCCTGTACTTTTTTTTTTTTTTTACTATTTGTGGTGTAGGACTGTTGCTGCTGTCGTTGTGGTAGGTGCGTTGCCACATGTCACATACAGCAGAGTCGGGCCCGCTCTTAAGAAAGGAACTCACAAGAAAGTCAGCCTGAACAATTGGAAAATTTAAGAAAGGTCTCAGCCTAGTCAGTGCATAATCTTTAGGAATGTGACCCTTTCCTGTTGCTGGTCTGGGCCCAAGGAAATATTCACTGTGCACCACTAGGAACAACGTCGTATCGGGAGCCGAAATAAGAAAGCGCAATATAAGAAAGTGTGCTTTCGTGCGAGCCCAGAATAAGAACACCAGCCTGGGCCCGATTTCAGGTTTCTTGTGAAGGCACCGGTACTGTACATATGTACCAGTACTCCTTCCTGCAGTACAATACAGAATACAGATCAGTAGGCGGGTATAATACGTTCAGTCGTACGTAAATATAATACAGCAGTACGTATTTCGCTGCATGCATTGCACCATGAGTATATACCGGCTCCCCTCTGGCACACTTCGGCGTACTGCTGTGCTGCTGTAGCACATGTTGGGTGCGTGAGTGGGTGAATGGGTGGGTGGGCGTGTGTGTAAGTGCGTGAGTGGGTTGGTGGATTTTGTTGATGATCTGTTGTTTGTCACACCATTCTTCTGCTCTTTTGTTGTACTATGCATCACACATAATCACGAAAAAGGCACTACAGTAATGTCATCCACACCAGGCAGCGTGAGCCGTGTTGCTGTGCTTTCTCTTTTTTTTGAACATAGAGCTTTATTGTCCTGGAGCATGGCGCTCTATCTATCTACTATGCATTTGCAAGTCGCCTGTATATTTTTTTATACTTTTTGTGGTGTACGACTGCTGCTGCTGTCGCCGTCGTAAGCTTCTTTGCCACATGACACATACCAGTACTCCTTCCTGCAGCACGATAAATAGAGGTAGGCGGGTATAATACATTCAGTTGTACGTACGTACAGCAGTAGACGTTTTTCGCCGCATGCATTGCACCATAAACCTCTTGGCATTTTCAAGTCGGTCCTTGCACCACATCGTGTACCTCTTGAAATTAGTGTAGAAAGCACCCCCGCGAAAAAAAATAAATTCAGCCTGGATCCGATTTCCTGTTTCTTATTACTGTAGGTGTCCTGTACTGACTGTATACAGCCACTGCATAATATTCTGACGTGCAATACAAAAACACAACTTCACGGAATGTAGCAGAGCCACAACATTACAGCGATATGCTTACCTAGGGTCAGCGGCGGACGCGTGTGGGACCACTGCCATGCGTTTGCTGCCTGCCCGATGCTTGCTGATTGTTGGGTTTGTCTCGTCTACCGGTACTCTCGTAACGTTTTCAAAGCACAGGTCTGAACTTCTCCCCCTGTGATTCGTGCACCGTTTTGTTCCCCTGTTCATCTTCCGTACCGCCCTATGCTTTTTCAGGGCCCCCTAATCTGGTCTACAAGTTCATGCGGCCTCTGCTTCATATACCCTTTCCCTACGACGGTCGTCTCCGCTACGTTTAACTGCGACCATCAACGGAACCTCCTCCCTCGACTTCGAGGTTTCTTGAGCCCTCGTTTGGCGTCGCGTCCACTTTTGTCAGACATTTAGATACTCTGGACACTGTATCTGTTTGGAAGATGGGATCACTAGTTTGTGTTGTGGGGGTACTACAGTAAATGGATGGCGAGATTTCACGACCGAGTATAGCTGTTGCGGCATGCTTTCAGGTAATGTTTAGTACATTTGGGCGATTGTTTTAGGAATTATTTTTGCCGTGGATATTTCGTCTGTTCCTTCCTTTTGTTTTGCCAAGTTGCCCCAAATCTCGTCGGGCCCGTGGGTTACTTTTGGACGGTGCTGTGGCGTCTTCAACCTTCCACTTGCATATCCAAGGTTTAGTACAAATACGTAGGCATGCATGTTCGTGCGTGAACCGCGAAATGTAACCGATAT
The DNA here is from genome assembly GCA_008828725.1 of Saccharina japonica. Classification (NCBI taxonomy): domain Eukaryota; class Phaeophyceae; order Laminariales; family Laminariaceae; genus Saccharina; species Saccharina japonica. The sequence goes on from MEHQ01001395.1 coordinate 652,651, forward strand.
TGGGAACCTCGCCGACCACGGCCAGGCTTAATGACATTCTCTTTCCCTCTCTGTTGTTTATCTGGGTCCATCCACTGTGCAGGGTGATACAGCAATGCTGCCTGATTCGTATGAATTTGCTCGGTTGACTCATGATGCCGGGTCGGAGCCGCGAAATCGGCATGCTCTACGTACAGCAGTACGATAGCCGTAGCATTAATAGTCGCACCTGTTCCTTTCCGTTACCGATAATGCTGCTCGCGCAATCGTACATTCATACCATTCCGGCACAATATTCCCGTGTTTCAGCAGATACAAATAGTCGACCCTGGAGACAAGCAACGCGAATTATACTCATTCGATTGCGATACGAACACAATAGGCATAAAAACCTTTCAAGTTGTCCTATAAAGTTTCTGCATTATTGTTTGTGTTGTTCGAACAAGTGCCAGTGGGTTATCACGGGGCACCTTGAACTAGGGAATCCAACAGGGGGAGACGGCAACAATAAGGAGACGAGAGCAATGCTACTGTAGATAGATATTTGTGAAACTTGTTGGTCAACTATGCTTTACTACAAAACAAAATGCACTCTTCACTTAAGGGGCTCCTTCGGTCATGATGAAACAAGAGTACTTGAGTGTTGAAAAATATATATTCTTCATTTTTCTTGCAGCAGCAATACTGTTTCTGGTATAATAACACCATATCAGTACTCCCTACGGAAAACGGCATAGCTACAGTTCTAATGCTCAGATCTTCGGCCGTCGATAAGTTGTAGAGAGTCTAGATCATGGCCAACATTTGTGTCTCTGGAGGCATATCGATCAGACGCCTTGTCCGTCACGAAAAGTGCCTCTTACTCGAAAACGACTCGCCATACCCCTGGTACCCAAGACGAATTTGAAAAATGTATATTTTTCATCACTCAAGTACTCTTGTTTCATCATGACCGAAGGGGCCCTTTAAGTGATCTACATATAGCCCTTATGTTCCTGGTCGACAACCGAAATTTCTGCAGGATCGAGGCCAAGTTTCCTGTGGTGGTTATGTACAGTGATCGTGCCAACTGTATGATAACACGGCAGAGTAGGATATAAGATGACCTAAAACGTGTTATGTCAGAGATTCTCCCCTTAGCAGTACTCGAGGCCTGCGCAGGGCTCCGAATGATAAAACGGACCACAGCCGCAGCAGTATCGGGCGACTTCAGTGCGTCACATCCTCAATGCCTTCACAGTAAAATGCTCCCGCTGCTCTGGGGTAGGTGAAACTCCGTAGTATTGTTCGTGCGTACGTGTGGAGATGACGTTAACACCACCCTCAAGGCCCGACCGAACAACACAGTGGGTATTATTTGGGCGTTACTTACTGTAGTGTGGATGAACGAACAGGGAGCTTAGAAACAACAGCGATTTGCGCCCCACTACTGCTATCATTCAAAATCCCTTCTAGACAGTGTCAGTACTGACCATCGACGACGTAACCGGCCCAAAGGAATTAATGGTTACTGAAATAAGGAATGTCGGAACTGCGTATAACGTATACCAAGGTACTTAACAGGAGCTCGAGCACCACTGCAGCAAGAATATACCACCGTGTTTTTTTAATCGCCGCTGATCTTACACATATATGGTTAACTTGCTATGAATTACTCGTTACGGTGGTCGTGGATGTCGTCGCCTTTGTACGATGCAGTCGACCCCTTCCAGCCTTCCCCATCTCCAGAACAGCCGGTCCCGGATAATTGCCTACCAGGTGCGACGACGTTTGGACTTGCAGATTTTTCTGTATACGCGTGTATCATTGCAGGGCCTGATAGACGTAAATTGCAACCAATCTACGGGGTTCTGTGTGGCCATTAGCTTGAAGTACTGGTAGTAGTTTGTTTCTCAAGGGTTGGTACGTAATTTATTCGGGGTGTTCGTTTGTGTGGTATCAGCGATAAATGACCTCGGGACAGGAACCCAAGCCGGATTTTGTTCTTGTTTCTGATGAATGTGATTAGCTGTTGACGATAATTGACTATACCGTGCCATCCCTCTCATGTACAATATAAACGGGTATGTGGACAGTAACAACGTTGGATACCATCGACGCGGAAGCTAGGAGCCACATAGGTTTCAGATGCGTGCACTCCCCACCACGCATGACAACCATCCGTAGCAGAAACAGCAGTGCACTAACGCCCGTCACGACAGCAAGTCAAATAATGTGTAGTAACCCGTAATGTACACACGACATGCCATGTGCCGTCATCACACGTTGCCAAGGTACCCATAGATCGGCGGCCGTAGCCGTACTGTCTTCATCAACTGCCGTGCATTGCGATGACCTTCGAGCAACTGCCATCACTCGGGGGTACACCAAACTACGGCAGTGTAAATCTCATGGCGGTGTCATGAGAGCTCCGACGATACCGCCATGAGACATGTGAATCGAAATGCCATGAAATGTTCGGAACAGATCATGATGGCTGTCGGTGCCGCGAAACACCGTGGCATCGCCATCAGTCGCTACCTAATCGACATGAACCCTCACCGCAGCTCTTGAAGACGCATACCCGACGAAGGTACCATTAATTGTCCTGAACTCTACTGTAAAAAAATCGAACCGCCGATTTATCGGCTTATCGGTACCACGCTACCGCCACAGTGTTATACCGGGAGCCCATCGCATGCTCTGGGGACCACCCTGGCATGGCCTAGCGATAGTGAGGCGTGCTATGTTAGCAGTAGCACGTTTTAGCCCAAATGCGTGATACTTAGTTATCCCCTTGACCGAGGAACTACACGGTACACCATTTGAGCTGTGCGTGGGGTATTGTTCGTTACACACCCTAGGCGATGGGACAAGCCATCCGGCCAGACTTCCACATTTACTCAAACTAAGGTTTTTCGTCCGGTATGGACCTCCGTACGTGATGAGAGGAATAACTATTAGGTTTACTCCTCCCCTCACACATCGCCACTGCGAGTCACCAGTTGGGCCTGACTCTATGCCAACGTTGATCAAGTGTGCCATGGATTCATTTGGTCTATTGCCTAGTTCAGGACTGCTGTCTATTTACATATGTATACATATATACAAGGCTTTCCTTTGAAGTGGTTGTAAGATGGGAGTTGATATTCTTCCACGAATACAAATTGCTTGTAGTTGGCTTTGGGCTAGTCCGCCAAAACTTGAAGTTGTATGGGGGACTAGTGTGGCCACAATGAGTTGCAAGTTTACAGTATTTAAACGCTAGCTTACAGCAAACCGTCAAAATGCGGGCGACGCCAGAAGCGTGCAGCAGTAGTAAGGTCGTGCCCCCCCCGTACGCCGGTACTCAACAGTAGCAGAGCAGCAACGCACACAATACAGAGAGGAAGCATATACTGTTTTCTACCAGGGTATGCTGGTCCATGGACGAGTCGACAATGTGTAGCTGTTTGTTTCATCAGACCCGAAAAGACAACGAAGACACTCTGACGTCATACATAGGGGCGGTGCAAGTATTATAGCTACTTGTATGTGCCCTGCAACGCGTACTTCGAACGTATACATACGGGTACGACTTGTTTACATTCTTGAAGCAATTACAATTATTTTAGAAAGGATCTCCCATGCGTTTCCTGTAAAATTACATGTACGTATACCTGGCCATGATCGAAAACCTCCCTAGACCTTTTGCCCCTTCCGGGTATACGTCCGTCTTCCAAGTCATTTACTCCTGCAAAGCACTGGACAGTTCGATCACCGCTCATCTCAGTGTATCGTTGCACGCACCCCGTGTTTTGTATGACCCCACACAGACACTGACGACACCCTGACCGGAGACCCGCACATGGCCGGCCTACGAGGTCAGCACACTGAATGGTCCGGCGTCGATGGCGGTTGGTACAGTCTGGTCAAGGACGACGACGATAACCAACTGTTCATAAACGTCCGCTTAACTGCACCCCTTGCCGAGGAATTTCCCGACCGGCAGCTGGTCACGGGCGTGGCCGTCATATCCGATGGACATTCGCTCGTGATCGAGGTGAAGGACCCCTACTCGGTTGCGACGACCGGCTGTCTGGATGGAACCACGCCTTGTCTTGCGGACGGTGCTCTGCAGGTCACTGCAAATGGGAACGAAGACGCCCACCTGCTGCATCCCATGGACGGCGCAGTGATCAACTCGGGGGCCATGGTGCTATCCGCAGCAAACTTACCTACAGAATGCACCAAATTCGGAGGGGACAAGATTTGGGCGGAGACATTCGCCGACATGCAAGCGAGTCGCCGACACCTAGACGACGGGGAGAGTTTCGAGGACTGGGTGGTTCGCTCCTCGTATTTGGCAGCGCCGCAGTGGTGCGCCAAGTACGTATCGGAGCGTGGCCTAGCTCAGGTCCAATCCAAGTTTGCCACATTCAGGATCCAAACAGCCTCGGTGACCGTGCGCCTCAACGTTGGCGTAAACTACCAAGGCGGTGGCGAGAGGGACTGGGACGGCCGCGTTCTGCCTGACCTCGATTTCTGGCAAATGGATGTAGGCCTGGCGAACCTCCACATCGGCGAGACACTGACCGGTATTCTCGGTGAAACGTCGAGGCCCGTCCTGGACGAGGGGGGCGTCGAGATCATGGAAGGACCCAGGGTGATCCGAGGTGCGGTGGAAGACTACCGCCTGGCCGGCCCGCTTGACCAGAGCTTGGACAGGATGACCGCCCCGTAAAACATTGCGGGAGGAGGGAGGAGCATGGTGATATGTGGCGTGTTGGACTTCGCGTTGCAGTACGTTTGCCCCCACGCGCGGTACATAACAGAACACTCGATACAGAAACGAGCAATAAGAAAGGAAGGCAATGTTTTTGCAGGGATATGTCAGCTACAGTGTTCGTTACTGTGAAGTGACTGTAGAACGCACCAGTTCTCAATTACAGAACCCAGCCCGCAATAGCTTTCCTGTTCATTAGGTGTCCCGTACTGTAACCCCTGTACTGTTTTCCAAGAATATGGTTCCGGTGTTCGAGCGTCGGGCATGTACCTCATGTTGCTTGGTGAAGTAGGGGGGGGGGGGTGTACTCATGTCGTGCACGGCCGTAGTCATATGACGGAGTGGGAAAATATCGTCAGTCGCGAATCGCCGACGAGTGGGCGTTTTACACGAAATGAGAAGCTTATCGTGAACTTGCGTGAAGACTCGAGGCTCAGGGCGTGCTGAGTAGAGTGCAAGAGATGTGGGTATGAAGGTCAAGGCGAAGGACGGTGCGTCCGCACACTGGTGGGCAGTCTATAAGTTTGGCGTAGAAGTCCACACATAATTCCGATTGGTAGGATATCGTTTCAGGGCCCTCGTCCTGCGAAACGATTGGTGGTCTGTTGAAACCGATCAGTGCCGAAGGTAGATGCGGGCGAGAACTCCCCATGATATTTCGTACGCTCATGGATATTTTAACTATTTGTGCAACGTATTTCACATCAGGTGCATGTAAAAGTATACCAGGTATATGGTTGATAGGCCGGTTAAACCTGTTAGTCCGAATAGATGCGAATATCAACCAAACGATATATTTCGAACAAACATCAACTATCTGCGACGTGTATGTCACATTGTGTTTATTCTTCTCTCTTCGCACACATTGTATTTGTATCATCCTCGTGCCGTTTTTCATCTGCAATCGGATAGCGGTGGTGATACTGTCGTGTTCATTATTGGTTTACGGAGATTTAGGGTTTACACTGTATGAGGAGGTGTTAGATCATGATACCTTGATTCGTTCTTACTCGAGCAGCGTGATGCTGATACGCGTGATACAAGTTTGGTAGAGGCGGGAGGCTTTTCCATCTGACCAGTACGGTAGGATGTGTGGGGAATGTATCGCCTTTCCTACGGAGACGTGGAAGTAGGTGTGGCACGCTTTGTGGGGGGCTGGATCAGTTCCTTTCTGTAAACAGCCTAGGGGAGTTGCGGTGGTTGTCGATATTACAACAGAAGGTCGCTACAGACACCATAGCCAAGTTCGGTGCCACTCGCGAAAACACTGTTCGTAGGATGGCTGAGATTGAGCCCCATGAAGTTTACCACCATGACGTTGATGAACCTTTGCACCCGTAGGTAGGGCCTTTGGCGTGGTTGGCAAACCGCATTCGCCCGGACACTCTCAACGTTGTTAGACCGGCGGAAAGGTACTCTGGAGGTACTCTGCAGCGGTAAAAGTATCACACAGCGGTGTAGCGCTGAACGTCGTGATGAATATAGCGCCTACCAATGCTTGCGGCATAACGTTTGAGAATTGCACATATGATTAGTGAAGTCCAGTTGGATCTGTAACGTGGGTGCGGACCGTGCGCAAACTACGATGGACCGGATTCATGTCTCGTTTGCACTCGTCAAGTGCGCTGGTGCCTGTGTGTCGCTGTTTTTCTTTGACACACAGAAATGCGTTACGATTTTTCCCTACGAAACCGGAGTAGTTGAGGATACCCACGGATTTCGCACGACGAAAAGCATGCGGCATGTGTTGAGTTTGTTTCCCCCGGATCCATGGAAATTGACATTCGTAGGTTCGTACTGGAAATAAATTGAGAGGTTTGGTGGTGGGATTGCCGTGAATCGTTGGTAACTGAGTATAGTCTATCAAGGAACCTGGAATTGCCGGTTTTCTAATCCTTGAAAATATCTTTGATGGAATTTGAGAGGGTTGGCTCACCGGGCTTTTTGCCACACGTTGTTCGGACCCGTAGTCTCGACCCGAGTATGGGTGCTGTTTGCGATGCAGCGTGGGTGGTTGTCACTGGTCCATGGAGATGTGGACATCATATTGTGTATCGAGGCAATACCGTTCTTGACGACCTGCAACCGGATGCCGCATCAACGGGGTGGCTCGCCTGCCGCGGTCAGCGCGTGCAATGGTAAGGATAAGGGCTGGCATTGCCGGGCAGCAATAAGCTTCAAGACGATAAGGTTATGCATTTGGTTTGGAGTCTGTGCCAGGTGGCACTCGTTTGTTTGATTCTCCAGTTCCGTATTTACTGTCTCGTGTTACTTCGGCAGGTCTACATTGAAATTTACATGTGAGATCTTTGGGATTGGGTTTGCCGTTTTACCTGGCATATATAATATGTATGACGCAACCTGGGATTGCCTGTTACCGTGGCTGGTATTTATTTGGGATACATTTCGGGGTAGCCTGCTTATCTGGCTTTTCTTGACACGACGTTCGGGACACGTCGTATCTCGCACCGAGTAGGGAGGCTGTTTGGGGTTCTTCGTGTGTTGCCTGCTGCAGGTCTGCGGTCACGTGGGGTTTATGTAATGAGGACTTAGTATTCTGGGCGACCTGTCCCCGGCTGCCTCATCAACGGGGTGGCTCGCCTGCTCGGGTGAGTCCGTGGTACATGTTACTGATAGGGCCGATAGTTTTGAGAGGTACGATTTTCACGCCAAGGCGGTGTCATACACTGTTTTTGGATGATGTCACAGCATACTTTCGTGTGTAGTTGTCGTATCGCGTTACTTTAGGAGATCTGGATACATATTGAAATTGATATTGAGATATTTGGTATTGGAATTGCCGTTTTACCTTGGCAATTATACACTACGTATGTATGATGGGTTGTCGCAAGGAATTTGACGCTGCACGTTTACCTGGCCCTCTGTGACACGTTGTTCGTCACCTGCCTTATTTCGCACCGAACGGGGGGGCTGTTTGTGACGGTGCGGTGGTTGGTACTGGTTTACGGAGAAGTGGGATTTATGTTGTGTAATGAGGCAATATTGTTCTAGGTGACCTGTCGCCGGGTTCCGCACCAACGGGGAGGCTCGCCTGACGCGGTCAGTGCGTCCGATAACAATGATACGTGCTTTATTTGTGTGTACTGCTGTTTTCTGTGTTAAGGTTTGTGTGACACAATGGTATACGAGTCATGTGTGGGATGATGGAGCCTGTGTCACTGATGTTACAACACATGTGCCGTATGTACATATGCAACTACGGCAAGGCTTGTGCATGTACGCTTGGACTATAGCCAGGAGTTCTACGATACAAGGTTCCTCCTTCAGCCTTGCTTTTTCCATGACAATGCGGCATGCGTCACTACAGCAACGAATACAGTAAACATGAACATTCGTTAATTTCCAGTGCGATGCCAAATAGAGTTGAATTGTCTGGACGCAAAACGATTCACAAACAAACGCAAATAAAAGATACATTCAGAGCGTCTCTATGGTAACCGAACGGCGTTGGTTGCACTGGATCCTAGTCGGATACAGTATACCAATAGGCAGTTTGGGTACTGCACCTAGCAGTAGTGCTGATATTTCCCCATATTGTTCAAGCATGTGCCTCAATCGAGTTGTCGATGCAGGATATTATATAGCTAAAATAGATCCCCATAAAAAACACCTCTCTTGATCACACGTCCTCGTTTGAACATATTCTCCTCTCGTTTACCAAACCAAACCCGCTGCGTACAAGCAACGTTCATTGAGCTACCAAATGAATTTGCGTATTTCCCAAATATAGAAAAAAGACATGCGTGCGGGATCTCTCGTTTGGCGACCAAAACCCCTTGCATACAGTATATTATGGGCGTTTGACGACCAAAAGCACTCGCGTGCAGGATTCCATTTTTGATCGACACATTCGGGCTTCCCATTATGGAGACCCTGTATGAGGGCATACCGAGGAGGATGCCATTAAGTCTTTGACCCCTCGCGGAGGAGCGACGGGTTGCTTTCCCCTTCTATTTGTGGCTTATAGGACAGTTGAACTCATTTTTGTATAATATGTTCGCAAGACATCTGTCGCACGAAAACGCCTTTTTCAGAGATCGACGTCACGAGCCCCCCGAGTGAGTAACCATAGTTATATCACCAGGTGGCTGGGGAGCCCGTGGGCTTTTGATCGAGGTAACACTACCTATCTGGCTGGCTGGACGGGCGTCAGGTACAAGAGCATCTTCCGAAACACATACTAAGTATCCTGACATTGCTGGCCGTGGACGGGCGCGCTGAGCGGTACTCCTATCGACCTTTCATTTGCCAGAGATAAACGTGCAGGGCGGGCGCGCGTTTGGGTTGCCGCTCGTGTTGTGGGCGGTTCCGTAGCGCATACCCGGAGTAGTGGCGGGTGCAGACGAGACAGACGAAAGCGGGATACCTCCGTGGAAGCCATACGTGTGTTTGTCATCATATATTGTCTGTGTGACTGTTTTCCACCGCTCCTTCTGATAAATTGTGGTGTGACTGTCTGGCCGTGCTTCTACTGGTGTCTTTTCGATGGACCTTGGCGATAGCTGAGATTGTGCGTGTAGGGGTTCGAGCGGGAGGGTGTGTCACCGAGGCGGTGGCTGTACAGGCGTGCGTGCCATCGTCGGAAAGCGTTATCGTCACCAAGACTACCAAGATCACGGTTGAAAAGGTTGCTCGCCTTGATAAACATATGTCGACAAGTTTTAAAAGAGTGCGTGTCCTCATTGCAGTTAAAGTAGTGTCCACGGTTATCACGGAATGCTTTGGCACGGGCGGGGGTGATATAAGTTTGGTCCATAGAGGAGGATCCTCGGTATTAAAGGGCGAACAGGCAGCCAACACTTCTGCGTAGTGGTGCTCTTCCAAACGCCACCAGCTGTAGGAATGATCTGACCAAGGGTCAGAGGGGCCATCCACAGTCAAACAAATCGGATCATGGCTCGCCCCCGTCTGCCATGAAGGCGACTAGAGCGGTACTCGACCCTGGCCGTGACCATAACTGGCGGGCCGGGCCCCCGACGGGGCGGATGACCGCGTACCCGTCGAAGAAATAGGCAGAGAAACATATTTTCGCTGTTTACGGCAGGTGTCTTATTATGGGCCAAGTCAGCAAAAGCGTTCCACATGTCATGCAACGAGGCGTACGGTCTCGCATTCATTACCAAACACCCATGGTAAAAAGTAGCAATCAAGGTGGGAAACCGCTCGCCCACCTCCATCCGAACCACCAGCAACACCACGTCTACCCCTCGAGCCAGGGCGCGCTCGCTCCCCATTACTGTCGACACAAGCACTGGAAATCTCTGACTAAAATCGCAAAAGGGGATGCCAGTGTACACTTCAAACGTTTTCAACTTAATGTAGCCTTCCTCCGCGTCGGCGCTGTCGTAGTCTGACCTCAAAACGCGTAGGAGAAATTTGAAGGCGTCAGGCCCCGTTGCTCGTGTCTTAAGTGCTCGCGACACCTGTCCAATACGTTCGTCGATCAAATTGGGGGTTTTGGCGGTCATGTGCTTGTCACGTACAATCGCGCGTGAGAACGCGCTTTCGAGAGACATTTGCAACCGGGTACCCACACGGTCTCAAGTAAGCCATCCGTGCAAATGTCGTCGCAACGCATGCGGATGTCTGTCGTCGCTAACTTAGTCGAGCGAAGGAGCTGTTGTGCGCCATCTGCCTTGCTGCTAGATGCACGAAATGGTAAAGCGGAATTAGAGTCAAGCCTTTGCTGTCTAAGTGTATGTGCGCACGATTAACAGAGGTGGCAGGCTTGGCCTTAGCGGCGGCATCGGCGGCGTCGATCGCGGCGGCACGAGCGTGGGATAAGTTGGGTGATAGGGGTGGAGCGCGGTCATCCGTCACAGAGAGCTTACTCAGCCTTGCGGCGGAGGATGCAACATTCCCTAAGAAAGGGGTTACTTGCATCGGGTTGGGCACCACATAAACGCCACCTTGGTCCGTGCAAGAGATCTCAGACGAGCTGGAGGAAAACGATAAGACGTCTCCGGGTTGACCGGCCCTAGCACGATCCCGACGTTCTCCGGAACTCCGGGCATCACTCCCCCGGTTGTGCTTGCCAAGACCTCCCTGACGACATCCCGTACCACCACCAGTCCCAGACGCGCCTCCTCCGCTTCCCCCACCGCCGTCACCCCCACGACGATGGTGAGGGCCGCTACTACCAGTGCCACCAGCTCCGGAGCCACCGCCACCAGACACACCACCATCGGAGCCATCATTCCCACGACGGCGATCCGTACCGCCTTCGCGGCGGTCGCCGCACGTTTCTTTAAGATTTTTCAGGAATGTCATCTCCTGCGCCGGAGTCGGCCAGAACACCGTTTCCCGGGCTGCATCGTTGGGCTTGCGAAGGGCCCTAACCAACGCACGGGACGGAGCCGCCCTCATTTTCTCTACGAAGTTGGTGATGGGCTTTCGATCCCAGGCCTTTTCCACCGACATGAGGTCTGAGTTGAGCGACGTCGCGTCTAAGAGACCTTTACCCGTGTCCACGACTGCTTTTGCGAATCCGGGGTCGAACTCCTCCCGCGGCAAATACCCAGTGCATAAAACACTGGCGTGGAGGAGCATCTCGTCACCAGACCGTGTCGAGCCTGAAGCCACGTCTTGATGACGCAGATCAAAGGGCGCGATACGGGCAGCGTCGGTGGTCTTAGCCCTGTCTTCCGGAGCGACGATCTCAAGCTCTCTGGCGGTAGCTTCAGCCGCCTACTTTTCCGCTCGTTCCGCCGCGTCCACCTCCAGTTGTATGGCGCGACGGCGCTGTCGCCTTTGAGACTTCGCCTCCTTCGCCCGCTCTTGGGCTTGTTCCAAACGCTCGAGTGTGCTGGGTAGTGGAGCGTGGACGTCCAGGTTGTGGGACAAGCCCTGTTTTCTGGCTTCCGTGCTCGTGGGGGGTGGCGCACTGGCGCTCTGTGGAACGTGGCGAGGGCGGAAAAGCCGTCGAGCCCGTAGAAGGGCGTGTCCCTTCCTCCTCGGCTTGCACGCGCTCTCCCGCCGCCGCGGAAGGCTGCTCTTTATCCAGGCTCGAGGTCGCGGGGGCGAACGTGTCCCCCGCGACGTGATCGTCAGGGGCTCCTGCCTCAGAAGGGACCTGGCGGTCGGAATCGTTCTATCTCGAACGCGAAGAGGATTCGGAATATCGGCCAGTACGACGGGAATACCTATGGAGTCGCAACCTGCGCGACGAAGACCGTTCAACACCAGACGACACCATCTTTGAAGAGAGGGCGGAAAGGGGGAGGGCAGGGGGGGGGATGGGAGAGGGTGGAGCCGGGACGAGTACACCACGTCGAGGATGGACAGGGGGGGAAGGGTAGGGGGAGGAAATGAAATTCCAGGAAATCCAGAACAAAACGCGCGGCGACAGCCGCGAACGCGGTAGGGACCGTCGTCGTGGGGATAGTTTGTCTGGTGGTGGGCGGTGGCGCCGGAGCTGGTGGAACAAGTGGTAGCGGCCCTGATTATCGTCGTGGGGGTGATGGCGGTGGAGAAAGCGGAGGAGGTGCGTCTGGGACTGATGGTGGCACGGGACGTCGTCAGGGCGGCCTTGGCAAGCACAACCGGGGAGTGGTGGCCCGAGTTCCGGATAATGTCGGGACCGTGCCAGGGGCCGTCAACACGGAGACATCTCATCGTCTTCCTCCAGCTGGTCGTAGAGCTCCTGCACGCACCACGGTGGCGTTTCTGTGTTGCCCAATCGGAGGCAAGTGACTATTTCCTCGGTGGCTGTTGCTACCTCCGCTGCAAGGCTCAGTAAGTTCTCCGTGAAGGATGACCGCCCTCAGCCCGTATCATCCAATTCAGCCCATGCTCCTGCCCCCGCGATCGACGCCGCTGATGCTGCCGTTAAATCCAAGCATGCCGCCTCGGTTCATCGAGCGTACATCCACTTGGTCAGCAAAGGCTGGACTCGAATTTCCGCTCTACGATTTGCTGCATCTACCAGCAAGACATATAGCGCGCAACAGCCCTTTTGCTCGACTAAGTTAGCGACAATAGACATCCTCATGCGATGCGACGACCATTGCACTGATGGCTTTCTTGAGACAGACTGGGTACCCGGTTGACAAATCTCTCTCAAAAGCGCGTTCCCACGCGTGATTGTACCTGACCAGCCCATGACCGCCAAAACCACTAATTTCATCGACGAATGGTTTGGACAGGTGTCGCGAGCATTTAAGGCGGGAGCAACTGGGCTCGACACCTTCAAATCGTTCCTACGTCGTTTGACCCCACACTACGACAGCCCCGACACGGAGGAAGGCCACACCAAGTTAAACACGTTTGGGGTGTGCACTGGCACCCTCTTTTGCGATTATAGCCGGAGATTCTCAGTGATTGTGTCGACAGTAACGGGGAGCGAGCGCGCCCTGGCTCCAGGGTTAGACCTGGTGTTGGAGGTGGTTAGTCTGGAGGTGAACGAGATGTTACCCACCTTGATACCTACTTTATACCCTGGTTCTATGGCAACGGGTGCGAGGCCGTACGCCTCGTTGGATGACATGTGGAAGGATTTTGCTGACTTGCTCCATAATAAGACACCTGCCGTTAACGGCCTAAAATTTGTGTATCTGCCTGTTTCTCCCACGGGTACGCGGTCATCCGCCCCGTCCGGGCCCCGGCCCGCCAGTTTTGGTCGCTGCCAGGGCCGAGTGCCGCTCCAGTCGCCTTTATGGCAGACGGGGGCGAGCCATGATCCGATTGTTTTGACTGTAGATGGCCCCTCTGACCCTTTGTTGGATCATTGCTGCAGCTGGTGGCCTTTGGCAGAACACCACTACGCAGACGTGTTCGCTGTCTGTTCGTCTTTTAATACTGAGAATCCTGCTCTCTCCACCACCCTTATATCACTCCCGCCCGTGCTTCAGCGTTTCATGATAACCGGAGGCACTACTTAAACTGCCATGAAGACACACTCTAACAAATACTGCTGAAATCCGTTTATTAATGCGAGCAACCTTGTAAACCCTGACCTTATTTTTCTTGGCGACGATAACGCTTTCCGACGATGGCAAGCACGTCTGTGCAATCACCGCCGCGGCGACATACCCTCCCGCTCAAACTCTTACAAGCACAATCTCCGTCCCCGCTCAGGTCCGTCGAGAAGACACCAGTAGGAGCGCGGCCGACCAGTAACACCACAATCTATGATAACCTACACACGTTTGACTTCCACGGAGGTATCTCGCGTACGCCTGCCTCATCTGCCCCCGCCACTACTCCGGGGATGCGCTACGGAACCGCCCATAACACGAGTTTCAACCTAAACGCACACCCGCCCGGTTCTGTTCGCTCTGGCAAATGAACGGTAGATGGCAGTACGGCTCAGCATGCCCGTCCACCGCCAGCAATGTCAGGATGATAATTATATGCCTCGCAAGATGCTCGTGTACCTGATGCCCGTCCGGCCAGCCAGTAAGGTAGTGTTACCTCGATCAAGAGCCCACGGGCTCCCCAGTCACCTGTTGATATAGCGCTGGGTACTCGGATGGCTCGTGACGTCGAATACTGAACATGGCGTTTGCCTATGACAGATGTCTCGTGAACATCTGACACAAACGATTTCAACTGGCCCACAGGCCACAGACATAAGGAGAAAGCAACACGTCGCTGCTCCGTGAGGCGTCGAAGACAGAATGGCATCGTCCTCGGTATGCCCTCATGCAGGTTCCCCATGGCGGGAAGCCCCACACTGTGTCTGATCAAAAATATAGTCCTGCACGCGAGTTTTTTTGGTCGTCAAACGACCATAACATGCTTTATGCAAGTGGTTTTAGTCGCAGAAAGAGCGGTACTGCACGCATGAGGTTTTAAAAATAATATGGATCTACGCGACTGTTCTCGATACCTCAAAGAACGTTGTTTGTTTGCAGCGGGTGTGTAAAGGACAGCATGGTATAGGGAAATGCACACCATTAATTGAATAAAGTGAAACGCTTTATGGGGACCTAGAGTTGTATAACACTCTCCAACGATCCCTCGACTGAGGCACATGCCTGGACAAGATGGGGAAATGTCAGCACTACTACTGCTGTAGGCGCAGAACCCAAACTGCCTATTGATATTCTACATTGTACCCGACTAGGCTGCATTGCAACCAACGCCGTTCGGCTACCATAAAAACGCTCTGAATGTTGCTGTTGTATTTGCGTGTGTTTGTAACCCGTTTTACTCCGAGTTATTCAACTCTATTTCGCATCGCACTGGAAATGGGTGATTTTACATGTTTGTGTATTCGTTGTTGTAGTGACGCATGCCGCCTTGTCATGGAGAAGGAGGAACCTTGTATCGTATACTCCAGGCTAAATTGCCAAGCAAACATGCACGAGCCTTGCCGTTTGCCGCAAATATACATTCGGCACATGGGCTGTAACGTCAGTAGCACAGGCTCCATTATCCGACACATGACTCGTATTGTGTCACACACACCATAACACAGAAACAGCAGTACACACACATGAGTCACGTATCATTGTTACCTGACGCACTGACCGCGTCAGGCAAGCCTCCCCGTTGGCGCGAAACCCGGGGACAAGTCACCCAGAACAATATTGCCTCATTACACAACATGACCCCCACGTCTCCGTAAACTAGTCCCAACCAACGCACGGTCCCAAACAGCCTCCCCGCTCAGTGCGAGATGCGACAGGTGACGAGCAACGTGTCACAGAAGGCCAGGTAAACGCACGACCTCAACTTTCATCCGAAAACAGAATTCCAGGCACGACAACCAGCAATCTCGAATCCCAGCATGCCTGGTGCCTGAGTGGCCCTGGTCTTCCTGGTCTCCGTTGGAAAAGCAATCATTTTCCCACAGATACTACTGTACTGATGAGATGAAAGAGTACCCCGCCTTCACCAAACGTTCAACGCGCGCAGCAGCATCACGCTGCTCAAGTATGAAAGAATTGAGGCATACCTATGTAACACCCCCTCACACGGTATAAACCCCACATTTCCGTAGACCGATATCAACCACGTCAGTATCACCACCGCCATCCGATTACAGATGAGGGGCGGCACGAGGATCATACAAATACAACATGTGCGAAGAAAAAATGAACTTACAAACAAGGGGAATTATACGTTGCCGAGAGTTGGCGGTTCGTTCGAAATACATTGGTTGGGACTGACAGTTTCCACCGGCCACTTAACCTTAAACACTTTTACATGCACCTGGTAGGATATACGTTGAATAAACATTTGACGTATGCATTAGCGTACGAAGAATCATGCCTAGTTCACGCACGCATCTAACTTCGCCACTGATCGGTTTCAATAGTCACTAACCGTTACATAGGATGTGTGTCTTGAACCGGTCTCCTACCAACCGGAATTATGTGTGGGCTTCTACGCCAAACTCGTCGGATGTCGACCAGTGTGCCGACGCGCCGTCCTTCGCCTTGATGTTCACACCCACATATCTTGCACTCGCCTCTGCACGCCCTAGGCCTTGAATCTTCAGGCAAGTGCACAATACGCTGCTCGTTTGGTATAGAACGCCCAATCGTCGGCGATTCACGACTGGCGAGATTATCCCCGCCCCCCCTACTACGCCAAGCAACATGGGGTACGCGCCCGATGCCTGAACACCGCGACCTTCTACTTGGCATACAATAAAGGGGTTACAGTACGGGACACCTAACGAACAGGGAAGCTAATGCGGGTTGGATTTCTCAATTGAGAACCGGTGCATGCTATTCTCACTTCAAAGTAACGAGAAAAGTAGATAATGTTTCCCTGCAAAAACATAGCCTGCCTTTCGTATTGTTCGTTTCTGTATCGGTTGTTCTGTTATGTACCTCGATTGTGGGCAAACGTACTGCAACGCGACGTCCAACACGCCACGTATCACCATGCTCCTCCCGCAGTGTTTTACGGAGCAGCCATCCTGTCGAAGCTCTGGTCAAGCGCACCGGACAGACGGTAGTCTTCCACCGCACCCCGGATCACCCTGGGTCCTTCCATGATCTCGACGCCGTTCTCATCGACGACAGGCCGCGACGTTTCGCCGAGAATACCGGTCAGTGTCTCGCCGATGTGGAGGTTTGCCAGGCCTACATCCATTTGCCAGAAATCGAGGTCAGGCAGGAGGCGCCCGTCCCAGTCCCGCTCGCCACCGCCTTGGTAGTTTACTCCAACGTTCAGGCGCACGGTCACCGAGGCCGTTTGAATCCGGAATGTGGCAAACCCGGATTGGACCTGGGCGAGCCCGTGCTCAGACACGTACTTGGCACACCACTCCGGCGCTGCTAGAGACGAGGAGCGTACTACCCAGTCCTCGAAACTCTCCTCGGCTCTTAGGCGTCGGTGCCTCGCTTGTAGGTCGGCGAATGTCTCCGCCCATATCTTGTCCCCTCCGAACTTGGTGCATTCGGTAGGTAAATTTGCTGCGGATAGCACAATGGTCCCAGAGTTGATCACTGCGTTCTCCATAGGATGCAGAAGGTCGATGTCTTCGCTTCCATCTGTAGTGACCCGTAGAGCACCGTCCGCAAGACACGGGGTGGTTCCATCGAGGCACCCGGTCGTCGCAACCGAGTACGGGTCCTTCACCTCGATCACGAGCGAGTGCCCATCGGATATGACGGCCACGCCCGTGACTAGCTGCCGGTCGGGAAAGTCAGCGGCTAGGGGTGCGGTTAAGCGGACGTTTATGAACAGCTGGCTGTCGTAGTCGTCCTTGATCAAGCTGTACCAACCGCCATCAACGCCTGACCATTCAGTGCGTTGACCTCGTAGGCCGGCCATGTGCGGGTCTCCGGTCAGCATGTCGTCGTCCACTGTTTGGTGGCAAACGCAACGCGGGGTGCGTGGAACGATACATAGAGCTGAGCGGTGATCGGTTTGTCTTGTTTTGCAGGGGTATAGCATTTCAAAGACGGACGTATACCGGAAGGGATTACCAATCTCCGGATAGGGTATGTTCTTGTCAAGTTTGGACAAATGTACACATATATATATATGTCGATAGACAGCTGTGCTAAACTAGACAATAGGTAAAAAGAAACCAAGGCACACTTGATCACGTTGGCATAGAGCCAGTTCCAAAAGCGCCATTTCCAGTCGGAGGTTCGCCGTGGAAACGTGTGTGGAGCGGATTAAAACCTGATGTTTCTGCACCGCGTCACGTACGGAGCTCCATACCTCGCTCAAAACTGTGTTTGAGGAAATATGGAGGTTCAGCCGGATGACTTCTCCCATCGCCTAGGGTGTATAACGAACAACAATTCACGCACAGCACAACTTGTATACTGTGTAGTTCCTCGGTCATGGGGCTCGTTCAGTATTTCGAATTTGGGCTAAAGCATGCTTCTATCCCTAACATAACACGCCCCACTATCTCTGGGGCATGCCAGGGCAATCCCCAGGGCATGGCATGGGCTACCATCAGAACACAATGGTGATGTCTTGGTACCGGTATGGCGATACTACGCGAGTCAGTTCATTTACAGTCGAGTTCGTGACAATTAACGGGACATTCGTCATATATAGAATTTCAAGAGCTGTGGTGAGCGGCATGGCACTGCTGTCATGAGATCTACCCGGCCGTATTATGTCGCACCCCCGAGTGCTGGTAGTGACACGAAGGTCACTGCAATGCATGGCAGTTGATGAACACAGTACGGCCACGGCCGCCGATCTACATTCGCCTTGGCAACGTGTGACGGCGGCACATACCATGGCGTGTGTCCATATCCGGGGTACCATACTAACTTTGACCTGCTTTCATGACGGGCGTTGCTGCACTGCTTTTTCTGCTACAGGTGGTTATCGTGCGTGGTTGTCAATACACGCATCTGAAACATATGTCGCCCCAACGTTCCGCGTCGATGATATCCAACGTTTTTCCTGTCCACACTTACACTTTCCTATTGTACATGAGAGGGATGACACAATATTGTCGCCAAGAGCTACATATATACACCAGGAAACAGTATACATCAGTAAACCAATAAATAATTCCGTCTTGGGTGTCTGTCCTGGGGTCATGTATCGCTCGAACCGCCCAAGCACCCCGAATTTATTACGTACAACTCCCTGGGAAACTCCTACAGAAACCCAATCAATTAGCCACACAGATCTCCGTAGATTGGTTGCAAGATACGTACGTCTATCAGACATCGCAATGATCCACGCGTAAACAGAAACAACAAGATATTCCAACCATCTTCGCACATGGTGGGCAGATATCCGGGACCGGGCGTTCTGGAATTATCGAAGGGTCGTTGGGGGTGCCTGCATCCACGAAAACGGCAACGAGCAGTTCGCATGTACACAATGTTTTTGTTAGGTCAGCGGCGAATCAAAACACCACGGTAGTACAGTATATTATTCGCATTTCTGACGTACGATATCATAGTAACCATTCCTATAAAAAGGTTCGGGTGTTCAGTGCGCCGTCGATGGTCAATACATGCAGTATCCAGAAGCGATTCAAAACGACAACAGTAGTGGGGCCCAAGACGCTTGTATTTCCAAGTTCCTTTCTCGTTAATCCTCCGGCAGACGCGTGATACGATAGAGGTAGGATTGTTTGGTTTGAAGGTTTTGTGAACAGTCGACGTCCTTAGCCTAAAAATCGACGGACTGACATTCTTGTGTCGAGATATTCTCCCGTGATGCAGCGAGGCCGTGGGAGTTAGTTCATGGGGGAACACTTTTAGTTTACTTCACCACCAATGCTTGGGTCAGGTATAAAGGCCCTGAATTGAGGAGCTCCATAACAAATATGGTGCACCTCTATGGCAGCATGTGTCGGCAGTAACACACTAATCACATTCACCGTCGTACTGTTCGGTCTGGTCTTGAGAGAGATGTTGACCTCTTCTCCACACGTACGCACGAGCGTTAATATGGAGTTTGACTGACCCCAGAGCATCATAGGGGGCACCGTATTGTCAGTGTACAGAACATGTGGCGCACTGCAGTCGCCCTGATACTGCTGCTGTATGTATTTCGTTCTACCTTTCAGAGCCCTGCGCAGGCCTTGACTAATGGTAAAAAATAAAATCTCCGACATAACACGATGTATATAATATTTTCACCCTCCACTCTGCCGAGTTATGATATGGTTGGCAGGATCACTGTACATACCCATCACAGGAAACATGGTCTCGATCTCCTGCAGATGTTTCAGCTGTCACCCAGCAACACAATGGCTATATCACTTCAGTGAAGAGTACTTCATAGTATTTTGTAATATATCAAGGTTGGCCGGGAAGCTCAACAATATATCCATTGAGAATCGCTGTCATCTCGCTATTTGTGCGGCCTCCCCTCTTGATCCTAGCTCAAGGAGCGACGTTACAACCTACTGACAGTTCTCCGTACAACTGAAGAAAAAATACTATGCTTTATATATGATAACTTAGAAGGTTCGTATGCCTATAGCATACTTCCTGCTTTGCATGATACGATATGATACGTAGACATATTCAACGTGGTCAAATATCGCTGTTGTAAACCACAAACCGCGGCAGCATAGCAATATCACACTGCTGTGCCAACGAACAAGGGGGAAAACTTTCAGCAGGTCGCACAAAATCAAAACATAAAAAACGTTCTCCTTTATTCGAACCGGGGACCATCGGGGTGACCGTTAAAAGTGTATGCTGTCTATTGGGCCACCCGGCCAGAGTACATTGTGCTATAGACTGGTGCCTTCCTTGATGTACCAGTAGGCACATGACAACAATAGCTACAAGCTCGTTTCAGCGGCAGGCGTAACATCCCGGTTCAAAGCTTTGCGCAATGGCTTTTGAGGATTTAAAAAACAAAAATGGAGTGGTTGTTGATCGTCGTAATGTGCATCGCATGAGGGCTGGCTTTTTGTTTTCATATTCGTTTTATCGTTAAGACCCAAGTTTACGATTCGTTGGGAATATTTTCTGCAATTTTGACGTTAACAAACGCACGAGAACAAAAAAACGAAAAACAAAACAAAAAGTCAGCCGCCACATTGTTCAGACTGCCATGAAGATTAACAAATGTTAAATGTAGGTGCCCCAATTTCAACGACGATGCCGTAATACCGATTGGCTTGCCCCAAAAACTATCTAATGTATGAACAAAAACCAGTTTAGGTCCAAAATTGGCGGATTGCTAAACAAAACCAGGCCTATCGTAGGCCGAATTTGCCAATTCGTTTTTGTGTTTCTGAACCAGGTCGAATGTCAATGAAGACCATTGTTGATAAACGTGGTGGGACCGCGTGGTATCACGCGTAAACCTTTTATCTGAAATTGCGCGCAGGACGTAGGGTGTGAGTGGGCACCAAGCAGTTGGATACTCCCCGTTTCGCGTTTCAAATGAACAGGGGACGATAGTCAACCGTCCCCTAAGGTTTCCAAGGTTTTGATGCCGTAGTGACACGGCGGTGTAAGTATCTTCGTTTTCCTGATTTTCAACGAAATTTAATGCTTATCACAGCCAAGAGCACCAGAAGACAGGTGAACAAAACAAAATGTTACCATGGATGATGTTCGAGTTTTCGTGACGGTATATCGCGCTCACTGCACACAAATGTTTGTACTATCGTTAGGTGCATGCTTAAATGCTCGGGCTCTTCTTGGCGGAAGCTCGGAACGGCCACATTTCGAGACGATGCTAACAGATTGCCATGTAATAAACCTGTGGGTGCCAAACTATTATAAAATCTAGCAAACCCAGGCTGGATTCGAAGAACTGTTTCGGATTTTTGACCCTAGAGAAGTCATAGCATCCAATCCCCAGCATGACAAAAACCGCGAGGTGATTCATTCATATAAGTTTTGTTTAGCGTGTTTGGCATATTACGTGCCTGTCGAGCACGAAACGAATATACATTCTATATGTGGAATCAACAGGGGAACGGGAACAGCATTCCTGGGCTCGAAACAGGAGATGGCCGCAAACATCCCCTGTTTGTACCACGATACTGACAATTCCCTAATAAAGGATCAGTTTCATGTTTGGCTCATTGCGCGGCTGTTTGGCACCAACAGACAGGATCATATGTTGGCCCAATAACCAAGGAACAGAAAACAAAACAATGGGGTAAACAAACGGCATGGTCCGACGAATCCCCAGTTTGTTGCTCGGCCGCTACTTGCTGTGAATCAGGCGCGGGAACAAAAAATGCAACCTTTCACTGCGCTCACCAATGAAAATAAACGAGTTCGGTCGTACTTATTGGCATTTTGGTTCGGGGAGGAAAATCATTTCAAGAAAACCTTGAACCTGTAAAGACCGTCGACGGAGTTAGTTGCAAGGCGAGCTCCTATTTGCCCATCTCACGATATCAACGCGAACACGGTACTCCTGGTTCTCGTCGTCTGTGCGGGTTTGGAGCGTGTTAGCTCATCATAAACACTGAAAAAATATAACAAACCCCTATGTTTCACACTGCCAACGAGATATTGATACGGAGCCAACTACTGAACGGTCCCCACGTAATACAGATCAGTATATATCGTTCGCGGTAGGTACACAATACGTTGTATGATCTAGCGTCTTGTCGTAAACTACAGCAGATAAAAATATATAGCACAACTCACCACTTGTACGTGTGTACCCCTTTGGAAGCACTGCTGTGTCTTTGTTTGTGTCGGTGTTAAATCTATATTACTACTGGCTGCACGTTCTATGATTCCAATATATGTGGGCATAGGTAGAGCAGCGGGGGACATCACCCCGCCACTGAGGATCCCCCCTCGTATATAGCACGATTTGAGTCGTAACCAATGCCCAGCCCCAACTCACCGCAAGCCAGCTGGGCACCACTGGCAGATGGAACTAAGCAGGCGCCGTTGTTGCAGATGCAGTCTTGCAAGCTCTGGACGTTTTGTCCGCATACCTGCGGTCTCAACCGAGGGAATACGTGGTCGTTTCGTCATATTAACAAATGCAATGTGCGCGGACGAGTGTATGGCCACGGGATATTGAGGTCAGAACGCTGTGTTGGTTGCATGGGGGTTCGGTACACCCCGCTTGCCTAGTGTGGGCGGTATACCTCGCTCGGGTTGAGCAAACATTGAGCAGTGTAATGTAGCACGCCATCGAGGAGGCGTTCTGCATTGAAATTGATAAATTGTCGACACCTTGTGTGGATTGTCTACGCTATCCAGTGCCTACGCTACGACGTGTGCAAGGAGGGTGTCCCGGCCACCGGCGTACATATTAGGTGTGGTGCATAACACTGCCCGCTGGCCAATTAGGTAACGTGGCCTATAGCTTAGCAGGGTAATGGGTACCGTACTCTGTACAAGACGCGTGCAAGCTTGGTAGCTGTGGTTCACTTCGGTGACGTGGTCACGTTCTTTGTACCTGCTTTCCATGCCCCCACGGGGGCCAGTGGAACGTCGAGTCGAAAGGGTAACCATTTGCGCATGTAAAACGTGTATCGTACCACCCCAACAGTAACACGAACCACCGAGCGCGACTCTTCTAGCGTGGGTGGGAAAAATTCGACGCGATCCTACAGGGGAGTGCCCTATTAGGGAGGGTAGAGAAACGCCCACTTAGTGACGCCCGCATCTGATGAACTAATTTTAGAGGGAGCAGGAGCAAAAAAGGTTAAAACGTAATAAATGGGCAGGAATATTTGCATCTACACCTGTCTACACAACAAACAACCAGCACTTTATTGCCACACAAGAAACCAAAAAGTTACCATGTCGACATAATAAATTTTATACATTCGATAGATGTACGTTACAACGCATCACTCATTGCACCCATAACGCCATACCACTATAGGTTATCCGTATATGCCTTGTCTTTACCCTTAAACCAGGCATGCTGTAACAAGTGGTGTCCCCTGGCTGAACGCCGAGGTCGTGAGTTCCATCACCTGGAGCGCGCGGTTTTTTCTTGTGGAAATACTTGACTTCCAGAACGGCCCTAGCATTTATTATGTCCGTTCCGACGCGAGGTGACGAGGTGAGAAAATAGCGAACAGTTGCCGCGACCGAGCTGCAGCCACACACCGTGTAGCGGGGAGGGGGTAGGGGTGTCCGCTATGCTGACCCAGATCTGAGTTCAGAAAGGGAGGAGGCTGAATATATACGTACATAGACTGAGGAGCGCCTCCGCCTCTTCTAGACTCTTTGGGGTGCTATGCGAGGGATACAAGCACAGCGCTGCGAATATACCATCCGTATATCGTTGGGGTGCATAGCGTGTCTATCATATTGACGTGGTAGCACATGCACATGCTGCTGTAGCTCACTCTCTCCTCGCGCTGATGGACGGGATATTTGGTAACTATCGCCAACTGCTGTGTTCGTTGGTGGGAAGCAATACAGTCGAGCACGACCCCTCGATGCGTTAACACAGCTACTGTAATTAAATTTAATTTCGAAAAACAAAAGCTTTGTCGTACTGTACTAGTTTATTTTCCACGTCATAAGCCATAATAGTTCCAATGTGCGTGCAACAAAAAAAAACGACGTTGCGGGGAACACGTCGCAAAGATAAACAACTCACTCCAAAAAACAAAAACGAGTCAATGCCTGTTCTTCGGCCGGGCAAAAATAAACAAACATAACTATGCAACAAAAACATTCCGCTGCTCTGCTGTACATACGTAACAACGTGGTAAACTCCTGTACGCACAACGTAACACCGTAAAAACAGCTAACCCTGTTTGTACTGTATATTCATAACGCCCTGTGTTTGAACGCACAATGCCACCGTGGCTCGCTCGTTTCAATGTGGGGGGTCGGGTATCACATTTACGAAAAAAACAATCGAGCATATAGCGGTTCTTTCGCCGGGTAGAAACAAGAAACGAAAAAAAAAAACAAGTCTTGTGGCTCGAATCCCCTTGTGGCCCGGTCGGGTCGGGTAGACGCAGCGGGCGTGTTGCACTACTGAAACGAACAGAAAGAAAATACTGTAGTCACTGCCCGATCTTTCGGCGGGTAAAAACAAAGATGTTAATACTAACTCGTAGAAATTATATTAGGTAGTATGCCGTTGTAGCAACAAAGAAGAACGCTGCCCAAGTGGGATTCGATCCCCAGCTTTGCCTTCATTGAATCGAGTGCTCCTACCAGCTGACCAAAAGAAAAAGAGCGAGTATTTTCCTGCTTCCGAGATGCCAACTATTGCGAATAATGTTTGACAAACATTCCCACTTCTAATCAACAGCGAGGTCCTCAGCAACCAGCGTTCGAGAATCAGCGGAACTCCTGGTGGTAGTACTCGTATATGTATAGTTATGTTTGTGAAATTTTCGCACTTTTCGCAACTTTTCTCTTCGCACGAGCACTTTTCGGCAAAACGCTAAGTACCCCGACACGGGAGGCCCGGCCGGACACATTGGTCGAGGTTTGAGCTCGATCCGAGCACTGTAGCTCGCGTGGCGGGCGCTCGAAGTTGTTTTTCGCGCGGGAGTGGATAAGCCGATTTCCCGGGTTTCCTGCATGAGGCCTTTTTTTGTACGTACGTGCCAGTAAAAAATAATTTTGTGTTTTTAGATTTTGACAGTTTTTTTCTCTCTCACATGCACACAGGCGGCCAGGCCAGAAACATGTACCAGATAGACAACAGACAACATGCACAGAGCACGGCGTTACAGCGTTGCCGCTCACACCAATAGGGAACATCGTGCGTGAGTGGCACATCCATCTGAGCTGTACTGGTGCTGCTGTGGGTATTTGTTAAATCGAAGGCGGCTGTCCGTAGCCCGCCACCTATTTTCCATTCTTTGCTGTGCACTTTGGACCGATTTGTTAGGACCGTGTTTATCACGTGTGAGTACGTACGACAACTAACTGCTGTTACTTGGCTGCTATGATATTTCTGATGTTGCGGTTTTTTTGCCCCAAGCACACCATAATTTTTTTAGACATCAGATAACATGCAGAGAGAACACAAACAACAACACGTTACAACCCCGCCCAGCAGCACAAGCGGCAGCAGGCAACATCACGCGCATGTGGCAGGTCCACGGTGTACTGCTGTGGCTCCAGCAGAAGTTGCTTTATCGGAGACCATGATCCGTCATCGGTCATCCCTACCTCTCTTCTTCTGCTGCGCTGCTGCTACTGCTGCTCTGCATGCGTATGTGCGATGTGTCACACAATGCTGTGCACACACACACGCCAGTACAAACAAAATAATTTGGCTCTTTGGTAATATCGTCAAATGATTGAGATGCCCGGTCGTGTGTAACCCAGCGACACCACAGACAGCACACACGAGCAGTGCAGAGCAAGGAACAGCAAGCGCGTGCGGTATATTTTTGTTCGCCCTGTATTGCTGTGCTGTCCTACTATACCTACTACTACTGTATGTACTAGCACTATTTTTATTTTTAATCGGAGTTGTTATATAAGGGGTAGTCCGTGGTCACAGGGCTGGCTCCAAAAAGCTCTGGAGTGGAAGAATACCCCAGGGAAAAATAATACCGGTACACTGCTGTATTAATATTAATAAATACAGAGTACAACGCAGTACTTATGCTGGGGGTCTCTGCTGTTCCGTAGTGCATGCATGCTGCCACAGGTCCAACAACGTACTGCTTGCTGGTGCTGCTGCTGCTAACTGTGCAGCAGATCCACAGTCGATATAGGGTGAGGCGCTGCATACACTTACACACTACTGGATGTCTTTCGAATCTCGTCATCTCGGGCGTTGTTCGAACAGTGGTTAGGGGATAACAATGCACGGTGCACCTTTTCACCCCGCATACCAAAAGGTCAAGTCATTTTCGGCCCGCAGACAAAGAGCAAGTAAACTTCTATCCCCCACTAAAACCAGTCATTTTCGGCCATGACAAAAAAAGTTAGTAAATTTCGACCCTCCGCACCAAAACCAGGCCAATTTCGAACCCAAAAAAAAACCAGGTCATGTTTGATCCCCAACATAAAACCAAGATAATTTCGACCCTAACACTGAAATCGAGTCAATTTCGACCCCCTTCTAGAACCAAGTCAACTGTGGTGCCCCTACACACAACAAAGACATACATAAACACACTGACAAACATGATATCATGTTTGGCGGAATCGTTAGGAAAATCTATTAAAAATATGCAGTCAATAGTAAGGGTTCCACACTATCTCCAAGAATTTTTAACCCCAAAAGTGCGCAGGTCATCTGATACAGTTTTAAAAAATAGTATGCATGTACCCTAGAGGTGTTACCCTTTTGCCAATTACCCGGGTACTCGCGAGTATTACCCGGCTTGCTAATACCCGTCACGGGTACGAGTAACACTTCATACTCGCCGAGTATTTGGGCCCAGGGTACCCGGGTACCCGGGTACCCGTTGGTTTACGTTGGAAACCCCGGGGATGACACCTTATCATCCCCTAAATCACGTCCCCTGAGTAGTAATTGGTACATATTCTCCTCGAAACCCTTTTCAAAATGAAAATGCTGTCTCACAATGCTGGTATACAACTGCTGCTGTTAGGAGAGTTTTGCTGTTTGTTTTTGAGGTTTTCTCACTGGGTTTTCCCTCTGTTGGTTGGCGTTCTTTCGTATACACTACCGGCCCTCCCATAAGAATGTGCCCTACAAGAAACTCAGCCTAAACATTACGGGGGAAATAAGAAAGTCGACAGCTATTATTCTGAAGTTAGTGTGGGACACACCCCTTTCCCACATAAGAAAGTCAGCATAAGCCCGACTTCTGGTTTCTGTATACATTATTATATAAAAAGGGGCACAAATTCCTGGCCTGGCTGACCAAACCAGCGACTACCCCACCTGTGCTCACACTTGCAGCAGGAATTTCGTGCTTGCTTGCGCTCGACGTGGGGATGCTGACCTGCACTTGATGCCTTTCTCGAAAGGAATGGCTACTACCTGCATGTCGCTTCAAATAGCCCAATAACCCAAAACAAACCATACTCTATCCCAGTCCCCGAGACACACCTTATTATCTCTACCATTAAACCCTGTTTTGTTCGTTACTCCGATAGCGGAAACCGTTACGTCGTCTACGAACAAAACTACCCTTTTCCCTCTGTTGGTTGGCATTCTTTCGTATATACATTACTCTATAAATAATATAGTATGTTTTAGTTGCCAGAGCATAGCACCAGTCGCATTTATTTGTTTTGTTTCTTTCCCGGTGGCTGGGCTTTCCCTCTGTTCTTTTTTATATGCTTTAAAGCAATCGTAGGTTGCAGTAGTAGCCGTCGCATTTATTTTTTTGAGGCTTTCCCACCGGGTTTTCCCTCTCTTGGTTTGCATTCTTTATGTTTTAGCAAAGTCGAATTTGTTTTTGTTTTCCCGCTGGGCGTTCTCTCTGTTCTTTTTTGGGCCCCTTCGGTCATAAAAAAGGAGTACTTGAGTGTTGAAAAAACATATTTTTCGTTTTTTTTTACAGCAGCGATACTATTTCTGATATATAACACCATATCAGTACTCCTTACGGAACACGGCATAGCTACAGTTCTAATGCTCAGACCTCCGACCGACCAACGTATAGCTTGTTCGTTATAGTCTCTAGGAGGTGTTGGGGCCCTTGGATCTGCAAGGGAGCGTAGGCATTTCTGTGTTTGCATCACGAAACGAAAGTGCTCCGCAGCAATACTTTTTATCGTTTCGGAGCTCCTATTTGATATCTACACTCTGCTGTTGCCACGTAGGACGCTACGGACGGTCGAACTAGAAGCCCAGGTAGGTTCACCTACCAGTGCTCGGCGTCCTCGTCGAAAATCTGAGTTCAAACAGTATCAGCAGCGGGGGAAACTGCCATTTTTGAAATTCGTCTTTGGGTACCAGGGGTATGGCGGGTCGCTTTTGAGTAAGGCTGTTTCCTATGCGGTTCGATTTTGAGCTTCAGATTTGTATTTTTCGATCTCAAAAACGAAAGCACCGTCCTATGCAGTCCGATTATGCAAAATCTGACCGGAATTTTTTCGATTTGAGAATCCGATGACCCAAGTCGTCGGATTTTGGGCCAAAATCCGACGACTTGGGTCATCAGATTTTCAAATCGAAAAATGGCATGGTCTCTAAATTCAAGATGTTATCCACGCAGCAAGCAAGCAGCAGCAGCAGCACGATCGATGAGTTGGATGGTAACACAGCGACGTTGCTTCGCGCCCGACGCGCAGCCGACGATCGGTGGGCCTCCCCGTCGCCAAATTACAGTCGGCTGGCGCGGGCTCGGACCTAGAGACGAAGGGAAGCGCACTCGGCACGCGCCTCTCCGTACGCGTACTCGTAGACTTCACAGCAGCAGCAGCAGCAGCAGCAGTACAGCAGT
Organism: Saccharina japonica; assembly: GCA_008828725.1. Classification (NCBI taxonomy): domain Eukaryota; class Phaeophyceae; order Laminariales; family Laminariaceae; genus Saccharina; species Saccharina japonica. The sequence goes on from MEHQ01001395.1 coordinate 681,588, forward strand.
AGTACACAGCAGTCAACGCTCGGATGCTTCGTTGTGTCAAAATACAAAATACCAAGACAGGTCGACTCGAGCGCACTCGGCGCGTCGCCGCCAGACCAGAGGCAGCCAGCGTGGCTTCGAACGCTTGGGTTCTATGCCCAGTACAGCGCACTCGGCGCGTCTCTTCGCGGCGCCAGACCACAACAACAACAGCAGTTGGTCTTGCCGTTTGCTCAAATATCTGCACGTATGATACAACAAATCCGTGTTTTCTCGCATAAGAAGACTGTTTCGATTTTCGAACCAGGTCGCTGAAAAATCGATCAGACCATAATCTGAAGCTCAAAAATCGAACCGCATAGGAAACGGCCTTAAGTGATTTATCATGCGACACCCRTTTTCCCTCTCTTCCGATATTGACGGGTGTTCGTGCGCTGSACTAAATTTATCACCAGGAGGAAATGCCGAAGGAGAACGGTGCCGCTGCTAAAACCGAGGAA